>JAJHZJ010000413.1:626177-1226177 GCA_023548195.1 Bettongia penicillata ogilbyi
TGTCAGAACTGTTAGAAGTTTTAAAAACACAAAATTTTCTAAGTGTTTTTGATCTTCATCCATGAGAACAAGCTTTTAAATGCTGCTATTGTTCAATTGTTTCAATCATGTCCAATTCTTTCTGATCCTATTAGGGCTTTTCTTGCCAAAGATACTAGAGTGATTCGTCATTTCATTCTCCAGCCCATTTTACAGATGAGAAAACCAAGGCAAATGGAGTTTAATAACTTACCCAAGGTTACACAACCATTAAACTTCTTAGGCCAGACTTCAATTCAGGAAGATGAATCTATCCACTGTACCACCTAGCTGCCTCTCAAAACTACTATACTATGTAACTGCATTTCATCTATGTGGTCAGCCTAGGGTAGAAACTGCTCCAAAGGTGCATATCCACTCTCCTTTGTAACTTATAATCCCAGAGAATTGCTTACATCAGGGTGGCCTGGTAGTGACCATGCCTCCAGGAAGAAAGCACAATATGACCCCAAACTTTCTATGGCTAAACTCCAAATGGTGAGATATCGATCCATTAGAGGGTAAAATATCATTAAGACAAATCCTAGACTTGTTGACTTTTGGACAGATTTGTCACTGAAAGTCTAGGAAATGTTCAAAATTGCAAAAATTTCTTGGCATAGAATCTCATTTTCCAGATGAAATCTATTATACAGTATGAGTGGGCCTGGGTAGATTTTTGATGACCTAGGAAATAGTAAATATGACTAACGTGCCAGAGAGGGAACAGCTGTAGTGGCTGTGACCAATAGTAAATGGAGCATGCCTTGCATGAGAATTGACTTTAAATTTTGAAGTAATGAGAGGTTTTCTTCTTCCTGATCATTACTCTAGTCATTGAGAGAATCTAACCTGGAGTAACTACTGGAACAGTGGTAAAAGTGGTTTCTCTCTCTTTTCTTTTTCTTCTCTTTCTTATTTTTCTTTTTTTCTTCCATCCTTCCTTTTTCCCTTCCTCCCTCCCTCCCTTCCTTCCTTCCTTCCTTCCTTCCTTCCTTCCTTCCTTCCTTCCTTCCTTCCTTCCTTCCTTCCTTCCTTCCTTCCTCCCTCCCTCCCACCTTTCTTTCTTTCTCTTTCTTTCTTTCTTTCTTTCTTTCTTTCTTTCTTTCTTTCTTTCTTTCTTTCTTTCTTTCTTTCTTTCTTTCTTTCTTTCTTTCTTTCTTTCTTTCTTTCTTTCTTTCTTTTTCTTTCGTGCTTACTTTTTAAAAAGGTGAGCATTATTTATTCCAAAGTGTTTCCCTCTTCTTTTAACGTGCTTTCTGATTCCTTATAATGCATTTTTTTTTTCTAAATAAAGGGAGACATTTTAATAGTGTTGTCTGTGAATGACTTTACTATACAGTGAGAGTAAGGATGACAAGGAACCAAGAAGCCATTTGTTTAGGCAGAATGGAACTAGCTATAGATTCTCATCTCTGACACGGTGACTAGAAGTTATATGAAGGCTCAGAATTTAATTTTTATTTAATTATCAGTACAATTGCATAAATCCCTCAAACTAGAGGTTAAATAGGTTTGGGGCTTTTTTTTTGTCTATGAGATAAATGAATCATTGCCTATAGTTGACTTGGTCACTCTAAGAGCGAGTCTGGTTTTAGCCCTCTGGTCTTTTGATCCTTTGTCCTAAGACTGGCAGGATGTTTTCAACCAAATTCCAAAGCACTGAGATATTAAATAAAGATATCTGGATTTCAAACCTCTGGCAAACCTTTCCCCAATCATTTCCCATTTTCATAACATCATATCTTTGTTTTTGGACTGTATATAGGGTGATCATCAGTGTAAGCTGGAAATGAGACGAGTGAGGGGACAGAATGAAACTTTTACCTAGCAGGGCTTATAGTTCAAGTAAACAATATTTAAGAGAAACAAATGTAAAAATTACACTAATATAAATAATTATATTTGCAATGTTTTGTTTTGTTTTTTTAACGTGAGGTGTCTGAGGCTGAGCAATCTCCTGTCACCTTGGAGTAGAGATCTAAAAAGTAAAAAGGTAAGACAAGAATATTAGCCACATGAAGGGATAGATGTAGTCTAAGATTTAGTCTCACCT
Organism: Bettongia penicillata ogilbyi; assembly: GCA_023548195.1. Lineage (NCBI taxonomy): Eukaryota > Metazoa > Chordata > Mammalia > Diprotodontia > Potoroidae > Bettongia > Bettongia penicillata. Next base: position 628,252 of record JAJHZJ010000413.1, read on the forward strand.
CTTTCTGTTGTGAGAGAGCAATATCCTTGTAATTTTAATTCTGTCCTTCTTAGTAAGACCTGAACAGGGTGGAAAGGTGAATTATAACCCAACCTCTCCACTGCCTAGATTAGATCATAGACTTGTACCTTATAGAATCACATTATCCCTTTCACCACTATTCCATTTCTCTCAAGCTTGATCTTTTCTTGTTGCCCCAGATATGGTACACTCAGGAAGAATAGAATCTAACCTGACCCAGGCATCCACAGAACATAGGCAGAAAAGTTGTCATCACCCACTTCCATAGTATCCATTCCTTGGAATCCCCTGATTCTGTGCTGTAGGAGAGTGACCAATAAGTATCTCCAATATCATCTTCATTCACACATATACATTAAAAAACAACATACACCCATGTGTATGTGTATATATGTATGTGTGTACACAAACATACATATGTATACACACATATACATACATATACATATACATGTATATATACATATATATATATAAATATATATAAAGCACACACATATGATAAAGGATAGTTTTCTGGGGTGGGGAGGGACATGTTGAAAGTGTAAGATATATATTCTGACCTATGGCCACTGGGCCCAAAGGCTTCAAAGAAAAAAGTGAGACTGGTGACTACATAGTCCTCCCTCACTTAAATTCACTTCATTTGTAAGCCATGGCATGATATTCCCTGAAGTCATGGTCCTCTTTGAGAATGAAGAACAAACAACCTGTGAGTAGTCTGAGTGGCCCATTAGAGACAGAAATGATCAGTTTCAGTTGGGCAACTCAGATCCTTTCCTGTCCTCTCCTCTCCCCTGTTCTCCTCTCTCCACTTGGGAAATCACAACTTTACCTGAGGGTGACATACCCAAAGGAAGGTAAATTTTGAAGGATGAAACCTACCAAGATATCTTGGGATTTACTGGCTGTTTCTTTCTTTAAGACCATTCCTTAAACCCAATTTATTCTGGTTCTCAGGGATTGACCAACAATAAATTCTTACCCAAGTGTCACTTAATTGTTATTATTTGGGTCCTGAGGCTCTTAGTGAATGTAAATAATTGTTTCTCTTCTGGCCAGAAACCCTGAGGGTTTTCCCCTCCCAGTTTGTTTGTTTGTTTGGATTAAAGGGGCCACCCCTTGGCTCACTTCTTAAAAAACCCTAATCACTCAATGAGTATTCCCTCAGTCAAAGTGAGTATTTGGAAAGATCTTAGCTTAAAAACTGCAAGGTTTCTCATTGCATTGTGTGCCATCTCCAGTTGTCCTGATCAGTATCTGGTCATTGGATCTAGACAGCTCCAGAGGAAAAAGAAAGGCTAGTGACTTTACCTCCCTCACTTAAAGCCAATGCATTTGCAAGTCATGGCATCATCTTCCTGATATTGTAGTCCTCTCCAGGAAGGACAAACCAAAGTTCCATACAATAAAACCTAAAGATATCCATAAAAAAATCTATTAAGATAATTCCTGTTCTCAAAGAACTTACATTGTACTAAAGTCATACAGCATGCACTTATATAGAAAGATACAGAATTGTTGCAAAGCACTTAATACAATTTTAACCTATGAAAGCTTGCAACTTCCCAATGAGTTTTATATGCATTATACAATACATAGGAAACAGAAATAAGGTAATATTGAGGTAGCTTAACATCTGAAAGGGCTGGAAATGGCTTCATGCAGCTGTTGGTATTTAAGCAATTTTTTCAATTTTAACTTATTGATTTATTTTTTGTTTTAAACATTCATTTCCACAAAATTTCCAGTTCCAAATTTGCACCACATATCTCCCCTCTCCCTACTCCCAAACACTGTGCATTCTGATTACCCCTTCCCGCAATCTGCCCTTCCTTCTATCACATCCTTCCATTCCCTTATCCACAGTTTTCTCTCTTTACTTGTAGGGCAAGATAGATTTCTATACCCCATTACCTGTATTTCTTTTTCCCAGTTGCATGCAAAAACAATTGTCAATATTCATTCCTAAAACTTTGGCTTCCAACTTCTCTCCCTTCCTCCTTCTCCACCCATCCCTACTGAGATGGTAAGCAATTCAATATAGGCTATATATGTATAGTTTTGCAAAAGACTTCCATAATAGTTATGTTGTAAAAGACTAACTATATTTCCCTCCATCTTGTCCTGCCCCCCAATTATTCTATTTTCTCTTTTTACCTTGTCCTTCCCTTAAAGTGTATATTTCCAATTACTCCCTTTGCCCATTATCCCTTCCTTATCTCATCCTCCCTATACCTTACCTATCACTTTTCCCCCACTTTTCCTGTAGTGTAATATAAATTCTCATACCAGAATAAGTGTGCATGTTATTTCTTCTTTAATCTGTATGTAATGAAAGCAAGCTTCATATTTTCCCTCTCACCTCCCCCCTTTTCACCCCCACTGAAAAATCTTTTTCTTACCTCTTTTGTGAGAGATACTTTGCTCCATTCCATGTCTCCCTTTCTCCTCCCAACATATTCCTCTCTCATCCCTAAATTTTATATATTTTAGATATCATTCCTTCTTATTCAACTCACCCTGTGCCCTCTGTCTCTCTGTCTCTTTCTCTCTGTCCATCTCTCTGTCTGTCTGTATGTCTGTCTGTCTCTCTCTCTGTCTGTCTGTCTCTCTCTGTCTCTGTCTCTGTCTCTCTATATATACATATATATGTATATATATATATATATACATATATATGTATGTGCATATATATATATATATATATATATATATATATATATATATATATATATATGTATGGATATGATCCCTCCAACTGCTCAAATACTGAGGAAAGTCTCCAGAGTTACAAATATTATCTTTCCATGTAGAAATGTACGCAGTTCAACTTATTAAGTCCCTTATGATTTATTTTCTTATTACCTTTTCGTGCTTCTCTTGATTTTTGTGTTTGAAAGTCAGATTTTCTATTTATTTCTGGTCTTTTCATCCAGAAAGTTTGAAAGTCCTCTACTTCACTGAATGACCATTTTTTCCTCCCTTGAAGTATCATATTCAGTTTTGCTGGGTAGGTGATTCTTGGTTTTAATTTTACTTCCTTTGACTTCTGGAATATCATATTCCAAGGTGTTTAATCCCTTAATATAGAAGCTGCTAGATCTTGTGTTATTCAGATTGTATTTCCACAATACTCAAATTGTTTCTTTCTGACTGCTTGCAATATTTTCTCTTTGACCTGGGAACTCTGGAGTTCAGTTACAATATTTCTGAGAGATTTTCTTTTCATATCCCTTTCAGGAGGTGATCAGTGGATTCTTTCAATATTTATTTTGCCCTCTGGTACTAAAATATCAAGGTAGTTTTCCTTGATAATTTCATGAAAGTTAATGTTTATATTCTTTTTGATCATGGCTTTCAGGTAGTCCTATAATTTTTAAATTGTCTTTCCTGGACCTATTTTTCAAGTCAGCTGTTTTTCCAATGAAATATTTCACATTATCTTCCATGTTCTTATTCTTTTGGTTTTATTTTGCAATTTCCTGGTTTCTCATAGAGTCATTAATCTCCATCTGTTCCATTCTAATTTTTAAAGAACTATTTTCTTCAGTGAGCTTATGAACCTCCTTTTCCATTTGACTAATTCTGCTTTTAAAAGTGTTCTTATCCTCATTGGCTTTTTGGACCATTTTTGCAATTTTGGATGGTCTATTTTTAAAGGTGTTATTTCCTTCAGCATTTTTTGGGTCTCCTTTAGCAAGCTGTTGACTTGCTTTTCGTGATATTTTGGCAGCACTCTCATTTTTATTCCTAACTTTTTCCTCCACCTCTCTTACTTGATTTTTGAAATCCCTTTTGAGCTCTTCCCTGGCCTTAGACCATTGCATATTTATTTTAAGGTTTTGAATGCAGAAGGCTTGACTTTTATATGTTCCTCTGATGGTATGCATTGTTCTTCCTCATCTGAAAGGATGGAAGAAAATACCTGTTCACCAAGAAAGTAACCTTCTATAGTCTTATTTTTCTCTCCCCTTTCTTGGGTATTTTCCCAGCCAGTTACTTGACTTTTTAGTCCTTTACCAAGAGGAGGGGTACACTCTAGCGACTTGTAAGTTCTCAGTTCCTCCAAGGTGGCACAATCAAGGGAGAGGAATTAACTCTTCTACTGGCCTGTGCTTTGGTCTGGGAGCAATCGTAAGCACTCTTCTGCCCAGGATATGTGAGTAGAATTCCCTCTCCAGAGCCTCCCCCAGCTCCACCATGCCAGTCCTCATCTCAGTACCACCACTCAAGGCTGAGACTCAGATCAGCAGCTCAATTCTCCCAATGACTTTAGGCAGAGGGCTACAAAAATGGATGCTGCCATCACCCTGGGACCAGAGCTAAACCACATTCCCTTCTCACTCAGGTGAAAGAGCTTTCTCACTGCCCTTTGAAGCTGTCACTGGCATTTGTTGGTTGAGGAATCTGGAAACTACAGTCCTACTGGGGATTCTGTCCCCTGAGGCCTGCTCCTGTCCTTTCCCTGCCACATTACATGGCCAAGGCTGGACTGGGCTCTGTGGGCTGTGCTCTGCTCTGAGACCAGTCTCATTGACCTTCCAGTCTTCCTTGGACTGTAAATCTCTTTCTTTCTGTAGTTTTGTGACTTCTGCTGCTCTAGAATTTGTTTAGAGTCATTTTTACAGGTATTTTATGGTCTGTGGGAGGAGAGTTTTTATAAGTCCATCCTGCTACTCCACCATTTTGGCTTCCATTAAGCTAATTTTTTGAAGAAAATGTCTTATTCCAAGGAGAAGAATTACAGGGGAAGTATACTTCAGAGATAGAGACAGAACATATAAACTAATTCAGGTATCATATGTGTGGAACAACATGAAGGAAAGCTTGGCTGAATTGTGGAGTAGGCAGAGTGGAATCATATGTAATCAAGCTAGAAAAGTAGGAAGAGGCCTTTCATATTTATGTAAATGCACATAGATATGTATAAACATACATGTTGTTTGTTGTTCAGTTGTGTCTAACTTCTTGTGACCCCATTGGGCTTTTCTTGGCAAAGACACTGATGTGATTTGCTATTTCCTTCTCCAGCTCATTTTATAGATGAGGAAACTGAGGCAAACAGTGTTAAGTGACCTTTTCAGGGTGACACAGCTAGTAAATGTCTTAGGTCACATTTCAACTCAGATTTCCCTGACTCCAAGTTTGGTACTGTGTCACCTAGGTGCACCTATACATACAAATATAAAAACCCCAACATACAAACACACAAATACATACATACTTACATATATACATATGTACACACATACACATATACTTGATTTTCCTCATTTGTGGTAGTTATATCCCATAAAGTCACTATGAACATTTGATTTGCTAATAGTGAACTATTGGTCCTAGGAGAAATAAGGACTTAGGTTCCTGCGAGCCTCTGATCACAGCATGTACTAGATAATTTTCTGAGTGTTTTCATGCAAAGATTGATGAATTGTTGCTTTCTTTTTCTGCATGTATCATATTGTAGATTCATCAATATTGATGTCATGGCCAGAATCACTATGTAGTTCATTACTGAAGGAAGCTTATCCAACACATGTATTTTCTCTGTGTAGCACATTATAAATTTTTCTGTGCTAAGGTACACTTGGTAACACTTCAGCCTTAACAATAAGACCACCAACAAAAAAGACAAAAATGTGAAAAATAATGACACTAAATAAACTGCAAAAAGGACTATTGTTTATCACATGAGAGATAAAACAGGAAGGCAGAGTGTTGTTGCCTTTGCCCTGAGCTTGGGAAAGTGGGAAGGGAGGAAGTAACTCAAACTCTTCACCACTCTGCGTGTGTCCATGAATGATTATGAAACCACCACACATATTAATTTTGTAGTTACATGTACATTTTAGTGAATAGGCACATTCACAAGTATGTAATCTGTAAATAATGAGGATCAAGTATACATATAACTTCTTCTTTGGAATTGCCATCATATCCTATTTACATGGTTATTTTCAATACTTTGAAGTTAAACCTATGTATTGTTCTCATAATTCTATATTTGCTAATAATTTAACATCAATAGTTAGCAAAAGAAGTATATATGTGTGTATGTGTGTGTGTGTATGTGTGTGTGTGTGTCTACAAATATACTTGCATATTATAGGTATATGTGTATATGTACACATTCCCCTTGGAGGTAATTGTGGCCCCTCATCTTTATTGAGTAAAGAGATGACATAGCCAGACCTCAGTTTTAGGAAAAATCATTTTAGTGACTCTCGGGAGATTGGATGGGAGTGAAGAGTGACTAGGGACAGGGAGACCAAATAAGAGATTATTGCATTAAAATCAATGCTAGAAATCATGAGGGTCTGAACTAGTAGGGGAGCTCACTCAAACCATTTCACCAGTTTTAATGAAGCATCCAAGACAGATATTAACTAGACCCTGTGTGCCATAGTAACTAAAGCCCCAAGGTAAGACTACAATATCTGACATAATATGGCCAGTGTTAACAAAGCAGCCCATGATAAAATCCTATCAATGTAAGTTGCAGCGCAGCATTTATTCTAAGCAAGCACTTAAGTTTTCACCAAGTAGCTACTCAACAAGATTGCAATTTCCAACATCAGAGAAAAAAAAAAAATCACTCAGCCCTGACTTTGATGGATGCTGTCTTCACAAATTTGCGATTATTTGCCTAAGTGATCACTGCATGATTAACTATGCATGAAGAAATGAGTATATAATGCTTCTACATATCATGGTATAGCAAATAAAGTTGTTTTTTTCTTTTCTTTTTCTTTCCCCCAACAGTTTTTTGATTAAATGCTGGAGGGGATAAATCCCTGACTGATAAGGAAGCTTGATGGCATGCTATTCAGAAATATGCTAAATGTTTGTTAAATAATTTATCCACCACTGTTATGAACTCATAGCAAGAGCTATGTCCCTAAGTCTATGAAGCATTTACCTTCTGCAGTGCTCTCCATCTGATTTAAATGCAAAGAGCACTACCTTAAGGGATCCATTTATCAATAGGTGAGGAACTAAGGAAAGTATTCTTCTGATGAAATTTAAACTATACTCCAAGCATTTGTTGATACTTTTCTCTTATCTGGGAACAAAAAACAAACAAACAAAAAGAAAAAAAAAAAAACACCAGAAGGGCACTAGAAGACAAGAAGATGATCTAAGAGTTCCTCCAGTCTCCTTTCTCTGGTCAATTAACATTCCTGATATGGAAAAGTGTGTACCAAACGCAGGCAGAACTAGAAGTTCTCTTAGGCTGAAAGGTATTCAAGGAGAGGTAAGTGACAGACATTCTCCACTTTGCCTGGGGCACCAGGAACTTTAGTGTCACCCTTTCCAACTGTGTTTCTAAGAACTAATTTGGGACAGGGTGTTTTGGTTCTGAAAGCTATCGGGGAGATAATAATGGAATTGTAGTAAGAAGCACCTGCTCACCAATTAAATTGATGATGGCATATTAAAAAAAGTTAAAGAAGCTTGCCCTGCAGAATGGAAACCAAGATGCAGAGATACAAAAGAAACAAGATCATTACTGTTTTTATTTATAAAGATATTGCAAAAAATTCATATGAGGACATTCAAACTCCAATGTTCTTCTTTATTCATTCACCTTTCTTAAAGTGTTTGGACCATTGAGGAAAAGAGAAAAAAAATAGCCTTTTGAAAATATTCTGAGATGGAAATGACAAATTTAACATTTGTTTTTAGTGTTTTGTTTTTTTTTCTGGGAGAAGTGAGAAATAAAGTTTTCTGAATGAAAGCGATTTAATGGTTCTTCTATAATGAAAATTCTAAGTAAAATTGAAGTTCAAGAAATAGACAAACTTTGTTTATTTTTTCATCATTGGGAGACAGGAAAGAACCGAGGTCTGACTAACTCAAAAGTGAATAATACAGACATTAAAAAATACGAAGATATGAATTCAAGTCAGTGTGAAATAGTGCATAGTGCATACAGTGGCCTTGTAGTCACAGAGAACTGACTTTAAATCCTGTCTTTGATACATTCTGGCCTTATATGCCCTGACTAAGTCATCCAACAAACATCTCAGGGACCCAGATAATTCTCTAGTATTCTAAGTGTCAGAACAATTGTCAGTTTATAAGAGTGGGGAGATTTTTCTTACATCAGTGAGTCATAACCACAGCTCCTCTCCAACACCACATTACCCCCAACCAAAGTTTAAGGAAAAGGCACTACTTTTTTAAAGAAAATAATGTTCAAGTACTCCAAAAAACCATGAACTCATTAATGTGGGTGTTACCTCCAAATCTCTATTCATGCCCTTCCCTCTTCTGCAATTCTTAATGATATGCTCCCATAGGCAATCCACTCAAGTTTATAGAATGCTTTCTTCCTGTTTTCTTCAGACTCTGCTGTTACCCATGGGGAATACTGGCTATCAATCATTTCCCCCTCCTTATCACCATAGAACCATCTCATCATGTTTCCCCCTTTTATTCTTTTCAATTCATACATTTCTCTGGTGATAGCCTTTGTGCCACTTATTTTTCATGATTCCTCATTTAACATGGATTGCAGTCTATTTATTTCTGTCAGATACCTGTGAGTGATCATCAGCTTCAGTTCTTTGGTGGCAATAGAATGTTACAAATCAAAGCCATACTATTACAGAAAAATATTGGTATTTTAAAGATAAGCCTTTGTTTCATGGAAGAGCTTGGTGTCATTAAATGAACTCTGCCTTTCCCCAAAGATACACTTTCTAAATTGTGCAATCTAATTGATTCAATCATGTTCATGCTTCTGAATACACATTCACAATTTCTCCCATGGAATTGACTTCATATATCATATTTGCAAGCTTACTTTTAATGCCTTAGAGTTATACCTATTTATAACTCCACTACCCCTCAAAAAATGCGTTGTCAGATTAATCACTCACCTTTTTCACCATATTTTGGCTTTTTCTAAAAGTCAACTCTATTCCCAAAGGATTAAAATTTATGACCCATTCTGATATTCAAAAGACTATATTACAGGGATCTGAAGATAATTCAAAATTAGGGCATGTAAAATATTTTCAGCAAGGGCTAATTGGATGGGCATATAGTCTCCAAGGATGATCACTTTCAAGGAGCTAATACTCATTTGGATATGTAATGTTTGGCATGCATGTTTATAAAATTTCATATTTCTTGAATCTTTTAGAAAGATATAATTAATGTAGTTCATACTGAGAGTATTGTAGGATGAATTCATAAAGAAGGCAATAAACAGGGAAAAAGTGAGGGGAAAAAGTAGTCAAAATATCCATAACATGCTATTTTACCATAAACAAGAATGCAGCTATATATTTGAAATCAAATGCTATAATTCCAGAAATGTTCAGAGGAAATAGAGGAAATTCAAAGGTCAAAATTGGAAATGTCTTGGATTATTTAGAATCCTTGCACTAAATATCTAAGAGCCACTCAACTAAGTATAGTAAGTGCTATCAACATATGTTTGACATCCCCTTTCTCCTAAATACTCTTCCCTTAATTTTTGAGACTATACTCTCCTGATTCTCCTCAACTTTTAATCATTCCTTTTCTGTCTCCTTTATAGTATCCTTGTACTCAGAATAATATCATTCATTACTATGTTTTCAATTCTCCTCCCTATGTAGATGACTCTCAAACTTATATTTTCAGTTTTTACCTCTTAAAAGTTACAGACACACATCTGCCAAGAGATAGTCATCCTACTGGCATTCTTCTAGTAACCTGGAAGTCCTAACTTAACCTCAAACTCACATACCTCTCTGATAAAATCTATGCTGTCTTTTGACTCCACTGTTTCTATCACTGGTATACCCATTCACCCCATGTCCCATATGACTGTTCCCTCTCTATCTTTCCCTTATGTCATTTTTGTCTCTGTTAGATTTCTTGGATACATCCACTCTACATTACTGCCACCTAAAATTGCCAGGACAATTGTCATAGCTTCCAGTCAAGTATTTCTTGTCTCTACTCTCTTCATTCATAGCAGTGTTGAACTAACCTTTCTGTTGTATAGATCAGGTCACAGAAGTATTTTACTCAGCACTCTTCAGGAACTCTCTGCTGTCTGCTGAAAAAGGTGCAAATTCCTTAGATTTGAATTCATGGTCCTGTGCAAACTGGATTTACTCTGCCTTTCCAACTTTATAACATACTACTATCTCACCTAAGTTTTATGTGCTCCAAAAACTATGGCTCCCATACCAACCCTTATGTATGTCTTATAATTCCCTATTCATGAACATTTACTCATGCTGTACCTTATCTCTGAAATACACTTTTTAAATGTAATTCATTTTCAGTTTTCAACATTCACTTCCACAAGATTATGAATTGCAAATTTTCTCTCCATCTCTCCACTCCCCCCACCCTAGGACAGCATGTGCCCCAGTCACTTTTTTCCCCAATCTGCCTTCACTTCTATTACCCTCCCCACTTTTCCCATCTCCTCCCCTGTTTTCCTGCAGGGCAATATAGATTTATATACCCTATTGCCTGTACAATTTATTCCCCAACTGAATGCAAAAATAATTTTTAATATTCATTTTCAAATCTATGAGTTCCACATTCTCTCCCTTCCTCCCTCATTGAAAAAGTATACAGTTTCATATAGGTCATATATGTGTAGCCATGCACAACACTTTCACAACAGACATGTTCTGAAAGACTAACCACATTTTCCTCTATCCTGTACTAGCCTCCATTTATTCCATTCTCTCCCTTGACCTGTCCCTACACAATAGTGCTTGCTTCTGATTACCCCTTTTCCCAATGTGCCTTCTCTTCCATTTTCCTCCCTCTACTATATCCTTCTCCCCTGCCTTTTTCATATACAGTTGAGTATGTATATTATTCCCTCCTTAATCAAAATTAAGGTGAAAGTATGGCTCACTTATTCTCTCTCATCTCCCCACCTCTTCCCCTCCATTGTAAGAGCTCTTTCTTGCCTCTTTTATGTGAGATGGTTTACTACATTCTACCTCTCCCTTTCTCTTTCTCCATCAACATTCCTCTCAACACAATTTATTTTTTAACTATCCTCCCTTCATATTCAGTTCAGTTTGTGTCCTCTGTCTCTCCCCTTGTGTCTCTCTGTATATATATATATGTATGTGTGTATCTGTGTGTCTGTATGTGTATATGTATTTATGTATGTATGTAAGTATGTATATATTCCCTCTAGGTACCCTAATACTAAAAAAAGTCTCATGAGTTGCAAATTTCATCTTTCCATGTCAGAATGTAAACAGTTCAACTTTAGTGAATCCCTTATGAATTCTCTTTCCTGTTTACCTTTTCATGTTTCTCTTGATTCTTGTATTTGAAAATCAAATTTTCTATTCAGCTCTGGTATTTTCAATAAGAATGCATGGGAGTACTCTATCTCATTAAAATTCCATTTGTTTCCAATTTTTTATTATACTCAGTTTTGCTGAGTAGTTGATTCTTAATTTTAATCCTAGCTCCTTTTATCCCTGGAATATCATATTCCAAGAACTCTGATCCATTAGTGTAGAAGCTCATAACTTCTATGTTTCCACAGTACTTGAGTTGTTTCTTTCTGACTGCTTATAACATTTTCTCCCTGATCTGGGAACTCTAGAATTTGGCTACAATATTCCTAGAGTATTTCCTTTTGGGATATCTTTCAGGAAGTGATCAGTAAATTCTTTCCATTTCTATTTTATTCTCTGATTCTGGAATATCAAGGTAGTTTTCCTTGATAATTTCTTGGAAGATGATATCTAAGCCCTTTTTTTGATCATGATTTTCAGGTAATCCAGTAATTTTTAAATTTTCTATCCTATTTTTAAGATGTTATTTTTCCAATGAAATATTTCACATTGCCTTCTATTTTTTCATTCTTTTGATTTTGTTTTATAATTTCCTGACCTCTCATAAAGTCATTAGCTTCCATATGATCCATTCTAATTTTCAAGGAATTATTTTCTTTAGTGAACTTCTGGACCTCCTTTTTCATTGGACCAATTCTGCTTTTTAAGATGGTTTTTCCTCATTGACTTTTTGAATCTCTTTTGCCATTTGGGTTAGTCTATTTTTAAAGGTGTTATTTTCTTCAGCACTTTTTGGGTCTCCTTTAGCAAGATATTGACTCATTTTTCATTATATTCTTGCATTACCTCTCATTTATCTTTCCACTTTTTCCTCTACTTCTCTTACTTGATTTTCAAAATCATTTTTGAACTCTTCCATGGCCTGACATCATTTCATACTTTTCATGGAGGCTTTGGAGATGGAAGCCTTGACCTTTCTATCTTCCTCCAGTTGTATGCTTTAATCTTCCTCCAGTTGTATGTGTTGCTCTTGCTCATCATAAGAAAATAACCTTTTCACCAAGATAGTAACCTTCAATGGTCATATTTTTCCCCTTCTTGACCATTTTCTCAACCTATTGCTTGACTTTTGAGCTCTTTGTTAAGTGGACAGTGTAATGCCCCAAGTTTCAGGGGTTTTGTGAAGCTATTTTCAGAGACATCTCTAGGGATCTGTAAATTCTCAGCTCCTCCAAAGTGGTATGACCAAAGGAGAAGTGTCTACTCTTCTCATTGCCTGCACTCTTGTCTGTGAACAACCACAAGCACTGTTTTCTGCCCTGGAAATGTGAGCAGTATTCTGTCTCCCCAGCCTCCTCCAGTTCTGCCATGACAACACTCCTCTTTACCCTAGGATAACCACCCAGGACTGTGACCCTGATCTGTAGGCCAAGAACTCCAAAAGTAGCTACTGATGCAATATTCGCTATTGTAGCCATGGGGCTAGGGCTGAAGCTGGGGTAAGACCATGCTCCACTCTCACTCCAGGGAGAGAATCTTCCCACTGATCTTTGAAACTGTCTTTGGTGTTTGTGTTGAGAGATCTGCGAACTGCCACAGCTCCCAGTGATTCAGAACACTAGGCCTGTTCCATTCCTGTCTGTGATAGCATGGTCCACTCTGGGCTCTGTTCTGGTCCAAGCCTGATGCAATAGAACCTTCCTGTCCACTTTCCAGATTGTCTTTGACTGGAAATCTGTTTCACTCTCTTTTTGTGGATTCTTCTGCTTTATATTTTGTTTAGGGTCCTTTTTACCAGTATTTTGATGGATTTGCAGGGAGATCTCAGACAGGTCCCTGCTTCTACTCTGCCATATTGATTTCATCTCCTGAGATACCCTTTAACCACCATTTTGCCTTTGAATCCCTACCTGTCTTTTAAAGCCTACCTCTAATACTATCTCTATGAAGAATTTCCTGCTCAATTAGCTGGCAAGTGCCTTTCAATTTAGACATATACTCTTGATTTCACATTACCCTGATTGAAATCTCCTATAATATTTATTTTTCCATGAGCTTTTCTTAGTGTCTTTTGTGATATCACTGTTCCTTCTGGACAAACTAATCCACCTGATTCTTCACCTATTGAATCGAACATGTCTTTGTGATAAAGCAAAACAGGTTAGGAAAAATGAGTAATACAGTAACTTTATGAAATGCGCATCATTTTGTCCACATACTCTCTCTGCTTCCTATTAAGAAGTGCAGTGTATTGTCTGTTATTGTCTGTTCTTTTATTGTCTGTTCAGAATCAAAATGAGTTTTCCACTTACTCAAATTTTGGCTTCTTTTGGTGATCTTTTTCATTTATATGACTATAACTACTGTCTATATTCTGATTCTGTTTATTTCACTCTTTATCATACAAACTTTCCTATAAAACATCATGAGAGCAGAAATATCCTTCCTAAAATATATAACTCAGTAAACACATAACATAGTTTTCTGCACTAAGGAGGCACTTAATAAATGCTAGTTGATTTGAATTGAATGAATATGAAAGGAAAATTGGCCAAGGATAAATAATTCAGCTAATTTCCCAAGGATAATCATGATGCTATGATTCTCTAATAACTGAGAGATAGCTGTATAAATTAATGCAAAAGTATTTCGATCAGCATCTTCATCTCTAGATTAATATTTCATTATTCCAAATATTGCAACAGGCAAAAAAGAGTAAATATTCATGCACATTCCTTCAAGTAAAGAAATAAAAATGATGATGATAATAATGATAATAATAAAAATTAATAATAAAAATAATAATCACTTCCCCTCAAACCATACCCACAGCTCACATTGTGAGGAGAACTGATGTCTACAAATGTGAGGGGAATATCAACTAGGTTTATATAGCTTTAGTATTTTTATAGTATTTACTATAGCTTTAGTATTCTGTGTACCCTGAGAACTGTATGATACATAAAAAGTCTCATTTGGAACACTGAAACACTAGGGAAATCAATTCTTTCAATATGAATGAATCACTAACTGGATAAACCAATTGACCATTGTGATGAAATTATATCAATAAATAAAAGACATAGATAGTATGATTTAGTGTTGCAGACTGACCTTTGTCAATACTATCCTGATAATCATCTTGGCACTGAGAAGAGTGAAATACATGGTGTTCTTTTGTACTCTGGTTCTAAAAAGGCAAAAGAGACTGGAACAAATCAGAAATGACAACATCCCACCTAATTTGAATGTTTCGGGGCAAATGGCATTGACCACTAAAATGCAATCAATAAGTGGGACTAAATGGATTAGAGATGAATTTTTTGTTCTTGTTATGTATCTGAATTATATGATAGCAAAATTGGCAGTGAATTTCAGAAATTATAAGCAAGTGGTTTTCTGCTTTTTATCATTATTTTTCACAACTTCATAATACAGAATATACTTTCAAATAGTACAAGAATAAAGAAAAAAATTAGTATCTCTAAAATTAGATTTTATGAAATAAAAGATGAATACAAGAAACTAATAAAATCTGAAGAGGTAAAAGGTGAAGAATACAAGGTCCATGAAAATGTTTGCTTAAAGTAAACTCTAGAAATTGTACTCAATAATGAAACAGATGGCAAAAAGAACATCTATATCTCAAATGGCTTTGAAATTAATATAGACAGCATATAATATTTCAAACTGTTTTTTACAAAGTGGTAATCATCAAAACAATCTGGTATCAGATAAGAAATAGAATGATGAATCAGTAGAAAAGATCAGGTACACTATATATAGTAACAAAGGAACATAATAATCTAGTCTTTGATAAATGTACAAATCTAAGCTTTTGGGACAAAATCTAAGTAAGTGACAAAAAATTGGGGAAAATGTAAAGTAGCTTGACAAAATCCAGGAAAATTAAAGTTTTTTTGGGAAAATCACTTTAAAATTTGTACTCAGCTTTCTCTCTGGAGATGGATAGCATTCATGCCCTTTCATCTAGCAATAGCACTGTATTCCTGTCTGTGTTCCAATAGGTCTGCATTCCAATAAGAGCAAAAGAAGAGTGAAAAAGGATCTATTTATACAGACAACACATCTTTTTGCACTCGTAGAGAATTGGGGATTGAGGTGATGGTCATCATTTGGGGAATGGCTGAACAAGTTGTGATACATGATTTTCATGGAATACTATTGTATAATAAGAAACGGTGAGAAGCAAATTTTCAGAAAAAACCTGGAAAGATTTATATGAAATGATGCAAAATGAAGCTGGCAAATCCAGGAGAATATTGTACACGATGGCAAATTTCTAATGAGGATAAACTGTGAATGACTTAGCTACTCTGACCAAGACAATGAACCAAGACAAGGGCCAAAGTTAGTCTATTTTACTATGAGATTTTTTTTTAAACATACTAGTTTTATTTACTAGTTCAATAGCTTTCTTAATTTCAATTTTATTAAGCTCTCCTTTAATTTTCAGAATTCCTAATTTGGTATTTACTTTGTTCCGTTTCTACTTCTTTTTAGTTGCATGCCCAATTCATTGACCTTTTTTCTATTTTGTTAATGTAAGCATTTAGATATTAAAATCTTCCCTAAGAATTGCTTTGTCTGTATCATATAAGTTTTGGCACGTTGTCGCATTATTGTCATTTTCTTTGATAAGATTTTTGTTTCTACCATTTGTTATTTGACCCACTCATTCTTACCATTAGATTATTTAGTTCCCAATTAGCTTTTAGCCTCTCTTACAATGGCCCTTTATTTATTATCTGTGATTTTTATTGCATCATGATGTGAAAAAGATGAATTTAATATGTGTTTTCTTTCTCTATTCAGTTGTGAAGTTTTTATACCCTATGCATGGTCAATTTTTGTGTGTCATGTACTACTGATAAAAATGGTATATTCCTTTCTATTCCCATTCAGTGTTCTACAGAGATCTATCATATCTAACTTTTCTAAAATTCTATTCACTTCCTTAACTTCTTTCTTGTTTATTTTGTGGTTGGATTGATCTACTTCTGAGGTGAGTTTAGAGGTCCCCCACTAGCATAGTTTTTCTGTCTATTTCTTCCTGTAAATCACTTACCTTCTCTAAATATTTGGATGTTATACTATTTGGCACATATGTGTTTAGCATTGATATTAATTCATTGTTCACGTTATCTTTCACCAGGATGTAGTTTCCTTCCTTATGTCTTTAAATTAGACTTAGTTTGGCTTTTGATCTGCCTGAGATCAGAATTGCTACTTCTGCTTTTTCTTTTTAACTTCAGCTGAAGGAAAATGTACTTTTTCTAGTCTTTTATCTTTATTCTAATTATACTTCCCTCCATCATATCCTGCCCCCTAGTTATTCTATTCTCTCTTTAGACCTTATCCCTCCATTAAAGTGATTACTTCTTATTACTCCCTCCTCCCATTTGCTTCCTTTCTACCATTCCCCCACCCCAGTTATTCCCTTCTTCCCTACTTTCCTATAGTGTAAGATAGATTTTCATACCAAATCGAGGATGCATATCATTCCCTACTTATGCCAAATGAGAGGAAAGCAAGCTTCACTTTTTACCTCTCACCTCCCCCCATTTCCCCTCCATTGAAAAAGCTTTTTCTTGTGTCAATTATGAGAGATAATTTGCCCCATTCTATTTCTCCATTTCTTCTCACAATGTATTCCTCTCTCACACCTTAATTTTATTTTCTTAGATGTCATATCATCCCTTCCTATTCAACTCACCCTGAGGCCTCTGTCTATTTATACACATATATCTGTGCATATACATATACATATGTTTATGTATATATATATATATATACACACACATAAATGTGTACATATATGTATATATATGCATATATTATGTGTGTGTGTGTATATATATAAATATATATATAATCCCTCCAGCTACCCAAATACTGAGAAAAGTTTTATGAGTTACAAATATTGTCTTTCCATGTAGGAATGTAAATAGTTCAACTTTAATAATTCTCTTATGATTTCTATTTCCTGTCTACCTTTTCATTTGTCTCTTGATTCTTGTGTTTGAAAGTCAAATTTTCTGTTCAGCTGTGATCCACAATGCTTGAAAGTCCTCTATTTCATCAAATGACCATTTTTACCATGAATTATTATACTTAGTTTTGCTGGGTAGATGATTCTTGGTTTTAATCCTAGTTCCTTTGACTTCTGGAATATCATATTCCAAATCCTTCGATCTGTTACTGTAGGGGCTATTAGATCTTGTGTTATCCTGATTGCATTTCCACAACACTTGAATTGTTTCTTTCTGACTGCTTGTAATATTTTCTCCTTGACCTGGGAACTCTGGAATTTGGCTACAATATTCCTAGAAGTTTTTCTTTTCAGATCTCTTTCAGGAGGTGACCAGTGAATTCTTTCAATATTTATTTTACCTTGTGGTTCTAGAATGTCAGGGCAGTTTTCCTTGATAATTTCATGAAAGATGATGTCTAGGCTCTTTTTTTGATCATGGCTTTCAGGCAGTCCCATAATTTTTAAATTGTCTCTCCTGGATCTATTTTCCAGGTCAGTTGTTATTCCAATGAGATATTTCACATTCTCTTCCATTTTTTCATTCTTTTGGTTTTGTTTGGTGATTTCTTGGTTTCTCATAAAGTCATTAGTTTCCATCTGCTCCATTCTAATTTTTAAAGAACTATTTTCTTAAGTGAGCTTTTGAACCTCCTTTTGCATTTGGCTAATTTTCCTTTTTAATGCATTCTTCTCCTTTTGGGCTTTTTGGGCCTCTTTTACCCCTCGAATTAGCCTTTTTTTTAAAGGTGTTATTTTCTTTAGCATTTTTTTGAGTCTTCTTTAGCAAGCTGTTGACTTGCTTTTCATGATTTTCTTGCATAGCTCTCATTTCTCTTTCCAGTTTTTTCTCCTCCTCTCTTACTTGATTTTCAAAATCCTTTATGAGCTCTTCCATGGTCTGAGACCATTCCCGTAACAATTTTGGAGGTTTTGAATGCAAGAGCCTTGACTTTTATGTCTTCCTCTGATGGTAAACTTTGTTCCTCCTCATCACAAAGGATGGAAGAAAATACCTGTTCACCAAAAAAGTAATCTTCTATAGTCTTAGTTTTTCCCTTTTGTGGGCATTTACCCAGTCAGTTACTTGACTTGTAAGTCTTTTGTCAAGAGGACTGTATACTGTGGGGACCTGTAAGTTCTCATTTTTTCCAAGGTGGTACAATCAAGGGAGAGGAGATTGCTCCTCTTCTGGCCTGCACTCTGGTGTGGGAGCCACCAAAGATTTTCTGCCCAGGGTCTGCAAATAGTATTCCCTTTCCAGAGCCTCCACCAGCTCCATCACATCAGCACTCTTCCTCACCTTAGGACTGCCACTCAGGGCTGAGACGCAGATCAGCAGCTCAATTCCCCCAGGATTTTTAGGCCAAAGACTCCAAAATTGGACCCTGCTACTGCTCCTGCCACCATCACCTGGATTTGGGGCTAAATGAGGATCCTGCTCCCTTCTCCCTCAGGTGAAAAAGCTTTCTCACTGATCTTTGAAGCTGTCTTTGGTGTTTGTGGCTTGATGCATCTGGGAACCACAGCTGCTGCCATGGATTCTACTGAAGAGGCCTGCTCAGGTCCTGTTCCTGCTGGTGCCATGTGGCCAAGGCTGGGCTGGGCTTCATGAACTCTGCTCCACTGTGTATCCCATGTGATAGACCTTTTTGTTGGCCTTCCAGGCTACCTTGGGCTGAACATCTCTTTCACTCTGTTATTTTGTGGCTTCTGCTGCTCTAGAATTTGTTCATAGTCATTATTACAGGTATTTTATGGGCTGTAGGGGAAGAACTAGAGTAGGTGCACCTCTCTTGGCTTCACCCCTCCTCCCAGTAGCTTTCTATTATCTAGTCTCTTTTTTGTTTCTTATTCATTTTTTCAGCCTATTTATGACTTTTTACAGTGAGTTCTGCTCTTGAGGCACAGGATCTTCTATCTTCTATGCTCTGGGGTCAGGGGCCTGGGGACTGCTTTTCCAAGGTGCTTGTAGTGCTTGTAGCTTGGCCAAGCTTGCTGGGATGGCCAAGCCTAGTCAGGCCTGTTGTGTCAGAGTTTCAAGATTCACAGTTTGCCTTATTGCCTGGAACTGGAGACCTCACTCCTTATCTGCTAAACCAGAACCTAATCAGGACCTTGACTGCTGATCTGTGCTGATGCTAAGAGCCTCTCCTTGGCTTGCCTGGATATCAGGGCTGAGCTATGACTGCCTTTTACCTACTTGAGACAGACCTTTCCTGAACTCCTTTTAAGTTATTTTAAGCTGGAAAACTGTTTAATTCCCTCTTTTTGTATGTTCTGTCACACTAGAATCCATTTATAGGCTTGATTTAACTTTGTTTCAGAAGGAAATTGGGGACAACTGAGGCAAGCTTCTGGCTTTCTCTACCATCTTGGTTCTTCCCTCTCTAAAAAAGAAAACAAAAAGCATCCTAAAATTTTTGAAATGAGCTTTTGTAAGAGACATTTAATTTAATTTAATCATTTCTCCTGAATTATTGAATGATTGATTGACTTTTGACTAATCACTTGCATTAAAGATTGTTAGAGGGCTTGTCTGAATTATCTGCATTGTCTTAAGTCAACTTAACAGTGTGGGTTGCTCATTTACATAGTGTTAGTTCACTTCAGCAAAATATTTTTTATCTGTTTTCTCCTTTCCTTTGACTTCTCTGGATTTCTTTCTTCCTTCCTTTTTTTTTTAGCGGCTGAAGTACCATTTTGGCAGAAATCCCTGAAGAATAACATTGCTGGAAGTTGGATACACAGTAATCCTCTCCCTTGTTTTTCCCCACATGCTTTCTGCTTTTCATGTCTGTTTAAGATTTTGTTGTTTTTTGTTTCTCTTAAGGGAATGAAAGTATTTATGCAATTATTCTTTTAAGATCTGTGAATGTACTTAAAAGAAAGAAAAAGCTATAAAAGCTAAACATCGCAATTGAAAGATGAAAAGAAAGTTTGACTGTTGTCTTCAATTTTCCACAGTATTTTTTTTTATCCTAAGAAAGAATTTAAGTCCACTGATCACTGTTCTTATGTTCATGTTCATCTTAACTATTTAGCTATCTCTTTATTAAAGACAAACACAAATAGAAAGATCTCTTTGACTATCACACAGAAGCATCCAAGGGGGTGGGCAGATGCACTTAGACACTGATTCTGGAGCATATTGTCTGTATGAGTGTGTAAAACAACAAATTTATTTCTTTTGATTTGTTTTCCTATGTTTATTTATGTGGGGAAATTAAACAAAATTATATGGTCAGCGTTACCGGGAGTGAAAACATTTTAGCAAGAAAATTTTGGTGTTCCAAAGGTATCTGATTGTTGTCTCTACTCTCTTTTGTTTTCCAATTCAGCTGCTTGCATAAGAGCAAAGAAGATGCTAATAAGGAGAGAAGGAGATAAAATGAAAGGAAGAAAGACAGAGATGGCAACAGGGAGAGAGAGATAGAGACAGAAAGACAGGGAAAGAGACAGAGATGCTTTCATGAATCTTTAGAGGAGAATAAAATACAGGAAGATATTTAAAAAGTTTGGAATAAGTTTCAGATTACTATAAAGACATTGAATCATTGGACAATAACTAGATAAATAATTTGATATGTACCTCAAAGAAGATAATTTACCTTATACCATGGAATATATTGTAAATTGAACAATTTCAACTCATTTATACCTGCTAGTTACATAATGTTTAAAAGCAAGTTAAAATATTAAAACAATAAACTAACCTCATACCTTCCTATGCTGTGGGTTTTTAATTGCTATAAATAATTGATGTAGACTTTCATTCTCAGGCCTATGTCCTTAATGACTACCAAGAAGCCATTTAGGGAGAAATAAACAGCACTATTTCTAAATGTCGGTACCTTCAACCTTGGATCCAGAGATCACATTAAAAAAGAACTTGTACCTCCAGAGGCTGATATTCATGAGTCACTACAAACTCAGGTACATTAAGAAACTTTTTATTTACCTTACTAAATGTCATTAACCTTCCAGTCAAGTCCTTATTATTTCCTGTTAACTCTCCCTTATTGATTTCCTGTGTCAAGTTTCACAATGCTATTGCTTTAATTTTTGTGACTGTTAATACTTAGTATTTTTATAATTGTTGGCATTAGTAATGGGTTAGGAATAAGCTGAGACCAGTCTCGTGTAAATAGGTAAACAGGTTAAAGAAACAAAGAGCTAAGCTTTGGGAAAGGCTTTGTATGTGTGTCATAGATATGTATATATTCTTACATGGGTGTATGTCACATATACACATTTGTATATGCACATATATGTGTGTATGTATATGTATGTATACATGTATATGTATATATAGTGTTAATTTCTGTATGTATATGTGTATATGACATTATAGTAAAAAAAATAGAAAGAAGGAAGCTCTGAATGTTACTCTGATTCCGACACAATAACCTTGAATTCAGGACAATTAAAGTATATTAGAAATTTAATTTTAATATGAGTTTACAATCATCTAATTAGGAACAAGTTTTTCAGAAATCCAAGCTAAAGAGACAATTTAGAATCAGATCTCTGGGAACAAACGTTTCCATACCATTGCTAATATTTATAGCCATTAAGCTATTATTGCTTCTTTCTCCCTTTTGCATTCACTGCCAAAACTAACACAAAAATCTCTTCATTTTAAATTGTATTTATTTGATAGCACAAATGAAGGAATATGAAGGCAAAGAGAGTGACTTCATTTAAATGTAACCTCTATTTCACTATAAGTTGGTTAAATCTTTGTGTTCAAGTTTTTCTCCAACCCAGTTTGTTCTCCTAAGTTAATGATGAAATACTCTAGGCAAACAGAGGAGAAACACTTTGATTTATTTCTGTTACAAAGCTAACTTTAAAGAAAACAAATTTTTTTTTGACTCATCTTCAAGGACAGTTATAGGTAGCTTTCAAAACAACAAATTATTTGCCTTAGGCTATCTTGTAGGCCTTAATCAGAGGCATCCCTCCTTCAGATGCTGTCTCATAACTGTGTCTCTGAAGCTTCTACAGACTGTAGTTTTTGGTCCTTGGGGTTTTGGGGATGGCATTGTTCTTCATAGTCCTCAATGTTGCCCATGTATTTATGAGAGGATCTGTCTTTCATGTTCTTTATATAACTATGTGTCTCTCAATAAATCTCTTCTGATTTTTCACTCCAAAATGTTTTTACTAGATCACATCATTTTACCATGGCAGCAGGTATAGTGATATCAATAATTTCCTCTTCACAAAGAAGGAAGTTTGTTGGTAGTTGCTCTACCAACAGAAATGAAATATATTAAACATTTGCAAATATAATTTTAGAACAAATATATCTCAGTATGTTGAACAGCACCGAAGGTTGAAAATAGGTAAGTGCTATTGGATTTTTCCATTTCTCCATTTCTTTATAAATCTTATCAAAAAGAATAATGATGATGATTCTCAAATTCTCTGATCTGTGATCTCATTGATTTAGATTTTACTTCAGTAATGCAGACTAAAACCTCTCCATGCCTGCACAAACAGTATGATCTCTGGTCCATGTTATCTTTTGAATTCATGTCTAACGGGAAGAAGCCTTCTTCTAGGCAGAGGTTCTTAAACTTGATTGTGTGCCAGGTAGCTCTTTGGTAGCCTGGTTAAATAGAAGGATATTTCTAAATACCTAAAATAAAATACATAGGATTACCAAAGACATCAGTTACATTGAAATGTAGTGATAAGTTATTTCATTTTTTATGAGTTCATTGTCTACAGGCAAAGAATCCTTTCTTCTAGGAGAGAGCAAGGAACAATTGCAACTCATATTTATATGGTGCTTTAATTAAATATTAAATATCTCGAGCCAGACATCCTAGAGAAATAACTTCAGGGAAAATATGAAAAGCGTCAAAGCAGAATCTGTGAGAGTACTTGGCATAAGAATTCTATACACCTGATTGAAGATCAGAGTTTTAAAAATCTATTTCTTCCTCTCGTGCTGATCTTCTAGTCTTCAACACATTATCAAATCTAACTTTGGTTTCCCTCTGGGATAAAAAAATTCGTCTCATTATAGTGAGAATCCTTTCCTGAAATATATTTGAGCATAATTTCACTAGTAACAATTCATATTTACATATCATTTTATAATTGAAAATGTTCTTTCTTTATAATGTTGTGAGTTTGATGGGAGAAGAGTGTTTAAGTGATTTACTTGGATTCACACTGCTAGTAAGCCCCCAAGTCAGGTGTGAAAACAAAATTATTTGGGTTTAAGTCAATATTTTTTCATTATAACATCACAAACTCTAGTATTTGATGTAATATTTCAAAGATATCCTTAACATCACAGAATTAACAATAAATTCTACTCAGTTCCCATATTAGCTTCATATATCTTACCTAATTCAGTTGCTTTAGGTGAATATTGACTCATGCCAAATAAGCAAAGTAATAAAATGACCATCTGACATGTTGCATATAAAAGAATGAGTGGGAAAAAATCAGATGTGAGTTTGTAAGATTAGCCTAATACTTTAATAAAGTTGATATAAAATGATTTCTCTTTGCACATTAATAATATGAGTTAATAGGACAATGCATTTAATTATTTGGATAATTGTAATGATGAATATTCATGGTTAATTCCATATTACTTAGTCTTATATTTATCATTTAAGATTACACTTTCATGTAGATTTGAAAATGTTTACTTAATACTTACATGCACAAACTTGGAAAGTAAAATGCAATTACTCTTTTTTTCATTAGATTATATGGAAGTTTTCTTTCAATATACTGAGATATAGTATGTATGCATGTGTGTGAAAATGTGTGTGTACATATGCATTATCTTTATCTAGTCTTTTTTGGATACACATACATATACATATAAAGAATATAGTCTCCTCTCCCAATGAGGTTATATTCTAAAAAGGAAGACAACCCATAATGGAATGATAGAAAGAGAGGTATGGTAGAAAAAAGTATATGGTGGGGACATCAGAAGGAAGTGGTATGGTAGACTGGTTCCTTGTCTAGATAAGAAAACAACTCACCTACAAGAATTATGGAGGAACCAAGACTAATAACAGTAATAGAAAGAATAAAGAGCTGGCCTTGGAGCCAAAAATAACCTGAGTTCAAGTATCATCTGCAATAATTACTAGTTATACATCTCTGAGTGTATAACTTAACTATTAACTATATTAACCAGTATTTCAGTCAATTCAACAGCAGAAATGGTGTCCGGTCCCCATTAGTAGAGTTTCTTGACACAGGAATTCCAAATATAAATATAGTTCTAAGTTTGGCTCCTAACTGTATCACCATCCTTCTCTATTTTGGTTTCCTGATCCCTGTGAACAGCCTTCATATACTTACTGAATTGATTCAAAGTAGCAATTACCTAAATCAGGACATATAGGACTTTGCACATTATAGCAGCAAGCACCCTGACACATCCAGGAAGAGCTGCTGGCACAAGTTCTTAGATCTGCTTTTCTAAAAGGAAAGCAAGTTTTGAGGGGTCAAGAATCTTCTTTAATCAACACAGAAGATACAAGCAAAGAAACAAACACCAACAGACAGGGCTTCTAACCGTCTTACCGCAAGCAATATATACATCGCAGATCAAGAGATAGATCCAACTATCTGACCCACTATGTACATACATAGTGAACCAGAGCGAGAAGCACTAACATCTGGGTTTTCAAAGCCAGGGGGTCGGGGGGCAACACTCTTTAATGGCTACCAAAGACTCATCTGGCACATGAACCGTCTTCCAATGAGAAAGGCCCAAAGCAAAACCTGACCTCAGAGTATGTATATACTTTTCAGAGCTAGAGGGCATCAGGACCCTAGTGACCCAGTGCCTCATTGGAACTTGACAGAAGATACAGATCTTCCTATAAAACAAGCACCCCCTAATCAAGCATCTCTTAATGGGCTCCACCTGTGGTCTACTAATGGGAGGAGGAAGATCTTTAGCTTTCATTGCCTATAGTTTTTTATATTGCACCCACAAGTGCTGGAAATGTTTGTATTCATCCAAAATACTGAAGAAATTAGGTTAAGAGTCGAGTAATGAAGAATTGTTTATTAAAATGGGAGCATCTAACTAAATCTGGAAGGACCTTAGAATTCATCTGGTCCAATCCTTTCATTATACAAGATGATATAAAACTGAAGCCCTGAGTGGTAATAATGTATTTGCCCAAGTTCCTAGATGTAAGAAGGTCAGAAGCAAGAGTTGAACCCATACTTCTGGGTTTTTTTTGTTTCCATTTGTACTTTATTTATTTTATTCTGAACTTAAAAAATAAAACATTTCCATAAAATTGTTGAATGGAAAAATAAATGGTTGAACATGAAACGAGAAACGATTGTATCGAGTGTTTTTTCCCACTACATTCCACTATCATCTTTCATCTTTCCATTGACCATACCTTTCCTTAGTCTGGCCCCACCTTGTTCTATTCCTGATATTATAACAATGTGGAGGAGCTTTGTCCTGCCTCTCCCCACAGGCCCTATTTATTTCCAGAACTTGTAAGCCTCTCAGATTCTCCTTCAAATGAATTCCTACTCTTTAAAAGTTAATCTTAGGCTTCCTTTGTTAATATTTCTCCAAGACACCAAAAGTACTATTTATGATTCTGAATTGGATCAGTCAACAATAATTGCAACTTTTAACTATTTGACATTAGATAAGCCATTTATTTTGAGCTTCTGTTTCTTTATTTACAAAATGATGGAAATACTACCACTACCTCCTTTTTAAGATTATTATAATAAAGTGTTTGAAATACTTAAGCACCACATAAATGTTTGTAATTGATGATGATGGTAATGATGATGAATCAAATAGTGTTAAGTATATTCTTCTGTGATACAAGTGGCAGTGAGTAAGTTAGCTTTGGTAGAATTCCATTGTCTTCCAGGTATTGTGGTGGATGGGGTGCTTGGGTGCTTATGCTTGGACACCAATTCTAAAATAACAATTCTCTCTCAAAATCACATTTCTCCTTAGCCACAACAGACTATCCCAGGCAGTTTTTCCCCAGTCCAAGGATAGCCTGTCCTAGATCTCCCTTCCTGACATAGTAGACAGTTGCACCTATAGAATTAATTAGATTGAACCAGCTGTGTACTGGCTGAACTGACTGTGTACTGGGTCATAACAACATTTACTACTACCTGACCAATCACATGTATCCTAGACTTAGACACTTGAATGCTCCCTTAAGTTTATTTTGTCTAACAAGACATTGATTAGAGCAGCCTGGTATTCCTCAGTCAGCCCTGACTGTTAGTTGACTTAGTGACAGTTCAGGCCTAAAACCACACCTTCATGTAGCCACTCCTTTTGGGCTATTTCCTCATGAACTCTGTTAAAATACCTGCACAGTAGATACTAAAAGTGAACGTTCCTTTAAGAACTAACCACTCTTTGACCACTCCTTAATCTTGCCCTGAATAATCTAGCTAGCATGTTTGGCAAGTTTTACTGGAGTATATCCCAAATAAAATTTAACTGTGCTCCTCTAAGGTTGCAGGGTGCCCAAGAACTCTTGCCTACTGAAAAGCATAATCAGTCTTTATCACCTTAACCTCAAGAATGCTTAAGTCCAGAAATTCTTTTCCAGATGACCCATGCATGGAACTCAAATATTGGGGTTCCTCTATCTTTCCAGCCCTCATCAATGGGGACCAGTCAATGGGGACCAGTTAAGAGATTGAAATTATAATTTACCCAATAACATGTCAATTACTCAGATAAAGTAATCCACCTTTTTCTTTTTTTTACACAACCTCTGTTTTAGATAAAGCACCTATAGTAGACTATAGCAGATGCTAAATAAATATTGTGGAGTGAATTTTCTAAGATAAGCTGATTGCAAGGTATAATGATTTGCTATAGTATCATGTTAAATACTACCACACAAGTTCTTCTCAACTTAAAAAAAAATGAATAAATTTTGAACCTGTACTTCAATGGTAAAGGCATTGGTGTGCTAGTAAATGTTTAACAACTGACTCTTTAAATGTAATTATATATATATACATACATACACACATACATACATATATGTGCATATATGCATATATGTATATATAGACACATATGCATTTAAACTTAATCTTTTTTATTAACAATTGTTTCCATCACTTTCTTATGCTTAATCTATCAACAAAACAATAAATTAAGCCCTGATTTGTAGCATTTTTTGGTTCCAAAGGTGTAAATGCTCCTACTGAAAATTTAATAATCAGCTCTTAAGGTATGGTTCCAATTGACTCTAACACATCACTAGTCATAGCCGATTCCCTTTTGAGGAAACTCCTTCTACTTATACATATTGGTTTCATTTTTGCAGTTTATAGCTTCAAAAAGTTTCTAGAGCACAGAGAGATAGACACTTGCCCAGGATTACAGAGTCAGTAATAGCAAAATGAAGCCAAGTGTTCCAGGACAAGAGGTTGACTCACTATTCATTTTGTCATGTTATCTCTGAATGTCAATGTTTTAAAGATAACATGTTTTCTAAGCAAAAGATGCCAGTGCTTTAAATATAACACATTATCATCTCCAGTCTTTAGGATAATGATCACAATTCCAGAAATGTGATATCTGCAGTGATTCTAATCACCCAGCAGGTTGTTGAGCATTCTATTTAGTCTAATATGTTTGAAGGAATAGGAAGGGAGGAATTATATGCAAGTCTATTAGCAGAGCATATAAACACTTGGCTAAAATATGCAGATCAATTAGCAAAGAATCATGCAGTAATAAGTAAAGTGAATATGATTTTAGCAACTCCTTTCAGCTTGCTTAGAAGAAATAGCACACTGTCATTATTATTATTCAGAGCTCAGAGAATGTTAATGATGCTCCCAATCAAAGTCCAGCTAAGACAGTAGTTGAACATCAAGGTGTACAGGCCTACAAGTAATGTAAGCAACTACATAATAGATACATTCCAATAAATTATAAGTTTCTATTGATGCATAAAGTATTTTAACCCAGTCATTTTGATATACTGTATAATTTTAGGGTATACAGAAGGATTTCATTTAATTATTAAAACATATAGCCTGATCAATAATGTATATGAATATTTCATCGCAGAATGGGTGTAAAATAATTAGAAAAGTGCGGGAAAAAAGGGCTTTGGGGGATATTAAAAGGTCATGTAGGTTATTCTGTACCTACAAAGGCTTCCCCTAAATTAATCCAGATGCATGGTTATTTATCCTGTTTCTAAAGTGCATTAGTAATGTCATATTAATGTCATATACTAAAAACCCATATCACAAATATTCTCTCTCTCTCTCTCTCTCTCTCTCTCTCTCTCTCTCCCTCTCTCCCCTCTGTCTCTGTTTATCTGTCTCTCTCTCCCACACACACATGCACACACACACACCATATAATTTCATTTCTATAAAGATCTTCACATGTGGAAACACTTTTAACCAATGTTAATCCTTATTTTACCTTACAGTTTTTGGAGAACTCCCTGAGTTAGCCTGAAGTTAAATAATTTTCTCATGGTGACATTCATAGTATTTGGCAAAGGTGGGAATTGAAAGATATAGTCCTTATTCACTTCCAGACCACCACACTTTTTTCTCCTCCTTTTCCTTCTCCTCCTCGTCCTCCTCTTTCCTCCTCGTCCTCCTCGTCCTCCTTGTCCTCCTCGTCTTCTTCTTCTTCTTCTTCTTCTTCTTCTTCTTCTTCTTCTTCTTCTTCTTCTTCTTCTTCTTCTTCTTCTTTCTTCTCTAGATAACCAAAATTCATCCTTTTGAAATTCAATTCTATTACCATAATAATCAAAAATAATTCATTCATTATATACAAGATATTTTGTTAAATACTAGGCATACAAAGGAAAGTACAAAAATTCCTTGCTTTTAAGAAGTTCATAATTTGATCAGGGCAACCATATGACATGAAAGATAAATTCAGAGTAGATGGAAGGTAATCTCAGAAGAAAAGCATTGGCAGCAGAAGAAATCAAGAATAATACAGAATTTGAACTGGCAGTTGAAGGAATCAAACTAAGAAAGGGAGGTGAAGCTAGATAATATTCTAGACATGAAGGACAACTTATGAAAAGGCATGAATGTGGGAGATGCAGCGTCCTGTGACAGGAACTGCAAGCCTACCAGAGTTTCTAAATGCGTAGATGGGAGTAAATATATTTTAAGAAGTAGGAAGAATAGGAAGGTGGCAGGTCATAAAATGCTTTATTTGCCATACAAAAGGCTTTATATTTCCCCTTACATTGTCAACTGCAAGTCAATCTGCTTGTGTTGATGCAATTGTTTAAATCATGTCATCATTTCTCTGATGTCATGGTCCTCTTCGAAAATGAAGGACAAACCCAACCTCTGAGTACACAAAGCTGCCTAAATGGGGACCTTGCCTTCCCTTCCCGTCCCTTCCCTTGCCTTGCCTTGCCTTCCCTTCCCTTTCCTTTCCTTTCCTTTCTTTTCCTTCTTCTTTCTTGTCTCCCCTAAATCCTTGGACCCCTGCACTCTGAAGCCCATATATTGAACAGCTAAGGGTCCCTGTCCAACCTCCACTCAATGGTTGGTTTGGGAACCTACTGGCTTAGAATGAATGTCAATAGTAACAGTTTCTCTTCCAAACATCAACCCTGAGGCTCCTGCCCCTCCCAGAGTGATTTATCTATTTTTTTTTCCATTAAAGGGACCATGCCCCTAACCTTATAAAGAGGGCTATTTCTCTTTGAGGTGGCCAAAAACTGGAAATCAAGGGGATGCCCATTAATTGGGGAATGGCTGAATAAATTGTGGTATATGAATGTAATGGAATACTATTGTGCTATAAGAAATGATTAACAGGAAGACTTCAGAGAGGCCTGGAAAGACTTATATGAACTGATGCTGAGTGAAAGGAGCCGAACCAGGAGAATTTTGTACACAGCAACAACCATAGTGTATGAGGAATTTTTCTGGTGGATTTAGTACTTCCCCCCAATGCAAGGACTTAAAAAATTCCCAACAGACTCTTGAGGCAAAATGCCTTCCACATTCCAAGAAAGAACTATGGAATTCGATAGCAGAATGAATCAGACCATTTTCTTTTGTATTATGTTTTGTTTTGTTTTATGATTTCTCCCATTCATTTTATTTCTTCTATGCAGCATGACTAAGGTGAAAATGTATCTAATCGCAATGTATGTATAGAACCTATGTAAAATTGTACTTTGTCTCAGGGAGGGAGCAGAGAAGGACGGGGAGGGAGGGAAAAAATCTGAGATATATGGAAGTGATCGTAGAACACTGAAAACAAATAAAACTCATTCAAAACAAAGTTAAGTGCAAGTCATTTGTGATCATTTCTCTGATATCATGGTCCTCTTTGAAAATGAAGGACTAACACAAGACATAGTCAAGAAGAACTGGGATCAATTTCTGCCCTTGACACTTAGTATCTTTGTGATAAGAGCAAGCCACTTAAATTCTCTTAGCATCCAAAAGCTCTCTAAACTTAAATTATAGATAAAAGTGGACCCTAGGTTCATATGCTACATCTGATGTTTATTACATATGTGACCTTGAGCAAGTAACTTAAACCCACCACACCTTTACTGACTTCTTTATTAAATCAGGCTTTTGAACTAGATGGCTTCTGATGCTCCAATTCTAAATATATTATACCATGACCATACGTGCTTTGATCTTTGACACCAATGCAATCTCAAGCCCTTGGCATGATTCACATAAATTGCAGCCTGTGTTATTGTTTATTTTTGCTAAAGTCAATCAATCCTGGCAGGGAACTAAGTATACGAGGATGGTAATAGATGCTTTAGAGTAGATTGTTATTCCTATCCAGTGGCTATCTTTGAGAAGCCTGCAGAAAAATTATTTTAAAACCTGACAGGCATAGAGAGAGCTCTTTAGCTTAGCCAAGACCATTTTTTAAAATGAAAAGGAATAATTTCAAAACTATCAATAAGTCACAGATAAAGTGAGCTAGAAGTCAAATGCTCATATATAATTAATGTGTTCTTGTCCCACAAATGTATCAAAATATGCAGAAATTACACACACACACATATATATGAATATATGTGTATGTATACATATGTATATACATATATATATGCACATATTTATCCCCACTGACTCAAGAAAACCTGCATTACTAAGAAGAGCTAAATAATTTAAAGCAGTGCTTCATTTTCCCCCATTTTTCATTGTCAGTTAGAGATGAGTGTTATTTTCCTAATTATCTGTTTCTTAATATGTAAGAAACCAAAGACAAGAGTGTTTCCATTAAGAACAAGTTTAAAATAAGCTGTTCAGTAGAAGATGGACCCTTTACTTTGTCTACTTCCTTTCATTTGACATAAGGGAAGGTGTTCTTTGGAGGATTAAACAGTAAAGAAAGTGATTGAATACAGAGCTATAATACTGACAAGAAGAGGACTCTGAAGTTCCTGTGCAAAACCGAGAGAGAGAGAGAGAGAGAGAGAGAGAGAGAGAGAGAGAGAGAGAGAGAGAGAGAGAGAGAGAGAGAGAGAGAGGCCAGACTTTGCCTTGACTCTAAGGCTCAATGAGCTATGAAAATGGATAATACCGCGAAGCATAAACGGAATTTGGGAGAAAAAAGTCACTTTTAGTTTTCTCCAACCCATATTCATCCTTAGTGCCATCTTTGGCTTACAAAAAACAGCAAAGGAGGGGTGGAGCCAAGATGGAGGAGTGAGAGCAACGACTCACCTAAGCTCTCGGACAAACTCCTCCAGGTACCTCTGAAAGGAGAATCTGACAAAATTTTGGAGGTGCAGAATCAAGTGGGAGACAGACAGTGATGGATTCAGAGCTCAGGTTGGACTGGAAGGTCCACGAGAAGGATCTGTTCCGCGGGGGTGAGCCCACAGTGCACAGCGCAGCGCAGCCAGCGCAGCAGAGCAGAAGAGACACAAGAATCCTGAGTGGCGGGCAGAACCAGAGAAGCAGCACCCAGGGTGGGAGACACCCCGAACTGAGTCAGTGAGAGCCATGGAGCACCAGATTATCAGCACAGCAGTTCCTGAGACATTCAGCCCGAAGATCAAACTTTGGTAAGTCACCTACTTGAACTTCCCAGAGCCAGGATGGTGGAGTGATCAGCAAATGCTCTCTCCTCCCCACTTGATGACCGTGAAAGAACCATAAAATATCGTCCCAGAAAAATCCCAGATCAGTAGAAACAGCAGAAGGAGACCAATAGTCTCATAACACCTGAGATGAGGAAAATAGCTAAGGGGGATTCCTCCTACGGTGGCAGAGGCAAACTGGAAGGACAGAGGACCTAGGGCAGAGAAAACTTGCACTAGGACCCAGGCAAGCCTCATTGGCAGGAGAGGAGCCCCAGGAGGGGTGGGAACACACATTAGCATCTAGGCGTGCCTCAGCTGTCCAGGGGAATCAGAAAGACAATAGGGCAGTTGGGATTACCAGCCCCTGAGCTTGCCTTTTGCCTCAGTTCAGCTGAGGAGATCTCCTGTGACCAGACCACTTCTCTCCCACACTTAACAAGCTAAACCCAGGGCTGATCAGGGAAACAGCAAACAAAAACCTGCTTTTAGCTTTTTCACATATCAGCTCAGCAAAAAGTTCTCTAGCTTCTGACTGAAAGAACCAGAAGCCACAACACTCAATCAAAATCATGAACAGGAAAAAGCAGAGGGTCAAAAGAACCACAGAATCTTTCTATGGGGATAAGGACCAAAACACAAACCCCAAAGAGGTCACAGCTGAGACCGTACTTCCATATGAAACTTCAGAAGGGACTATGAATTACTCGCAAGTACAAGCAGCTCTCCTGGAACAGCTGAAGAAGGAAATAGAACATAAACTGGCCAATGATTTTAAAATTATTAAGAAAGAATTCACTGATGAGAACATCTCCTTGAAAAGGAAAATTGAACAAATGGAAAAGGAAGTACAAAAATTAACTAGAGAAAATAACTTCCTAAAAGGGCAAATGGAAAAGGAAGTACAAAAATTAACTGGAGAAAATAGCTTCTTAAAAGGAAAAATTGGGCAGATGGAAAAGGAGATACAAAAGTTAATGCAAGAAAACAATTTGATGAAGATTAGAATTGGGCAAGTAGAAAGTAACGACTCAATGAGACAGCAAGAATCAGTCAAACAAAATCTAAAGAATGAAAAGATAGAAGAAAATGTAAAATATCTAATTGGAAAAACAACTGACCTGGAAAATAGATCCAGAAGAGAAAACTTAAGAATTATTGGCCTGCCAGAAACCCATGATGGAGAAAAGAGCCTGGACAATATCTTCCAGGAAATCATCAAGGAAAACTGCCCAGAAGTACTAGATTCAGAGGGCAAAATAGTCATCGAAAGAATCCACCATTCCCCTCCTGAAAGGGATCCCAAACTCAAAACCCCGAGAAATATAGTTGCCAAATTCCAGAGCTATCAAGTGAAGGAGAAAATATTACAAGCAGACAGAAAGAAACAATTTAAATATCAAGGAGATACAATCAGGATTACACAGGACCTTGCAGCTTCTACATTAAAAGATCGAAAGAATTGGAACCCAATATTCCATAAAGCAAAGGATTTGGGACTAGAACCAAGGATCAACTACCCAGCAAAGTTCAGCATAACATTTCAGGCAAGGAGAAAGTCATTCAAGTAAGGGATTTCCAGAGTTTCCTGACCAAAACGCCAGAACTTAATAGACAATTCGATCTTCAAATGCAGGTCTCAAGAGAATCATAAAAAGGTAAACAGTGGGGAGGGGGGGCAACTTGCTACTCAATTAGGGCAAATTGTTTACCTCCCTATAAGGGAAGATGATATCTGTTTATCTTGAGAACTGTGTGTCTATGAAGAAATATAAAAGGGATAAGCCTAGGGGGAACAGGTATAAAGTAAATGATATCATGATAAAAATATGATTTAAGTATGAGAAGGGAGTGTAATACGAGGTGTGAAAAAGAGGAAGCAGAAAATGGCAAATTACATCACAAGAAGAAGTACAAAATCATAGTAGAGGGAAAGAGGGGAGGGAGATGAGCAGTGTGTGAGAGGTACTTTCATCGGATTTGTTTAAAGGACGGAACAATAAACTTAAGTAGAAAATCCTAACTAGCTCTATAAGCAGTGGGAGAGGAAGGGGGAAAAATGGGGAGGGAGGCAATAGGGAGGGAAGAAGCAACAAGAGTAAAGGGGAGTTAAAGGGAGGGGGGCTAAAAGAAAGAGGGGAAGGAGGCAAGAGGAGGTGGTGAAAAGTGAATACTAGTGAGGAGGGGAAGGGAGACAGCAGAGCTAAAAGCACAAATGGTGGGAAAGAAGATGGAGGGAAATACACAGATTGTAATCATAGCTGTGAATGTGAATGCAATGAATTCTCCCATAAAACGGAGATGGATAGCAGAATGGTTTAAAAGCCATAATCCAACAATATGCTGGTTACAAGAAACACATTTGAAATGCAGGGATACACATAGGATAAAGGTCAGAGGATGGAGCAGAATATATTGTGCTTCAGTTGATGTAAGAAAGGGGAGTAGCAATCGTAATCTCAGACAAAGCAAAAGCAGAAATAGATCTAATCAAAAGGGATAAGGATGGAAACTATATCCTGGTAAAAGGCACCATAGACAATGAAGCAATATCATTACTAAACATGTATGCTCCAAGTGGTATAGCATCCAGATTCTTAGAGGAGAGGTGGAGGGAGTTGAAGGAAGAAATTGACAGCAAAACTATACTAGTGGGGGACCTCAACCTCTCTCTTTCTGAACTTGATAAATCTAACCTCAAAATAAACAAGAAAGAGGTTAAGGAGGTAAATAAAACTCTAGATAAGGTAGATATGATAGATCTTTGGAGAAAATTGAATGGGAACAGAAAGGAATATACCTTTTTCTCAGCAGAAGGAACATTTACAAAAATTGACCATGTACTAGGACATAAAAATCTCAAAATCCAGTGCAGAAAGGCAGAGATAATCAGTACATCCTTCTCAGATCATAATGCAATAAAAATTATATGTAATAAAAGGCCATGGAAAGATAAAGCAAAAATCAATTGGAAACTAAATAATTTAATCCTAAAGAAGGAATGGGTTAAAGAAGAAATCATAGAAACAATCAACAACTTCATTCAAGAGAATGACAATAATGAGACACCCTACTAAATCTTATGGATACTTCAAAAGCAGTTCTTAGGGGAAGTTTTATATCTTTGAATGCCTACATAAATAAAATAGAGAAAGAGGAGATCAATGACTTGGGTATGCAGCTGAAAAAGCTAGAAAAAGAACAAATTGAAAATCCCCAAGAAAATACCAAATTAGAAATACTGAAAACCAAAGGAGAGATTAATAAAATTGAAATTAAGGAAACTATTGAATTAATAAATGAATCCAATAGTTGGTTTTATGAAAAAACTAATAAAATTGATAAACCTTTGGTCAATTTGGTTAAAAAAAAGAAAGAATAAAATCATATTACTAATATTAAAATTAAAGGGGTGAACTCACCTCCAATGAGGATGAAATTAAAACAATAATTAGAAATTATTTTGCCCAACTTTATGCCCACAAATTCGATAATCTAAATGAGATGGATGAATATTTTAAAAAATACAAATTGCCCAGATTAACAGAAGAGGAAATTGAATACTTAACCAACCCCATCTCAGAAAAAGAAATTGAACAAGCCGTCAATGAACTCCCTAGGAAAAAATCTCCAGGACCAGATGGATTCACAAGTGAATTCTATCAAACCTTTAAAGAACAGTTAATTCCAATACTATATAGACTATTTGGGAAAATTGGGGAAGAAGGAGTACTCCCAAATTCTTTCTATGATACAAATATTGTTTTGATACCCAAACCAGGAAGAGACAAAACAGAAAAAGAAAATTATAGACCAATTTCTCTAATGAATATAGATGCAAAAATTTTCAACAAGATTTTAGCAAAACGAATACAGCATCATATCAAGAGAATAACACATTATGATCAGGTAGGTTTCATACCAGGAATGCAGGGCTGGTTGAATATTAGGAAAACTATTAGCATTATTAATCATATCAACAACAAAACCAACAAAAACCACATGATTATCTCAATAGATGCAGAAAAATCTTTCGAGAAAATACAACATTCATTCCTATTAAGAACACTGGAGAACATAGGAATAAAGGGAACTTTCCATAAAATAATAAGCAGTATCTACCTAACACCTTCAGCAAGCATTATATGCAATGGGGATAAACTAGATGCATTTCTAGTCAGGTCAGGGGTGAAACAAGGATGCCCATTATCACCATTATTATTCAGTATGGTACTAGAAATATTAGCTGTAGCAATTAGACAAGATAAAGAAATTGAAAGAATAAAAATAGCCAAAGAAGAAACTAAGTTATCACTCTTTGCAGATGATATGATGATATACTTAAAGAATCCCATAGATTCAAGTAAAAAACTACTTGAAATAATAAACAACTTTGGCAAAGTTGCAGGTTACAAAATAAACCCACACAAATCTTCTGCATTCCTATATATTGGCAACAAAGTCCAACAGCAAGGGATAGAAAGAGAAATCCCATTTAAAGCTAGAGTAGACACTATAAAATACTTAGGAGTTTACCTGCCAAAACAAACCCAGGGATTATATGAACACAATTACAAGACACTTTTTGCACAAATAAAGTCAGATTTAAGTAAGTGAACAAACATCAGTTGTTCATGGGTAAGCCGAGCTAATATAGTAAAAATGACAATTCTACCTAAATTAATCTACTTATTTAGTGCCATACCAATTAAACTATCAGATAATTATTTTCCGGAGCTGGATAAAATAATATCAAAATTCATTTGGAAAAACAAAAGGTCCAGAATATAAAAGGGACTAATGAAAAGAAATGCTTGGGAAGGTGGCCTAGTGCTACCAGACCTCAAATTGTATTATAAAGCAGCAATTATCAAAACCACTTGGTATTGGCTAAGAAACAGAGGGGTAGACAAATGGAATAGACTTGGCACTCAAGACACAGTAGGCAAGGAATATAGCAACCTCCTGTTTGATAAACCCGAAGATCCCAGCTTCTGGGATAAGAACTCACTGTTCGACAAATATTGCTGGGAAAACTGGTTAACTGTGTGGTGGAAATTAGGCATAGACCCATGCCTGACACCGTACACAAGAGTAAAGTCCAAATGGGTACATGATTTAGGTATAAAGATTGATACCATGAATAAACTGGAGAAGCAAGGAATAGTGTATTTATCAGATTTATGGAGAGGGGAAGAATTTTTTTTTAAAGAAACGATAGAAAGCATTATGAAATGCAAGACTGATAATTTTGATTACTTTAAACTGAAAAGATTTTGCACAACCAAACCCAATGCAACCAAAATTCGGAGGGATGTAGTAAATTGGGAAAAAAATTTTTACGGCTAAGCTCGGGGATAAAGGCCTCATTTCTAGAATATATAGAGAACTGACTCAAATATATAACCATACAAGTCATTCCCCAATTGATAAATGGTCAAAGGATATGAACAAGCAATTTTCAGGGGAAGAAATCAAAGATATCTATAATCATATGAAAAAGTGCTCTAAATCACTATTGATTAGAGAGATGCAAATCAAAACAACTCTGAGGTACCCCATCACACCTGTAAGATTGGCAAACATGACAGAACAAGAAAATGATAAATACTGGAGAGGGTGTGGGAGAGTTGGAACACTAATTCATTGTTGGTGGAGCTGTGAGATCATCCAACCCTTCTGGAGAACGGTTTGGAACTATGCCCAAAGGGCTACAAAAATGTGCATACCCTTTGACCCAGAAATATCGCTGCTAGGACTGTATCCCCCAAGAGATTATAAAAACGGGAAAGGGTCCCACGTGTACAAAAATATTTATAGCAGCACTCTTTGTGGTAGCCAAAAAGTGGAAGTCAAGGGGATGCCCATCCATTGGTGAATGGCTGAATAAATTATGGTATATGAATGTAATGGAGTACTATTGCACCATAAGAAATGATGAACAAGAAGACTTCAGGGAGGCCCGGAAGGACTTATATGATCTGATGCTGAGTGAAAGGAGCAGAACCAGGAGAACTTTGACCACAGTGTGCGAGAGTTTTTTCTGGTAGACTTGGAACTTTGTAATAACACAAGAACTTACTGAGAAAAAAAAAAAATCCTAATGTCGGTCTTCTAAGGCAAAATGCCTTCCACACTCAGAGAAAGAAATATGAAAGTCTTTGGCAGAATGTAGCAGATCATGTTTGTGTGTGTGTGTGGGGAGGGGGGTTCAGTGTATTATCCTTTGATTTGTTATATGATTTCTTCCATTTATTTTAGTTCGATTACATAGCATGACTATAGTGAAAATGTGCTCAATAGGAAAGTATATGTAGAACCTATACAGAATTGTATGCTGTCACAGGGAGGGAGGGGTGCATTGGGGGAAGGGTGGAGAGGATAAAATCTTAACTTTAAGGAAATGATTGTAAAACATTAAAAAAAATTAAAAATAAAAAAAAAACCCAGCAAAGACACAAAGACAGGACTTGGAAGTGGAGGAATAAGGAAGGTGGCAGGAGGGGGTCAGTCTACCAAAGGAACCATGATATTGAGGAAAGTAAATGACTCTGGAAATTTACATACACAATTAAGAGTAATGACCACTCCTTTCTAGGATCAAACAATTAAAAATTTAGACTAAAAAGGTATATAAAAATTCTCTTGTCCAGTGCCCTCATTTTACAGATAAGGAAACTCACCCCCAGACAGGTTAAGTTACTTTCCTGAGACACACAATTTTAAGGAACAGAACTGAAATTCAAGTTCACAACTATTGACCCCAAATAGAGCAATCTTTCCCATATTAATCAATCAATAAATGCTTATTAATTTTAAGTGCCAGTCTCTGAAACCAGAAATATGTATAAAATAACAAAAGTGAAACTTTCCCACTTCAAGGATCATACTAGGGAAAACAATATGCATGCATTAATATACGCATATACATATGTATGGATATATATATATTATATATAATGTATGCATGTGTAAATATGAGCACACAAAATACTCACAAAGCTGTGTATTGTATATGCTAGCAGCTTAACATACCAACAAAAACCTTATGAAGGGGATGGTGCTTCAAGAGCTGCTCTTTGAAAAATACTAGAAGATCTAAAGCACGGAGGTGAGAAAAAGTACGTGCTATGAATGAGGGTTTGCGGGGGTACAACCTAGCCAAAGGCATGGAGGGACAGGAAAGAGCATCTCATAATTGGAGAATGGGAGAAAGATCAGTTGGGCTGGACTATAAAATGTATTAAGGTGAAAACTATGTTACCTCCAAAGGTAAGCTATGTTCTTTTTCTTAAAACTTTTTCTGTAGTATTATGAACTATTTATTTGCAAATAGAAGGTCAGCTTCAATATAATGGGGAGGGAGGTGCCTTCAAAAATATTTTTTCCCAAATTTTCTTCACAGCCAAGAGATTCTAGAATATTAGAGATTTTGAAGCAAAGAACAGTTTAATTTTCTTGCCTTTATATCTCTAGAGGCTCCCACAACTAGATTTGGACATTGTGAATTAATAAATGTGTGCTTAATTGAAGTGAATTGAAGAGATGTGAGAATGTGTACTTATCCTTTTCATAGCATGAGTCTCTAACAATGGATTACATTTGAAACAAAAAATTAAGAGATTGTTTCTCTTTGGGAGCATTTCTGGAAAAAAATTTACTGCTGAATTACTTTAGGAACACCAACATATTGCAATACTATTTCCCTTCACCACCCTCCAAATATGTACACAAGTTGCCTTGCATTGCAATATTAGTGTGTGTGTATATATATACATATATATACACACACACACATATATATGTCCATATATGTGTGTGTTTGTGTGTGTAAATGCATGTATATTAGGGTGTATGGTATGTTCAGGGAGGAACAGAAGTACCTTTGGTGTGACGACTGCTGAGCCATTTTCAGGCTTTTTTCACCTTTCTTGTCCACCTGTTCCATCCAATTCTCACTTATGGCTCCAAGAAGCTGCAGCATGCCCAGTGGCCACATACTGGTCAACTATTTTGGCAAACAGACCAAATCATGTTTAAAGTAACAAAGGGGTCTCAATCTCATTGGTGAGTTATGGGGGTGTCTACCCCAAGCGTGTGAAGACTTCCCCTGGTGGAATGGGCAGATGAGAATAGTTTGTTCCAGTGGCCATGAAGGCAGCTGAAGCAGGTGATGTGAAGTGCTTAGAGCTTGGTTAGACACCAAAGATTCCAAGGTCATCCATTGCATCCTTAGTCATCACCAGTTGTCTTGACTCTGTCCTGTCACTGAACTATGATGACTCTGAGGAGAGAGTGAGACTGATGTCTTCATGCAACAATGCCTCACAATTTATGCACAAAAATCCAGTTTATTCATAAATCAAAAGACATCACCCACTCCACTTTACTATTATACTTCAAAGTCCTGTGGTGACTGGCAAGTGATGAAGCAACAGGTGTAAATACACTGGAAGCTGTAGTCACAACCCTACACACAGACAACCCAGGCCATAGGGTCATTTCCACTGGAAGCAACAGTGACTCTTCCGCCCCCTGGGTGTCTGAGCAGTCTTTTAAGGATTGTGCTTCTCACCTAATGATGCGAGGAAGGGGACTAGAAAAGGTGCCATAAAATTGTTTGTTTACCCAACCCTGGCCTGATTACTGCTGCACGCAAGGAATCCCACTCTGAGGTAGAAACACACAAAAAAATATATATATATATAAAAAATGTACAAAAACTTCTGCAAAGGTGATTCCACTCACCACTGGCACATGAACAGCACACACATTTATAGACAACACAAAATCCAGTAGACCCAAAAGATAAACTGCTCTTGTTGCAAGTGAACTCAAGAGATATCTCATCCAAATAGCAGCCCCAATTGAAGCAAGGCTGGCAAATGAAGACCATCTTGCTGAAATTGGAGTTGGATACACATTTTTCCAGAGTGACCACAGTGAAGGGGAGCACTATGAAGCTGGTGTAGGTTTTGCAATCAAAACTAATCTAGTAAGCAAGCTGGTATGCCAAAAGGAGTGAATGACAGGTTCATGAATAAGCAATTGCCACTTGCAGGAAAATATCATGCCATCATCATCAGTGCCTATGCTCCCACCATGATGAACCCTAATGAGGTCAAAGAAAAATTTTATGAAGACCTAGAGACACTTATCATTAATTTGCCAAAAGAAGACAAGCT
Source organism: Bettongia penicillata ogilbyi (assembly GCA_023548195.1). Taxonomy (NCBI): domain Eukaryota; kingdom Metazoa; phylum Chordata; class Mammalia; order Diprotodontia; family Potoroidae; genus Bettongia; species Bettongia penicillata. Next base: position 669,875 of record JAJHZJ010000413.1, read on the forward strand.
TATAATTCTGAGTGACTTTAATGCTAGAGTAGGCTCAGACTACCAGACTTGACCAGCAGTCTTAGGAAATAATAGAGTTGGAAACAGCAGTAGCAAGTGTCATCTACTCCTGAAGACTTGTGCATCACATGACCTTCTCATCACCAACACTGTTTTCTGTATACCAAAATGCAGTAAAATTTCATGGATTCACCTGCACAGCAAACATTGGCATTGAATATACTATATGACTGTAAGGAGGAGAGAGACAAGATGGGACAGTGACAAAGGCAATGTGTGGTGCAGAGTGCTGGACTGATCATAGATTTATCCTTTCCAAGCTAAATATTCACACTGCTCAAAAATGTCTACCCCAAGGTATCTTGATAGATGACTATCAGAAGAATTAATGTCAACAAGGTATCTTGATAGATGACTATCAGAAGAATTAATGTCAACAAATTAGAGTTCTTCTCTGAGCATCAACAGTTTGTTGCTAACTTGTAGGGAAAGTTGAGCTAACACACAGTTGGCAACAGTGGAGCAGAAAAGGAATGGGCAGCTTTCAGAGATTTGGTGTACAGTACTGCATTTGCTCATCTGAGTCAGAACACTCACAAACATCGAGATTGGTTTGATGAAAATGATGAGGAAAGCCAGAAGCTGCTAAATGAAAAATGAGAACTCCACAGGATTATTACCAGCAGGATAGTTCATCCATCTCTAAGAAGACAGCATTAAAATTCCATCAAAAGCAAAGTATAAGCAAATCTTAGAGAGATTCAGGATTCCTGATTCAGCAAGAAGGAAGATGAAATTCAATTTTATGCTGACAGTAACAATCCAAAGCACTTTTATGATTCCCTGAAAGCTATTTATGGACCAAAAACCTATGGTGCATCACAACTACTCAGTACTGATGGACCTACATTGATTAGTGATGAGGATATGATCCCAGAGAGATGGGCTGAACACTTCCACAGTATTCTCAATAGACCATCAATTAATGCTGAGGTCATTGACTGTTTACCTCAGGTTGAACTCAACTCATCCTTAGCTAAACTTCCAGATGAAGAAGAGGTTTTAAGTGCAATTAGGCTCCTTTTATGTGGCAAATCACCTGGTGCAGATTTTATTCCAGCTGAGATTTACAAGTTAGGGGGACCATTGCTCATATAAAAGCTGACTGAAATATTCCAGGTTACATGGCAAGAGAAGGTTATCCCCCACGAGTTCAAGGATGCCGCCATTCTCCATCTCTATAAAGGTAAAGGTAACATATTGTCCTGTGACAATCACAGGGGGATCTCTCTCTTAGTCATTGCTGGCAAGATTCTTGCTAGAGTTCTTCTTAGCAGGCTGATCCTTCACCTGGAAGATGGTCATCCCTAAGGGCAAGTGCGGCTTCAGAAAGGACCAAGCAACAGTTGATAAGGTATTTATTGCCTGGCAACTCTGGGAGAAGTGCCTGGAGCAAAACAGAGGTCTGTACATAATGTTTGTATATCTGACCAAGGCTGTTGACTCTGTTACTCCATGGGCTTATGGAAAATTATGTCAAAATTTGGTTGCCCAGAGAAGTTCATCTACATTGTATGCCAATTTCATGATGGCAAGTTTGCCTGGGTTCTGGATAATTGACAAAGCTCTCATACCTTCCCAGTCACCAATGGAGTTAAACAGGGCTGTGTTTGCTCCCATGTTTTTTATCATGATGTTTTCAGTCATGTTGTCAAATGATTTCAATGAAGATGAACAAGGCATCAAGGTCAACTACTGTACTGATGGTCAGTTCTTCAATTTGAAAAGACAAGAAGTCAAAACCAAGTGGAGGAGTGTTGGTGCATATTTCTCTGTTTGCAGATGATTGTGCACTAAATGCAGTCTCTAAAACTGAGATGCAACAAAGTATGGGTCAATTCTCAGCTGCCTGTGCTAATTTTGGACTTAAAATTAACACCAAGAAAACCCAGGTGCTCCATCAGTCACCACCACACCAGGCATACACGGAGCCATCAGTTACAAGAAATAGTGAAGTTTTGAATGCTGTGGACAAGTTCACTTACCTGGGAGTGTACTTTCCAGGGATGTACACGATGGCAAAGAGATTGACTCATGCATTGTCAGAGCTAGTTCAGTGTTTAGGAGACTCTGAAGAAAAGTTGGGAAGAGAAGAGGTATTAGACTGACTACCAAACTGAAAGTGTACAGAGCCGTTGTGTTGACCTCATTGTTGTATGCCTGGAAACATGGACATTCTACCAGCAGCGTGCCAGGAAACTGAATCACTTCCATTTGAACTGTCTTAGGAAGATCCTGAAAATCACCTGGTAGGATGAGGTACCAGACACTGAGGTCATTGCTTGAACTAAGCTGCCAAGCATTCAAACTATGCTTGAGAGAGGTCAACGCAGATGGGCCAGCCATGTTGTTTGATGGCAAAATGTGTGCTTGCCAAAAAGACTATTTTATGGAGAACTTGCACAGGACAGGTGATCACATGATGGTCAGAAGAAGTGATACAAGGACACTCTCAATGTCTTTCTCAAGGACTGTGGATTTGATTGTGGAACATGGGAGACACTGGCACAGGATCTGTCTGTATGGCATACACACATCAGAAAAGGTATTCTGTTCTATGAGCAAAGCAGAATTGAAACAGCACAAAGGGAATGTAGGATGCGCAAATTTGGAGTAACTATCCCAAAAGTTCACACAGACTATCTGTGCCCAATCTGTCGTAGAGCATTCCAAACTCCTATTGGTCTGATACATCACAGTCGCACACATTAAAACTTCATTTTATCATTGTGATGTCATTTTGGTCCTCCTGGAAAATGAAGGACAACAACCAATATGCATATGCAAGTTCACACCTACTTTCACATATATTCAAAAGTAATTCTACAACTAGAATATTTCAGTTTCTTACAAATGTCAAAATATTAAGACAAGGATTGCTCCTGACAAAATTGTCTTTAACCTACTTTTCTATGCCCACTGTCATAACACAGGAAAAGTGATTCAGAGAGCTGTAGCCCTAGAGTAAGGGAGACTTGAGTTCAAATCCAACTTCAAATATTGATCGTTGTGTGACCCTGGGAAAGACATTTAACCTCTATCTGCTTCAGTTTCTTTAAATGTAAAATGGAGATAACATAGTAGTGCTTAATAAATGTTCATTTTCTTCCTTCCCCTCTCCATCTCATCACTCATGTTTCCCCAGGAATCAAATGTTTTCCTTCTTCTTGCTGGTTTACCAGAGTTCCTCACTTTATGGTGCACTTTACCCAATACAATGCAAACTCCTTGAGCAAAAGGACAATTTCATTTTTTTGTCTTTGAATGCCCAGTACCTTGTAACATTATTCACTTGAAACCTGTTTTCTAAATTGAAGTATGCCTTTCCTCATACTCTAGATTTTCCCTATCCTCTGTCCAAACTATGCTAAGTTCTGCCGTAGAATTTCCACATACTACATGGCAATGAACAGACTATTTTAATACTTAAATATTTATGGAATCTAGCAGTTCATAGAGCACATTTGTTTTTAGTAGAGAATGGCAAGACCACTAATCAGAGGACTGGGCAATGTGCCCTTTTTCTAGTATCACAGTGTGGGCAGTAAGAGAGACATTTTTAGGACAAAAGATATTTTTCAGAGTCTTTAATACCACTAATATTAAATCACTTCTTTCTCATAAGTATTGCTTCATTCAAGCTACCCTTTTCCTTTAAAACACCCCTTTATACTCTGACCACTTATTCCCTCTCTAGGTCTTTTTTAATAGCTAGCACCCACTTCTGTTCTCTAGGCCTTCTTCCTCAGCTATAAAATTAGTACACTAAATTAAATGCCTTTTGAGATCCCTAAAGCTCTAATCTATAATTCTATGTTATCCCAAACTTTCTACTTGGACTAACAATCCAGATTTCAAAAACACAACCAGCTTTTGCTCCTCCTCAGGGCTCTAAGATTTCCCTCCCCAAAAAAAACCCCTCACTGATGGGCTTCCTCACTCATCATTAACTGATATCAATTAGCTTTTAGAAATGTTTATCTATGAAGACTGTAAAATAAGAAGAGTTGATATGAAATGTCCCTTGAATATCTATGACACTTTCCAACATGCACATGTAGAGTCCAGGGAAGACTGGGATCAAACTTGACCTAACATGGAAAAAGGGAAACTCACAGTTCTGGGTTACTCAAAGTTCTTTTTTTTGCCTTCTAGGAGCCCTCACAAACATCCCTGAAGACACAAGCTTTCTGCTAGGGTTTTTGTAGCATCTTAAATCTGACTTTCCTCAGCATGTCCCCTAAGTATTTACCTCTTGAGGCAGACATCACTGGCAATCACTGCTATACCAGAGAATCTGCTAGTGTTTTGATAAGAAGTCCAAAGACTTTCCCCTACAAAGCAAGGAAGGGAAGATGACTCATCCACTCCTTCCCTCAAATCATTCCATCTTTGAGATACAGCAGAAATTGTTTGCTGTATTGCCATTGCAATACTGTTTTCTGAGGAGGTTTCCTAATTTATACAAAATCTATTGAGTGTGGCCTGTATATTTCATCCAATGGCCAAAAATGTAATATTTCTTCCTAACTTGATTAACTAGATCGTTTAAGCATAGTTCAATGACCTTGGTGATCCAACAGAGGTGTTCTCACTTGACAAATGTATTAATGCTATTGCATTTTGTTAGCTACCTTAAAAGGAGAAGAGCGATTGATTGATTCAATACATCCTCCCAACATTTTAATGTTACAATGACAAACCAGGCTGAATAGATCAAAGAAGTAGTTGTTTTTCTTCCTAGAGTCACTTCCTGTGGAAAAATCTCCTGCAACTCTTGTTGGATGACTAAGGCTCTTCTTCCCTACCCCTCACTCCACCCCCATGTCTATGACTGAAATAAGTGTGACTGAAGAATGATAACAGTATTGATATATTCATTCTGTTATAAGTAGGAAGACCTTTGTAATATATATCAGCCATAAACTGCTAACATGATGTCAGATCATTGGTAAAGCTTATGAAGTTTAAAGAATAAATGTTTCTTGATAATTCAGCTATTTCAAATACATTAGTTAAAAAGTATTCACTTTCTAATTTATTGATTAGGGGGCAATAGAGCTTGAAAAGGGCATTTCAGGGAAACATGCATTACATAACCAACAGGTAAGTCTTTCTAACAACTGGCCATTAATAATCTTTATATGATATCAAGACCCTTAGATCTGGAAGAATTTTTATATGATCTTTATTTTTGCCTAGTGAAATCCTGAAATCATAGTATCACTGATTTACCATTTGCTCTTTTCAAAATGTAGAAATATTATGGGGGAGTGCTTGTTGTATTTTATTAATGTATCTCCCCCCACACACACCAAATTTAGTTTTTAATAGTCCCCACAGAGCACCTTCCTTTAAGTTAGTGGTGGGGAGAGAGGAGGAACAAATTAAACAAAATACCAATAGAAAATCACCTCTTAGAGCATATTATTATACTTTGTATACAAAGCCTACCTCCTCTCTACTAAGAAGATAGCGTTTCCTAACATCAATCATCTGCATCCAATATGAATAATTGCATTTTATTTGAATCTTATTGTCTTTTAGTTCTATCTTCATTTGTATTTTTTTGAAGTTGTTGTGATTACAGTTCTCCTAGCTCTCCCTTATTGACTCTTAATTCAAGGCTGCTCATTTTTCTCTGAATTCAAATTTGTCATGCCTTACTACACAACAATATTCCATTGCATTTAGATCTATAATTTATTTAATAGTTTCCCAATCACAGAACACCTATGCAAATGTTATTTTGAGTAATTTCACTTATGGTTCCCTTTCCAGTTAGGTGAAGTTTAAATTCTTAAGCCTTTGGGGACTCAGAGATTCAATCACTAGGAATTCTAAGGTCTTCCTAAGATAGATAGCCAATTTAATTGTGATATAATATGTATATTAAATCAAGTAACCCACTAATAAATATTTAAAAAGCACCTGCTATGTGGTTAGGTGATGAAGATCCATCGGAAAAATAGTTACATCATTGAGCTTACATTTTTACCTGGGGAAGACAACGTATACACAAACACATGCTTAGAGCTGTATTTGTTCCACAAACCATATTTTCTGGTGAACTCAGTTTTTATATTTGTTGACAATTCAAGAAAAATTACACATTGTCCTCTGCTAATTCATGGTACTAAAGGCCCTTGAACACGTTGCTGAGAAATAAGAATTCTAGGTCACTTGAATTTCCGCACCATTATTAATGAGTTGTACTCCGTGTTAGCTTCTTTTTACAGTCTGGCATGGGGAAGAGGAATAATTTCAATAAAAATTTCTCATTGATTCTTCAAGCTTGCTTCCATACACTTCATTTGTGCTTTTCTTGGACAATTGATGGCAATCATAGTTAATTATTTATCTATTTATTTTTCTTATTTTAAGGGTACATGGGTCAGAGGTTGGATCTGGGTGGGTGTATTATTTCTTCACTGTGTATACCACCTGGGCTCTTTTTTTTTTTTTTTTTTTGATACTCCTGCATATCAGTAACTTGTCTATAACATTCAGTCTTACAGACTTACCTGGGACACGGAGTCATTAATAGATTATAAATCAGATATTTCAAAGTAGAAGATAACATAAAGTCTAACTATTCTATCCCTTTCATGTTATAGATGAAATGAGATCCAAGGAGGTCCCATCTTAGTCCCAGAGAGGATCTTATCTTGCCCAATCCCTGGATTACTACTCACCTTCTATCTATCCCTAAGCAATGCTAAGTCCCTTTGAGGACTGTCTTGTCTTATTAGAAGATAAGCTCTAGGTCAGAATCTATCTTTCCTGCTTGTTTTTGTATTTCCAGAACATTTTGAGACAAATAGTGTCTGATAAACAATTCTTTATTTGTTCATTAATAATTTTTTTATTCACTCATTGCATGCATTCAAGTGACTTGACAGAAAGATCAAGACACAGAGTGAGCGTTTGAATCTAAGTCCTCTTAGAAGTTCTTTTAAGTGATTTTATCATGGTTATGCATCTTGTATGAGGAAGAACTATACTTGATTCTAGGTCTTCTTCATTCCAAGGGCGGTTTTCCATCCACTCTAAGAGGCAACTTTTAGATGAAAACCATGGATTCTTAAAATTTCCCTGCTTGGCTTGACCATTTGCTTTTCTTTTATAACTAATCACTTTGAAGATTCAAGACTGTTGTGTGTGTGTGTGTGTGTGTGTGTGTGTGTGTGTGTGCATGTGTCCTCATAAGAGTAAGGAGATAGGTTGTTTCTCATACCATCAAATCAGCTAAGCAAACTCTCACAGCTTCAGCAAGAATATTAAATTTACATTTCACTTTGAAGTGGTGATCAATGAGCTACAGTTCCCTTCTCTGAAAAACAACACTGACCTGATTGCTGCTTCGGCTGCATCAGTCTAATATCCCCAAAGACATTGTGAGTCATATAACATGTTCTAATGGAGCATTTTAAATAGTTAAAGCATTTCTGGGAGTAATCTCTTCTGTCTTTGGTAACCCTGAATCACCTATGGGATCTTTCTGTCACAATTTAGCCCAGAAGGGTGATGGACTTTTAGAATGGTAAGGGGGAAATTGAGCCTTGATATTATCAACAATAAATGGGGCCTATTTCATTGCTTCTATTTTTCTCTCAGTCTCTTTGGTCTTGGTTCAAATTTAAGTCTTTACAGATGAATGAAAAAAGTATTTAAAAAGCTCTTTCTGTGGTCAGACATTGTCTTAAGTGCTGAGAATAAAATATTAAAAGCAAGGTAGTCCTTTGCCTCAAGTAACTTTTATGTTAAAAGAGGAAGACAATATTGTAGAGGAGTTGAGGTCAAGGTGCGTTTTGGTCAGGAGGCCAACTCATGGATATGTCCTACTGAAGAATGGTAGCATTGATTTGATTTATTTTCCCTCTGCTAGTGATCGAAAACAGCAATTGGGAATGGGGAAAATGAACAGAGTTATATGGCTAGGATCCCACAGTAGAGCTAGAGCGTCTAGGTCAAAGTGAAGGCTGCAGTACAGAAACATGGCATAATGAGATATATTACAATAGCACTTGCTTCATAGAATCAAAATTCAAGAATTATTTACCTGACACTTTGCTAGATGCTGAGTATCTAAAAACTATGGATGAAAGAAAATCTTACTCAAAAAGAACTTATGTTGGAAAGGAAAGGCCACAAAAATTAAATATATATATATATGTAATTATATATGAAGAAAAAATATAAAAATAATAAATAGATTTAACTACAAAAAAGCTTAAATACCAGGTAGTTTGAGAGAAAGTGCATCAGTACTTGGAAACATAAGGAGAGGTTTTGTGTAGAGGGTGGTGCCTGAGTTGTGTCTTTTGAAGGAAAAGAAATATTTTCTGAATCAATCAATCAAATCAAACCTTTATTTAGTAATTAGCGCCTCCTATGTTTAAGGCATTATAATAGGTACTGGGGACAGAAAAACAGAAGACAGCCCCTGTCCTTAAGGAGCTGATATTCTTCTATGAGGATACATGTACACAGGTAAATAAATGCAGTAAATGTATAAATACACATTAATCACATAGGCTAGGTCAACTAACAAAATGAGGAATAAGGAAAGATCCCTTCAAGGATCTCTTCAAGATCTCTCCAAGTCCAATCTTAAAGAGAACAGTGATGGAATAAAAAAAAAAAAAAAAAAAAAAAAAACAAGCAAATAAATATCAAAACGTTCATTAAATTCATGTGTCAAATATTGCCAAGCAATGTGGAAGCAAATATTAAAGTGACAACAAAATGGCCCTACGTTTCAAGTGCTTACATTCTAACAGAAGACATATGTAATGAAGTAGTGGAAGTGAAGGGTATTTTGGTTTGGAAATGTATAGGGATGTAGTGTAACTGTAACATCCTTTCCAGGAGCAGTAACAGCTGATTTTAATTTTATTCTCTCATTATTGTCTTAATTATGATTTGGAAACTGAAAAATGTGGGGGCAGGGTAGGATGAGGATGCCTACATTTTGATATGGCAGCTTACTAGGAGATGAATAAAGTGAATTATGATTGCATTCTTGCCTATATGTAGAAATGACCCCAAATGACCATAAACATGATACTGAAGTGCTAAGACAGAGTTCCAGGAAAGAAAAGATTAAGTTCTGCTGGGTTTAACTGGAGGTTGAATGGCAGCAAGCAGGAAGATGGCCTGGTAACAAGTGATTTTAAGAGGGAGAAGTGAGAAGGGAGAGCATTTTAGTTGTGGAGGACTATCTATTCAAAGGCAAGGATGTGGGAGATACAATATATTGGAGGAGAAACAAGTTGGTCAATTTGACTGGAATGTATGGTTGCAGGTTGAAGTAATCTGAAATCACACTGTAAAATTCTGAAAAGAGGACATTGTACTTTAAGGACAATGAGGAATCACTGAAGCTTCTCCAACAAAGAAATTATCTGGTCAGATTTCTGTTGTAGTAATGTAGATTTGACAACTATATAGAAGAGACGCTTCTTAAGTTTTAACTCTTCTTGTTGGTGAAACACGATGAGTTCTTTGAAGTTCTCATGTGATGTAATTTTGAAATCTGACACCATCCTGTTCATCCTCTGAGAGACATGTTTCAGTGATGGGGTACTTGGGTGTATGTGCTTGGACCCCAATTCTAAAGTCACATTTCTCTTAAAAATCACATTTCTCTCTAACCTCAAAACACTATCTCAGGTAATTTCCCTCCAGCTCAAGTGCAGCCTGCCCCAGCAGGAACTTTTATCTCTCTTCCTGCCATAGTAGCCTGCTGCACCTATAGCATTTATCACTTAGAGCCAGCTGCATACTGATTAAACTAGCTGTGCACTGGGTCAGAATGGCATTTACTACTCACTGACCAATTGTATATATCTTCTACTTAGACGTATGTGTACTCCCTTTCCATTAATCTTGTCTAACAAGTCATTGATGAGAGAAGTCTGATTTTTCTGGTCAACCCTGTTTGTTAGTTAATTTAGTAATCTTTCAGGCCTAAAACTACACCTCCATGCAACCCCTCCTTGGGGTATTTCCCGATGAATTTTGAGTAAAATACTTGCTCAGTAGATACCAAAAGTGCATGTTCCTTTAAGAACTAACCATTCCTTAACCATTCCCCTATCACACCTTAGTTAGCATATTTGGAACACATCTTACTATAGAATAATCTATATAAATTTTATCTATAACTCTTAAATTTCAAGTTCCCTAAGAACTCTTGCCCACTGAAAAGTGTAATAATAACAAACTTTTTTGCCTACTTGACTTAAGATTGCTTCAGTCCAGTGAATTCTTTCCAGACTAGATTGACAGGGATCTCTAGTGGTTCCTGCACCTTTCTAGACCCTCATCACTAGCTCCACATTTCCCTGCTTAAAATGTAATACCAATAATATATTTCAGATAATAATAATATTAGTTATAGTAGTAACTAATATTTATATAGTGTTTTTTGCATGCTAGGCATTGTGCCAAGCATTAAAGATGGAATATAATTGACATAGACCGTATTACTGTCTCTTCCTATGTTCTAGACATTATAGTTCTACTAATGCCACCCATGCACCCACATACACACACACACACACACACACACACACACACACACACACACACACACACCCCACCCTACAGTTGCATAGTTAATTCCTCTGTCAGCCTACCCAAGGACAATGCTTAAAATTAGAATCACAGTGAATTGAGTCTGAGCAAATTATCTGTTTCAGATGTTAGCAGAAAGTTCTGGCAGAGGTAGGGACCTCTGTTATAATATAGTAAGTCTTAACATACAGACAAGATGTAAGAGGCCATACTAGGGGTGGAGAAGGAGCCCCAGGAACAAATCAGCTAATCAATATCTAGATGAGAAGCAGGGCCAGTTCCAGGATAATGAACAATAGAAGTAGAATAAAGAGTTGCTCTAAGGTTAAGCTGTAAGGATTTAAAAGGTAACAGTTTGGTCTAACCTCCTCATTTTACAGATGAAGTTCAGACCGAGAGATGTTAAATAATTTGCCCAAGGTCTACTTATCAAGTGGTAAAGCTAGAATGTGAAGCCCAGTTCTTCTGGCCTCAGATATGATAGTTCTTCCATAGCAATATGCTTACTTACAGTATATTATTATTTTGTGTCTCTTACCCTGCTTATTGCATAACATTATATTGTCACATTCCTCCAAGTTTCCTTCTCTTACTTCTCCGCAAGCACCTTTTAACACTTACTTGGAAATTGGATTCTGATTCATGGACCTTTCGAATATTAATTATGTGTTTTCACTTTATCAAACTTTCAATTAGCCCAATGTTGTAAGGACTTATCAGTCCTCTTGGTCCTGAGGCCACTATTGCAGTCTCTTCTTAAGGGAGGGTATAGTTTATAGAATCTGTACATGAAAACCATTGCTATAGCATTAGGCCATGGGAAATTAGAGTGTAGTATTTTTAAAGTTAATACATTTCTATATTAACAAAGAGCTATGAAAAAATAATATCTTATCAGCTACTTATCACATAATATCTCATTATTATTATATTTTGTTTTGTTATTATCCTAATGTGATATGTTACATTACATAATAATGTTATATATCAATGTATTATTCATAATACATTACTATGAAGACAAATTACTAGTTTGTCTATCCATTCTGCATCTGTCTACCTCAGAAATGCCATGTGTCCTGAACCTTGATAAATAAGTCAACCACCTCTAAATGGTCACCAAGATCAGAGTTTAAATATCCCACTCCCAGAAAGGCACTTTGGAATAGATATCCCCTTCCCAGGAGTACAGGCTCCAGCTGGACCACATCTCCCCTTCTCAGGAGGATGCTTTTCCCGATGGAACAAGACTTCTCAGCAAAATGAAGCCATGCCTCTATGATCCTAAGTTCAGTGTGATCTATACTTGAGTTTTATTCTATGTTAACATATATATGTATATATATATATATACATGTATATACATGGATAATTAAATGTGATGAATAAACCAGGTAAGCAGAAGATAATATTAGAGGCTCAGTAACACCTTGAAATATCAGGAAGGCATTTGCAGGAAATGCATTTGATCTGAGCTTTGAAGGAATCTATGGATTATAGAAAGCGGAGATAAGGAATGAACACATTTCAGAAATGATAGTGAATCTATACAAAAGCATGGAGGTGGGAAATGGAATATACATGTGAAAAACAAGCAGCCTACTTTGACTAAAACATAGAACATGAAGCTGACACTTTGAGAACTGAACACTGCCATAGAAACTTAGAGGCAGAGATGAGGAGGGAGAACATTGGGAGACAGTCACTGAAAACACTAGGAGTTGGGAGATGGAGTATCATATGCAAGGAACAGCAAAGAGGCCAGAGTCACTGATTATGCCATAGAATATGTGGGGGGATGGAAAACGTTAAAGAAATTTGGAAAGGTAGGAAAGAGGCTGGTTATAAAGGGATTTAAAGGTTGAAAGTAGAATTTTATATTTGATAGTGGGGGTAATAGGGAGCCACTGTAATTTTTTGATTAAAGTTGATGTGATGATATGAACAGATCTGTGCTTTAGGAGAACTGATTTGCTAGTTGAGTGAAAAAAAGGACTGGGATAGAGAGAGACTTGAATTAAGGAGACCAACTAGAAGACTATTACAATAGTCCAGGTAGGAGGGGAAAACAGCCTCTACCAGGGTGATTGTAATGTTAGAGGAGAGCAGCAGCAATATATGAAGGATGATATAAAGACAGAAATAGCAGGACTTAAAAAATTATTTAGAAGAGGACAAATTTAAGAAATATTGCAGTATTCAACTTGATATGGCCAGAAAACTATATACATGGAGCGACCAACTAAAATAGTCAAGAATAACTCTTAGGTTATAAACCTGAATAACAAGAGTTATGGTGGAGCCCGTGACAAAAATAATCAAGCTAGGAAGAGTAGAAGGTTTTGAGGGGAAAATAAAGAGTCCAAATTTGAATACCTTGAATATGTCAAGGGACATCCAATGGAAAATGTCCACTAGATATTTGGTAGCTCAGGGTTAGAACTCAGGAAAGGGATTTGTGCTATTTATGTTGACCTTATAATGATAAGTGAACTCATGGCTAGTTGAAAGATCACAGAGAAATAGACAGCAAAGAAAACAAGGCTAAGATCACCCAGGATAGACCTGGGGGTATTCTTACATTTTGGGGCCAGAACACAGATGCTTGAGATAGGGGTAAGATATTTGGTATAGGAAGCTTGAAAAGAAAAAAAGAGGCTTAGAATGCTTATTATGGGGCTTGTGAAATTGAATCAATTAGGGAAGCATAAAATAATTTTCTTGTAATTAGTGTCTAGCTGAAACTAGATAACATAAATATTTTTGTAAACTCAGAAGATTTTTTTCATTTCTTTCAGTACCTCCAAGCAACATGTTTATAGCAGTGGGGAAGGAGGAAAATGGTAGGAGTAATCTATGCTTGGGTTTTAAGAAGATATGAGGGAAAAGGGAGCTGTGAATTCAAGAGTAAAGAACTGTATAAAATTTAACTGAGTAACTGTAGAGTGAATGAAAATGAAGTCATAACAGAAATGATGGTGTGCGAAGACAAGATGGGTTGAAGCCAATGAATGCAGTGGTAAAAAAAAAAAATAAAAATAAGTTAGAAGAAGTGAGACACAGCAAGAGATATAAAGATATGGAACCAAAAAGACATAAAGCAATTTCATAGGTTTTTGTTATGCAGGTGAAATCATCATAGGTGATGTGGAGATTATGGGTGTGGTCATCATTCCTGTATGCATCTGAGATGGAGTAAAGATGAAGGTACATACATGGACGAAATGAGGAGCCAGTGTGTTTTGGGCAATTACATTGAATTCCCTTCATATAAAGGCAAAAGTTATGGTAGAAAGGAAGAATATAACCCAGTACTGAGCAACCTGAGAATGGAGGGAGAATGTCGTGGTAGGAGTTAGATAGTAAGCAACAGCTATAGTTCTGTAAGAAAAAAAAGAAAAAACAAACAAAACAAAACAAACAATCTTGAGCAATTCTGAAGTCAGAAGACCTATATTCCAATAGTACCTCTGACATTTACTACATGTGAAGACTTTGAGCATGCCAGTTAACCCCACAGGTCTCAGTTTCATCATCATAAAAAATTAAATGGTTGGTTTAGATGCTGCATGAGTACTCTTTCCTCACCATGATCAAAACAGAAGGGAGGTCAAACTGCTAAATGAAGGTAGTTGAGGGAAGAAGGAAAGTCTTGAAGTGCAAGAAGGAAACAAGAATACTACTGCTCTTCTTTGTCCAGCATGTTCATTAGAAAGTAATCTCCTTGAGGAAAGGGATTATTTTTCTTTTGCCTTTCTTTTGTATCCCTAGCCTTCAACCCAACGTCAGACTCATAGTAACTACTCAATAAATTCTTGTTTGATTGGTTGGTTGGCTGATTGAGGAGGCATGAAAAAAAGTACATCCAGTACTAGAGATCATGGCAGGGGTTTCAGGACCTTCTGGGGACAGCTAGACTCCCATGTCTGCCAAAACACACAAGAGAACTGAGAGAAAAAGGTCCTCTTATAATTTCTCCAAGGGAATGTATCCAATGTCCTGAAGAGTTCAGGACTGTACTCTGTCTTTCCATCTGTTATCCTTCATCACTTTCTCTACATAATGTTGTTGTAATCATATTGCTCTTTTAATTTGAACTCTTGGAAATATGTGAAGCAACAGTACTAAGATTACAGACCTCTTGTTATTCTTGATCATCAAGAAAAGTCATATTTTTTAAATCAAACTCTATACGTGAAAAGCTTACAAACCTCTTTAGAGTAGCCAAGATGGATTGAAGGCAAGATGGGTTGAAGTCAGTGAATGTAGTGGTAAAAAATAAAAATAAATTAGGAGGTGCTTACCAATCAATTCTCTGAAATTTTAGAAATGTCTTCTTATAATCTAGGGCATACATCTGACCATGACCAATATTCCTCTCCTTAAGTATTACAGATTGTAAGAAAATATGGCCGTATTGACCAAGGTTCCCGGTGTTCCCATTTCAGCATGTATCCAAAGGCCATTTGTCTAGCAACTATATCCAAAATGAATTACCAAGTAATGGCCCCTGAACCAATAAAAAAACAATGAATTTCACAAAGTCACACACATTAAAATGAACACATTTTACTCCTGGAAAGTCACCAAGATTTTCCCTCAGTGATCATTTACTTTTATAAACAATTGTAGAGAACTATTTTTTTTTGCTTTCACAACACATAACAAATTCAAAACAAGAAGAGATGGACTGCCTCTATAGAGACACAATTATAATGCATAGCAATTAAAAATATAGGATAACATTTAGAAATTTATTTTTGAAAATTCAAAATATGACTGACAAAGAAGAAAAAAATAACTCAAAATTTCAGCAATATGGGGCTATTTAATGAAATGAATGACAATCCTATATCTTAATGGACCCGAAGAGCATCTCTATATTATAACAACTGATGCTAATAATGATAACCCTAAATCATCAATGAAAGGCCAAAATACATTCAGTGCACAATACAAAGAGAGTGGTAAAATATACACTATGGGATCCTGGGGTCAACTTCTTCATTTTACAGATGG
This sequence comes from Bettongia penicillata ogilbyi, assembly GCA_023548195.1. Taxonomy (NCBI): domain Eukaryota; kingdom Metazoa; phylum Chordata; class Mammalia; order Diprotodontia; family Potoroidae; genus Bettongia; species Bettongia penicillata. Next base: position 685,535 of record JAJHZJ010000413.1, read on the forward strand.
GGAATTTGAGAGCTAGAGAGATAAATCACTTGTTCAATGTAAGTTTCAGGGGTGGAATTTGAACACAGGTCTTTTGTCTCTCAAACCATCATTCTTTGCACCATACATACTACGTTACAGAAAAATTCCTATCAGAAGTGGATAAAATAAGAAAATTGTTCTGGAACTTAAATATACAGGCTTCAGTTACTGGAAAAGCCATCTCTTTCCCTAATGATACTGAATAATAAGGTGTTACTTTAAGGTTAGAGTATTGTTGCTATTATATAGTAGCTGTCCACTGACAGAGGAAAGTGGGAGAGAGAGATCAGATGGCAACCTTTTCTTAAAAATCAATATTGAGAAATTCCTTTAGGCATTGCAGTCTAGCTCTTCTGTAAAATGCCTGCCTCCTCAAATATCTCTTTTTTCATGTACCCTATAATTATATATAGAACTTATTGTTGAGGCTTTCCCTAAGGGTCAGATAAAAACATAAAAGCAACAGACATCATCTAATAGGTTAGACTAACAGTTCATGGAGCCCAAGCTTATGCTTCCAACAATGACACAAAAGGGTATTTTGTGGAAGAACTCTATTGCTCCCCATGACCTTCAACTTGAAAAAAGTGAGCTATGTATCCTAACGAGTACTACCTGCTTTTAATAAGCTATTTTGAATCTATGATTCATGAATTTATTGAAACTCTTGTGTAGCCAGCTGACTGCATGTTTTCAACCTTTGTCATCACTTGGGAAAACAAAGTTTACAAGTTTACCACCTCCTGTGTAAAGTACAGTAGTGTTTTCTTTGACTGGTCCTAAATGGAATTGTTTTCCAACTTCAAGGATAGTTCAAATACTCAGGGATAGGGTGAACAAGTTTGTGTTCAATATCTTCTTATTTTCTTATAATTTTACAAATTCCAATTGTGTCCACTTGTATTCACCTTTTTAGGCTGAACCTCTTTTTCATTTTTGCCTCTTCTGATGAGATATTCTTAGTTCCTTGATCATTTTAGCTATTTTCCTCTTCATTTTCTCTAGCATCTTAATATCTTTCTTGAGGTACATGAACAATTGTCTATAGCATTTCAAGAGTACACCACTGTTCCACTGAATTCAAGAAAATCGGAAAATCAAAGAATATTGGAGATGGAAGGAATTTCAAAGTCCATATAATTCAACCTTTACCTAAAGAGGAAGTTTGTTTCTGAAATATCTGACAGGTAGTCATTTTCTTATTTCCAAAACTCTTCTTGGCAATGCCTAGAGATTTTATTAAACCTTTTAACTCCAACAACAACTTAAGTGGGCTTCTTTAGGGATTAGATATGAAAGCTACTATAGAAATAATTCCCTTAAGTAAAATCAAATTGATTAATACCTTCTCCACCAAGAAACAACTCATTTTATTATGTAATACCTAAAGATGATATTGTATTTTTTAACTAGGTAGTTTAAATCATTCGAACTTATGCATGCTTAGCCTTTGGGATTTCAATACCAATAAATCATCAAGAATTTAAGTAACCATATGTACGGCATCTGAAACCATAGATAGGAGTGGGAATTGGGCTTATGATTTCACTAGTATACATGGAGAGGTCTCAGATAAGGAAACTCCCCCTACTAAGGGAAATTAACACCTCCTCTGCAACTTATAGTCCTATAGAGTTGCTGAAAGCACTGAGAGTATAAGTTACTTGGATGCTCAGCCCCACAGCCAGTATGTACAAAGGGAAGATTTGAATCTAGGTCTTCCTGATTTATAGGACAGCTCTTTATCTACTTGGATATTGCCTTTCTACACAATTATTTCTAGAAAAATATCATCCCATATGTCATTGCTTACCTATTTAAATCTCTTCTGGCTTTATCGATTTATGAAAAAGAGAACTCTCTTCCCCTTTTTCTCTACTCCATTTTGGACAGAGAAGAAGCTATTCCTCCAACTCCCCCACACACACATACACACATCCTTTGTCATGCTACAATTTGATCATAAATGTATAGGTTCACATCTTTATATTGAATCCTAGAAAGTTCTCCAATTTAAAACTGAGAGCTTGGATGTGTATGCTGCTTACATTACTTCAAATGCATAAAATGACAACAATTGAAAAGGTAGATGCAAATTCTTTCTGATAGATAGACTGCAGTGATGAATATCAGTTTCCTGCTTGACATGTCTTATGAAATTGTTGTCATAGTTTAGTCCTTGGATTTTATTTTCTTTTTATTTTATATTTAATGATCCATGTCTAACCAGATTACCAAAGTTGTTCCTTCCAGAAAGGAACTAAAGAGCTCATTAGCACTTGAGAGTACAGAAAGTAAGATCTTGATGAGAATATGCCATTTATTGAATAAAGTAGATGTAATATAACCATATCGCACATTAATGTGTCACTGAATTTGATTGTAAGAGCGTCATTGCTGTTGTTATCGTCACATCTGAGTACTATTTTTTCTTATGTCTTACCACTCTAGAGTTTTGTAAGTTTCCTTGTGGATTGATTACAGTAAGCATAAAACGTCCACTCTCCTTTGTTTCTGTCCCCTGCCAACCCCAACACATTTCTTCTCCTCCTTTTAAGTCAAATACATAAATGCACGGGGGAACCTTCATAACAGTTTCTATTTTCTCACAATTTGTGCCTTCTCCTTCCCTCTCTCTCTTCCTTCCTGCCTGCCAATAACCTGCTCTAACCTTACTGCCCCTTCTTTCCCAATGCCAACCCTAGAGCTAACCAGTTCAGCTCTTCATTGTCATGAACTCCTTCACTGTCTCTCTATTCCTCTCTATCTCCCTCTCTGTCTCTCTCTGTCTCTCTCTGACTCTCTCTCTCTCTCTCTCTCTCTCTCTCTCTCTCTCTCTCTCTCTCTCTCTCTCTCTCTCTCTCTCCTATTGAAGCTCACACTTTGTCAAAGATTATCCCTTGATGATTCCCTCCTATCCACCTCCACCGCCATTGCTATTCATAATCTTCTGAATGGAGTTGGAGGAAATCCCACAAGATACGTAAATAGGCTAACTACAAATATAGTTGATCTAATAACCATCAGGCCCTCACTACAGTCAGTCAATTCTTTTATTCTTCCCTAAACAATTCTCTATTTCAAACTTTTTTTTCTTCTCAAGCCCCTTACCTTCTCTTCTTCCTCAAACTCTCATCTAAGGACTTTGCTTCATGCTTTAATGACAATACTGAGATAATTCACTATGAATTTCCTCTTCTTTCTTTCTTTATAGCTCAGGACCCTTGACCTCATGCATTATAGTCTTTCCTCCTTTTATTTCAGTCTCTGATGAAAAAAATAAACCTTTTCACCAAAACTACTTTTTCTTTATGTGCCTTTGATTCCATCTCTGCCTGTTTTCTCTAGTATATTACTCTTGAAATTACTATCTCCCTCTCATTTTCAACCCCTCCTTGTATTCTGTTTCTTATGCTCCTGATTACAAACGTGGTCTCCCATTCTTGTTGGGGAGGGGAAAAACACAATAAAAATGCCTTTTCTGCTTCAAATTATTGTCCTATTTTTTTTCCATTTTACAGTAAAATACCAAGAAAAATCTGCCTTCACTCTCTTTACTTTCAATCATTTTGGGGTATTTTTAAATCTGGCTTCCAAACTAATTATTCAATAGAAAAGTTTCTCCCTCAAATTGTCAATTAAATATAGGTCATACATGTGTAGCTATACAAAACACTTCCATAACAGCTACTAAATACATTTCCCTGTCTTGTCCTGCCTTCCATTTACACCATTCTCTCCCTGGACTTGTCCCCCTAAAAATAGTGTTTGCTTCTGATAATTCCTTTTCCCAATTTGCTGTCCCTTCTATTATTTTCCTTCTCCTATCCATTTCTCTACTGCTTTCCTGCAGGATAAAATAGATTTCCATACCAAACTGAGTAGATCTTACTCCCCCTTAAGCTAAATCCCATGAAAGTAGGGCTCACTTATTTCCTTTCATCTCCCACTCTTCCTGTCCTTTGTAAAATCTCTTTCTTGCTTCTTTTATGTGAGATGATTTGCTACATTCTATTTCTCCCCTTCTTTTCTTTCTCCTACATCATTCCACTCCACAGTAAATTTTGTTTTTCAGATTCTGCTCCTTCATATTCATCTCACTCCGCGGCTTATGTATGCATGCATATATATATATATATATATATATATATATATATATATATATATATATATATATATATATATATACATACACATATATATGTGTGTGTATGTATATATACACACACACATACACACAAACACATACTTTTGTGTATGTGTATATGTGTATATATGCATATATGTGTATATACACATGCACCCATATATGTACATATATAATATACACATACACACAAACATATATGTATGTGTATATATGTACATGTGTATACACATATGCACCCATATACATACCTACACACATACATAATACACACATATGTATGTTTTCTGTAACTGCCCTAATACTTAGAAAAGTATCATGAGTTTGAAATATCATCTTCCATTTAGGATTGTAAACAGATCAATTTAATGAGTTCCTTGTGACTTCTCTTTCCTGTTTACCTTTTCATGTTTCTCTTGATTCTTGTATTTGAAAGTCAAATTTTCTATTCAGCTCTGGTCTTTCCAATAAGAATGCTTGAAAGTCCTCTATTTCATTGAAATTGCATTTTTTCCCCGGGAATATTATACTCAATTCTACAGGGGTGGGTGATTATTGGTTTTAATTTTACCTCTTTAGACCTCTGGAATGTCACATTCCAAGTTCTTTGATCCCTTAGGGTAGAAGCTGCTAAATCCTGTGTTATCCACAGTACTTGAATTGTTTCTTTCTGGCTGCTTGTAATATTTTCTCATTGACTTGAGAAATCTGAAATTTGGGTACAATATTCCCAGGAGTTTACCTTTTGTAACTCTTTCAGGAGGTGATTGGTGAATTCTTTTTATTTCTGTTTTACTCTCTGGTTCTAGAATATGAGGGTAGTTGATAATTTCTTATAAGGTGATTATTTATCATGGCTTACAGGCACACCAATATTTTTAAATTATCTCTCCTGGATCTGTTTTCCAGGCCCATTGTTTTTCCAATGAGATATTTCACGTTGTCTTCTATATTTTTCATTCTTTCGGTTTTGTTTTGTAATTTCTTGGTTTCTTGTGAAGTCATTAGCTTCCATATACTCCATTTTAATTTTTAAAGAAGCATTTTCTTCAGTGAACTTTTGGACCTCCTTTTCCATTTGACCAATTTTGCTTTTTAAGACATTCCCCTCCACATTGGACTTTTTTAGTTCATTTGGGTTAGTCTGTTTTTAAAGATGTAATTTTCTTCTGCATTATTTTGGGCCTCCTTTAGAAAGCTGTTGACTCATTTCTCATGATTTTCTTGCATTGCTCTTCTCCCATTTTTTCCTCCACATATCTTACTTGATTTTCAAAATCTTTTTTGAGCTCTCCCATGGCTTGAGACTTCCACATTTTTTTGGAGGCGTTGTATGTTGGAACCTTGACCTTGCTGTCTTGTTCAAGTTGTATGTTTTGATCTTCTTCACTTGAAAGGATGGAATCAAATACCTTTTCACTGAGAAAGTAACCTGTATAGCATTATCTTTTTCCACTTTGTGGCATTTTCTCAGTCAATTTCTTGACTTTTGGACCCTTCATCAAATGAAAGGTATGCTACCCCAGGCTTCAGAAGTTTTGTGCATCTGTTCTCTGAGGTATCTCTAGGGACCTGTAGTTTCTCATTTCCCCCAAGGTGGCACAATCAAGGAAGAGGAGTTTGCTCCTCTCTTGGACTGTGCTCTGCTCTTAGCAAGCACAAGCACTCTTTTCTGCCCTGGAACTGAGAGTAGGATTCTCTCTCCATAGCCACCACCAGTTCCACCATGCCAGCACTCCTCCTTACTCCATAACAACCACTCAGGACTGCAATTCAGATCAGTCACTTGATTTTCCTACCATCTGTAGGCCCAGAGCTCTAGAAGGGGAAGTGGCTGTGACAATGTCTGCTGCTACCCTGAAGCTGTGACTTGGACAGAACCATATTCCCCCCTTCTTCGGGTGACAGAGCTTTCTCACTGACATTTGAAGCTGTCTGTGGTGTTTGTGGATTGAAAATCCGGAAACTGCAGCATCTGTACATGATTCAGCTCCTTGAAGCCTGTTCCAATCCCATCTGTGCCAGTCTGGCCCATGCTAGGCTGTGCTCTACTCTGAGCCCAGTGCAATAGATGCTTCCTGTCCACCTTCCAGGTTGTCTTGGGCTGCAATTCTGTTTCCCTCTGTCATGTTGTGTCTTCTACTGCTCTAGAATTTGTTTAGAGTCATTTTTTGCAGGTATTTGAAATGTTTTGGAGGGAAAGATCAAGCAGCCCATGCTTCTACTCTTCCATCTTGACTCTAACTACAGTCTTCTTTAAAAGCAGCAAAATGTACTATTTAAAGAATTAGCTGTTATTTAGAGATATAATACAGCAGAAATAGGAGTGAACTAAAAACCCAACAATTTGGATCTTGGTACCAGTTCTACCATGTATAAACTTTGGTACTTTGAGAAATTCAATGAAATTCTCTGAGCATAAGTTCCTTCATTTGTAGAATAGGGATAGCAAACTCTGACCTGCCTATCTCACAGGTTATTAAGAATAACAATTGAGAAATGGATATGAAAATACTTTGGAAACTCAAATGTGATTGCAAATACAGAAAATGCTATTGGTGTTTTCATTTCTTCTTTTACAGGCACTAAATGAATGCATGTAAAAATATATTAGGCATAAAACAATAGGAAAAAGAAAAAGTTTCAATAGTTAGCCTAAGCATAGAGAAGTTTTTACTTTTCATAAAAGGCTGATGATGAGAACAAAACAATCAGAATTTGATTTGTCTTCTATCTTACACATTTTGTCCAACTTTTGATAATAGTTCTCATATCCTAATCTTTCTGAAGGAATTGATGTAAAGAAAAAGAAAAACATCATTTTATTCTCATTCTTAGATATCATGTAATGGAAGACCTGCTGAGAAGGGTTCAGGCCTAGGAACTTGTGTAACTGATGTACCTGCTTCTAGAAATGTGCAATGACTTTGAATAGAAGGTCTTAGCTCTTCATTTCAGAGCATACACATGTATTTTATTAATATTTCTTGTCCACTCCCATTTGGTGAAAAGTCTCTTCAATTAGCTCCTAAAATGGAATTTAATGTGCCTACAAATGATAACCAGAAGAGAGGAACTAAAAATCTATCTTCTTCTGGTGGATTGAAGCAATAGCTACTAAAAGCCTGGGAGGTGGGAAGAGAGAGAAAATGCCCATTTGATGGTGACCTATTCTCCCTACCTTGATTGCAATGGATTCTTAAGTATATTGCCTTGTTATTGTTTCTGTCCCTGCTAAATCTAGTCTTTCTTGGTTTAGATGAAAGAATATTGGAGAAGAAAGCTACTCTTCATTTCCTACTCACTTGAATTCCTCCAGACTTCATCATGCTTTTCAGAGACTCATCGTCATGAAGGATAACATCAGTTCTGAAACCCACACCTCACACACTCAGCCCTTGCCTCTAATTTGAGAGGGTAGAGGATGTTGAAGACCTTCTGGTAATGGGCCTAGGGCAGCCATTCCTTCATGTCCTATCTTGCTTTAATCCTTTGGACTTCATCTTGGTCCTTCACTGAGTATCTTCCCTTTCCCACTCTCCTTTTAAACTTCTTTTAATGAATTGCCTTACTTCATTAGATTTTGAGCTCCTTGAAGATAGGAATTCTCTTTTGCCTTTCTTTGAATTCCCAGCACTTAACAAAGTTCCTGGCATAAGATAGTCACTTAATAAATATTTGACTGATTATCTGTGAATTATCTGTGAATCTCAAATGTTCAAGAGATAATCAGGGGTTCAGAAACCAGAGTCCATGTCAAAATTTGAGGGTAGCTGAGCCCAGTATAGAGCATTGCTCCAAGCAATATCGCATATCCAGCTTAGTAGCTGCTCAACATTTGGCCATTGGTTTCTGCAAGCAAGAGAGTGACATTGTCCTTTCTCTAAAGTATATTTAGGAATGAATTTGGAGGATGAATGTTTCATGGTAATAGTTTTTAGTGTGAGCCTGCTCTAGGAAGTCACGTAAGAGGTAGGGGAGAATGTGTCCATAGTTTTGGGTGAAATGTTTGTATTTCTTGCAAGTCTTTCTCAATATGTATATCTTTTATGATAGCTAATTATGTTAATTGGTTAAATGTTTCTAAAACACTGATCACTGGATTAAGGGAGATAGAATGGAAATACTTACTGTAACTGAAAATTGTTTGGGAAGAAGGTACTGTAGTTTGGGTTCAAACTAGTACATTAGAGACAGGCTCCTCAGGAATACACCTGGAACCCTGAAGGAGACATAAAGCAAATCTTACTTTTGGGACCTAACTCATCAGGGCAAGTGGAATTTGGGTTAGGAACCTCCTAGAATTTGTATAGGCTACACTTACATAGGTATTGAATATGATGATTTTTAATGTGGTCTTGGCTATTTAGGGCACTCAGTATTGTCATAGCACATGGAAACCCCTGTGTTTGAAAAAAAAAACTAGATAAGACGGTAAGGTACAAAAATTAAGTGTTAACCACACATCTTCAAAAAGAGCTTTTATTTTCTTATTTATATTTGACAACTGACAGACTAGTTGAAAATTGCTGCTAAACTTCTCCTACAATGACTTAATCAAGTCAGATTTGCCTTTGCTATGCTAATTATTATTATGACACCCTGGAACTTCACTAATTAGATTTTTGCCTTTTTATTGGCAATGGGTGCAAATTTTCTCTTTAGGTGACTGGTCATGAGCTATGACATTACATAACAAAGAAAAGTAATTATCTTTATTAGATGACTACATGATCAAGTTAAAGTTCAGTGATATATAAACTTCATTACTGGGATATAAAATATACTCCTTCATTGTGCCAGTAAAAATCAGTATCAAAACATAAGTTCTTGATAAAAGAATACATACATATATTTGTGATATGTTTTATATATAGACATATATGTATGTATAATTATTATGGAAAGCAATAGAAAAATCACTTTGAAAAGCAAAACATATACCAATGGAAAAACCATGCTGCTCACAGGTAGGTAAAAGCTTGTATTGGATGACCCATTTAATCATTCACTCATTCATTCAATAACCATATGTCCTTTGCCTACTTACTGTATTCTGATGTGATAGATCAGAAGTTTTCTACAAAGCACTCACATACATTTTTACTTTAATGGTCCATTATCTATTTCTGCATATAGGACTTTGAAAACCTTAATGTAATTTCTTTGAAATGCACCCAAATCCTCCTTTTCCTCCACCCATTTTTGAATTTTTGGAGAAATCACAACATTTCTGCTCTTGCATCTAAATTTTTCCTATTTTTCAAAGAAATTAAGGCTCTCTGTTATCTTCCCCCCCACACACACACACTTCCTCATTGGGATTTGGCTAGAAAATATTTTCCTCCTAATACATCATTTTGTTATGCTTATGATGGATTTAAAAAGTTATGCAAGTGGTACTCTACATCCTGAACCTTTCAAATATGTCCCTTAGTTGAAATTGCCTTCTCTAATGCTATGACCTACAGATACATATTTTCTTGAGGTCTGTATGTGTCTCTGTGTATACATGCACATATATGAATATGTGTGTATACATGTATGTATATGTGTATATATGTGTTTCTGTTTACACACGTGTGTTTATGTGTGTGTATATATATATATATATTTACAAATTTTGAAGATTATTGTAGCTTTACCAGTCCAACAAGTACTTCTTTTTGTTTCACATACATGCTTCTCAGATACCTCAACCAAGCAAATGTTATTTTCTTTTAAAGGCAGTCTCTATAGTGGATAGACAACTGGCCTTGAAGCTGAAAGATGATGCACTCACATTCTGCCTCTGACACATATTTTTTTTTTCTCCTCAAAATATTAATTTTTAATCTTTAAATATTGCCATTTACATACACTATGTTCTGAACAGTTAGCTGCTTTTGATGTTCTACATTTAGCTTCTGAGAATTTTTAACATGTCTTGAATTGGTTCTAGTGCTTAAATTCTTTTTTTTTTCATTTTATTTTTTTCCCTATTTATTTATTTATTTATTTAATTTTTTACATTCATTTTCACAAATTTTGGGGTTCCCAGTTTTCTCCCCTTTTATCCCCTCCCCCACCCCAATACCCCAAGCAATCTAATTTTCCCTATCTCCAATCTGCCCTCTCTTCTGTCATCCCTCCCTTCTCTTGTCTCCATCTTCTCTTTTCTCCTGTAGGGCCAGATGACTTTCTATTCCTCATTAACTGTATGTTTTCTTTCCTAGTTACAACAACAATATTAAACAGTTGTTCCTAAAACTTTGAGTTCCAAATTCTCCCCATCCCTCCCTCCCCACCCATTCCCTTTGGGACGGCAGGAAATTCAATTTAGGCCCTATCTGTGTAGTTTTGCAAATGACTTCCCTGATAGTCGTGTTGTGTAAGACTAACTGGATTACCATCCCTCCTAACCTGCCCCTCATTGTTTCTCTTCTGTCTTTTGATCCTGTCCCTCCCCAAGAGTTGACTTCAAATTGCTCCCTCCTCCCTTTGCCCTCCCCCCCATCATCCCCTCCCTTGCAATATCTCCTTCTCCCCCACTTTCTTATACTGTAAGATAGGTTTTCATACCAAAATGAGTGTGCATTTCACTCCTTCGTTTAGTCAAATGTGGTGAGGGTAAACTTCTTGTTTTTTTTTTTTTTTCTCAGCTCTCCTCTTTTTCCCTCCAGTAAGAAAAACTCCTACCTGCCTCTTAAATGACATACAGTTACCCCCTTCCCCTTCCCTCTCTTTCCTCCCCCTACATTTCTCTCTCACCATTTACCTTAGTTTCTTTTAAGGTATGGTCCCATCCTATTCAGTTCAATCTGTGCTCTCTATCTCTGTATGTGTGTGCATGTGTGTATGTGTGTGCATGCATGTACATGTGTGTGAGTGGCCCCACCAACTACCCAGATACTGAAAAGTTTTAAGAGTTAGAAATATTGTCTTTCCCTGTATGAATATAAACAGTTCACTTCTGGTAAGTCCCTTAAGACTACTTTGCTTTTTCCTTTTTCATGCTTCTTCTCATTCTTGGGTTTGAAAGTCAAATTTTCTTTTCAGCTCTGGTTTTTTCATTAAGAATGATTGAAAGTCCTCTGTTTCATTGAAAGACCATATTTTCCCTTGAAGTATTATACTCAGTTTAGCTGGGTAGGTGATTCTTGGTTTGAGTCCTAGTTCCTTTGCCTTCTGGAATATCCTATTCCTTCGATCCCTTAATGTAGAAGCTGCTAGATCTTGGGTTATCCTGATTTTATTTCCACAGTACTGGAATTGCTTCTTTCTAGCTGCTTGTAAGATTTTTTCCTTGAGCTGGGAGTTCTGGCATTTGGCCACAATGTTCCTAGGAGTTTCTCTTTTTGGATCTCTTTCAGGTGGTGATCGATGGATTCTTTCAATACTTATTTTGCCCTCTGGTTCTAGAATGTCAGGGCAGTTTTCCTTGATAATTTCATGGAAGATGATGTCTAGGCTCTTTTTTGTGATCATGACTTTCAGGTAGTCCCATAATTTTTAAATTGTCTCTCCTGGATCTATTTTCCAGGTCAGTTGTTTTTCCCATGAGATATTTCACATTCTCTTCCATTTTTTCATTCTTTTGGTTTTGTTTGGTGATTTCTTGGTTTCTCATAAAGTCATTAGACTCCATCTGTTCCATTCTAATTTTGAGAGAACTATTAAATTCAGTGAGCTTTTGAGCCTCTTTTTCCATTTGGCTCATTCTGCTTTTGAAAGCATTCTTCTCCTCATTGGCTTTTTGAACCTCCTTTGCCAATTGAGTGAGCCTATTTTTCAAGGTGTTAATTTCCTCAGCATTTTTTTGGGTCTCCTTTACCAAGGTATTGACCCGATTTTCATACTTTTCTTGTATCTCTCTCATTTCTCTTCCCAGTTTTTCCTCCACCTGTCTAACTTGCTTTTCAAAATCCTTTTTGAGCTCTTCCAGTGCCTGAGCCCACCCGCCATCCCCCTGGGGTGTCTGGGGTACTGAGGCCCTGCCCTCCACGTCTTTCCCTGATGGCAAGGATACGTCCTCGTCATCAGATCCGAAGGTTGGGATCATTTGCATTTGTTGGAAAAAACTCTCTATAGTCTTATTTTTCTTCCCTTTTCTAGGCATTTTCCCAGCCAGTTACTTGACTTCTGAGATTCCTTTCCACCCCCGCCTGGATCCGCCCAGCTAGTGCTTGGCCTCTGAGATTTAAATGGGCTTTCCTCCTGCCGGCTGTCAATCAGTGAGCTTTAGTTCAGGTGCTGGGGTGGGGGCAGGGCCGCCTCCCAGACTCTGATCCCTTGGGGGCTTTATGCAGAGACTTTCAGGAATGGAGCGGGTGGGGGCGGGGTGGGGGCCCCACCTCCCAATCTCAGTTCCCTTGGGGGCTTTGAGCAGAAGCCTTCAGTAATAGAGTGGGGTGGGGGCAGGGCCATCTCCCAGGCTCAGCTCCATCAGGTTTTATGCGGGAATCTTCTGTAATGAAGATCCTGCCTGCTGTTGGGGGATTCCTGAGTCTTGGGCCGCTGCCGCCTCAGCCCCCGCCCACACCTCTGCCTCCGCCACTTCCTGCCCCCGTCTCTGCCACCGCCGCTTCCTCCCGAGGGGGCCCGAGTCACGGAGACGTTCCACTCCCCTCCTCCAGCCCGGCCTTCTTTCTCACTGACCTCTAGCTTCTGTGGGCGGAGGGACTTTCCCGGCTGGCGGAGCTTCCATCTCTGAAGCCTGCTCGGGTCAGCTTCTCTGGGGCCACAGCCAGGGCAGCGCTGGGGATGGGGTCCACTTTCCGGGGTGCACTGGACCCTGGGGATGGGTCTCCAGGGCTCCCTGGAACGGAAATCTCTTCCACTCTGCTTCTGCACACCTTGTATTGACCCAGAAGTTAACTGCCTCTGACACATATTGCACAACTTGTTCTCTCTCTTCTCTAGGAGTAATTTTTTTGTAATACAGCAAAATCTTCCTTTTCTCACTCCCATATTTGAATATTTGGAGAAATCACACCATTTCTGCTCTTCCATCTGATTTTTTTTTCTCTATTTCTCCAAGAAATCAAGGATCTCCCCTGTAGGCAACATGCTAAGATTTAAAATTACAATGAAGTTTGTTGGTCATCTGTATGGGCAGAGGAAATTTTCTTACCTGGGAGTTCCTTGTACCAGTAAATAAATCATGCTTCCAGTCCCAAATCTGTCTTCATAAAACTTGAAGGTCAAAGAGACTTTAGGGGCACTTATCCAAATTCTTTCATTTTACATATGAGGGAAATGAAGTCCAGAATGTTAAGAAATTCAAAAATATTTATTACATGTCTATTATTTTCTAGGTACTGTTCTAGACTCTTGACAGACATAGACAAAAACATTGCAGTTTTTGCCATCAATGAACTTAAATTATGCTGCACAGAGACAGGAGTATATAAAGAGTTCAGCAGGAAGAGAAGACAAATAGTTTATAGGATCAAGAAATATGTTAGTTGGGAATTGACAGCTAAACTATGGTTTTAAAGGAAATGAAGACCCAATAAGATGGAGGGGAGGATAGAATGATATCCAGACATGAAATCAACCTCGGCAAAGGCCTCACATGAAACATCACTTGTAGGGAAGAAATAACAGGGCAGTTTGAACAGAAAAGAAAAAAAAAATCAATGAAGGAAAGTAATACAATATAAGACTGTAAATGTAGATTGGAGTGAGATTTGGGAGAGCTTTAAATGCCATATATTTTATCCTTGGGGTAATAAGAATATTCTTAGATTTATGATTAGGGGTATAGCCTGGTCAGATTCATCAATACACAATGCTGCCTCCTACTGTACAAATGAAAAAAAGAATAAATAAATACATCTTCACCAGTTGAAATGTGGTCCCACATCAGAGAAGACAAACAAGTATGTTAAAATGTTTTCCAGTTGCTCAATGTTCTAAACAAAACCAGTACTAAAGCTCTTTAATAAACACACATTCTCCACATCCTGACCTTGACATTTTTCTTTGGTAAGATTAATAACATGTATCTTAGCAACGACACCCGTACCAACAGCACATAGGAGCATCTTGGCAGTGTTCAAGGTCAATTTGTCCTAAGTTTAGATTGATTGCCAGTATATTATATGCCATTCTGTCTTCAGAGTTTATTACTAAATTGTTATTGTAGAAAAATAGGTAGATAGGTAGATGATAGATAGATAGATAGATAGATAGATAGATAGATAGATAGATAGATAGATAGATAGATAGATAGATAATGCTGATACATTAAATTTCATGACCCTGTTTGCTAGGAAGATAGCATTTTTTCCAATCATGATAAAAGAGAATGATCCCCAGGTGTGAGAAATGCCTTGACTCAAAATAAATTTTAATTTGGATACACATCTATTTCTATTCAGTGGTTGGTTGAGTCCTCTGCTTATGACCACACCTCAATGAATATGGCCTTGAATACATGAAGGAAGGGTTATTAGTTACATAGCTAAGTCAGCCTTATTTCTAATTGAATACGTAGCTTGCTATTTATCCGAAAGTACATGAAGATTGATCTGTTCTTTCCTATGATGTCAAAACTATAAGAAGTCCATCCGCATCTCTATGCTCTAGAGACATTTTGTGAATGGTATCCAAGAAGTGCTCTATTTACTTAGAACAATTCAAGAATTGTTATTCTTACCTGAATATATTTCAAATTATCAAGGAATCTGTGCATTCTTTGATATGAGAATTACATTTTCAATCGTAAATCAGAAAGACAAATATTGGGGAAATATTATAGAAACCTTAAAGTATCAATTATTTCTGATGATTATGTTCAGTAATTATAATCAGTAATTCATTGATGCAACCTAAATATGTATATGTGTATACATACAATGCATATAGACATTTGTATGAATGTACACACATATAAATACACTGAGGTAAATACCATTTTCTAAGTATTATGGAATGTACATATACATATATATACATATACATACATATATACATATATACATACACACACACACATATACGTAAGTATGTATGAGTGTATATGTGTATGTTTTTTATGTATGGACTGCTGTGTGATGGCCTTGAAGTGAAGTCTGGCAGATCTCTGTTTGCCTCTCTCTTTGGAACTACCTACTTGTGTGATGCTTTATGTCACCTAACCTCAGCCTCAGTTACCTCCTCTGTAAAATGGGGATAAAAATGGCACCAATTCCAAAGGTGTTTGGGGAAGATAAAATGAGATATGGTATCTAAAATCTTTGAAAATCTTAAAGTGTCATATAGATTTTCGTTAGTAATGTGTGTGTGTGTGTGTGTGTGTGTGTGTATTCTTCAAAGGCATAATTTGGTAAGTTAAATGAGAGGTTGGAAGAGAGTGCTATAGAAATTTAGAGAAAAGAATGATAATTTATGATAGGAAAAACCAAAAGAGGCTTCTTTATGCCTTTGAGTTGGGCCCAAATTAATAAGATTTTCACTGATATGGTCATATTTGAAAAGTTTATCCCAAATGGAGGAAGTGGCACAAAAAAGCAATAATTACCTTGTTCATTTGATGATATGGGACAATTTTGATGGAGGATGTGTGTAAGCCGAAGTATGAAATAAGATTGAAAAGGTATGACAGATTTAGATCATAGAAGAGACTTAATGTTGAGCTAATGTTTTTAGACTCAATTTTCTTGGCAATGAGTGATATGTGAAGACTTCTAAATTAAGGAAGGGCAGTATTTTTTACAATTATTTATAATTTTTCTTGATGATAATAGCTGTTGTATGTTTTTAAATATTCCCTATGATAACTGGTGTCCAAAGAAAATATTTCATATGAAATTTGCATATATATGCATATACATATATACATACATATGTACATACACACATATATTTGCTTTCTTCTGAATTGAAAAGCATATATGTTTATGTGTTGAGAATATTTATTCAGACTGTGTGTATATTCATACATATCTATGCATATTAGAACATATATATTGACATGTACGTTACATTTGTTTATATATAGTTCATATACATGTGTGTTTATATGTATATGTATATCTATCTATATGTGTATATGCACATACATATGCATATGCATATATACACTTATATATGTTACATCTCAGATAATTAAATGATATGTAACATCTCTCTTTTTATATATACATAATGTATATATGTCTACATATATCCATTGCGTATAGATATATATGCTTGTATTTTTCTGTATCTATTTTTCGCTCTTCTGAGGACATCACTGGTGGTTCATGGGTGGTTCAATAATCTATTTTTTCTTTTTTTAATCTTCCTGGCAGTTTTATACAATATAAGAGAGGCATATTTGTTTTCCTTAATTAGTGTGTTACTATCTATGGCCTTTTTTTCATTTAAGTTATTTATTTCCCTCAGGAAAACTAACTGCTATGATATCTGTTGTATTTGCATTTAATGTTGACCTTTTATTTTTTCTTATCGCTATTTAGTCATTTCAATCATCTCCTTCTCTTCTTGAATGCCTTTTGGAGTTCTCTTTTGCAAAGATACTGGAGCGGTTTGCCATTTCCTTCTCCAGGTCATTTTAAAGATACAGAAAGTGAGACAGAGTTACATGACTTGTCCAGAGTCATACCACTAGTAAATGTCTGAGGCCATATTTGAACTCAGGTCTTCCTGATTCCAGTCCAGGAACTCTAACCACTGCACCACTTAACTTCTCTTTTTCATTATTTATGGTGGACTTAAATGTAGCATAGTCACCTCATTTATATCTCCGGATTATGAATTTTATATTATTTTCTCTGAATTTTATTATTATTTTGTCTCTACTCAGTAGAAATCCAAGCATGAAAAAGGTTCAACATTATATAACAAGGTTTTACCTTGTGAAATGCTTCTTTTTCTTATTTGTGGATTAAGTTTTGATTATGCTATAGCTACCACTCAGATCTTTTTTTAGCTGGTGTGATTTTCAGAAAATAATTACATAGTCATTTTGATGACCATGTGGTATATAAAGTGTATTTTTTAGTAAAATTTAAAATTAATCCAGATTATGAAAGCAATATATCTAGCTAAGGCATGCGGAAATTTTTTTTTTTTTTTTGTGATTTCTATTCAGGAATATTTGACAAGTCAAAAAAGCTACTCCTGAAGACAGAGTTCTTATTATAATCTGATTCCCCTATTGCTCATTTTCTTTATAGTACTGTAGAGGAGAGAACACAAGATTAAAACTTAGAAATACACTTGTAATTTGTCAAATACAAAAGAAATACTTCTGAACTTTAATTCTTCTCTTAAGGCAAAAACTTGCAAAAATAATGATGAAAAAATAAAGAAGAAGTTAATCCTGGAAGAAATCTAAGAAATTATTCTGTTCAATTCAATAAACACTTGTTATCTACAATTGGTTAGCCACTATGGTTATTTAGAACAGACTTCATATTTTACTGATGAAGAAACTGAAACAGAGAGTGGTAAAGGCATTCAAAATATCATGCAGATAGTTAGTGACAGATTTGAAACTAGAACAAGGGCTTCTTGATTCTCACTCCAGTGAGCTTCAACTCGGGTGTAGCTGTTGGACTGAACCAGAGTAGTCAGGCAACATGAGGCTTAACTTTCACTAAGATGACTGGGAAGAATCGATTCTTGATACTGCCAAGGTTTATGCCATCATGAAAATTCTGTGTTCCCTAAAAATGGAAATATCAAAGTACCCACTTATGTGTTCTCAATTTCTATTTTATTTAGAAACACTCTCCAAATATCTGTAATTACTCAGTCCCGTCAGAGTTGATATGTAGGTCTGGTTCCCAGTTTTCAACTTCTCCAAGGATAGAACCTTTAAGCTTGTATATCCACATGCAGATACAAAACACAAAACATCCATAAGCAGAGGAGTCCAGGGCAAATTTCATCTCCTTGACTTTGTATTTGAAAAAGGTCCATTTCTGAGGTGTCTCTCTGCATTTCCTTCATACAGTTTTCAATTATTTTGAGAATGAAAAGAGAGTTGGACTAGTTTTTATCAAATTTGGGTTTATGGTAAGAAAATGTATATAGGTGTTTGTTTGTTTACATATATGCATGCAGAACCCTCTCAATTCCCACTGGAATTTTTTGACTTGTTTCCTAGAAAGAAAGTAGTTTAGTTTTTCACTCATTAGGATTCATAAATCCTTTAAGAGGCTGATTTTTTGTGTGTGTTTTAGTACTTCTTTTCATGAGTGCCCATCTAGTGTCTTCCCCATTGGTCATCAGGGAAATTTAATTTGCCTTTACAAATGATATTTGCTAATGTACTATAGTAAGAAAGTTTGATACTAAAATAGCATTCCCGCTCCAAAGGCTGAGGTGTATTCTCTGACATCCATTCATAATTTCATAAGAATTATCCTCTTAAATGTAGAGCATAATGGTGGTGATGCACATAATTAGGATAGAAAATTGTAATTTATAACTCTTTATTACTGAAAGTCTTTTTCTTTTCTTGTGGAGCCCTTTCAGCACTTTTCGTAGATGAAATTCTCTGATGAGGGTCTCAAGTCCATGTAAAATCTTGAAGCTTCCTGTGCTCAGTTTGTCAAGTTTGTTTCTTATACTTCTCTTGCTTCCCGCTTAGGTGCATTGTCTTTTAATGGCCCAAATTCTTCAAGGATATAATCAATGTTCATACTTCTGGGTTCACTGTCCTCTTGAAATGCTCTGGTACAGGCACTAGATTTGGCTTCTTCAAAGTACTGAGCCTGAAGTCACCCAAAATCTGATCATTTTGTTGCTTGACTGACAGATTCTGAAATGCTTTTTTTTTTTAAAAATTTATTTATATAATTTTTTTTACATTCATTTTCACAAATTTTTGGGTTCCAAATTTTCTCCCCTTTTCTCCCCTCCCCCCACCCCAATACCCCAAGCAATCTAATTTTCCCTATCTCCAATCTGCCCTCTCTTCTGTCATCTCTCCCTTCTCTTGTCTCCATCTTCTCTTTTCTCCTGTAGGGCCAGATGACTTTCTATTCCTCATTAACTGTATGTCTTCTTTCCTAGTTGCAACAACAATACTAAACAGTTGTTCCTAAAACTTTGAGTTCCAAATTCTCCACATCCCTCCCACCCCATCCATTCCCTTTGGGACAGCAGGCAATTCAATATAGGCCATATCTGTGTAGTTTTGCCAATGACCTCCCTGATAGTCATGTTGTGTAAGACTAACTGGATTACCATCCCTCCTAACCTGCCCCTCCTTGTTTCTCTTCTGTCTTTTGATCCTGTCCCTCCCCAAGTGTTGACTTCAAATTGCTCCCTCCTCCCTTTGTCCTCCCTTCCATCATCCTCCCCCTTGCAATATCTCTTTCTCCCCCACTTTCTTATACTGTAAGATAGGTTTTCATACCAAAATGAGTGTGCATTTCACTCCTTCGTTTAGTCAAATGTGATGAGGATAAACTTCTTGTTTTGTTTTTTTTTCCTCAGCTCTCCTCTTTTTCCCTCCACTAAGAAAAACTCCTACCTGCCTCTTAAATGACATATAGTTACCCCCTTCCCTTTCCCTCTTTTTCCTCCCCCTACATTTCTCTCTCACCATTTACCCTAGTTTCTTTTAAGGTATGGTCCCATCCTATTCAGTTCAATCTGTCCTCTCTATCTCTGTATGTGTGTGCATGTGTGTATGTGTGTGCATGCGTGTACATGTGTGTGTGTGGTACCACCAACTACCCAGATACTGAAAAGTTTTAAGAGTTACAAATATTGTCTTTCCCTGTATGAGTGTAAACAGTTCACTTCTGGTAAGTCCCTTAAGACTTCTCTTTGCTGTTTACTTTTTCATGCTTCTTCTCATTCTTGTGTTTGAAAGTCAAATTTTCTTTTCAGCTCTGGTTTTTTCATCAAGAATGATTGAAAGTCCTCTGTTTCATTGAAAGACCATATTTTCCCTTGAAGTATTATACTCAGTTTAGCTGGGTAGGTGATTCTTGGTTTGAGTCCTAGTTCCTTTGCCTTCTGGAATATCCTATTCCACACCTTTCGATCCCTTAATGTAGAAGCTGCTAGATCTTGGGTTATCCTGATTGTATTTCCACAGTACTGGAATTGTTTCTTTCTAGCTGCTTGCAAGATTTTTTCCTTGAGCTGGGAGTTCTGGCATTTGGCCACAATGTTCCTAGGAGTTTCTCTTTTTGGATCTCTTTCAGGTGGTGATCGATGGATTCTTTCAATACTTATTTTGCCCTCTGGTTCTAGAATGTCAGGGCAGTTTTCCTTGATAATTTCATGGAAGATGATGTCTAGGCTCTTTTTTGTGATCATGACTTTCAGGTAGTCCCATAATTTTTAAATTGTCTCTCCTGGATCTATTTTCCAGGTCAGTTGTTTTTCCCATGAGATACTTCACATTCTCTTCCATTTTTTCATTCTTTTGGTTTTGTTTGGTGATTTCTTGGTTTCTCATAAAGTCATTAGACTCCATCTGTTCCATTCTAATTTTGAGAGAACTATTAAATTCAGTGAGCTTTTGAGCCTCTTTTTCCATTTGGCTCATTCTGCTTTTGAAAGCATTCTTCTCCTCATTGGCTTTTTGAACCTCCTTTGCCAATTGGGTGAGCCTAATTTTCAAGGTGTTAATTTCCTCAGCATTTTTTTGGGTCTCCTTTACCAAGGTATTGACCTGTTTTTCACACTTTTGTTGCATCTCTGACATTTCTCTTCCCAGTTTTTCTTCCACCTGTCTAACTTGCTTTTCAAAATCCTTTTTGAGCTCTTCCAGTGCCTGAGCCCACCTGTCACCCCCCTGGGGTGTCTGGGGTACTGAGGCCCCGCCCTCCACGTCTTTCCCTGATGGCAAGGATACGTCCTCATCATCAGATCCGAAGGTCGGGATCATTTGCATTTGTTGGAAAAAACTCTCTAAAGTCTTATTTTTCTTCCCTTTTCTAGGCATTTTCCCAGCCAGTTACTTGACTTCTGAGATTCCTTTCCACCCCCGCCTGGATCCGCCCAGCTAGTGCTTGACCTCTGAGATTTAAATGGGCTTTCCTCCTGCCGGCTGTCAATCAGTGAGTTTTAGTTCAGGTGCTGGGGTGGGGGCAGGGCCGCCTCCCAGACTCTGATCCCTCGGGGGCTTTATGCAGAGACTTTCAGGAATGGAGTGGGTGGGGGCGGGGTGGGGGCCCCGCCTCCCAATCTCAGTTCCCTTGGGGGCTTTAAGCAGAAGCCTTCAGTAACAGAGCGGGGTGGGGGCAGGGCCATCTCCCAGGCTCAGCTCTGTCAGGTTTTATGCGGGAATCTTCCATAATGAAGATCCTGCCTGCTGTTGGGGGATTCCTGAGTCTTGGGCCGCTGCCACCTCAGCTGCCGCCCACACCTCTGCCTCCGCCACTTCCTGCCCCCGTCCCTGCCGCCACCGCTTCCTCCCGAGGGGGCCCGAGTCACGGGGATGGCCCACTTCCCCTCTCCTCCAGCCCGGCCTTCTTTCTCACTGACCTGTAGCTTCTGTGGGTGGGGGGACTTTCCCGGCTGCCGGAGCTTCCGTCTCTGAAGCCTGCTCAGATCAGCTTCTCTGGGGCCTCAGCCAGGGCAGCGCTGGGGGTTGGGTCCACTTTCTGGGGCGCGCCGGACCCTGGGGACGGGTCTTCAGGGCTCCCTGGAATCACTTCCACTCTGCTTCTGCACACCTTGTATTGACCCAGAAGTTATGGGGGACTCTTTTTACATTAATTCTATGGGCTTTTGGTTTCGGAGCTCGTAAATGTGCGTCCTTCTACTCCGCCATCTTGGCTCCGCCCCCCCGAAATGCTTTTCTGTATTATAAACAGATGGAGAAGTATATCTCATTTATTTAACCAACCAAATTTTCTATGTGTTACCTTCTCTCTTTTTTCTAATGATCAAAGGATGCAGTCACTGCTCCTAGACTGATTAAGAAGTTGTTCACATCTAGCTTTTTAATCTTTGACTGATTGATCGACTCAATGAGTCAATGGAGAATTCTAGTTCTTTTGTTTTCCTATTAACTGAAGATGGGTGAATAGATATATATACATATATGTGAATATAGACATTGCAATGCATGTATCACTATAGTGTGCATACATATATTTACACACATATGTTTATAGATCTATGTTCATAACAGGATTAAATTTTATATACATATTAATAATAGTCAGTATAATAATATATTACTTATTGTTATTGTTGTCTAGTCATTTCAGTCACTTCCAATTCTTTGTGATCCCATATGAGGCTTGCTTGGAAAATTTACTGGAGTGGTTTGCCATTTCATTTTCCATCTCATTTTACAGATGAGGAACTGAGGCAAGAAGAGTTAAGTGATTTGCTCAGCATCACATATCTAGTAAATGAGGTCATATTTGAATTCAAGAACAAGAGACTTCCTGATTCCAGGCTTAACACTCTGCCCACTGTGCTACCTAATTGTCCCCATAATATGTGTATGTGTATTTACACATATCCATGATAAATTATATATCCGGTTAACATAAGCTTCTTCATTTTGACTCTAGTGTTTCTTGTTTGTTTTTTTTTTTATAGGAGTACAGTTGTTGAATTATATTATGTGACTCATGGTGACTTATTTGGATCAAAATTTACACTGCCATTCCCCTACAGCTTTCCACTATACTGCCCCCTCAGAAGAGAGAGGGAGAAAAAAACTAATTGTACATGGCAAGCTATAAGATTATGGTCCTAGAATTTGAAGGTTATCAATTCCAACCCTCTAAAGGCAAGGAAACTGAGGCACAGAGAGCTTACATGTCTTTGCCAAGGCCATAAAGATTTACTAATTTCAAAGAGATTATTTTAGAGAAAGAAAGTTTATTGTGGGATAATATAACCAGGAAAGTGTGACCCAAGTAGGTCTTTAAATGTTGAGTAGGATTCCAACACATAGAAAGGGAATAGAGGGCATTTAAGAAGGGAATAATAGCATAGAGATATACATAGATATATTATTGAGTGTGAGGGATCTAGGAGACAATGAATAAAATAGATGTTTTTTGTCCTTCAATCTGGAAGAGGACCATGACATCAGAAGGATGATTCCATGACTTGCAAAGGAATTGGATTTAAGTGAGGGAGGGCTGTGCCAAGTTACCAGCTTCACTTTCTCCTCTGGAACCATCTGGTCCAGTGGCAAGATACAAATCAGGTTGACTGAGGATAGCCCCTGAGAAAAACAGTATACAATGAGGAAAGAGTTTATATAGGAGTGTAATGGCTAATAAATTTGGAGATAAACGTTAGTCAAGCCTATAAAAGATTTACAATGCAAGATAAGGAGTTTGAAATTTATCTTATAGCTAATGAAGATTCACTGAAGGTTTTTGATCAAGAGAATATCTGATCAAGGCAGTATCTTTGAAAGAATTATCTGGGCTGATTTGGGAGAAGATGAGACTGAGAGAAGGGAAAGAGACTAGTTAAAGGATTACTAATTGCTGCCCAAATATGATACAATCAGGATCTGATTTAGTTTATGTCAATAGTGAAAAAATGAGTGAAATATATTACAACAGGAGAATACGGAATAAAACAGGATAGGTGATAAGAAGGGTAGTAAGAGAATGGTTTTAAGTCTGGGGTTGAGGGGGATAGCCATGAAATTGATGCCATTGACAAAAATGTGGAATCTTTGAGATGAGGCTGATTTGGGGACGATGATGTGCACTGGGTTTTAGGTTATAACCGTAGGTTCTAGTGGAAATGTCCTCAATACAATTTAAGTTGTGATGCATTAGAATGTATATTTCTTTTTCTTATCTTTTTCTTCCTTCATCTCAGATTCATTGGCTGATTCTAAAATGCTTTGAACTCAAATTCTGTAAAACAGATATTAATCTGAGTGGAGCCCAAAACAGGTCATTCTCCAGAGACTTAAGTATACGTTGGTAATAGCTACTCACCTTGTCAAATTACCTCAGAATCTACTTCTTTGTCATAGCAAACCCTAGCTTTTTATGAAACTTCTCATATTTTCCTTCATTGCTTCTGCCAGCAAGAATAGAACTCCCTCTCAATCAAATACCCTTATTGAGTCTGGTGTTGGGTCAAGTGAGTGACAGAAAATGCCCCCATGTTAAATGTTTGCCATTATGTGTGGGCAGGCAGGTCATAGGTGGGAGAGTGGAGGGCATTTTCCTCTACCATTTTGACTTTCAATTCAATTAAAGTGATTTCTTATCTAGCAGTCTGCAGCATCTGGTCCAAATTTAAGTCTAGAGAGTTCCAAATCAGAGTTTCCATAAATCTGTCATATACCTGATGGTTATGTATTAATGTCACATCCCAACTCTTAATCAGGATACTCAGAGACTGACATATCTAATGGTTTTTCCAGTGTCTGAGGTGACAAATACGGTTTTTACTAAATTGTGCCACCCAGGCTAGGCAAAGATCAATAGGAAGATGTCACTATGCTTGATCAGAAAGAAAATAGTTCAAAGTTTGGTGATCTATACTGATAATAATAGTGAAACTCCTTGCTAATAAAAACACATAAAATTTTGAGTTTTTCATTGGTCTCCCTTTAGACCTATATTACTTCATCATATTTATTGCTTCACTTTTTGAATGAAAAGAGTTCTTTTCTTTGGCATCAAACACTTTTTTTAGATTGCCCTACCTGATAGTAGTTATAATGTTATGATCTGTATGATAAAATATGCAATCATATTATTAATTCAGAAATGTCTTTGAATGAATTTGTGTTTTATTAATAATAATAGCATCAATATGCCCCTTTAAAAAGTGACATATATAAATACAAAATATATAATTATCTAGTTTACAGAAGGCAGGTTTACTTAGTTATTATCCTGAGTCATTCAATGGGAATGGTTTCTTACAATAACTACAACCTTGAGGAGTCTATGGTCCACAGTTTGGAATTTTCTATATCACTACATAAAATGGTTCAACTTATCAATAACTTAAAATTAAGAAAAGCTAATGCAAAACCTATATGATATAGAAATAGCTAGTTATAAAAGCTAAATAGAAGTCAACAATCAACTGATGTTAAAACTGTAGTCGACAAACAAAAAAATATTCAAAAAATGCCTTCTATGTGCTGTACATCATTCTAGGTATTGAAAATAAGTAGGTGCAATATGCCAAAATTCCTTTCATTAAAGACTTTACACTCTACTAGGAAGGGATAAAACAAACACACAAATAATTATGATGCTAACAAATGTAAATATAAGTGTACAAAACAGATCTTCACAGAGGGATATGAGAGATATGACAATGGGGAAAATTTTCAGAGACCAAGATCAGTGATGACTTCATGGAAAACATGGATCTTAGCAGACATGTAAACAAATGGAAAGAATCTGATAGATATAGATGTGGGAGGAAGTCATTTCAGGGGAAAAAGAACACAAATATGACTTGCTGAAAGGAAAAAAATAACAAGTTTAGATTACAAAAGTAATCTGGTTTTACTGATACAAAGTGTAAGATGGGGAAAATTGCATAATTTTAATGGAAAATAGAGTAACATTAGATTCAAAAGGGTTTAGAGTGTCATTCTAAGGAATTCACATTTTATCTGTTGAACAATGAGGAATTGCTATCTTTTTTTTTTTTTTTTTAAGTAAATGAGTACCATAGTCAGAATACTGAACTAGGATGATTATTTTAACCATAATGCAAAGAGTGAATTCAAGAGAACGGGGAATGGAAACAATGAGACCATTAAGGAAACTATTTTTACTGTACTTAAAGAAGTTAATTATTTGGTACTGAATTAGGGTGATAACATTAGGAGTGGAAAAGAGGGATATTTGTCAAATATATTACAGAAGTAGAATTGATACAAATTTGCCCTGGTTACTGAGACAATAGTGGTGTGATCAAGAGAAATGAGGAAGTTAGGTGAAGATACAGGTTTAAAAAGGAAGATAATATATTCTCTTTAGGACATGATGAATTTGAGTTGATGGCAACTATCCATATGGAGATTAAGAGCAAGTTTGAAATGGAATACTGACATTTATGAGAAAAGCCAGGACTGAGGATACATATTTTGAAATTATCTACATAAAGATAATTGAAGGACTGAAAGTGACTAAGGTCACCAAGGGAAAGGACTTGTTGGAGAAGAGAAAGAAATAGGAACTTCATCTAGGACACTTACATGTAGAGGACAACAACATAAAGAGAGGAATCAGCAAGCAACACAGGAAAGGAGCAAATTGAGATATATTGGGAGGAGAGCAGAAGTAATACAACTAACTACTGGAAAATCTACAGGAAGCACAAAGTATTAAGAAAGAGGGAGTTGTGTAGCATAGCCAGTTGCTAAAACATACTTTCTGATACTGAATGATAGCAGTAACTTAAATGAAGAATGTTTTGTCATGTGTAGACATAACTCAAATATCAGGCTTTATATTTGCAAGACAAGTTGAAGTGTTATCTATTAAGACTTTTACTGGATTTATCAGTTATTATTTAATGGTGAAGACTGTTAGACTTCAAATTTCTCTGGGAACAATTCCCATTCCCCTTTCCACCACCTCCCAGCATTCCCCTCCACCAATTCCACCAGAGTAATGTATTCTCAATTTGTGAAGGAAAGAAAAGGTCTAAACACCTTGTTAACACAGCAATACCTAATTATCTGTGATTACAAATAGCAAGACCAATCAGTTGATGAGAGACCAATTCACCAGTTCCCTCCCTTACATCATAGAGATTTACTATCCCTCATAGGGATTTATTATCTTTCCATCCATAAAATATAATGAGTTCCTTGTGCTAATGTTTGGGGCTAACTTTTGTAGCCTACATTCATGACTTGAACAGTTTTTGTCATTTCTTTACACAATCTACACTGATCACTAAGATAAGACTCCTTAAGGATTTCCCTTCTGTAGTCTCTGTGGGCAATCATCCTGTTGTGAATTAATATTATAGAACTCTACGTTATCAAAATTAAATCTGAGTGACTCAGGTTTGTTCAGTGCTTCTTTGTTGAGGTATTGTTGCCTGATTTCATGTGTATCTCATCCATGGAGGGCCTTTTGATTCCAGTTTTTGATCTTACCCAGTGAAATAAATCAATTTCAGCTGCATTAGACAAATCTAATGTTAGTACCTATTAGCAGCCTTTATGATTGCATGTTGAAGCAGTCTGCTTACATTTCTGTAAATGTTTTTTACCTATTTATCATGCTCTCTAAGAATGCTTAACTATAGTCTTCCTAGTGAGTGTTAGTTTTCTTATAGATGCCTTAGGCTGGTGCTTTTTTGTTTTCTTAATAATGTATGAGTTTGGGGTTGAATAGTCTCCAAAATATTTTTGATCCATTTTACTCTTCTGAAAGTATCTAGTATTCCGTAATTATGAATTGTTTAAACATGTTCTTGACAGTAAATTTTAATTTCATAATACTAGTAGCTCTCAAGCTGTTGTTACAACCTTCTCTTTTTTATCTTTGTATCTGTTGTGAATCCCCTAAAGTCCACCTGGATATTTGTTAGTATCATTTTCATCCATTGGTTCAATAGAAGTTCCAGATTCAATCTTGAAGATTTCAATTTGCTTGGTGGAGACTTAGAAATTTTCATTTGGGTCCAAAATATTTTAATATTATTGAGAAAGATTCAATGCAAGGAAGGAATTGTTTAATATGTTATTTTGATAGAATCTTATAACTTGATGTTATTCCATATAAAGACAGCAATAGTAAGATAGTTTTAACTGAGAAGTCAAACTTAGCTTTATACATAAGAAATGACAATAGAGTCAAAAATAGGCAGAAACATAAGGAACTAAAATGTTCTTTCAGAAAAAAAAATGTCATATTTAATATGAGTTCTTCTTGAGAGTCAGATTGACCAATTTTCATTCTCCTCCTCACTCTCCTAGTTACTTTCCAGACTTGTCCACCATGCCACATCTGTTTCACCATCCAATTCCCTTTGCACTTGAGGTCTCCTCAACAGGGATATTATTGCTATTCTAGCACCGTCTTTCCATTGATGAATTCATTCCAGGGTCTCTATCTTGGGGAGAAACCCAGGAGAGCCAATTTTCATTGCTTTTATGACTGATTCTGATTCTTAGGACCATGCCATCCCATAAATATGGTCACTCCTTGCACTCCCCAGTTCAGCTTTTTTTATGTAGTGCATTCCATCAATAGAATATAAATTCTTTAAGGATAATTACTATAGGAATTATCTTTTTTCTTACACTTCTATGTCAAGTGCTTAATAACTTAGTGCCTGGAACATAGTAATTTATTAATAAATATTATTTAATTTTTCTCACTTTCCTTGGTGATATGTTTCAAATATAAAAAAGTCTTGCATTTCTAAATGAAATAGTCGCACATTTTCATTTTTTCAGATTATTTGTATGTTTATAGTACATGAATAAGCCTTGAGTATGGAACTGAATCTTAGAGTTTGTGTTAATCAATGGAAGCATTATAAAGTTTATGATACTTTTATGAGTATTCAGTTTTTATCAAATCGATAATAAATTTCCTTTTAATTATCTGGGACTTTTTGACATAGCCTCCCTTTTTGGGTTCTTATTCAATTATATTGTTTTTGCTAAGGTGGTTATTGATTCCTTTCCTTATGGGCATTTGCTGATACTTTACTTTTCCTCTTATTTCTTACCATGGTTCTTACCATGGAAATAATGGCTAAATATTCTGTTGTAGGCAGGTCCTGAAAGGCCTTTATACTTTCTATCAAATATTCAGATACAGTAAGAGAATGCATTCATTCATATGGCTATAGCACAGTAAACTCAAACAATATCATCAAGTGCCACGTGGAATAAATGTCATTCTGTCCATTGCTGCTTCAGAAAGAAGGTCCCTACACTTAGGAATTAATGAATCTTTAATAATTTGTATTGATGTTTGATCAGTTTAACTCCATCAATCTTCCCCGTCCCTTTAACAATTAGAGCACACAACATTGGATAAAATTAATTGGCTTCATCAGTCCATATTTAAATAGTCATAGGTTCTTGGACCAAAGCATCAAAGGCAAAGGCAAGATCCAAGCCATTCTTGAATTACTTTAATTTCCATTTTTGTAAACAACACTATTTCCAACATGTTTACATATTTAAAATCTAATGATAGAAGAAATATATATGTTTGCATAAAGGAAGATAAAGACATACAAACATATATACATAATTGTATATATAAATATATATGAACTCAACTAATATACACACATATGTATATATACACATATATACACATGCCCACATGAAATCATTCATATATTTACATAGTGTAATGCATAAATACATATATGTGCAATGCATACATATATGTATACTCATATACATACAATTCATGTATGTGTGTACTGTTTATCCCTTCTTCTTGAAGACATTAGGAAAATGATACCAAGATTTGCAAGTGAATTGGATTTAAGTGATGAAGGGATGTGCAAAGTCATCAGATTCACTTTTTCCTCTGCAGTCACCTGGGTCCAGTGGCCATATATAGACCAGAATGACTGGAGATAGCCCTGGATTCAGTAGGAGATTTGGGTCTTTTCAAGCTAAGGTCTTTCCCAGATCTCAGTTTGATTGAAGCAATGCCTATTCAGCGATTAATGCTAGGTAAGAAGTGAGGCAAAAAATGACCTCCTTTACTTAGTCCAAAAAAAATCAATCTGGGAGGTGAAGACCCTCAGAGTTCCTGGCCCAAACAGAAACAAATGCTATTTACATTCACTCTGAGCCATCAGGACCTAGATAATGACCATTAAATGTGGCATAGAATGGGACTTAGTATTGGCCAATCAATGAGATCCAGAGTAAATTTTGTTTAAGGTATGGTCCTTAAGAAATATATCTAGCCCCTTCTCAAGATATCTTGTAAAATTTCAGTGATCAAACAATATATTTTGCAAGTCATCTGTTTGTACATATGCATATAAGTGTGCATATGATATACATACACACATGCAGCCATATATGTGACTGTATACACACATATAAATATGCATATATATACATACATACGTGTGTGTATTTTCAAAAGATTTTTCATTTTTAGCATTTGGAGATTTTAATGAGGAAGGGATAAATTGTTTGTTTGTTGATTTGGTTTTGTCTTTTGTCCAATGAGAGAGCCAAGATTTTCTTCCTGGTATTTAGTTGCATTTAATGTAGTAGTTGATGATAGTTATTTGAAAGGTGTCTAGAGTCTGATTTGTGTTTTTAAAAGAAAGCACAATGGGGAGTGCTGATCAAAATTAGGGATCACAAATGAACATCTTGTTTCAGGTACTAATATTAAATAATGCTTTATACCTTCCCCTATTTAGTACATGGCATTGAAAAAGTTTCAATATAATACAATAATCTCTCTGAGGTCTATATTTAAAGGATGTCTGCATAATTTGAAATACCTAAAACATTTCACAGCTATCAATATCTAAATTCTTCAGATCTCTGCAAAAGGGGTCCAATGGAAAATTGGCATCACCATTAAGCAACTAGGAACAAGAGAGGCATGGGTAAAGATGGAACAAGTGGTCCAGGGTGATATAGATAGGGACAAGGTGATATAGAGAAGATTGAAGTCTGTTATATTAAATTATCACTTATTGGGAAGATTGTAGATTTCCTTGGACAAATATGTAGATGTCCTTTGTAAATCTTAGTAAACAACTAGGGTGGCACATTAGGTAACAAAACTCAACTTTTCTTTAATCAAATTCCACCTCAGACATTAATTTTGTCTCTCTGAACAAGCCATTTGACCAATTTCAGCTTGTTTCTTCACTTGTAAAATGGAGATAATCATAGATTCCAGGGCAGCTTGGTGGTGCCATGGTGCAAGGAGTGCCAGGTCTAAAGTCAGAAAGACTTATCTTACTGAGTCCAAATACAGCCTCAGACACCTGAAAGTGATATGACCCTGGGCAAGTCACTTTAACTTCTATTTATCTTAATCCACAGGAAAAAGAATTGGCAAAGCACTCCAGTATACTTGCCAAGAAAATCCTATGGACAGTATCGGCATGGTGTGACCCATCGAATTACAAACAGTTAGATACAATTCAATGACTGAAAAAAAATGGGATAACTAAGATGGCCCTTTCAAATATAACATTCTGGGGCTATGACATATGGTTGAATAAAGAAAATATTGTAAGAAATGCCAGTTCTATTAGTATTTTTCTATCAGATCTCTACAATATTTAAAGGAGTCTGATTTCTTTCCAAATATTTTTTCTTATTAAAATTAACAGTATTTATTTTATCTTTTCACCTTCCCCTTACTTTTCTTCCAAAGAAACAAGCAAAATATTTATCAGGCATGACTACAGGGAAGACACTATGAGTCACTTCTGCTCAGTGCTATAACTTTTAAACTAAAAAACAGAAGAAAATAAGGTATTCAGAGGAAGTGAAGTTAGAGAGGAACATCAAGGGGTTGTCAGATTCTGGTGCATCACTGAAGAAAGCTTTAAGGTAGTATCCAATTGTATCAGATAGGAAAAGAATCAAATTTATTCAGAAGGGGGAAACTATTCTGAGTTGGGATATAATGAATGTAGTTATTATATAATTTAACAAAAACATTATTATGTTTGCAGTGTATTATAAAGCACTCCAGACTAACTGAGTCTGTGAGTTTGGTTCTAAATTTGGTTTTGCCTTGAACTCATTGTGAAACCTTGGTCAAGTCATTTCACTTCCCTGGGCTGCTGTTACTTCATCAACATCATGAGGAAATTGGAATAGAAGGCCTTTAATCTGTGATCCTAGGTAATACATTTAAACTTGGATCACAAGGTACTATTTATTTTCTATGCCCTTATATGCCATGCAACTAGGGAACACTGTCTCTTTAGCAATGACAATAATTTATTAACTAACATATGTGTAAATGAATATATGGGGTGTAGGGTGTGTTCAGGATTGTCCAGCCAGTTGGTGTGATGACTGACAAGCCCTTTGCAATGCTCTTTTCACCTCTGGTGTCCACCTGTTCCACCCAACTCTCACCTGTGGCTCCAAGAAGCTACAGAATGGGCAGCAACCACACCCCAGTAAACTGTTTTGGCAGATGGGTCAAACCAGATTGAGGATAACCAAAGACTCTCAAACCCATTGGTGAATTAGGAGAGGGTCTACATCAAGTATATGAAGACTTCCCTTGGTGAAATGGGTGGATGAGAACAATTTTTTCCAATGGTCATGAAGGTAGCTGAAGCAGGTGGTGTGGAGTGCTTAGAGCTTAGTTAGACACCTAAGACACCAAGGACATCCCCTGCAACCTGAACCATTGCCAGCTGTCTTGGCATGGTCATTTACTGCTGAAGGCTTGTGCATCTCATGAACTTCTCATCACCAACACTGTTTTCCATTTACCTAAAAACAATAAAACTTTATGGATGCACCCTTCCAGAAAACACTGCTATCTAACAGACTATGTGATTGTAAGGAGAAGAAACAGACAGGACATGAGAGTGACAAAGACAATTTGTGGTACAGAGTGCTGGACTGATCATAGACTTATCATTTCCAAGCTAAATACTTACATTCATCAAAAGTGCCACCTCCAAGGCAAAATGATTACCTGAAGAATTAACAAATTAGAGTTCTTACAGTGGAGTAGAAAAGGAATGGGCAGTTTTCAGAGATTTGATGTACAGCACTGTATTTGCTCATCTGGGTCAGAACACTCTCAAACACCAAGACTGGTTTGATGAAAATGATGGGAAAATTCAGAAGCTGCTAAATGAAAAAAGGGGAATTCCACAGGATGTACCAACAGGATAGTTCATCCATCCCTAAGAAAACATAATTTAATTCCACCAAAAGTAAAGTACAAGCAAAGCTTAGAGAGATGCAGGATTCCTGACTCAGTAAGAAGGCATGTGAAATTCAGTTTTTTGCAGATAGTAACAACCCAAAGCATGTTTCCTGATTCCCTGAACGATTCCCCCCAAACTATTTATGGACCAAAAACCTTTGGTGCATCACAACTACTTAGTACTGATGAACCCACATTGATTAGTGATAAGAACATAATCCTAGAGAGATGGGCTGAACACTTCCATCACTTCCATAGTGTTCTCAACAGACCATCATCAGTCAATTCTGAGGCCATTGACTGTTTACCTCAGGTTGAACTCAACCCCTCCGTAGCTAAACTTAGAACAGAAAGAAGAGATTTTTAGGGCCATTAGGCTCCTTTCATGTGACAGAGCATCTGGTGCTTTCCAGCTGAGATTTACAATTTAGGGGGAACATTGCTCATGCAAAACCTGACTGAAATATTCCAGGATATATGGCAAGAGAAGATTGTTCCTCAGGAGTTCAAGGTTGCCTCCATTGTCCAACTCTATAAAGGTAAAGAGAAGATTGTCCTGCGACAATCACAGAGTAGTCTTTCTTAGTCATTGCTGGCAACATTCTTGCTAGAGTTCTCTTTAATAGGCTGATCCTTTGCCTGGAAGGTGATCATATACCTGAGAGCCCATGTGACTTCAGAAAGGATTGAGCAACAGCTGATATGGCATTTGCTGCCCGACAACTCCAGGAGAAATGCCAAGAGCAAAACAAGTCTGTATACAGCTCTTGTAGACCTGACCAAAGCCTTTGACACTGCTAGTCATGCGGGCTGATGGAAAATTATGTCAAAATTTCAGAGAAGTTCCAGAATGTCCAGAGAAGTTCATTAGCATTGTACACTAATTTCATGATGACATGTTTGTCCAAGTTCTGGATAATGGACAATGCTCTTGTGTCTTCCCAGTCACCAATGGAGTGAAACAGGGCTGTGTGCTTGCTCCTATGCTTTTTAGCATGATGTTCTCAGCCATGCTGTCAAATGCATTCAATGAGGATGAACAAGGCATCAAGTCAACTACTGTACTGATGGTAAATTACTCAATTTGTAAAGATCTTAAGCCAAGAAGAAAGTGGAGGGAACGTTGGTGCATAATTTTCTGTTTGCAGATGACTGTGCACTCAATGCAACTTCTGAAGCTAAGATACAACAAAGTATTGATCAATTCTCTGCTGCCGATGTTAATTTTGGCTTAATAATCAACACCAAGGAAACACATATGCTCCTTCAGTCATCACCACACCATCTATATGTGTAACTCTCAGTTACAAAAAATGGAGAAATTTTGAATGCTGTGGATAAGTTCACTTTCCTTGGTAGTGTAGTTTCCAGGAATGTACACAAAGACAATAAGGTTGACATGCATTGTCAGAGCTTGATCAGTGTTTGGGAGGTTCTGAAGAAAAGTTTGGGGAGAAGAGGCATTGACAGAATACCAAACTGAAGGCCTAGAGAGCTGTTGTACTGACCTCATTGTTGTATGCCTTTGAAACATGGACAATCTACCAGTGCCATGCCAGTAAACTGAATCATTTCCATTTGAACTGTCTTAGGAAGATTCTGAAGATCATCTGGCAAGATAAAGTACCAGACACTAAGATCCTTGCTCTAGCTAAACTGCCAAGCATTCAAACTATGCTTCAGAGAGCACAACTCCTGTGGGCTGGGCACATTGTTCAAATGCAAAATGTTCACTTGTCAAAAAGACTATTTTATGGAGAACTCGTACGGTCCAGGCAAACACATGATGGTCAGAAGAAGCAATACAAGGACATTCTCAAGGTCTCTCTCAAGGACTTTGGATTTGATTTGTGGGACATGGGAGACACTGGCACAGGATCTCTTAGCATGGCATGACCACATCACAAAAAGATAATGTGCAAAGTAGGATTGAAACAGCACAAAGGAAATGTAGGATGCACAATTTTGAAGTAACTACCCCAAATGTTCACAAGGACAATGTGTGCCCAATCTGTAATAGAGCATTCAGAACTTGTATTGGTCTGATCAGCCACAGTGATACACATTGAAATTTCACTTTTTTATGGTGATGTCATTTTTGTCCTCTTCCAGAACGAAGGACAACAAACAATGAATGTGCATACACATATGTATGTATGTATGTATGCATATACATATATAATGTCATATATTTAAGTGTAATTTTTAATTATAAAAACAAATGTATGTATGTATACTTACTATATTATATATTAATATATAAACATGTGTAATTATAAGTTTTAGTGTCTTCTATTTATTTCAGACTTGGAGGAAATATGTCTTTTTTTCTTAAGAGAAACTGATACTTGACTGGACAGGATGACAAATATTGGTCTCACTTTCGCCACTTTTTCAGTTTCAACAAAATTCAATTTCTACACATTCAAGAATATACTTCTTAAAAATCCATCACTTTGAAACCTGCTCTCCGTCTTGAATGATAAAATGAATACCAGGGCATTCTCTGTTTGTTTTGCAATCAGAAAATTTAATGTGGGTACTTACCAACAAATGTGATTTATAGGTTAGGGATGCCTGATAAAAGAATGTTAGAAGTAAGATTACTGAATGGTAAAACAGGTCTAAAATATGGTTAAGTCTTGACAATTTCATGCTGTGTGATTTGTCCACACCAACTAGGAAGGAA
Source organism: Bettongia penicillata ogilbyi (assembly GCA_023548195.1). Lineage (NCBI taxonomy): Eukaryota > Metazoa > Chordata > Mammalia > Diprotodontia > Potoroidae > Bettongia > Bettongia penicillata. Next base: position 721,197 of record JAJHZJ010000413.1, read on the forward strand.
TTCCTCCTGGCAATCTTTTTCAGATTAGAACCTACAGAGTAATTCAAAACATGGAATGTAACATGTCTCTGTACTGTGAAGAAGTAAAATGACCTATCATATAAACATTTTTCGTTCTAGTTTTCCAGATTGGGTATTTTAATAAGAATCATTACATCAGGAATTGGAAAGGTAATTAAAGTTAGATGTTTAGGAAATTAAGTTGTTAGCATCATAAGGGCAGACATATGGTCCTGTGGATATGTTTTGTATAATTTGCTTTATATAGTATTTAGGGAAGAATTTAAAAAATTGAGTATAGCAGATGACATATATAGCAAAATCACTCTGATGTTCCCCTGGTATCCTCTCACTCTTACATATTTAATTTTCTTAACTTATGTTTTAGAGCAAAATTGCCCTCCTGAAAAAGGCCTACCAATTTGGCCATAGGCAAGGATGTCTTAGCATAACTCAATGTCCTTTATTGTACCAGGTGAAACTCTAGCATTTATGAGTAGTGGCTCTCTTTCTGAAGCAGCAATGGGCAGAATGACATTTATTCACGTGGCTCTTGATATTGTTGGTGTTTCCCATGAACCACTCCCAAGTCTTTTATCCAGTAGTCACATAACTTACACAAGATTAAGTAATGTGTGTCATTTCGGTGAACACTTTTCACTCCACTGAAACAGTGATCCGTTCAGTGAAAATAATTTCCATCTGTGAAGTTTATGCTCAATATTTTTAACACAAACATATGGTGTGGACATAAAAACTCTTCTGAATGTTCAGCTAATCAAATAGCTCAATGGCTTTCATATTGTAATGCCTTTTTAAAAAAAAAAAAAAGGATGCAAAGCAATACCATAACATTATGGTAACACATTTCACCATATTACTTACAGAGAGGCTTTTATACATTTTTCATTTGAATTAAATGAAATCTAACAGACTGAAGGTTCTCGATGCATCCTCCACAGTGTGGTAACTACGCTAGGGTATTTGTAGATGCCAAGACAAAAGCTAGAATTTTCCTGCACCCACCCATCAGAGTTACTTACATTTTTATAAAATCCTGAGAGATAGAACTATAGGAATTATAAAATCCTAAGAGATAGCTATTGTTTCTTTTGACATATATGAACTGGTTGAAGAAGGAAACTCTCTCTACCAGTATAGGTAAGCACCTTCTTTGAGATTCATACTATTAGAGAGTTGTTTGAACACTGAAAGGTTAGTTGAATTGTCCTTGATCACATAGTCATTATGGGCCAGAGGTAGCTCTTGAAATAATGTCTTCTGGATTTCAAGGTTCTCTATAAATTTCAACATGCTCTTTTTCAAAAAAAAAGTTATCTTTTATATAATAACTAATGTTTGCAATATGTGTTTCATAAAAGATTTCATTAGATTATTACAGTTACTCTAGTAACTAGATTCTATGTGGTTATATTCATTTTACAAAAGTGTAAAGAAGAAATGGAGGGTCAGAAGGATTAAATGACTAGGCTCTCCAAGCTTTTCTTCTGAATTTGCCATCATGCCTCAGATGACTTCTAATTTTGTAATATCCCTCATTTCTTAGTAACTGCTGCCTCTTCACCCTAGCACATCCTTTAATCACTGTGGCCTTCTTGCCTTGGAACATTCCTCTATACCTAAGCCCCGCATTGGTGAATTGCTGCTGGAACCTCGACGGTGAAGAAGGGCTTAGGGAGACCATTCATTCTTACCTTTTCTGGTTCTGTTTTTGATTCCATATGTATGTGTAACTCCCAGCAATTTTTCCCTTTCAGCTTCCTTTTTTATTAAATATATATATGTATATTTTTTTCTGTGCTGTCTTCCCTCATTTATAAATTATGAGCTAATATTTGTAAAGTAGTTTGCATATTAACTAGAATATAATAGATGCTTAATAAATAACAAATAATAATTTCTTCCTCTTTCCTTTCTTCTATTGTAATGTAATCTCCTTGAGGACAAGGACTATTCTGTTGCTTATATTATATCCCCCATGATTAGTATAATTCCTGGCATATTACAAGTACTTAATGAATGCTTGTTGACTTGATTAGTTCTAAATCACAAAGTTAGCAATGGTTAGGATTCAGAAATGGAATTCAGACACAGATCTCTCCTGAGTGTAAGTCCAGTGATATTTCCATCAGACTGGCCTGTCATATTTATATGTGCAAAATAAAGTTTTCTGAATTTCAGCACAAAATTCTCATGTATGGAACACTTCATAAATGAAACCTTAAGGAATTAATCAAGAGAATTTTCCAGTCATTAGGTGTGATTGTGGAAGATTTATGCCTAGTGTCTTTAAACTCCAATCCAACTGTAATTTATCTTTCCTTTTCTCAAACACACATATACTTATAGTTGATTTGCACTTTGATATAAATACTTCATCATTTATGTTTGGTTTTATTGTCTTATGTTCAATATTTTATTCTGTGACACATAATTCTTTCAGGATGCATATATGTATATGTATGTACATGCATGCATATATACATACATGTAAGTGTGTACATATATAAGTATACATGCAAGTGTATGTATGTGTAATATATGTGTCAGTATGCATGTACATACATGTACAATACATATGTATATATGTAAGTATAGTTCTTTTAGGAGATGAGATCTTGAAGGATCCTGAAGAACTTATATAATTTTTAAAAACTAACATACAAATATATATATATATATATATATGTGTGTATGTGTGTGTGTGTGATGTGTGTGTGTGTGTGTGTGTGTGTGTAGTTCAGGAGCTGAGAGATATTTTTCTGTCTATCTATCTGTCATCTCCTGGAGAACTACACTTAATATGAATTACTATTACAATCTCATTAGCCATTTACACACACACACACATCCTGGAAGATCTATACTTACTGTAAATTACTACAAATTTTTCACTAGCTTTCATATGATTAATTTTCTAACCCCAGAAGCAGATGAGTAAACAACTACTAATCACACTGAAGTTCCAATTTAAGAGACCGATAAAGAGGAAGGAAAACAGATGTTTATTAGGTGCCTACTATGTTCCACATACTTTGTTAACCATTTTATCAATATTACCATATTGATCCACAAAGAAACCTATGGCTATAGTCTGCTAATGCTGTCATTATTCTCATTTTATAATTGAAGGAACTGAGGTGAACAGACTTTAAGTGACTTGACAAGGATCACACAACTAGTAAGAGTCTATAGCTCCATTTGAACTCAGGTCTTCTTAATTCCAGGCCCATTGTTGTATCTTCTGTACCACCTAGCTACCTCTAACAGGTGGCACAGTGGACACATTTCTTTGTTTGTGCGTGTGCATTTATATTTGCTTCTGCTTTTGTGTTGTTGTGGTTTTATTTTAAAGTTTTGCTAATGTGCACACGAAAGATCTAATATGCTACCTTCAGGACTTTCTATACTGATTATTTAGGCAAATGTTCTTATTTTTAGTAGCCTTTTTAATGTCTTATTTGGCTGCATTGGGTATTTAATCAGTATGGATGACACTCATATCTGGGATCATAGCAACTTGTCTGTTGTTATTTTTGACCTGCCACCTGCCTTGTGAGACACTATTGCTTCAGTATCTTCCATTTCTCTTAGGTCTGTCCCTGTCTGTAATCACTGTCCTTCCAGTTTTCTGATAAGAACAAGAATGGTAACCCCATTTCTATGTTTTGTGAGGCTCAGTGTTTTGTTATAATGAAGGAATCTTCAATATTACTATTGACAATATGCATCAGCCCTAAAATTGTTATTCTTTTTATTTTATTCTTGTAAATACAAACTATTTCCATTTTCTAGTATGATTCTTCTTGTAGGAAGCATAGAGGACACAGTCAAGCACAATTATGAAAGTATTTTTATCCTGCCCTAGAATAATTATTTAATTTTTAAATATATGTATATACATATACATATATATATGTATATATGTATACCTCTGTGTGTGTTTATGTGTGTGTGTATAAATGGCTCATATAAATATATGAGCTATTACTTAATGGTTCAGTTCAATGTTGAATTTTCTCAGAATTCTAAAAGGGGTTAATGCTGTAGTAAATTATGAACTGGACTTACAACTAGAAAGAATCTGGCATCAAGCCCGGCCTGTGACATACACTGTATGTCACTGTAATGCTGGACAAGTCACTTCATTTCAGTGTTCTAGACCAGTGTCAAGCATACTATGGTCTCCATTGCTCCAGAGTGCAACTGGAGCTAGATTAAAATTTCACTGGGAAATATTTAAGAAAGCAAACTAAAATACAATAAAGAACAAATAATATTGCATTTTAAAACTAATTCAATATGTGGCCCACAATAATCTTGATGTATGTATTAGTAGACCTTTCATATTTTTGAATTTAGCTCTACTGTTCTTGACAATTCTTGTTAATCTCTAAGTTGCAGAGAAGGCATTGAATTGCTTTCAGAGAGGTAATTTCCTCATCTAGGAATTCTCTGTAGCAATGAAATCTTAGGTCCAATCTTTATCTCTTAATTCTTGAAGCTGGATATAATAAATTTCAATGCGAAGCCTCTTTGTTTCTCAAACAGAACTTTTCTTTTTAGATATCTCCTTCAGTTAGGCAATGAGCCCAAAGTTATTGGTTTTAGCCCTGTCTTGATCTATTAGTTTCACTCTATTCCAGGGTTCTTGATTCTTCCAGATTATTTGGCCACAAAGCATCAGCTTCAAGGTAACATCAGGATCCAACAATAAGGAAATGCCTTTAAACTGGCATTACTGGATAACTGGCATTATGAAATGAACAATTCTATATGTCCTTTCCAAGAGCCATGCCAGCAATAACGATAACAAAAACAATAACAATAATAGATAATCAAATATGAAGATGCCTAGGGAGTTCAAAGATCCAAATCCTCTAAATGAAGGGAAAGTAAATACTTCTGCAGTACATCTGAGGCATAGCTTTATTAGTTTCAGTTGTCAATGGGAAAAATATGTATCATCTATAAGAACCAGCAATAGAAATTGTTTGGATGCTGGTGATCTCCAGTGATTTGTTTCAGCCTCATTGAGAGAACATTGCAGAGTCAGGATTCTGATTACATAGCTGTCTCCTTAGAAAATACTGCTCAAACCATTTTAGTGTCTAGTATTCCTCCCCCAATTCACTTGTGTAAATTTTTGTCTTTATCTCTGGGTCAATCCATCTAGCAGTGACACTGAGGCAAGGGTTCTGTCTCTGTGGTGTGAAGGAGAAAAGGAATCCTTGGATAATTTCAATCATTTTTACCTGCTTATAGGGAGTGCATTAAGTGTTCAAGGAGGACTAGCATCTCTGGTGCGAGGGCTTGCTGAGTTCTCCTCAGAGTTGCTCTTCTGCCTTTGGTGTCTACCTGGCATTCAACTCTTATTTGTGACGAAGCTGTAGCATGTGTAGCGCCCCCATTTTGACAGATGGACTAAACCAGATAGAGGGTAAACCATGAACCTGAAACTTGTAAGTGGTTGGGGGGGTGCCTACACCAAGCAAGTGAAGAACAGCCATTAAGGCAGCTGAAGTAAGCACTGGAATGCTTAGAGCTTATTTAAACATCAAAGATGCCAAGGTCATCTACAGCATCCTGAGCCATCACCAGTCATATTGACTTTTGCTTTGTCTGGACTTACAACTGACTTGATACTTTTATAAAAGAGAGTGAAGTTGATGATTTTGTGAAACACCTAGCTTCAATTCACACAAGTCAAGACACCAACCCATCACCACATGATGTCAGTGGTCCTCTGAAAATGAAGGACAAACCACAACAGCAACAATAGGCAAAATGAAAGAAACAAGAAAGTAGTTGGACCTAAGAGATTGCTAGGGATGGTCAAACAGGTAGATTGTAAGAATCTGATAAAAGCTGGTTCTAGACTAGAGTAACTTGGCTTTATTACAGGGAAGTGGGGGGGAATATAAAACTGAATCCCCACTATGCTCAAGGAGCAATATTTGCAGGAAAGGAATTCCTAATAAAAGAATACACTAGAGGGTCCAGTGCTTCTTTTGCCATCTTCTTACAATTTACTCATTCCCACATACTCCACAATCCAAAGATGTCATCTTAGTGTTCCTCATACGTGATACTCTATCTCCCAACTATGTGCTTTTTTACTTTCTGTCTTCCGTGTTCAAAATTCTTTCCCTCTTCTACTTTTCATCTGGGCTTCAATGCTTTCCTTTAAGACTCAGTTAAGATTTTACTCCCAATAAAAAGCCTTTCCTACTCTCTCCCCTTGCCCCACAAACTCTAGTTTAGAAAAGAGAGGAATGAATTTATTTTAACTGCATTCTTTCCCCTCACTTTCCAATGCTGACTTGAATTCTCCAATTGTCTTTGTTAGCTTTACCTGCTATTTAAAAATATATGAAAAATTTATTCTCCTTAGAACATTCCAATTGGCAGGTTAACTTGGATGTTTCTTAGCGTGAAGTCATTATTACAAATTACTTTACTTACCTATGTATATTGGCCCCTCAATGAAGTAAATTGCTTTAATCCTTCAACTAGATGTGATTTTTCTTTAAAAGTAAAAAAGTAGATATTTTATGTCACCTTTATTTCTAAGTGTTTTTCTCCTTGCTTTTAAAGCAAAGAACTATTCCTCTTTGAATTAACACAAGAGTGCAAACAAAAATACTCAGCAAAGCCAAGCAATATGCCAAATGAGTCTGATAACACATAATGTTGAGTCTCCTATCTCTGCAAAGAAAGGATGGAAATACAATTTCTCAACTTTTTTTAGGAACAGATGTGATTATTATAAATATACGGTATTCAGGGATTTTCTTGCTGATATTTCCATTTCTATTTTTTAGTTATTGGACATATTATTTTCCTGAATCCATTTCATTTTATTGAAGTCTTCCTATGTTTCTCTTTATTTTTCATATTGATCATTTCTTGCAATGCAGCAGTATTCACATACTGCAATTTCTTTAGCTATTTCTCATTGGTGAATTTCTAATTTGTCTCCAGTTCTTTGTTAATACAAAAGAACTACAGTATGTACACACATATATAAATACACACATATGTGTTTAAATAGATGATAGATAGATAGATAATTTATGTTTGAGATATCTCTGTCTTTGATGTCTTCAGGGTATATGACTAATGGAGGACCTCTGAGTTAAAAGTTATAGATATTTTAGTCCTTTCTTGACATAACTCCAAACTGGTTTATTAAATGGTTTAATCTGTTTGGAGCTCCATCAACAGCTTATTGGTGTGCTTATGTTTCCAAGATCTCTCCAACATTGATTATACATATATTTTATCATTTTCACTTAATTCCTATGTGTAAAGTAAAACCTCAGAGCTTTTTTGATTTGTGTTTTCCATTACTGTTGTTAGTGATTTGAAGTGACATTTAATGTGCAATTTTTGAACAATATTTGTTGAATATCTATTATGAAGTTTTTCTTGCTCTTATTTATTTGTTTTAGATTCCTGTGTATCTTGGATATCAGACACTAATTAGAGATATTAGAAGGAAAATTTTTCCCAATTCATAGCCACTTGTTTCATTACAGTAAAAATGATTTTGTTCAAGTTTGAGTTTTCAACTTCAAATGTATGTATTTTACCTTTTCTGAATCATTTTATCTCTTCTTTCATTAAGAAATGCCCTCTTATACATGACTGGGAGAGGTGTTTTAGTATATATGTATACACACATAAATTCATACACATATGCATATACATAAATAAATATGGTCACATATTAACACCACACAAATATTTGTTATACTCTGACCTTTGATATTCAGGTCACACTATCCATTTTGAAGTAGCTGTGATTTTGTCAGTGTGGGCACTACTTGGTTAATAAAAATTGCTCCTACCATAGATCTTAGCATATTTTCTTTAAATCAGTCTTTTGATGATTTTCTCAAAACTTATCTAGGCTGGACCTTAAAGAAATTTAATTTTGGTAGCAACTACTAAAGATTTTTGTGCTATGTCACAACCATCAGCTATCTGGATTTTCATTAAAGCATGATAAAGAATCAAAGAAGAATTTTTGTAGAGGTGAACTTAATTATCAAATGAAAAGCCCAGTTCTCAACTCAGTGTATAAAAGTAGAAGATACCATCAGTAGCTCATCCACACTTTTCTGCTTGAGTTATCTGTGTCAAACCCATTCCCACTTACCCAAAGAAAATTTTGTAAAAATAAGTGTTTTTAATAAAATTATTTTCTTTGAAGGGAATGATATTATGATATTAGAGATAAGAGGTGAGGAGGATTTGAATAATAATTAATCAATAGCTGAATATTAAAGCACTTTAGCAGTATCCACACAGTGTTAAGAGAATATAAGGAAGGCCTTTTGCACATTGAGAGATTTATGAGAGGACAAGGACATGAATTGCATCAGACAGACAGGCATGGATCCATTGGTAATCTGTGTCATTAGGAGTAGTTATATATTAGAGCCTTCGGAATATAAGAACATGGAAAAGAAGAATTCGGCATAGGTCACTCTTCTAAACTTTTGTCAATTGCAAACACTATATAATTGAAAACTTCCAAGGTAGTCAGTGTTCAATGAGTAGGAACCAGAAAAAATATTTACTGTATACCATTTCCCATTGTTTAGAGAATTCAATATAGCTAGATCAACAAAGCACAATCAGCCATCAGAAAGAATAAGGAAACTACTTTAAAACAAGGAGTACTCTATTGCAATTTCTGTTGTCTCAAGGCCAAACCAGTAAAACATTTCCTTGTCTTGAAACTCACATTAGATGTCTTTAAATGTAGACAGGTAGAGCTTGAGATCACCATTTTATCCTTGAGATCTTCTGTTTGCTTGGACAAAAGGACTTTTTATGAAGAACAAATCAATTGTTTGTATTACTCACCAATCATTTTGGCTATTTTAGTTCAGCTGTGCTCTCTAGCTTTTCCTCTGTGTTTCTTTTAAAACTGACATATTTTGTAAAGAGAGGGGAAACATCCAATATTAATTACTACCCTGTCATACTTTCATTGTTGATTTTGGCTTTGTGTCTCAATAAATCCCACTTGAGTGTACAGCATCAAAATGGGCTTGGCAGTTTGCCCAGCTATTCACTTTTGGCAACAGAACCTTTTCATCAGGACTGAGCAGTTACAGGTAATGCATCACGTTGGTGGACTCCATCAGAATTGGAGATTCTGATGTATAGGCCTCCCCATCTCTGCATGGTCATTCAGAGGAGAGTAATTTCTTCACAGAATTATGGAATATCCACTCATCAAATGGATTTTTGTGATTTTTTAAAATTTGTTTTTGAAAAGGGGCAATAGAAGCTAAACTACAAGTTGCCTTATTTCTAATGTGACCTTTACAAATATATGGATGTTAGTTTGAAGGATAAATATACACCAAATGTTAGGTGCACTTCCTTACACTTGGCTAAACAGTACATGACATAAAGCTATTGGGTTGTTATTACTCGATAAAAGGAACTTGGGTGCCGCTAGTCTAACATTTGAAAACAAAAGGCATAGCTATTTCTCTAACCACTCTCTGTGATAGCAAAGCATATTCAATGTTAAGCAATAAGGAGGTACTTCTCTGAGAAATTTCCTTCCAGTGACATAATTAGGATAGACATGAGGAAGGAGGAAAAAGTCAGCTGTCCAAGGGTATCCTTGACGGTAGGATATAGGAATAATTATTATTACTGGTGTTCAAATAATACTTTTAAGGAAAATAATATGCATAGGATCTTCGCAAGAATTCTGTTCAGTCGGCATTATCACGTCAATTTTACAAATAAGGAAACTCAGACTCACAGTGGTTTTACAACTTATCCATCCCCAGGTTGCTAGTAAGTATCAAAAGGAAAGTTCAGACAGTTCTTCCTTACTCCACATTCTTTATTCTGTCCACCTGGCATTCTTTCCATTTTGCTACACTTACCCTCTAATGGTGGGCTATATAGGATAGGGTCTTCTTGAATTGCTCCTTCTTGAATTAGCTCCATTTATACAGCAATTTCTGCCTGCCTTTATCAAAAGTGGTGGTGCCTTCACATTCATGAATATAATAATGTATTTATGAGTGTCATTATCATTCTGTTATCTAGTTCATAAGATCATATTTTGGATCTAAAGAAACTTCAAGGGACTCACTTGAGCTCTTCCACAAATTACTTCAGATATCTCTAGGAAGTGAATCTGAACAAATTTTCGAGTGGTAAAATCTACTAGGGGACAGAGTGTGTGACAGATTTCCAATCCAGGAGAGCTGAGAGGTCGATGGAGTGGATCTCTTGTACCAGGCTGGGGAAGCTCAGACTCGGCCATAGTAGAGCAAGAAAAGTCCTGGGCAGACTGAGTTACCAGCAGCAGTGCAGACTACCTGTCCTCTCAGCACAGGACAGGAATCCAGCAGAGCACCGTGAAAGCAAAGCTCAGAGTCCATGCTAGCTGCTATAGCAGCAGCTATTCTTGGGTCAATCAACCCACAGCCTAAATGTTTGAAAGTACTTGGGGAATATAATCCCCAATATAATATATATAATATATATATTATAGTATAATATAATATATAAGTATATAATATATACTTATATATAGTATATATATAGTATATAGTATATATACTTATATATAGTATAATATAATATATATAAGTATATATAATATACTTGGGGAATAAAAATCATGGACTTGCTAGTATTCTCCCCACAAATCCAGTCCAATACCTGCAAAAAATGACTAGAGCCCATGGAATGACTGAGAGAAGTAAATCTCCAGCCCAAAATAGCTTGGAAGGTTGTTAAGAAGTTTCTATCATGCCACTTTGGGAGCAGAATGTAGTCCAATGTAAGCCATGCCTTCAGAGACTGGACCTGAACAGGCCATGGGGGAACTGAATCTCGGACATCTGTGGCAGTTTCCAGACTTCACCACCCCAAAAGGCCAAGGACAAATTGAAAGGTGAGTGGAAAAAACCTGTGGGATCTGTGTGAGAGAGTAGAGTGGTCAGGCAAGTCCCAGGGCAATGGAGGGGGTAGAGGAGCTCCCAAAGGAGCAACCCATGACAACAGCAGCAGGGGCAGCAGCAGCAACTGTTTCTGAAGCTCTAGGCCCACAGACTGTTGGGGGATTGAGTGGTTGACAGTATCACCCCAATGGGATGCAGAGAACAACTTTGACAAAGAACTCAAAAGTCAAATAAATAACTGAGAAAATGAGTGAAAACCAGAAAAAGAATTATACTATAGAATTACTTTGGTGACAAGGAAGACCAAAGTATTCAAATTGAAGAGAAAAAAGTCAAAGATCCTACAATCAAATGCTCCAAGAAAAATGTTAATTTGTCTCAGGCCATGGAAGAGCTCAAAAAGGGTTTTGAAAACCAAGTAAGAGAAGTAGAGCAAAAATTGGGAAGAGAAATGAAAGTGATGCATGGAAATCATGAAAAGCAACTCAACTGCTTATTAAAGGATACTAAAAAAGTGATGAATAAAATAACACTGTAAAAAATAGACTAACTCAAATGATAAAAGAGATCCAAAAAGTCAATTAGGAGAAGAATGTCCTAAAAAGCAGAATGGGTCAGATGGAAAAGGAGGTCCAAAAGCTCACTGAAGAAAATAATTCTCTAAATATTAGAATCTAGCAGATAGAAGCTAATGACTCTATGAAAAATCAAGAAATGATAAAACAAAGGTAAAGGAATGAAAAAAAAATAGGAGACAATGTGAAATATCTCATTGGAAAAATAACTGACCTGGAAAATAGATCCAGGAGAGACAATTTAAAAATTATTGGACAACCTGAAAGCCATGATAAAAAAAAAAAAGAGCCTAGACATCATCTTTCATGAAATTATCAAGGAAAACTGCCCTGATATTCGAAAACCAGAGGATAAAACACAAATGAAAACAATCCACCGATCACATCCTGAAAAGAGAATCCTCAAAAGAAACCTCCTAGGAATATTTTAACCAAATTCCAGAGTTCCCAGATCAAGAAGAAAATATTTCAATCAGCCAGAAAGAAATAATTCACATATTGTGGAAATGCAATTAGGATAGCACAAGATCTAATAGCATCTACATTAAAAGAATGCAGGGTTTGGAGTGTGATATTCCAGAGGTCAAAGGAGCTAGGATTAAAACCAAGAATCATCTACCTAGTAAAACTGAATATAATACTTCAGGGGAAAAAATGATCTTTCAATGAAATGGTGGACTTCCAAGCATTCTTGTTGATATGACCAGAGTAAAATAGAAAATTAGATTTTCAAACAAAACAATCAAGCAAAGCATTGAAAGGAGACAGGAAAGACAATTCATAAGGGGAGTACTAAAGTTGAATTTTTTACAATTTACATAGAAATTTACAATTTACATGGAAAGATAACATTTGTAACTCTTTAGACTTTTTTCAGTATTAGGGTAGTTAGAGGCATTGTATACATATAAACAGACACACTGGGTGATTTGAATAGGGATGATATCTGAAAAAATAAAATTAAGAGATGAGAGAGAATATATTAGGAGGAGAAAGGGAGAAATAGAATGTGGTCAATTATTTCACATTAAAGAGCCAAGAAAAAGTTTTTTCAATGCAGGAAAATGGAGGGGGGATGTGAGAGGGAAACAGTGAACCTTACTCCTATAGCATTTGCCTTAAAGAGGGAATAACATTCACACAAAAATCTATCTTACACTACAGTAGCGGAGGAAGGGAATAAGCAGGGGGTTGAGGGTATGATAGAAGGGAGGCAAAATGGGAAGAGGGAGTAATTAGAAGTAAACACATTTGAGGAGGGATATGGTCAAAAGAGAGTATAGAATAAATGAGAGACAGGATAGGATGGAGGGAAATATAGTTAGTCTTTCACAATATGACTGCTATGTAAGTGTTTTGCATAACTACACATTTATAACCTACATTGAATTGCTTGCCTTCTCAGTGAGAATAGATGAGGAGGAAGGAAGGAAGAGTAGTTGGAACACAAAGTTTTAAAAATGAATATTAAAAATTGTTTTTACATGCAAATGGTTAATAAGATAGACAGGCAATGGATTATAGAAATCTATCTTGCCCTACAAGAAAACAGAGAGGATGGGGTAAGAAAAGAGAGGGATGTGATAGAAGGGAGAACTGACAGGGGGAAGTGGTAATCAGAATGCATGTTATCTTGGGCTGGATGGAGGGGAGAGATGGGGAGAAAATTTGTAACTCAAAATTTTGTGGAAGTGACTTGAAAACTAAAACCAAGTAAATAAATTTTATAAAAACAATAAAGTGAAGAGATTAAAAAAGCAAGTCACCTACTTGAACTTCTGGAAGTCAAGATGGCAGAGTAAATTATAAGTGCTCTCACCCTCCTCTTGTTGACCTTGAAAAACCCAGAGACTGTCCCAGGAAAAATGCTGAAATGGAGGAGCCAGCAGAAAGTATACAGCATTTAGCTCAGGAGCCTGGGGAGATTGATGGGAAGGGTCCCTCTTGCTGTGGCTGAAGGGGATCAGTGCTGGACCAGAGGCATCTAAACAAGCCCCATCTCAGTGGACCAGCAGGAGATCCTGAGGCCCAGGGGCATGGAGCTAGTAAGCACCAACACCAGGCCCCCATGGATGCCTTATCACAGCTGGAGGAATTGGACAGACACCAGTGCAGACAGAGTTCACCAGCTACTGAACCTGTCCTGATCTGACACACACCTAGGGAAAGAGGAGACTTCTAGTGGCTAGATCACCCTTCCCCACACCTCATTTCATGAGCTTCAGTGTAACCCTGGGGAAACTCAGAATGACCTCACCTGACCTAGGTGTTGACACACAATTGTCAGCTCCAGCTCAACCCCATGTAAGCTGCAGTATTATATAGCTTCTAACTAACGGGATCAGAAGCCACAGTACACAAAGTCAGTGACCAGGCCCCTCATTCCCAGCATAAGAAATGTGGGATAGAGCTCCCTGTTCCCCAGAAGCAGAGATACAGTGTGAAAGTTAACAAAAAAAGGCAATCACCATGAACAAGATGCAAATTACAAAAGTAAAGAACATAGAATCTTATTATGGGTACACGGAACATCAAAATATGATCTTAGGAGAGGACAACATTGACACTATACTCACATCTGAAATCACAAAAGGGAATATGAATTGGTCTCAATCTCAAAATGTATCCTCGGAAAAGCTCAAGAAGAATTTTAAAAACCAAATTAGAGAGGTAAAAGAAAAAAATTGATCAATTAGTTTTAAAAATTGACAAAAGGAAAAAAAAGAATTCACTGAATAGAACAGCTCCTTAAAAAGTAAAATCGGCCAAATGGATAAGACAAAACCTAACTGGATAAAATAGCTGCTTAAAGTGAAAAAAAAAAAGGGCAAATAGAAAAGGAAGTACAAAAGTTTTCTGAAGAAAACAATTTGGTAAAAATTAGAATTGGGCAAGCAGAAGCTAATGACTCTAGGAGGCATCAAGAATCAGTCAAACAGAATCTAAAGAATGAAAAAATACAAGAAAACATAAAGTATCTCATTGCAAAGACAACTGACCTGGAAAATAGATCTAGGAGAGAAAATCTAAGAATTTGCCTACTGGTAAGCCATCATGAAAAAAGAGCTTATATAGTATCTTCCCAGAAAGGAAAACTGCCCTGGAGTCCTACATCCAGAAGGCAAAATAAACATTGAAAAAATCCACCAATCACCTCCTAAAAGAGATATTAAACTGAAAATGCCAAAGAATATTGTTGCCAAATACCAGAATTATCAGATCAAAGAGAAAGTATAGCTAGCAACCAGAAACAAATAATTCAAATATTGAGACACTACAGTTAAGATCACACAGAATCTTCCAGCTTTTACATTAAATGATTGGAGTGATTGAAATATGATATTCCATAAGGCAAAGGAGCTTGAACTAGAACCAAGTTTCAGTTGCCCAGCAAAATTCAGCATAATCTTTCAGACAAGAAGATGGACATTCAATGAAATAAGGGATTTTCAGAGCTTTCCTGATGAAAATGCCAGAGCTCAATCTTCAAATACAAGACTCAAGAGAGACATAATATAATTAACAAGGGGGAAAAGAGAAAAAAAAATGATTGTTCTATATGGGCAAACTTTTTACATCCGTATATGGGAGATTTATACTTGTTAATCTTGAGAATCACATATTTATTAAACATTTAAAAGGGATATACATAAATAGAGGGTGTTGATATAAATCAACTGATGTATGGATAAAAAAATTACTTAAGGTTTGACGGGAGAGAAGAAAAGGAGAAGGCAGAAAAGGGTAAATTACATCACATAAAGGGGCAGAGAAACATATTCTAGTAGAAAGAAAGAAGGGAGGGAGACAATCACTATTTGAGCTTTACTCTCACTGGATTTGGTTCAAGGAGGGAATAACATAGTCAGTGAGCTATAGAAATCGAACTTACCCTACAGGCAGTAAGAGGGCAAGGGGAACAAAAGGGAAGGGGGGTGCTGATAGAAGGGAGGGAAGACCAAGGGAGGCAATGGTCAAAAGTAATATTCTTATTAGGAGCAGAAGAAAGACGGGAGGCATAAAAACACAAATGGGGGAGTGAGAACAGGATGGAGAGAGAAACAGATAGAATCATAACTGTGAAAGTGAATGAGATGAACTCTCTCATAAAAAAGAGGTGGATAAGAGAATGGATTTAAAACCATAATCCTACAATATGGCTTTCTTTTACAATAAATACATTTGAAATGGGGATACTGTAATAGCAAGCAAAGTAGGATCTTTGGGTGTTTATTTTTTGTTTTAGACAATCAAGAGCCTCTGATACAATATTGCCTTTCATTAATGTAAATAAATTTTATAAATTTAAGTAGAAACAGTATATATATATATATATGTATATATGTATATACATACACATATATACATATATTAGTGTATGTGTGTGTGTAGCCCTTTCTGTTGGTCTGTGTTTATTTTCAGACGAAATTGCTATCTGTTGGTCTGTGATGATTTAAAACGCATCAACTAAGTTGTTTATTTGTTCAGGGCAAGACACAGTGGTTTGACTTTAGGTCAATGCTCTGCCAGCAATGAATCTGTATTACCATGCATCATAGTCCTAGGATCAGAAGAGTCTTCATAGGTCACCTTATTTTAGAGAGGAGAAAACTGAGACCCAGAGAGTAAAAATGACTTGACTAATATCTCAGAGGTAGTAAAGCATTAGAGATGATATTTGAACCCAGGTCCTTCGATTCCTGAATGGTTACAACTGAATTTATATGCTTCACAATACTATCAGGAGATACAGATTTAAAATCTCATTTGGTTGTTCCCTTAAATCTCTGAAAAGTTGTGAATTTTTGTTTCCACCAACCCAGAAGCAAAAGAATGCAGTAATTTGGATAACTTTTCCCACTTTGATTTCAGATAGTTGATTAATGCTTGAAGGCCATGAGTATTTCCAATGTTTTGTATATCCATAACTCTGTACCCGAAATTGTGAGCTCCTGACTATTTTAAGATATGGTAATATGAATCTACTGGAAGAAAAAAGGATCACTTTCTTAGAGCCAACATCTTCAAAATTAGAAAGAGTTTGTCTCTTGAATCCCTTTACCTTTCTCAAGAAACAATTTGTGATCTAAAATGTTCCTTAGAGATTGTCTAATCCATCCCTTATATTGCAGACATGAACTCACCCAGCCACCATTCAATAGTCTATCATTCCAGGAACTCCCAAGAATCCTAGATCTCACACCTTACCCTTTCTTCTTCTCCTGTCAATTTTTAGAACAGCCAAAGTAGTCCATTCTCATGTGCTACCTAGGTAGTATACTACTTTGCCCTAACTTCTACCTCTTTCCCTCAGGTAATGTCATACAGTAAATAAAAACAATAGCAACAAAGATGTGCAAAAGCCCCAAAATATTGAATCTAGAACACATATGGGTGAAATTTGCCTCTTGGTAAGACATTTGGGGGGAAATAAGACCTTTTGGATTCCAATTAAATCATCACTTCGATATCAGCAATGTTCACCTCTTGGCTCCCTCTACTGCTAAATCCTGTAATCTTTTCTCAGTCCTCACCCTCCTTGACATCTCTGAGATTTCTTACACTTTCATCCTGCATATTTTCTTATAATATGACTTTCTTAATACTACTTTTTAAATTTTTGCTCATGTCAATCTGACTGCTCCTTTAGTTTTCCTTATTGCTTCTCTATACTTCTCTATTGCACTCATATCTATTCTCTTGAGGGAAACTTGGGGTTTCCCATAAGGCCCTATATTTGGCCCTCCTCTTTTCTATCAATGTTCTCTTCCTAGTGATCTCATCCAGTTTTTAACTTCTGTTATCAGGTCTGTGTATTATCAAGTCTGTGTAAGTAGTGTCTCACTTGAATTTCAGTCACACATTTCCAGTTACCTGTTAGACATATCCACTAAGACTCATTTTTACTAAGTATCTCAAACTTAGTTTGTCCAAAAAAGAACTCATTTTCTTCCTCCATAAATTATTCTTAACTTCTCTTATATTTTGTATCTTCTTAGTATCCCAGATTTATAGCTTGATAATCATCTTTAACTCTTCTTTTTTATACACAGTTCACATCCGACATATTGTAAATTCCCATTGATGTTGACTCCATAATGTATATTTTGTCGGTCACATTTTCTCTATTAATGCTGTTGTCACTCTACTTGAAGACCTCAACACTGTTCACTTGTACTATCACTGTGTCCTTCTAACTGGCTACCCTGTCTCAAGGCTCCCTCTTCTCCAGCAGCCAACAATATCTCTCTTGGGCAAAAGTTTGACAGTTTGCTGAGAAAAAAATTTCTCTAACTCTCTATTTCCTCTAGGATATGCAATAAAGTTTACCGAGAGTCAGAAATATTCTTGCAAGGTTCCAGAATTGTACCCTGTGCTTGTCTCTTGAGGACATCCTTAATTTTGCAGAATGCAAGCATCTTCGAATCAGGAGATAAGGGGAGTTACACAACTTAAGTGGAAAAAAAAAGACACCTAGGCATGGTGGCAACAGGCAAACGCTATACCTTACCTTGTAAAATCAGGTCAAGAAGCCCATTCACTAAACTCCATTTTCCTCTAGTCTGTAGTGACCTAGAAGGCAAACATGAGCCAGACCCAGATCCCAAATGTGTGCTTCCAGCCAAGGAACAAAAAGTAGCTTCTGTTCTCAGAGTGTGCTGACAAATCATCTTTACACGGTCTGTCCAAGAGTGAAGGAAAACTAGACAAGACAGAGCAGTTAAGATAAAAAATTGTAGCATTTGCTCACGAGTTAGCTATCTGTGACCATCTCTCACTGTACTTCTGGAGGTCATATGAAAAGACTGAGATTGGCTACTTGGGATCCAAGATGTAGTAACCCAGTGCTGATGCTGTGGACACTTATTTGATACCGTATTATATTGGCTTGTTGTTTGATGATCCTGTCAAGTGATAGCTGAGCCCTCTTTTGTCTCATATGTCCCACAATTAGGAAAAAAATAAACAATTAACATGGAATGAGCTTTCTGTGGGCTAACTTACTTTTTATGTAAAATAGATGGTTTTCACTCTGAACTAATGTTTTACCAGTTGTTCTGGTAAAAAAAAATAATAATATGGCTGGGACCTTGTGAGCTATGAGTTGGGGTGAATGCTGACCTAAGGAAAATTTTGAATTTGTGGTTGCTTTTAGAGGTAGGTGGTGTTAGTGATTGACAGGACAATGATAATAGAGTGGCTATAGATGAAATATCCAATTCTTTATCCTGGCATATAAAGTCCACCACAATTTGACCCTAATCTACTTGTCGTCAGCTCTATTTAAATTTATTCACCTACACATATGCTATTTTAAAGCCAAACTACTACTTCCTATTTCTGATGCTCAGTCTGTTACTTCTTGCCTCATTTTATCCATAAAAGTTATCCCTTGTATTTGGATTCCCCTCTTGTTTTATTTTCTCTTTAGATACCTTTTCCCTTTAGATACCTTTTCCTCCTTTAAAACTTAGTTCGTTGCCACCTTTTTAAAGAAACCTTCTCAAATTTTTTTTTAATGTCATCTGTCCAACCTCATTTTTCCTGGAGTGTATAATATGGATTTATTGTTTACCTCTGTTACTCTCCATATCTTATATTACATGTGTGCATGTCACAATCGCTTTCCACCCTCGAGCAGAATGTAAACTTCTTTACGGCAGGAACATGGGCATTTTTCCCCTTACATCTTTTTTTATATATATAAATATAAATTTATTAAACTTTTTACATTCATTTTCACAAAATTTTAGGTTCCAAATTTTCTCCCCATTTTCCCCTCCTCCCCACCCCAATACATTGAGCATTCTAGTTTCTCCTATCACCAATCTGCCCTCTCTTCTATTATCCCTCCCTTCTCTTGTCCTCATCTTCTCTTTTGTCCTGTAGGGCCAGATAACTTTCTATTCCCCATTACCTGTATTTCTTATTTCCTAGTTGCAACAACAATACTCAACAGTTGTTTCTAAAACTTTGAGTTCCAACTTCTCCCTATCCCTCCCTCCCCACCCATTCCCTTTGGGAAGGCAGGCAATCCAATATAGGCCATATCTGTGTAGTTTGTTTCATGCACCCTTCAGGCAGCCTATTAAGATATATAGATCCCTTCTTACAATCATGCATTTAAAGGCACAAAATAAAATAAATAATAGTACATAGGCAACGAAAGATATTGAAATACATCGTTAAGATATTTCTTAAAAAAATAAGTTCCTGAGCCTCCAGTTAAGAATCCCTACCTTTGGATGGCCTTATTTACTTGAATGTCCTCAAACACAAATGGGAAAAAAATAACTAAATTTCACAAGAATATCATAAACTTTTTTTATTAGTATCAATCCAATATGTTCCCTCTATCTCTGAAAACACAGTCATATTTCAATGAAATTTTCACTAATAGGTGTTCTATGTTTTTATGTTATGTCTTTGAAACCTTCTTGAGTATTTTTTTGCCCTGAATATTGAGAAATTCTGGTGAATTAAGTGACAAGCTAAGTCTTGTGAACCAACCCAGCATCATTTAATAGAAACCTGACAAATGCTGAGAGGAACAAGATAAGATACCATTGCCACACTCATGGGTCCTCAAATTGTCTCTAAGACTACATGGTTGAGAATAAAATAGTTTAAGAAGGATACTAACTACAAAGTCATGGAAATCATATTCTGCAAATTCAGGGCATTTTGCTGCAGTGTCAATTTTACTTTATACTCAGGCTTGGTTAGTAAACCACCTCATTTTCTGATCATTTGATATAAAAAGAAAAAATTAATTCAGAAAATATTAGGTACTGTCTATTTCTAATATATAAATGAAAAAGTTGGAAAAGAAAGGGTTAGGACTTCAATTGAATTCAATGAAATAGTCCCTGATGTCTAGAAAGACACTAGAGCATCATTTAAAAGAAACAAATCTTAAAAAAACAAATCTTAATCAGAAGCAATAAAGCCACAGAATTAAAGATCTAGGGGTATCTCAGAGGCCATGTAGCCATATCTTCTCATTTTACAATTGGAGAAATAGAAAAAACAAAGAGGTTAAATAACTTACCTGAGGTCATCGACACAATTATTAGCAAAGGTAGGATTTAAATTAAGTTGTTTATATTTTTTTTCTGATTCGAGAGTCAATATATTCCTCCATGGCACCATGCTACTTCTCAGGGTTCTGATTAAATTGTCTATGCAGCAATAACAAAAAATTAAAGTTAATAACAGTAGGTCCCAGGTAATTACTAGGGTAGCCATTATAATACATTCACATTTTCCAGGTTTCTAATTTCTTTCTGAGGAAAAGAAGAATTCAATGTGCTCCTTAATTTAGTGGTGATAACTCTTTGTTAAAATTGTGGTTCCTTATCCCCTAGTTGAATATTTATTCATTCCTGTAGCCTGTTCAAGAAACATTTATTGAGTGCATGCTATTTGCAAGGCAATATAATAGTGGATGAAAACAGAAGGGGATTGGTAGTGGTGGTGAAAAGATAAATTAACCATGATTCATGCATTCAAACTACTTCTTGTTTCTGGTGGTATTCAGTAGTTTCATCTATTTCTAACACTTGTGACTATTTTGAGTTCTCTTGGCATGGATACTGGAGTGGTTTACCTTTTCCTTTTTTAGCTCAGATGAAGAAACTGAGGCAAACAGTGTTAAGTAACAATTGAGTTACTGAGTTCACTTTTATCTCACACAGCTAGGGAGGCCAGATTTGAACTCAGGAAGATGAGTCTTCCTAACTCCAAGCCTGGCACTTTATCTACGTTAACACTGACCTGCCCCTCAAAGCACTTACAACCTAGCAAAGGAAGCTATATTATATGAGCTACAAGGTGGAATATGATGAGTGTCATAAGAGAGGTGAGAGGAAAGATCACTTCTTATATTTATTGTAAATGATAAAAGATTCTGCAAAAAGCCACATTGGGCCAATTTGAATTATAATTGTCATTAAGTACTTGAAGGGTTGTTACTTAGAAGAGGGATTAGATTTCTTCTGTTTGATCCCAGTAGGCAGGACTAAGTACTAAAAAGAATCTGCGAAGAGATAGATTTAGATTTGATTAAAAGAGGGAAAAAACTACAGCTAACATCCTAACAATAAGAGGATCTGGATAGGACTGATTTCATTGGTTTAGAGAATTCCCTGATGAGGGGATGCATACTTGTTTTTCTCTCTCTCTCTTCTCTTCTCCTCTCATCTTTTCTTCTCTTCTTTCTTTTTTTTTCTTATTTTTTTGAGAGGATGCTTTCTAATAGTGTAATTAGGTACCTTCTGTATGACTTATAATCTTAGAGATCTGCCTAAGTCACTAAGAAGTTTATGTGACTTGCCCAGAGTCACATATTAAGTAGGGGTTAAAGGTGGAATTCTTGGGTTCCAAGTCAGCTCTGTACTCATTATGCCAAACTTCCTGACAATTAGAGCTAATACAAAGCAAAAGGGGCAGAGTGGGTTCTTCGCTGAGAGTTTTCAAGAAAGTCTGAATGACCCTTTATCTGCTATATTATAGCTAGTATTCTTGTTCGGGTAAAGGTTGGTGAGATGGCTACTGGGGGCCAGTCCAATGCAGAGATTAGGTGATAATGTGAATTACGTCTAGGTTTATTTAATGTCAAATATCCAGTTGTATTTAAAGTCTATGTTTTCATGTGCACGGTCTATGTTTTCAGGTTTATTTAATTTTACTCCTCTATATGAACTCTACATCCCAGCTAAGTTCTTCTAAATGCTATTCACTGAACTCATCATTGAATTTCCCACCTCTGAACTTCTGCCTCATGTCATCTCATAATCTCTAAGTTCTTTCTATTGAATGATAGTTATACTCTTTAATATTTAAAGTCCATCAACACCTGCTAGACATGACTACTTGCTCAACATTATTCCCATCAGTTCTCTATTTGAACCCTACACTTCAGACTTTGTTCACTTTAAATCACTACACAATACTTCTCTGCATATTGTAGAACATCAATAGAACGTAAGTTTCTTAAAATTAATGACTATTCTTCATTTTTTTTCCTTTGTTTCCCTAGGGCTTAACACAGGGCCTTGTGCATAGTAGTGGCTCAAAAAATAATGTTTTGTTTTGTTTTGTTATTTAAGTTGGTTTGGCTAAAACTTGTACAATTGAGTTATTGAGTTCACTTATATCTGGTTTGATTTAATTACACAATCAATGCATTCCTATATTTGCTTTGTTTGCAGGGATGGGGGTCAGCTGTGCACATACATTCATCTTCTTATGGAGTACTTCACTCTAAATGGAAACATGGGTATGATGATCTTCTGAACTGGTCACAATATGGCATTGCTTCTACCCCCTGGTGTGTGATATTTTTACAAGCTGATTTTAATCCCAGCTCACTTTCACAGTCTGATATTCTACTTATGACAGTACCAAAAGCTATTAAATCAATTGCTTACTCTTACTTTCTTTTTGACTTTTGGGTTTCCAATTCATATCCACATATTTTTTGGTAATTCTACAGTTCTCAACTATTCCAACTGTAGCTTTCTTTCTGTTGGAATCTAGGTAACTTTATCCTAATATATACTGCAAGCACAGTGATACAGAGCAGATGTTCCATAAACACTATTTATGGAAACTATATATCTCCACAATGATCATGCAGTTCAATGCATAATAAGGCCATAATTAAGAGATGATACGACAGGTGCCCTATTTTATGAGACAGTCATCTGGGCCCTGAGTGGATAAACCGTAAGTCCACAGAAAGTTTTTTTTTTCCTTTCTCTTATATATACACATGATTTATCCACTAAGGAAAGATTACCTTAGGTATAGCATCTGTTCTTTGCTGGGTTGTATTTATAAAACCTTTTTTTTTCCTTTCTTCCCCCTAATGCATTTGCTTATAGTTTGTGCCTATACAGTGTCAATAATTATTATTTTTCTTTCTTTCGCTTTCTCTTGTTTTCCTTTTCCTCATCTTTTTCTTTCTTCTTCCTTCATCCCTCTCTCCTAATCTTTTCTCTTCCTTTCTCCTTTGTTCCCTCACTTTCCCTCTTTTCTTTTTTCTCTTTCTCCCTCCCTCCCTTCCTTCCCTCCCTCCCTCCTTTCTTCCTTCTTTCCTTCCTTCCTTCCTTCCTTCCTTCCTTCCTTCCTTCCTTCCTTCCTTCCTTCCTTCCTTCCTTCCTTCCTTCCTTCCTTCCTTCTTTCCTTCCTTCTTCCCAAAGTGAGCAATGAAAAAGGAAAAGAAACTACATGTACAAAAATATTTATAGTGATTCATTTTGTGGTGGAAAAGACTTGGAAATTGAGAAGATGCCTGTCAATTTGGAAATAGTTGAATGGATTATAGTACATTATTGTGATAGAATACTATTGTGCTATGATAAATTATGAGGGGGATGGTTTCAGAAAAACCTGGAAAGACTTATATGAACTGGTGCAAAGTGAAGTGAGCAAAGCCAGGAGAACATTTTACAGAGTAATAGCAATGTTGAAATGATTTAATTTGATAGACTTAGCCTCTCTTATCATTATAGTGATTCAAGACAATTCAGAATGAGTCATGATGAAAATTGGTATTGACTTCCAGAGAGAGAACTTAGGAAGTCTAAATGCAATATAATGTATAATTTTCTCATTCTGTTCTGTTTGTGTATTTTTGCAACATGACTAGTATAGAAATGTTTTTCATTATTTAACATGCATAATACATATGATATTACTTGTGTTATCAGTGGGGATAAGAAGAAATGAAAGGAAAGGAGAGAATTTGTAACAGACCTTTTTAAATGTTAAAAATGAATAAATAACATTTTCTTAAATAATTGAAAATAACCCATGGTACCACTGTCATTAAGAGCTGAAAGAAGTCATTCTCTTTGTACACCGAAGATGTAGAGAATCTGGTGGAAAATAAATGTAATGGATACAACAGCACTGGTTTCTTAAAATATTAGCAATTTTAACTACATGCATATTAAATATATATATATACATATATATATATAATGTTTTTGTATATAAAACAGTTAATTTTAAAGGTAATATGTCAACCTGATAATGAAATAGGGCTGAGCTATATAGGATTAGAACTTCAGACACCCCAGGGAAAGGATCACTTGTTTAGATTGAAAACTATGGCAAACAAATAAAGAAGCTAACAGTCACGGATAACTAAGAAAACTAGAAAATTGGAAGTTTAGTCTACCATGATTTTCCTTCTTGCTCTGTAGTGAGAAGATATCAGTATGGTGGTTGTGAGCTAGATATCAGAAAGTTTAATCTCTGGTATTAGGCATGGATAAAGTGAATGAAAAAGATTCAGCAAAAAACACATGCATATATATGATACACTTATGTATGTGAACACATATAAAATAAAAAAATATATATGTGTGTATAAATATATAAATGTTTCTTTCTCTCTGTCTCTCTTCTGCAGTCTCTATCCCTATCTCTCTGTTGCAGTCTCTGTCTCTCTCTCTGTCTCTTATTAGTCAATGGAGTCAGAAAGAAGCAGAGTCATCAGATGGAAGACTGACAATGTATTCAAGAAGGGGAAAGAAGAAAGAAAGAGTTTCATTCTTTCCACAAAGAATTTTTATAGGAATAGGACACATATACAGAATTTGAGGGTTGCAAAGCACAATAACCTTGAGAAATAGCTAACATGATTATTAGTCCCTTTTTATAGATGAGAAAACTGAGGCTCAGAGAGATTCCATGTTCATGATGCCACAACTAGTAAATGTATGAATTTGAATTTAACTGTAGGTATTCTAGCACTCCACAGAGTGCTTTTATTATGGATCTATTATGTGCTAGGTCCTGCGCAAAACACCTGGCATACAAATAAAGGCAACAATAGCAAACCTTATTCTGAAGAGGTTAACAGTGCAGTGGGGAAGACAATGTGCAAACACATTGCTGTAGGCAAGATTAATTGTATAAAATCAATACAGAGATAAGGATTGAATGAGGAAGAATCAAGAAAGGTTTCAATTCAGCACTCTTTCTATGATACCATGTTAGCCTTGGCATATACCGTAGGCACTGCATGATGACATGCACTGTGAAGGCTGTAAAGTAGCATATAATGCAATATCTTCTCAACACACACATATGTTTTGTAAAATCAGCTACCATCAGTTCAGAACTGTTCTCTGTCCTCACCTAACTATACACTTGAGATTTTCTTTTATTCCCCTCAAGAAATAGAGGATGGTAGAATGTGGGAAAACGTGATTTACAAAGACACTTTCAACTATAATACCCTCATCACATAGACAAAGAATTAGGGTCCAGAAAGAGAATTTGCCCAAGGTCAAATTCATGAGAGAACTGGGCCAAGAAGTTGGGTCTTGTAACTTCTAAACCCAATGCTCTTGAAAGATCATTTCAGAATTAGCCATAGCTTCATGCTCTTTGGCATAATGTAGCTCATAGCAACATTGGCTGTCCCCTATGTCTTGATAGTCTTTCCTCCCTGAGCTTCTGTCCTTTTACTCCTGTGTCATTCTCTTCCTATCTATGTTATTTGGTTCATTTTCCTCCTCCCAGCCCCCAAGTGTGAATCATCTTCAAACTCTGTGTTTGGTCATTTCTCTTTTCCTACACTATTTTTTTTTAAAGATCCCATTTCTTGCCATGGTTACAGAGATTAAACAGATGCCTCTAAAGTATGTATATTTAGGCTCATATTTTTCTGACCTCTGACCCTGTATTACCAATAGTTTAGTGGGCTACTGAGATATTTCACTGAGATCTCAAATTCAGCAATTGAATTTATATTTCTTCCCCTCCCCCAAAAATAACAACAAAACTTCTCCTTCCTACTAAGCCATTTCATTTAACATAGATTCATTAAATGTCTGTTTCCTATTTTCCTTTCTCTATGGATAGGGGTGATAAAATTCTTATCTAGTTCATACAAGCTCAAAATCATACAGTTCTCTTTTTTTGATAGATAGGTAGACTATTTGCTCTTTTTTTCTTCATCCTTGAAACCATTTATCAAGTCCTGCTAATTTTACCTCTTCTGTAAAATATACATTTTGTCTTCTCCATTTACACTACAATGGCTGTCTCTCAAATCCTCATCACTTCTTGTTCACACTTTTGCAATAGATTTCTAATTAGACTCCTTGTACCAAGGTCATTGTGTATGTGTGTGTGTGAGAGGGGGGTAATTTATCTTCTTTACAATTATTAAAATAAATGTCCTAATTCATAGATAATTTTCTTGTTACCACACTTCCAGGGATTTCCTATAACATCTTAGAGGACTAAATATAAATCCCTTAGTGTGTAATGTTATTTAATTATAAGTTATTTAAAATTAAGGACTCTGGTTTGTTTGTTTAATGGTTTTGTATCCCTAATGAGAGAGATTGCACAGATAAAAATCTTGCTTCAGAGCCAGAATAACTTGAATTTAAGCTTTAATTCTGACACATGTTGTCTGTGGGACCCTGAACAAATCATTCATCATTTCATCTCCCCAGGACAAGTCTCTAAGACTCCAGTGCCTGGCACAATGATTGGACACATAATAGGTATTCAATAAATACTGGTTAATTGACTGTACCAGAGAAAGTGTTAGTTAACTGTGGTAGAGGAAGTTTCCTCATCAAAGAATTCCTTCTACCAGTGAAACTATGGGCTTTGCCTTTATCCTTCTGTTCAATCCCTACACTCACTCATCTTGAATATAATAAACGGTTAAAAAATGTTCACCTCCAGCTCTGCTCTGTACCACCCCTATGACAACCCTGAGGATAATTCCATGATTACACCTATTTCTGAATGACAGGCCAATACCCAGACCAATCATACCATGAAGAGCCCCAGTCATGCTGCTCATTTCCCTTACAGTTAACTCTTAGATATACTCCACCTCCTCAGAGCTTACCATGTCACCACCCATGGACTCTTTTTCCATTCTCTCTTCCTCATCTTCCTTCTCCCTTTTATTTGATATCTTCTATTAGAATTCACTTTTCTTAAGAGTAGAGACGGCCTTGTTTTCTCATTGTTTTTATTTGTTAAGAGTTAACAGTGTCTGCCACATAAGTTCTTAATACATTATCTGTCTATCTATCTATCTATCTATCTATCTATCTATCTATCTATCTATCTATCTATCTATCTATCTGTCTGTCTGTCTGTATGTCTATCTGTCTGTATGTCTACCTATCTATCTATCAATATCTTTTATTTTCCTATCATCTACCTATTAATCTATCTATGGATGTTCAATTTGGAATTTTTCTCCCAATTCTTCATTTTTCCTCCTAGCATTTTCAATGTCACATAGACAGCTTATCAACCAGTATTCAAAAATGGTAAATAATTGGATTCAGATGGAAACTGAGAAATCTAACCATGGCTGGGTTTCAACCAATGTGCAAAAATTACAGGAAACATTCATTTTTTTAACAAAAAAGGGATGAGAAATTCATGTTGTTATCGCAAATGTACATGGTGAGTTCATTACTTCTTGGTTATCTAGACTTTATTTTGTCACCTCTTAGAATGGAGAACATTTTTCAAAACGTTGATCTTCTATTATGAATTAATCTGACATAGTGGTTAGAGTTCTGGACTTGTAGTCACAAAGATTTGGAATCATTTCCCTTCCGGCAAGCCACAGCTTCTCTAAGTTTTTTGTTGTTGTTTTTTTCTCATCCATAATGTGAAAGTAATAAGGGACCCTATCTTGCATGGTTGTTTTGAAAATCAAAGAAGAAAATGTATGTGAAATTTAACTTTGTGGCTTTGTAAACTTTAAAATACTATATAAATGTGAGCTAAAGAAGTATCTCATATATAGAAGTCTACTGTTCTGGTACACTGAGACAATTTTAGAAACTGTCATTTTGTCACAGCAAGGGTTTGATTAGGAGTTTTTAATTATCATAGAACCTAAAATATTTTGCATTCCCAATTTCTGATTTGGAGATGAATAAAAGAGCATAAAACATCAAGTGAGAAAAAGACTCTAATTGCTAGTCTTCGGCATTCAAGAATGGAGATCAAGAATGAAGAACTAACCGTCAGCATCACAATCACATCATAAGGAAAAGATCATGAAGGAAGAATTCAGTTTAGCAATTAACATTCACCTCCTCTGGAGACTCTGTGGATGCCACAAAGAAAAAGCTCCATATACAGGATATATGAATAGGAGTAGCTTTCTTATTTATAAAACATTTTCAAAATTACACAAAAAGAGTACTAACCATGATGGTTATGAAAAATAGCTGAGTTTGGTCCCACAGCTGCATCATAGGATACTAAATTTAGAGGTAAAAGGACCACAGAGATCATTTCTACATATGGATAAAGTAAAAGCTTAGAGAAGTTATTACTTACCCAAGTCATATGGATTATGTGGTAAATTTGATATTTAAACGCAGGTCCACTGACTCTGAAATCAGATCTTTTTCTATTACACCAGTAGAAAATGGCAGAATATCTTATTACTTATGCTACCCCATCATCTGAGGGAATGTACATAGTGACATGTTTTAATAATATTTATCAGAAATACACATTTTAATGCCAGAAAATTCTGTTGAGGATTTATATCTAGATCTACATGGAGATTTAAAAGGGACATCAGAGGCTATCTGATCTAGCTCTCATCACTTTAAGCATAGGGAAGTTGAGGTTCAGGGGGTTGAAATGACTTGGCTAGGTTCACAAAGATACTATACATCAAAGACAGGATTTGAACCTAGATGTACTTCAAAGTCAGTATGTTTTCTATTGTCACTCTATGCTATGGAATTTTTTTTTTAAATATATGTTCATATAACTTGACTATTTATCAATTGGAGAATGGTTCTTATTCTTTCAAATTTGACTCTGTGTCTTCTGTGTTTTAGAAATCAGACCTTTATCAAAGACATTTCTTGAAACATTCTTCCAGTTTACTGCTTTTCTTCTAATTTTAACTGCATTGATGTTGTTAGTGCTAAAAGATTTTAATTTTGTGTAATCAGAGTTATCATTTTCACCTTATTCTATTTCTTGTTTGTTCAAATTCTTTCCCTATTTATGAACTGGGTACATGATAGACACAAGCACATGTGCTCCATTAGACACCACCACAACGTTCATATGTTACAACAAATGGAGAAGATTTGAATGTTATGGATAAGTTCACTTACCTTTCTAGCATACTTTCCAAAAATGTACACATTGATAGCAAGTATTTTTTTTTACTTTTTTATTTATTAATCTTTGGTTTTCAACATTCATTTCCACAAGATTTTAAGTTCCAGATTTTCTCCCCATCTCTCCACACTCCCACCCCAAAACGCCAAGCATTCTGACTACCATTTCCACAAATCTGACCTCCTTTTTAAAACCCCTCCCTTCCTTTATCCCCATCTTCTCTTTTAATTTAAATTTCTATTCCCCATTACTTGTACTTCTTATTTCCCAGTTGTATGTAAAAACAATTCTCAACATTTGTTCCTAAAATTTTGAGTTCCAACTTCACTTTCTTCCTCCCTCCTCACCCATCCCTACTGGGAAGGCAAGCAATTCAATACGCTTATATATGTGGAGCTTTGCAAATGACTTCCATAATAGTCATGTTATGTAAGACTAACTATATTACCCACCATTCTATCTTGCCCCCCATTTCTTCTATTCTCTCTTTTGACTTTGTTTCTCCCCAGGAGTATTTGCTCTTAATTGCTCCCTCCTCCCATTCGCCCTCCCTTCTTTCATCCCCCATCCTGCTTATCCTCTTCTCCCCTACGTTCCTGTAGTGTAAGATAGGTTTTCATACCAAATTGAGTGTGCATATTTTTACTTCCTTGAGCCAAATGTGGTGAGAGTAAGCTTCATTTTCTCCCTCTCACCCCCACCCTCTTCCCCTCCATTGAAAAAGTTTTTGCTTGCCTTTTTTATGAGAAAATTTGCCCCATTCCATTTCTCCCTTTGTCCTCTCAATATATTTCTCTCTCACCCCTTAATTTTATTTTTTCAGATAATGATCCTTTCCTATTTAACTTGCCCTACTCTCTCTCTCTCTCTCTCTCTCTCTCTCTCTCTCTCTCTCTCTCTCTCTCTCTCTCTCTCTCTGTCTCTCTCTCACCCCCTCTCTCTATGTGTGTGTGCATGTGTGTGCATGTGTGTGCGTGTGTGTGCGTGTGTGAGTGTAATCCCACCAACAAGTCAGATACTGAGAAAAGTTTTAAGAGTTACAAATATTAATTTTCCATGTAGGAATGTAAAGAGTTCAACTTTAATAAGTCACTGATGATTTCTCTTTCCTGTTTACCTTTTCATCAGTCTCTTGATTCTTGTGTTTGAAAGTGAGATTTTCTTTTCAGCTCTGGCCTTTTCATCAAGAATGCTTTAAAGTTCTCGATTTCATTGAATGACCATTTTTTTCCCCTGAAGCATTATACTAAGTTTTCCTGGGTAGATGATTCTGGGTTTTAATCCTAGTTCTTTGACGTCTGGAATATCATATTCTATGCCCTTCAAACCCTTAATATAGAAGATATTAGATATTGTGTTATCGTGATTACATTTCCACAACACTGATTGTTTTTTTTTTTTTTTTCTAGTTGCTTGCAATATTTTCTCCTTGACCTGGGAACTCTGGAATTTGGTTACAATGTTCCTCGGAGTTTTTCTTTTGGATCTCTTTCAGTGTAGAAGAATTAAAATGAATGGGAGAAATCATATAACAAACCAAAACCTAATACACACACAAAACCAAATGATCTGCTACATTCTGCAATTGAATTCCATAGTACTTTCTCTGGATGTGGAAGGCATTTTGCCTTAAAAAGACCATTACGAATTTTTCAAGTCCTTGCATTGTAATGAAGTTCCAAGTCTACCAGAAAAAACTCTCTCACACTGTGGTCATTGTGTGCACAAAGTTGTCCTGGTACTGCTCTTTTCACTGAGCCTCTGAACTTTTTCTGCTCAGCATTTCTTATAGCACAATAGTAATCTTCCATATGCATATACCATATTTTATTCAACCATTCTCCAATTGATAGGCATCCCCATGATTTCCAGTTTTGGGCCACCACAAAGAGTGCAGCTATAAATATTTTTGTACATGTGGGACCCTTTCCCATTTTTATGGCCTCTTGGTAATACAGTCCTAGAAGTGATATTGCTGAGTCAAAGGGTATGTGTATTTTTGTAGCCCTTTGCCATAGTTCCAAATTGCTCTCCAGAGTTGTAGGATTAGCTCACAGTTCCACCAACAATGAATTAGTGTTCCAACTCTCCCACATCCTGTCCAACATTTATCATCTTCTTATTTTGTCATGTTAGTCAATTTGATAGGTATGATGTGGTACCTCAGAGATGTTTTGATTTGTGTCTCTCTAAACAATAGTGATGTAGAGTGTTTTTTCATATGATTATGGATATCTTTAATTTCTTCATCTGAAAACTGCCTGTTCACATCCTTTGACTATTTATGAATTGGGAAATGACTTCTACTTATGTACATTTGATTCAGTTCTCTATATGTTCTAGCAATGAGGCCTTTATGACAGACACTTATTGCAAAAATTCTTTCCCAGTTTTCTGTATCCCTATGAATGTTGGTTGCATTGGGTTTGGTTGTGGAAAAATTTTTCAGTTTAATGTAATCAAAATTATGCATCTTTCACTTCATAATATTCTCTATCTCTTCTTTAGTCTAAAATTCTTCCCTTCTCCAGAAATCTGATAAATACACTATTCTTTGCTCCACCAATTTGTTCATATTATCAATCTTTATACCCAGATAGTGTACCCATTTTAACTTTATTCTTGTGTATGGTCTCAACATTGGACTATGCCTAGTTTCCATGACATTGTTACCCAGTTTTCCCAGCAATTTTTGTCAAATAGCGTGTTCTTATCCCAGAAGCAGTGTTCCTTCGGTTTATTAAACAGTAGATTGCTGTATTCATTGACTACTGTGTCTTGAATATCTAGTCTATTCCACTTGCCTAACCTTCTGTTTCTTAGTCAGTACCAATTGATTTTAATAATTGCTGCTTTATAATACAATTTGAGATCTGCTAGAACTAGGCCATCTTCCCTAGCGTTTCTTTTCATTAATCCCCTTGGTATTCTGTACTTTTGTTCTTCCAGATGAATTTTGATATATTTTTTCCAGCTCTGATAGTTTGATTGATATGGCACTAAATACATAAATTACTTTAGGTGGAATTGTCATTTTTATTATATTGACTCGGCCTCCCCACCAGCAACTGACATTTTTCCCACTTACATAGATCTGCCTTTATTTATGTGAAAAGTATCTTGTAATTGTGTTCACATAGTCCCTGGCTTTGTTTTGTCAGGTGAACTCCCAAATATTTTATCATGTCTACCCTAGCTTTAAATGGGATTTCTCTTTCTATCTCTTGCTGTTGGGCTTTGTTACTAATATATATAGAAATGCAGAAGATTTGTGAATTGTTTTTGCATTTTGTAACCTGCAACTTTGCCAAAGTTATTTATTATCTCAAGTAGTTTTTTTGGTATCTGGGATTCTCTAAATATATAATCATATCATTTGCTTATTCTAATTCTTTCAATTTATTTATCTTGCATAATTGCTACAGCTAATATTTCTAGTACTATACTGAATACCTTTGGAGATAATGGACATCCTTGTTTCTCCCCTGTTCTTACTGGAAATGCATCTAGCTTATCTCCATTGCATATAACACTTTCTGAAAGTTTTAGGTAGATTCTTCTTTTTAATTTATGGAAAGTTCCTTTTATTCCTATGCTCTCCAATGTTTTTAATAGGAATGGGTATTGTACTTTGCCAAAAGCTTTTTCTGCATATATTGAGATAATGATGCAGTTTCTGTTAGTTTTGTTGTTGATATTCTCAATAATGCTAATAGTTTTCTTAATATTGAACCAGACCTGCATTCCTGTTATGGATCCTACCTGATAATAATATATTATTCTCCTGAAAAGCTGCTGTATTCTTTTTGCTAAAACTATATTTAAAATTTTTTGCATCTATATTCATTAGAGAAATTGGTCTATAATTTTCTTTCTCTGTTTTTTCTCTTCCTAGTTTAGGTATCAAAACCATATTTGTATCATATAAAGAATTTGGGAGTACTCTTGTTCCCCAATTTTCCAAAATTGTTTGTATAATATTGAAATTAACTCTTCTTTAAATGTTTGATAGAATTCACTTGTAAATCCATCCAGCCCTGGAGATCTTTTCATTGGTGGTTTGTTCAATTTCTTGTCTGAGATGGGGTTGTTTCGGTATTCAACTCCCTCCTCTGTTAATTTGGGCAATTCATATTTTTTTTTAAATACTCATCCATCTCATTTAGATTGTTGAACTTATGGGCATAAGATTGGGCAAAGTAATTTCTAATTATTGTTTTAATTTCCTCCTCATTGGAGGTGAGTTTTACTTTTACTTTTGGTATTTGTAATTTGGTTTTCTTCTTTCTTTTTTTAATCACATTGACCAAAGGTTTATCAACTTTATTAGCTTTTTCATAAAACCAAATATTAGTTTTATTTATTAGTTCAATAGTTTTCTTAATTTCAATTTTATTAATCTCTCCTTTGGTTTTCAGTATTTCTAATTTGATATTACTTGGGGCTTTTCAATTTGTTCATTTTTCTAGTTTGTTCAGCTGCATGCCCAAGTCTTTGATCTCCTCTTTGTTTATTTTATACATGTAGGCATTCAAAGATATAAACCTTCCCCTAAGAACTTCTTTTGCAGTATCCCATAAGATTTGGTAGGTTGTCTCATTATTGTCATTCTCTTGAAAGAACTCGCTGATTGTTTTGATTTGATGCTTAATGCACTCCTTTTTTAGGATTAGATTATTTAGTTTCTAATTAATTTTTGGTTTATCTTTCCATGGCCTTTTATTACATATAATTTTTATTGCATTATGATCCGTGAAGGATGTATTAACCATCTATGCCTTTTTGCACTGGATTGTTAGGTTTCTATGTCCTAGAGCATGGTCAATTTTTGTATATATGCCGTGTACTGCTGAGAAAAATGTATATTCCTTTCTATTCCAATTCAATTTTCTCCAGAGATCTATCATCTCTACCTTATACAGAATTTTGTTTATCTCCTTTAGTTCTTTCTTTTTTTTAAGATTAGATTTACCAAGTTCAGAGAGGGGGAATTTGATGTCCCCCACTAGAATAGTTTTGCTGTCTATTTCTTCCTGCAACTCCCCCAACCTCTCCTCTAAGAATTTAGATGTCATACCACTTGGAGCATACTTGTTTAGTAATGATGTTGCTTCATTTTCTATAGTGGCTTTAGCAGGATATAGTTTCCTCCCTTTACTCTTTTGATTAGATCTATTTCTGCTTTTGCTTTGTCTAAGACTAAAATTACTACCCTTGATTTTCTTACATTAGCTGAAACACAATATATTCTGCTCCAACCTTTTACCTTTACCCTGTGTTTATCCTTCAATTTCAAATGTGTTTCTTATAAACAATTTATTGTTGGATTATGTCTTTTAATCCATTGTGCTATGCATCTCTGTTTCATGTGAGAGTTCATTTCATTCATATTCACAGTTATGATAATAATCTGTGTCTTTCCCTCCATCCTCTTTCCCATCATTTGTACTTTATTTCTCCCTTCTCCTTTCCCCTCCTCAAAAGAGTTTTCACTTTTGACCACCACTTCCCGCAGTTTCCCCTTCCTTCTTTCATCCCCTGCTCCTTTTTACTCCCCTTTACCCTTACTATTTCTTCCCTCCCTTTTAGTTTCCCTTCTCCTTTCTTCCACCTTCCTCTCCTACTGCCTATAGAGCTAGTTAATTTATATACTTAATTAAGTTTATTGTTCCCTCCTTGAACCAAATCAGATGAGAGTGTCTCTCAAAAAATGCTCATTTCTCTCCTCTCTTTCCTTCTACTATAATATAATGTTATACTTCTTCCTGTGCTGTAATTTACCTTTCTCCTTTTCACATCTTATAACTTTATTCCCTTCACATGCTTGAATCACATTTTTATCATGTCATTTACTTTATACCCATTCCCTCTATGTATGTATATCCTTTTTATATTTCATAATAAATGTACAGTTCTGAAAACTAGTAAGTATCATTTTCCCTTATAGAGAGGTAAACAGTTTGCTCAAATTGGGTAACAAGTTTTTGTTTTCTCCTGTTCACCTTTTTATATCTCTCTTGAGACCTGCATTTGAAGATTGAATTTTCTATTGAGTTCTGGCCTTTTTGCAGGAAGGTATGTAATTTCCTTATTTTGTTGAATGTCCATCTCCTTGCCTGAAATGTTATGTTGAACTTTGCTTGGTAATTGACCCTTGGTTGTAGACCCAGTTCCTTTGCCTTGTTCAACATCACATTCCAATTCCTCCTGTCTTTTAATGTAGAAGCTACAAGGACCTATGTGATCCTGACTGTAGCTCCTTGATATTTGAATGTTTTCTTTCTGGCCGCCTGTAGTATTTTCTCCTTCACTTGATAGTTCTGGAACTTGGCAACAATATTCCTTGGTGTTTTTAGTTTGAATCCCTTTCAGGAGGTGAAAGGTAGATTCTTTCGATGACTATTTTGCCCTCTGGGTCTAGCACTTCTGGGCAGTTTTCCTTGGTGATTTCTTGGAAGATATTGTCCAGACTCATTTTTTTCATCATGGCTTTCTGGTAGGCCAATAATTCTTAAATTTTCTCTCTTCGTTCTATTTTCAAGGTCAGTTGTTTTTCCAATTAGGTATTTTGCATTTTCTTCTATCTTTTCATTCTTTAGATTTTGTTTGACTGCTTCTTGATGTCTCATAGAGTCATTAGTTTCTACTTGCCCAATTCTAGTTTTTATCAAATTGTTTTCTTCAGTTATTTTTTGTCCTTCCTTTTCCGTTAGTCCAATTTTCTCAGTTAGGTTTTGTGCTTCCTTTTCCATTTTTTCAGTTTTGCTTTTTAAAGATCTGTTCTCTTCATAGAATTTTTTTCATACTTTTTAAAATCATTGGCCAGTTCTTCTTCTATTTCCTTCTTCAGCTGTTCCAGGAGTGATCTTTGTGCCTGTAAGAAGTTCATATTCCCTTCTGAAGTTTCAGATGGGAGTACAACCTCAATACTGACCTCTTTGGCATTCATGTTTTGGTCCTTATCCCCATAAAAAGATTCTATGGTCTTTTCATTCTTACTTTGCTTCTTTTTACTCATGATTATGCTTTGTGTATTGTGGTCTCTGGTTCTTTCAGCTAGAAACTGGAGAACGTGATGTTCAGCTGGCTGGTGTAAAAAAGCAAAGAGCAAGTCCCTTTTTTTCTCTTTGTTTTGTATTTCCTTGAATCAGCCCTAGGGCTAGTTTATTGTAGGTCTGGTCACTGGAGTTCTTCTCAGTTGAGCTGGAGTAAAGGCAAGCTCAGTGCCTGGTGATCCAGCTGCCTTCCTGTTTCCCTTGGGGAGCTGCAGCATACCTGGTTCCTAGTGTGAGGCTCCACATACTTAGACTCAGGATCTCCTCTGATTGGTTTGCTGAGGTGGGGCTTTTGTCATAAAAAGAGGAATATTCCTAGCCTCAGGTGCTGTGAGACTGTTTGCCTTTTCTGCTGATCCCACTGATCCGAGATTTTTTCTAGGGAAATACTTTATGGTTCTTTCACGGTCAACAAGAGGAGAGGAAGAGAGCATTTACTGATTACTCTGCCATTTTGGCTCCCAGAAATTCAAGGAGGTGACTTACAGATTTTTAATCCATTTTCTCAGGAACAGCTGTGGCTGATATGTGGAGCTCAGCAGCTGTCACTTACTTGACTCTGCTTGTCTCCCTTCCTGTGCTGCCACTCTGCCTTCCTGCTTTGCTGCCCGGCAGGTGCCTCAGGTCACCCTGGGGTTTTCCTGCTCAGCAATGCTGTGCCAGATACACTGTACTGTGTGCTTTGGACTATGCCCCCTCCTGTGGAACAGATCATCCCTGTCGATCTTCCAGTCCGTTCTGGTCTGTGAATCTGCCACAGTCTGTCTCCTGTTGGATTCTGCACCTCCAAAATTTGGTCAGATTCTCTTTTTAGAGGTACTGAAGGAGTTTTTTTAAGAGTTTAGGTGAGTAGTTGATCTCACTCCACCATCTTGGCTCACCCCACCCACCCCCTGATAATATACATTTTAATACACTTTGTTTTCATATTATGGATAGCTGTCTGAGCCAATAACATCAAAAAATAGATTCAACAGGAAAATGGAGCAACTACCTCAGAGGCCTTGTTATAAGTTTTGAATATTTTACATTTCTACATACAAATATGCATTTATGTTTGCACATAAGTATACAAATATGCATCTATATTCATATATGTAAAAGCAAATACATATATAGACATAAATACAGATAGACATATATATAAAGCAACTTTGCAAATTTATGACATTAGTTTATATATACCTAGGGTGAGGGTTGGGGGATGTATGCACACAATATGATTGAAGGTTGGGGGGTGTATACACACAATATTATGGTGTCAATGCAATGATGATTATGTTAATTACACAATATCTCTTCTCTTTGTATTTTGTGTAAGACACCTTCCATGACACTGGTAAAGATCTTTGATATGAATGTATCTTTCTGCTTTATGCCTCATTTACTGTTAATAAACCGATGGATCAATGAGCAAAGTTATCTCCATGACTACATCTGTCTTGGCACCTATTCTGATCCTAATATATGCATGGGAGATACTTTGAAGAGATCCTTAAGATTTCTTTTCTTCTAGTGAGTCAAATGTTTCTCTTCCTTCCTTCCTTCCTTCCTTCCTTCCTTCCTTCCTTCCTTCCTTCCTTCCTTCCTTCCTTCCTTCCTTCCTTCCTTCCTTCCTTTCTTTCTTTCTTTCCTTCCTTCCTTCTTTTTTCTTCTTTCATAATCAACAAACAGCAAACATCCAAGGAAGAATTATACCAAATATATACTAAGGACTCAGAAAAAGGTGACTATTTTAAAGATACCCAAAGATATATTTTCAAGGTATTTCAAAGAAGGTATATGGAAACAGAGTGTTATTGCTAATACATAAGAAAGAGTGAGAAAGGGGAAAGGAAGAAGCAAAGACATTATACTCCCAAGTAAATAGTTTAAAGTTCCCAAGGGATTTAGGAAAGAGTATGTGAGATTGTATACATAACAAAGCTTATGTCATTACATTTCAAATTTTGTTTTTTTCTGGTGGTGTGAGCCACAGAATAATGCATCCAAGTGTGTCATTCCCTTGCTCCATTGACTTTAATTAAACCTATTTTATGCTTAAGAAATTAAAAAACTCTTTGCAAATGAGGGGTAAAACATGCTGCTCATATGGGTAGATTTTTCCCTTTAACTCACAGAACCCAATGGCTTTGTCACATTCAGCAAATCTAGTGATTGCGGCAATGTGCCAAAATCCATTAGCAGAATCTGACATGCCACTGGAGTGGAAGTGTTGCCTTCCTCTAATATACATGATTGATAGCATCTCTGAATGAGGTCATTAGATTCTAGCCCTTATCAGCAATCTGTCATTCTGTAAAATGGTCCCATAGCTAAAAGATGGAAGGACCATATCCCCTTACTGTTCCAAAACAACCAGTAGTGTGGAGATTTCTTGGCATGCCCAGTGTTCCATAGTTCCCTTTTGAATTTGGGTGACTGGCTGGTATTTAAAAGATGGGCCAATAACAAATTACCTTTCACTTGTTACAAAAGCAACGTTATCTACTGAGTTGTCAGGCATGAAAAATTAATCCTTTTGTGGCACCACCATGCAGTATTTCAGGAAAAGAGTAAGAATAGTCATGTAGTGAAGTGAGAAAATAGAACTTTTTTTTGAGAGCTTAGACTAATTAAAAAAAAAAAACATAAACCATAAAACAACTGAGAGATGTAGTCAAATTGCTTCTTGAATGGAAACCTGAAAACCTGGAATTCTTATTGTGACAAGTCCTCTCAAACTAAGTTAACCTGAGGGTACATGTCATTAAGTATAAATAACTTAAGTGCCTGAAGGTACACTGAAACTATTGATAGTTATAGTAATCAATGGTGTGTATACACACATACATACATGTGACATGGTATGACTAGGGGGTAAATTAATGAAAATATATTTTCTTTCCTTCTTGCTTCAACCCCTTTCCATTGGGGGAAAAAAGAAAAGAAAATAGCTCTAAGTTTATCACCTCTGTCAGAATGTAGCTGGCATATTTTTGTATGTGTCCACTAGAACCATAATTGATCATGATACTAAGCAGAATCAAAAGTCTTCCAAAGATATTTGTCTCCACTAGGTTGTTTATACAAATTATTTTCTTGATCTTGTTCACTTCATGAACATCAGTTCATGCAAGTATTAGCAGATTTCTCTGAAACTGTCCCTTTCATAATTTGTCATAGTAAAGCACTATTCCGTTACATTCATATTCCATTATTTGTTCAGTCGTTCCTTAACTGATCAGTTTTTCATCAGTTTTTACTTCTTCACTATCACAGAGCAGCCATAAATGCCTTTGTTCATATTTATCTTTTTTTCCCTTTTCTTTGTTTCTCTTTAATAATGTTACTGTTATTCTTCCTTCTTTTCCTGAAGAGAACAAATGACATCACAAGAAGGGGTCCTGATTTGCATATGAATTGGATTTAAGTTCAGCAGAGTAACACAAAGTCATTAACCTCACTCTTTCTTCCAGAATCATCAAAGTCCAGTGGCAAGACAAAAGTCAGGACAACTGGCTATGGTCTGGCATGCAGTGGATGGCCTTGGCATCTTTTGTGTCAACAGAACCTACTTCTACCATTTTTTTGGCAGTTGGAACAAATTTTTCTCATCTGCCAGCTCAGTCTTCCCATGTTTAGGGTTGATATCCCCTCAAGTCACTGATGGGTTTGAGGTCTATCAATTACCCTCAAACCTGATTTATCCCATCTGCCAAGCTGGTTTCACTATGGTGTGACCACTGCGTGTACTATAGCTTCTTGGGGTGTAAGCACAATTAAGGTGGGATAATTTT
Organism: Bettongia penicillata ogilbyi; assembly: GCA_023548195.1. Lineage (NCBI taxonomy): Eukaryota > Metazoa > Chordata > Mammalia > Diprotodontia > Potoroidae > Bettongia > Bettongia penicillata. The sequence goes on from JAJHZJ010000413.1 coordinate 761,741, forward strand.
TTCTTGGAGTTCAGTTTCCCAGGATCATGCTAAATTATACCTTCTGGCACTGAGCCCACTAGTGAAAAATGCATATGTATTGTGAAGTGAGATATTGCCTTGGGGGGTGGGGAGTTCACTCATGGAAGGATGTTTAACCATTATCAAAAGGCCCCCCAACTATAAATGTAAATTCCAATGATGTTTCTCACACTTGGTCTGGTAAAGTATATATAGAGAAGACCTCTGATAGAGAGAAGAGAACTCTGATGGAGAGAGGAGACCTCTGATACCATCCCTTGTGAGAACACTGGACAAAAAATGTATGAGGTTTAGTGAGACTGTGATAGTTTTCTTTTGTTTTCCAGTTATAGTATTGTTTTACAGTTCTGAGAGTCCTGATCAGAATGGCCTCTCCCCAGTTGAAGCTGGGAAAGGATGAACTGCCCAGGAGTTGGGGTGGAGCAGGCCAGAGATAGCAGCTGGGGGCAGGAGCTCCTGTGTGCCTGGATCCAGGCAGGAGTGGGAAGAGCTTGGAATGGATCAGTCCCTTTACCCATGAAATGAGATGCGAAGCAGAAGCAGAGAGCCACCTGAGTGTGAGCACAGGCAGGAGTGGACCTGCAGGAGTGGGAACCCTGGAACTTGGGACTCTGAGCCAAGCTGAGATGGAGAGTTTGCAGCAGGGCAGGAGTAGTGAGTATGCTTTCTTACCGTGTCCTCTTGCAATGGATTGGATCCCAAGGGGTGGGATTGTCTATGGTGTGAAGGGGAAGGTACCTCCGGAGAGCCACCTTGTTGGTTTTGTTTCCCAACTGCCCCTTAGGATTTGAAAGTGGATTCTGGAGCAGTGTTCAGACTTGAACTCTTTGGCTCTTTAGAGCATGCATACACCATGAGGAGACACACCCCTAATAGGACTTTACTTGGACACTCTGTTTGGATTGAGGGGATTGTAATCTACCATGACCTGAGGTGGAGGGTATTGTATTTTCTTCTACCCCTGGAGATGTGTTGTACTAGGGAAGACCTTGGCCTGGGACCTCCTGATTGTATAAACAAGTGTTCCGGGACAGTATGTTATATACTTTTGTGTTTGTTTAAGGTCATGTGGCCACCCTGGTAATAATTTATGTTGTTATGGATTTTGATGAATAAGGTTTAGTTCTGAGTAAACAGAGAGCTTATTACTTTGTGATTCAACCCCAAATAAGTACACATATATTTTCTCAGCAGATGCCCTTAAGTGTGTTGTGTTGATGTGTATGTTTATGTAGGTAAACATGTATGTAAATGTATATGTCCACACACATACATACATATATACATATATACATACATATATGTGTGTGTGTGTGTGTGTATATATATATATATATATATATATATGTTAGTTACTTATAGGGCATAATTCTGAATTATTCCCAAGAATGTCTAACCTACTTCACGTTTCCACTGACATTGTGTGAATATGTCCACTCTTTCTTAAATATTTGCCATTTTCCTCTTTTTTTGGACAACTTTGTTAGTATAATGGGTGTGAGCTGGAAGCTTAGAATTGTTTTAATTTGCATTTCACTAAATACTAATGATTTGAGGCTTTTTAAAAAATTGGCTATTGTAAGGTTGCACTTCAGGAAATGCAATCTTTATACTACATTAGCTATATGGTTGAAAAGAAACAACCCACTCTCACTCTGAAATCTCAATAATTATTCATTAGATTTACAACAAAGAAGAGGGAGGAAGGGATAAATGAAATGTGTTTATGTACTTCACTGATGGTTATTCTCTCTAAGTATATAAATGTACATCTTCCTCACTCTAAATAACATTTGTTCACATTATACAATAAATTCTATATAAAAGCATCCATGCACAGGAGTTCTTCCTATAAATTTATTTAAACAACCAACATAATGACAAACCATATCCCCTTTCAAACAGAGACATGGACATGTTATTTTGGGAAGGAGCAGAATATGTGTCTGTATTTACACACATTACATATGTCTGGGTACATATTACCTGGAGTTGCCAGTATTTCCTGAGTTTTTGGGCTTGTCAGAACACTTCCACTGAGAAGCTATATGGATAGAGGTTTAGAGATTAAGGAAGGTGTGAAAACCCTAATTTAATTCCATGCTGACTGAGACTCATTGCTTTTTAGAATACACAAGCAGAAAAAGAGGAATGGTAAATTCGTGTCTCTCCCCCCACCCCCACCCCCACCACTGGTTGCTACAATCATAGAACAGTAAAGGTCATCCATTTAGGAGTAGAAGAGAGTTCTTCAAAAGAGAGTATTAGCCAAAAGTAGATGAGCATATGGAATCATGCTAGAACTAGCCAAAGGAGCAGAGAACAGGTTCTGGAGAACCAGCAGCTCTGGTGATTAATGAGTCCCAAAACCCAGTTAAAAGCTCTTTTCCTCTCCCTGACTGGTTAGTTGTCACCCTTCATGCTCAAAGAGAACCAAAGTGACATTATTATGTTGGAGTCAAGGTAAAATGGTATGGGTGATATTTTTTGACTCTTGCATAAATTGGTGAAGTGGAATTAACTGAGACAGAGATATCATGGGAGTCTAGTGGTAAGACAAAAGTCAGGACTTACTGGCAATGACTTGGTGTGCAGTGGATCACCTTTGATCTCTGACCAAACTCTAAGTTCTTCGTACAGCATGCTTCCACCACCTTCATGGCCCATTGGAACATTTTTTATATTCTCCTATTCTTCCAGGGAAATCTTTAACATGCTTAGAGTAGACACTCTCTTAAACCACTTACATGTTTGAGGACCCTCAAATATCCTTAACCTGCTTTAGCCCACATGTCAAAATAAGCAGTGCATAGTGATGAGAAAATTTCCATCCTGAATTCATATCTCACTTCCTTCATTCACTATGTCAAATTGGATGGTAAAAAAGTGCAAAGGTAAAGGAACACTAAATAGGGTCACCAAACCTATCACAGTTTTGTTGTTGATGTTTCTGTCCCTTATAGCTTGGTTGACTGCCTATCTGAATATTCTATGCTTCTTGATACTACTGACCAATGACATGGCCATTGACATTGTTTTTTCTCTGAGAGTATAAGTTCCTGGTTCAAGATTAAGGTGAATTCAGTTCATTAGAAAAGAAAATTCCCTTGTTTCTATTTGTATAGAAAGAGTGTCTGTGAATTTTGGGTGCATTTTGGTCACCTTTTAGAGTGACTTTGAAGCTGGAGAAAACACTAATGAGATGATCTAGGAATGAAATAGGTTGGAACTGAGTAAGGTTGTCTGCAATATGTATTTATTGCCACTGCTGGTGGCACTTACCTGTTACTAAATAATTACTAGCATACACATCTAGTTCCCTTGTTTCATGGGTCAACATGTGGTCTGTTTACCTCATTCCTTGCTATGTAAACAGCAAACTGCTATTCTGATCACGTATTTCTTGGATGTTATATTTTACCCCAGAACTGAAAATACACTGCTACCTATTTCTATTTAGCATGTCTTTTCATTCATATACAAAGACCTGAGATGTGGTTCTTTCCTAAGAGTATTTTCCAAGAGTATCACATTGGATAGTTGGGAGGATAGGAAAATAGAACCAAATATACTGGGAAGGGACATGAAGGAGGAAGGTAGTGACAGGTGTCTGAGACATTAAATCCTATCTCCTTTAAGATGTTTGGCATCATACTATGAATCTAAGCTTGTTCATAACAGCTAGCTTCAAGCAATGCTGTTCCCCGAATGTGTCAGCCTTCTCATTAATAAAGATTACTGTGAAGGACCAAATGAAGGTAAAAATGGCCTTCCAACATTTATTTATTTTGACATAACTTTGGCCTGGCTTGGTTCATAGAGAAAGGGCTGTGAGATTGGTACTTTGGAAGCGCAATACTGGCAGGCAGAGCTCACACAGATGGGAGATTAGCCAGAGGTAGACTAATCAGCAAAGCTGATCCAAAAGTCAAAATCTATGAAACAGGCAGGCAGGGTAAGATAAGTAATTTGTAAAGGCAGTTGAATGGAGAAGGAGAAGGCAGATTACAAACTAATTGAGTGAAGTGAGCAGGCATTATATCAGGTAAGTCAACAAAACTAGTCTTCAGCAAAGATACATTCAATGCTAAGATTCCATAATGAAAACTAAGGTGGATAAGCAGTTGAACACTAGAAGATCCGATATCAGACTGGCATTTTGATTAGCAACTTTATGTGATGTGGACTTCTCAGTACCATGGCAACTTCCCCATAACAGACATAAATTCTTCCATTCTCCATCAGATCTGATACAGATGTGGTTTCAGTTCAATCTTGTACCTCCTCAACTCCCATACCCCTTTTAGTTCTGATGGCTATTGCTGAAGCGCAAAGTGTACTGGTGCAAAATTCTTCCATGGACTGGAAGCATAGATCAGTGCAGAGTGAAGTGCAAATACTCTCTCATATCTCATCCTATCTTTTATGGATTCGCAATGAGGGACAGAATGTTTCTTACAGTATTGGCCATGGTGAAGGCATCATACATAGAGTCACAGGGCAAAATAATTCAATTCAATGAGTACCTACCATACTGACCAATGTGTTGGGAATGCAAAGACAAAAATCAAAAGTAAATGTCCTCAGGGAGCTTACATTGTACTGGAGAAAAACAACATCTACTCAACAGAATGATTACAAAGTTTTATCAACATAGCAGAAATTAATTTAAAATGTAAGGTAAAATTACATATACATATACATATATATACATATACATATATACATATATATACATACATATATATGTATATATATATATATAGAGAGAGAGAGAGAGAGAGAGTAGTTTGTTTACTTTTCAACTTAACTGCCCAAAAAACATCTTAAATTTCAGCATCTAATCATAAGTAATTCTTATTTAATGGCAGAGCAGGAAGTCACTTACAGGGGGCCAAGAAGATCCTTGGGCCTACTTCACCAAGCCAAATATCTTCCCAAACATTTTTTGCTTTCTGGTGTTTGAAATGTTTCTGAGAGTGTTTAGATTCTTTCATAACAATAATAGAAATAAGGTTTAAAATGTAGAAAATGAGTGAGACATGATGTTGGGAAGAGATGACTTTAAGACTTGGTTCTGACACTTGTTAGTCCTGTGACCTTGGATAAATCCTTTAACCTCATTGTGATGCCTCCATAAAATAGAGGTAACACTTCTACTATCCATCACAAAGTGTTATATTGAGTATAACATTGTGGAAGCCCTGAAGAGTTATATAATTCAAGATATTGTTATCTCAGGTGCCCAGGAGCTAACACCTACTTCCTCTGCTCCCTTTAGCTTGTTTTTACATATTACTTCCTTTTTTCTTTGCATTATATTTAATTTCTAATATTCTTCATTTTCTTTAGAATAAGGAAGACTTCCAAATGGAAGAGATAGGCTTTCACTTTATTCTCCATTTGGGGAAGGGGAGTACAATATGTAAGTTGGTCATGAAGTGGTCATTTTTGTAAGTCATTGGCTAAGTGTCTCAGCCAGAGTTGAATGGCAGGATTCAAAGAAAAACTTTCCCAAAAACTGTACTTTATTGAAAACAAAACAAAACAAAAAGAGACTGTATTGTGTTCTGAATTCAGATTTAATGGTATATTTATATAATTTTTCCTCAGAATGTTAAAATTGAGTAATCTATGATTCTTACCCTCATTTCACACCTGCATTTTCTGCCATCTTATACTTATTCTTCCATAGAAAACAAACAAAAATCAGTGTTCTGTTTGAATTTACTTTATTGAATATAATTTACATGAAAAAAAATGGTTAAATAGTCCTGTATGGAGAGAAATTGTAAAATATGTACCATAAAATATCCTGAATACGATAACCATTTTATGATTTCTAAATATAGATTTCAAAGCATTTGCATCCACCATTATAGGAAGAAGTGTTGGAAGTGGAGATGTGTGTGCTTCTGTATGTCCCAGCTCTTAAAGAAAAAAGCAAGGGGAGCACAGTGAGCGAGGTCACTCTCTTCTATCCCTAATTCCACTTCTTTCTGTATTTTGTGGTAGCTGTTACTGTGAGGCATTCTAGCCCTCATGTCAGTCTGGCTGCCTGCTCCTGCTCTACAATCAATAGCTTCCACAGAGTGTAGGTTTTCAAACCTATAAAGAGAAGTTTGAGTTAAATTTACTGCCTCCAAATGCAGTCATGTTTCCACTCTTGTATTATTATTTCCAGTAACAGTACATGGAAGTTGAAGCCGCTAAAACTTAAGAGATTAGCCTTGAGATTCTGTCACAGTTCACGTGGTGGACTGGAGACTCACCTCAATGGCATTCTGTACCCTCGGGAATTGGCAACAAATGCTTCTAAAGGGCAAAGGAAAGGAAGAACAAAGAAACTTTTGAAACTTGTGAACCTAAGTTGAGGTTCTGCTATCTCCTAGCTAACCAAATTATTCTTTCCTATTCCCACAGAAATGTATATGTATGTATGTAATATATCCATATGTATGCATATATTATTCTTTCTATCAAATATTTATTTTTTCATCTCCCTTCCTTTCCATACCTATGGAAAGGGGAAAGGGGAAAGTAGAGGCAAGGAGATTTATACAATTTTTAATAATTTATTATCATGTCATTTTAATTTTTTATAATTTATAAAATATATAATGATTTAGTAAGCATTTACACAATTTTTATTCCTTATTCTCTTTATTTCTTTTATTCCCCACCCCTACATAAAAGAAAATAAAGAAGAAAAGAAAGACAGGAGAAGGAGAGGAAGAGGGAGAGGGAAATTACTTGGAACCTGAGTTTTTAAACCAGATTTGGAACAAGGGATTAAGGCAAGAATCACCTGAGAGGAACTAAAAGGTGCACAGTGCACTATAATTAAAAATAATCAATATGCTCAATATCTCCTACAAGCCTAAGATTATGTAGAAGATGAGTGACATATTCATTAAGCAAAAAAACAAACAAAATATGTTGTTTAATAGAACAAGAGTGAAATGACAAGCATAGTTGTACATTATTTATACTTCCATAAAGACGAATGTGAAATAAGAAAGATCACAACTCAATTCTCCTATGGAGGAAGGGGGAAAACAATAAGAGAAAGGAGTATCTCAGTGAATGGTGGAAAATAGTAATTCATGAAGATGTAAAGTACTGTAGTTATGAAATGCCTTTTTAAATTCTTATTTATTTTGAGTTTTCAACATTCATTTCCACAAGATTTTGAGATTCAAATTTTCTCATCTTTCCCCTCCCCTCACCCAAAACATCATGCATTCCGATTACCCCTTCCTGCAATCTACCCTCCCTTCTATCACACCCTTCCCTTCCCTTATTCCCATCTTCTATCTTTTCTTGTAGGGCAAGATAGATTTTCTATACCCCATTATCTAGATTTCTTATTTTCCAGTTGTATGCAAAGACAATTTTTAACATTAGTTCCTAAAACTTTGAGTATCAACTTCTCTCCCTTCCTCCCTCCTCACCCATTACCACTGAGAAGGCAAGTAATTCAATATAGGCTATATATGTGTAGTTTTACAAAAGACTTCTATGATAGTCCTGTTGTGTAAGACTAACTATATTTACCTCCATCCTGTCCTGCCCTCCATTTATTCTGTTCTTTCTTTTGATCTTGTCCCTTCCCAAAAGTGATTACTTCTAATTGATCCCAACTTCCATTTGCCCTCTCTTCTATCATCCTGCCCCACCACACTTATCCCCTTCTTCCCTACTTGCTTGTAGTGTAAGATAGATTTTCATACCAAATTGAGTGTGCATGTTTTTTCCCTCCTTAAGCCTGTGATAAGAGTTAGTTTCACCTTTTACCTCTCAACTCCTCCCTTTTCCATCCATTGAAAAAACTTTTTCATGCCTCCTTTATGAGAGACAGTTTGCCCCATTGCATTTTTCCTTTCTCTTTCCAGTATATTCCTCTCTCATCCCTTAATTTTATATTTTGTGATGTCATCCCTTCCTATGCAACTCACCCTGTGCTCTCTGTATGTGTGTGTGTATATATGTATATATATAATATATATGTATATATATATATATACATATGTGTGTGTCTGTGTGTGTGTCTGTGTCAACGTCTGTGTCTGTGTGCCTTTGTAATCCCTCCAAATACCCAAATACTGAGAAAAGTTTCAAGAGTTACAGATGTTATCTTTCCATGTAAGAATGTAAAGAGTTCAACTTTACTAAGTCCCTTATGATTTTTCTTTCCTGTTTGCCTTTTCATGATTCTCTTTATTCTGGTGCTTGAAAGACAAATTTTCTATTCCATTCTGGTTTTTTTTCCTGAAGAATGCTTGAAATTCCTCTATTTAATTGAATGACCATTTTCCCCCTGAAGTATTATACTCAGTTTTGCTGGGTAGGAGATCCTTGGTTTTGATTCTAGTTTCTTTCACTTGTGGAATATCATATTCCAAGCCCTTGGATCCCTTAATGCAGAAGGTGCCAGATCCTTTGTTATCCTAATTGTATTTCCACAATATTCAAATTGTTTCTTTCTAGCTGCTTGCAATATTTTCTCTTTGACCTGGGAATTCTGGAATTTGGCTACAATATTCCTAGGAGTTTCTCTTTTCAGATATCTTTCAGGAGGTGATCAGTGGATTATTTCAATATTTATTTTGCCTTCTGGTTCTAGAATATCAGGGCAATTTTCCTTGATAATTTCCTTAAAGATGATGTCTAGGCTATTTTTTTTATCAGGGCTTTCAGGTAGTCCCATAATTTTTTAAATTGCCACTCCTAGATCTATTTTCCAAGTCAGTTGTTTTTCCGATGAGATATCTTACGTTATCTTCTATTTTTTCATTGTTTTGGTTTTGTGTTGTAATTTCTTGGTTTCTCATAAAGTCATTAGTTTCCATCTGCTCCATTCTCATTTTTAAAGAACTATTTTCTTCAGTGAACTTTTGAACCTCCTTTCCATTTGGCTAATTCTACTTTTTAAAGCATTCTTCTCCTCATTGGCTTTTTGGATGTCTCTTGCCATTTGGGTTGCTCTATTTTTAAAAGTGTTATTTTCTTCAGCATTTTTTGGATGAGCTTTAGCAAGTTGTTGTCTTGCTTTTCATGATTTTTTTTGCATTGCTCACATTTCTCTTCCCAATTTTTCCTCCACTTCTCTTATTTGATTTTCAAAATTCTTTTTGAGGTCTTCCATGGCCTGAGACCATAGTCTATTTATGTTGGAGGTTTTGGGTGTAGAAGCCTTGATTTTTAGGTCTTACTCTGATGGTATGCTTTGTTCTTCCTCATCCCAAAGGAATGGATGACAATAACTGTTCACCAAAAATTAACCTTCTGTAGTTTTAATTTTTCCCTTTTTTGCACATTTTCCCAGCCAATTACTTGACTTTTGAGTCCTTTGTTAAGAGGAGGGTGTGCTCTGGGGTCCTGTAAGTTCTTAGTTTCTCCAAGGTGACACAATCAAGGGAGAGGAGTTTACTCCTTTCTTGGCCTTCACTCTGGTCTGGAAGCAACAACAAGCTTTTCTGCCCAGGATCTATAAGTAGAATTCCCTCTCCAGAACCTCCTCCAGATTCACAGCCTATGTTCCTCCTCATCCAAGGCCTCCCTTCAGGGCTGAGAACCAGATCAGTTGCTCAATTCCTGCAGGGGCTTTAGGCTGAAGGCCCCCAAAATGGAGTCTGCTTCTGCAGTTGTTGCTACTGGAGGGGCCAGACTGCATTCCCTTCTCACCCAGGTGACAGAGTTCCCTTACTGACCTTTGAAGCTGCCTTTGGCATTTATGGGTTGTGCAATCTGTAAGTTGCAGCTGCTTCAGTGGATTCTGTGTGCCCCTGAGGCCTGCTCTGGTCCTGTCCAAGGTCAGGCTGTACTCTGCTCAGTGCCCAGTGTGATAGACCTCTCCTGTTGGTCATCCAGGTTGCCTTGGGCTAGAAATTTCTTTCATTCTGTTGTTTTGTAGCTTCTCCTGCTCCAGAATTTGTTTAGAGTCATTTTTTGCTGGTATTTTGTGGGCTGTGAGGGGAAACTTCTACAGATTCATCTTTCTACTCTGCTATCTAGGCTCCACACCCTGTAGTTATGAAATTCTTGTGACATATGTTCTTAGTGGATAAAACCCTGACCTGAAGAGTCAGAGAATCTGAGTTCAACACATACTAGTTGCATGACTATGGACATGTTGCTCAACCTCTCAGTGACCTAGTCATCTTGTTTAAACATTAAATGGCTAATAATAATAATTTATTAGAGACCTGGATACATCCAGAAGATATGCAACATCTGGGTGTGAACCTGGTGATATTTAATGGTGTATAGGAAATGCATTCCCCATGGAGAATAATTATATATGGTAGAATGTGTCTCGGGATGTTAGGGAGAAAATATTTCCTTATGTTCCTTCTATACCTCGGAAGTAAATATCCATTTATAAAAGCTGATTAATGTTAATAGGTTAAATAGAACTGGAACATTAATCACTGGCTGTTAACAACAGAGGGAAAGCACTACAATGAGGGCTCAAGCTAATGGAATTAGAGAAAAATATGCAAACTCCTGATTGTATCCCCAGGAACATCAGGACAGATGTAATCCCCCTGACTATTGAAGAATAATATCAGATTAATAGCTGTATTAAGTTTATGAATATATGGTCAGGTTAGCAGGTAGCGGGGCAGAACTGGTTCATATGGAGAGATTAAAAATTGAGAAAAAGGTAGGAATGTTTGGAGAAGGGAGTCAAGATACATTAGGAAATAGAAAGCATCAAGATCAAGAACAAACAAATGAATTGACAAGCAAGAGAAAAAAAGTCCATCTCTTTATCAGAGATTGGAACAAAGCAGATGTTGGAGAGTTATTGAGAGGTTTTGATATTTAGAATAAATAATAGAAGGATATCCCCACACATGGCTTCTGTTTTCTGAATAAAATGTGAAATACATTTCTCTGCTAAGGGAGAGAAATAAGTGGGAAGTGGTAGGGGGGATTGAAGAGGGAAGGAAAAAGTTTGAAACAGCAACTGTGAACACTGTGATACAGTCAACCAGAGAAGAGGAAAATGATTGTCTTGTTTACTAAAGAACCAGTGGAGAGTACATAAAATAATTATGTAACTTTTGGTCAGCATAGTTGTGTGACTTCCTCCAGCATTATTTAGTACAGAATAGATGAGTGGAGAAGATACATGTTGGACATAATCTGGATTGGGACATTGACAAGGCATGGGATAAGAAGGCACTAGATCCAAACAAAGATAGTGTTTGGTTGGTTTTAACTAAAGAGTTGTAATTAGGAAGTGAGGAAAGTCAAGTCAGAACTGGACTGATATCTGGGAGAATTCAGAGGCATAGTGAGACTAGACATTTTGCTAAAGATGATATAGGTTCTGTCAGTCTGTTACTTCATCTGTAAAATGGTGATGACAATAACACCTATCTCACTGGCTTATTGTGAAAATCAACTGAAATAACATATATTCAGTGTTTTGCAAACTTTAAATGCTATAAACATTCTAGCTATTATATGCCTGACAAAAGAAAGCTGTACCTGAGGTTCTCTGTTTCACGTATAATATTATTTTTTTGTTTTATTTTGCATATGAAAATGTTTATTTTTGGGGGTATGTTCAATAAATTCTAAATTAAAAATTTAAAAAAACAAGATTAAGTTCAACAGAAAAAGTGTCATAGAGTGATGGAATAGAGGAAATTAATGTTAAGAATTTTTGACCATGGCAATAAAATATTCAGGTAGAGGCAGTATTGGAACAGTGCTCTGAGAAAGCTGCCTTTGAAGTCATTGGGATTCTATGACAAATACTGGTTGTTAAACTCATGACAGTTCAATGCTCTCTCAGTGCTCTGTGCAACTCTCCAAACATGAGTGCAAAGAAGTTGGCAACCTGTGATGATAGAGGGATTCCCTTCAAAAAAAGAGGCCCCTCTATCACTGAAATTGCAGGTCTAGCCCTTATGCCAGTGTCTGATGATGAGAGCACCAAGGTGATGTGAAGGCCTAAGTCATAGGAGTTGAGGAGTTTGATGGACCATGAGCTCAGGATGCAGAAGCACAGTATTAAGATGTGAACCTAAAGAGAGGGACCAAGTTTAACGCTGTTTTTTAATGCATCAATAAGTTCATTGCTTGTTTTCAGAAAATACTAAATAGCAATAAATATTACTATAATAAACACTACACTTCCTAATAGTAATACAGTAGAGTGCTTCTTTATCACATCCATTTATGATATCAGTGGACAGAGCATAATAGGAAACAGCTTATGGGGAGGCCAGAATACACAAATATATCTTCCAAGAGCATGTTATCACAATTCAAATGTGTATCCCATGCTCCATTAATTCCACTTAGCTGTTTTATCGTGAGTGTATATTCAGGTGGAAATGTTCATGCTTCTGAATATCTCTTGTGGCAAACATAGCTCAGCTTTTGCAAGTACTTAACACAGAACTGAACGGTGGGTTTGATTTGTCTCTTTCTATGGGAACTTTTCCTAATTCAAAAGATTTATAATTAAACACATGCAATTTAACAACTGCCAGAGGCCAGTACTTTACAGAAACTAGGAAGGAGTGAAGTAGAGACATAGTACCCAGTGGGGCCCATTTTCCATTTTTGTTTTTCCAAGTCTTGGCTTTCCCTGTGCTTCCCCGTCCTTTACTGAGCTACAGGAAAACATTTTATTTTGCTTTGTTTTGTTTATTTAATGTTCCTCTTTTTCAGCATCAGTAGTGACTCCAAATACTAGTACCCAAGGTACTGAGTGCATGAGGCTCTTCCCTAGGTCCTTGACTTTGCTGTGCTTTCTGTCAAATTTGGGAGGAGTTTCTCATGGGAAAGGCTGTCCATGGATTTGATTCAGCAGTTCTGTAACCTAATAGTGTCTAGCAGTTTCCTGAATAAGCACTGAGATAATTATGACTGGTATCATGCAACCAGTGTGTGTTAGATGCAGAACTTGAAACCAGATCATCCAGACTCCAAGATCAGCCTTCTGCCAACTATACTTTCTTCTCTATTAAAATGTAAACTCCTTGGGAATTGAGGTTATTTCATTCTTTGTATTTATATCCTCCCTATCTATCACAGTACTTAGCACATAGTAGATACTTAAAAAATTTTTGCTGATTATGTCACATAATATAATCTCTCCCCTAATTATGTTACCATTTACTTTTAAAAAAAGAAAGTATAAATAGCATTTCAACTTGGCATTCAAAAAGTGAACGGATATTGATAGTCCATCACATGGGGCAGCTAGGCCACTCATTGGATAGAGTGAATAAGGATTGGAATTAGGAAAGCCTGAGTTCAAATCTGGCCTCACACACTAGCTGTGTAACCTGGATAAGTCACTTAATCTCTGTTTGCCTCAATCCAATGGAGAAGAAAATGACTAATGATTACTATATGATGGGTACTGCTACAAACCAGTATCTTGGCCAAGAAAACCCCAAGAACAGCAACAATAGTCTCTAGCATTTATGCAGAGTGTCCCACAAGTCTTGTTTGATCATAGTGTTTTAAATTTGATAAAACAATTTGTATTCATTATCTCATTTGATCCTCATAACAAAAATCCTATGAGGTCTCTACCCCTATTTTAAATATGAGAAAGCTGAGACTGAGAGAAATGACTTAGTCAGGATCAAACAGTGAATAAGTAACTGAAGCAAGATGTGAACTAAGACCTTTTATCTAATTTCTGTACTAGGCTACCTGCCCACTTGAAATATACTAATGAATAAACCAACTTTGGTTAGAAGTTAAGCTTTCTAAATGAATATTTATTGGGTGAATGAAAAGAATGACTCCTTATTTTCTATTGTTCTCTTATGGGTGTGGTACTATACCAAACATCTATTAGTAGAGGGCTACCTACTTATATTGAGTGAAGGTTTTTACTTTGAACAGTGTAGATAAATTTCCAGCCCAAACCCATCTCTTCTGTCCTTGAAGTCTTCTTATTTTTATTGTCTATGGCAAACAGTTCTGGACTGAATTGTATATATACTACTTTGTTCTCTAATTATTTTATGGGCTTCTGTCTTTTCTTCCCTCCAAAACCTAAACTTTTTGAACGCCTGAATGATTGAATATTTAATAATAATACTAGCTAATTCAAGGAGATGTTTATCAGTTGGGGATTGCTGGGCAAGTTATGGCACATGACTGTGATGGAGTACTAATGTGTTATAAGAAATGAAGGGGTGGGTAGTTCAGAAAAAATCATAGCAAGACCCATATGAACTGATGCAAAATGAAGTGAGAAGAATCAGGAGATCATTGTACACAAAAACAGCAATTTTATATTGATGATCAATTGTGAAAGACTTGGTTACTTGACCAACATAATGTTCTTCAGTCCTGTGTCTCCTCAGGTTACTGGGTGGGTAACCTTCATATCAAATTCAATCCTTGCTACTTCAAGGCTTACATATGAACATTTTAAGTGCCAAAGATTTATAAGATACTCTGATGGACACTCTAGGGAATCCAGTATTGTAGAAGATATAAATCCTGCTCCATCAAGTATATAATCTACAATCCTAAGCATAATAAGATAAGTACACATGTACAAACCAGGGACAAATGACCATAATACTGACTTCAAAAAGTGTGTTTCTTCATTATTTTCCCTTTTCATTATTTCAGGTTTCAACCCTTCTATATCTTATACTTTTTATGGGTGGCCATGAAGGGTATAAGGTAGGGAATCAAACCAATGGTAAGGAATTTTGACCTCAGCTGGGTTGGTTGAGGTGGAAGACATGCATAACTCTTCTTTTGAGTGGTTGGCATGAGCCCCAGAAATTCCATGTATCATCCTTCTCACTATGGTGAGACATCAGAGAGAGTCTGGAGGGATTATAATATTAAGCAATGTATGACGCTGGACTTCTCAACCCAAGAAGATCTGAAGTCTGCTATAGAAAAATTTGGGGCATCTGAGCCTTGGCACAAATCTTTTTTTTTTTTTATGTATATATATATATATATATATATATATATATACATATATATATGTATATATATATATATATTTCATTTTTTTCCAGTTACACATAAATACAAGTTTAACATACATTTTTAAATAAAATTTTGAGTTCCAAATTTGCTCTTTCCTTAAGACAGTAAGCAATTTGATGTAGGTTATAAATATAGCACAATTCGAAGTCAATTCATTCTCTTCCCTTGATCCCCCAACATATGAATGAGAGACTTCTGCACTCTATAAACCATCTGATCTGGGAATTTGATCAGGCTTAGGTGGGGCTACAGGAGAGATTCCAGAAAAGACTCCTGAGTCATTTGTGCCTCCAATTCCATCCTTATCACTCCCATGAAGTGAGGGCACTGGAGGAAACCACATGAGTTTCACTAACCCACCTTCACTAGCACCCACCATATTAGTGGCCTCATTATTTCTTAATAGGAATCAGGTTAATTACAGATTGCCTGATTATAGTGGCAGGAGCACTTTTAGTTGTAAATGAGAAGTAGAGTAGGAAATGGAGAAGACACTAAGTCTGTTGGCCACTTCAGTGCTACTCAGGGCAAGAGTTGAAATGATGACGACTTACTTAAACCTCAGTAATCTCAATGTTGTATTCAGTCATCAGAGACTTATTGTCTTTCATTCTCTAGCCCCTCCCAGCTCTTTCAACATCTTTCCTCTCCTCAACCATCTACATATTGAAAATAATTTCAAAAATGTCATCTTCACATACGTAGTACTTTGAGGTTTATAAAAGAACTTTCTCTCACAACAATCCTACATGGTTAAGTTCCAAAAAGAAGAGACAAAGAACCAGGAAGAGGGAGAGACAAGATATACAAAAGCAAACAGTTTATATCAGTACTGGCCCATACAATTGTCTCTTGAAGCTATCTGATGAATTCAGTAAGGGGACCTGCTTGACAAATTGTACATTTCCCCCACATTTTATTCCATTAAATATATGTCTGATGGAGAAGGTCTTTCATTGCATCTGGGACTATCTCTAGTCTTTCAGATGTGTATCTGGTCACTGGACAAAAGATGACTGAAGGAGAAAGTGAGGCTTGTGACTTTGTCCAACTCTCCTTCACTTATATCCAATTCAATGCAAGCTATGTCATCACTGACCTGATGTGTTGGTCCTCTTTGAGAATAAAGAACAGAGTACAATTTTTGAGTAGTCCAAGCTGCCCAAATGGGGTTCCCGGATGGCCAGATCCAGTTGGGCAACTCAGCTCCTCTTCTCCTCTCCTCTCCTAAAATGGGGTATTATACCCTTACCTGAGAGTGTTCTGCCCAAAGGAAGAAAACTTTTGATAAGTAAAACCTACTTTAGCTCAGTCACTTATCAGTGTATGACCCTAGATGGTCCCTTAATCTCCCTTAACTTCTATTTCCATGTCCATAGAATGAGGATTATAATACCACCTATTTTTACAGAATTGTTTGAGGATTAAATGAGATGTTATATGGAAAGTAGTTTGCCAACTTTAAAATCTAAATATATGCACTTATGCATATGTATAAACATATATGTGTCCCTTCCATAAATATATATATATGTGCGTGTATGTATATATATATATATATGTATATATATATATATATATATATATACATATATATATGCATGTGTGTGTGTGGATGCATATAAGTGTGGGTGTGCATATATACATATATATGTTATTATTCAGTCATATCTAACTCTGTGTCACTTTTAGGGGGATAAAATTGGTAAAGATAACGGAGGGGATTATCATTTTGTTCTTCAGATCATTTTACAGATGAGAAAACTGAGGTTAACAGGGTTAATTGTTTTGCCCAGGGTCACATAGATAGTAAGTATCCAAGGTCAAATTTGAACTTGAATCTTTCTGACTTCAGGCCTGGCACTCTGTCCACTGGGCTAGCTAGCTACAGACATATACTAGCTAAGAAAGTCCTGGGAGTCCTGCCTCTGACATACTCACTACAACCATGGGCAATCAACCTGAGAGTCAGTTTCCTCCTTTTGTAAGGATGAAATGAGATGATATGTGTAAAGGGCTATTCCAAACTAAAATATTACAGATGATTAAAATATTTGATTGATTGTGGTGCCTTTACAAATAACAAAAAAGATTTATCATTATATGAAGGCCATGAAAAAGTGTATCCTAGATTTACTTACTGTGACTGCTGACTGAAGAAGTTATGACATCTGCTTAATGCGCTGTGTTTTTTTTCTCTCTCCTCTTTCCCCCTCCTTTTGCTAATGCATTGATCCTATATTTTCCTTTTCTTGCTTTGAAAAAATCACACCAGTTTTACAATTGCAGACTATATAAACAGGCTCTTGGTATAAGCTGTGTAATAAAGCATCAGAAAGATTTGCAAATACTCCAAAAAGGAATATTCAACTTTATTCCCCTCAAAAATCCCTTGATGTGTGCAGCTATGAGCCTTTGAATGATAATGGAAGAAAAGAAATCTGGGCTCTATGATCAGTGAAGAAGTTTGATGCTGTTCATTTCAGGGAGACTTCTTAGCTTTTTCAAATGTAAATTTTTGCATCCCGAGGTTGAGTTAATTTATTTTCTTGGGAGGGCACTAATTTTCTTGTAAAAGTTTATCTGCAAATAATTAATTATTCACACACATAGTGAGTATTTTTTTCTGTTATTTATGGCCTGAAAAATTGAGAACATCTTTTCATAACAAAAACAAACAATAACAAACACAACAGTAACCTCATCATTAAATAACACTCCCACAGATGGCAAGATGACCTGGAAACACAGCACAGGAACCTCACTGTTACCTGCCATTTAATTAATCTGAAGCCAACACTTCTGCATAGCTACAGGCTGATGATCATTGATGTTCATCATGATAACCCCAAGGCATAATAATATCCTGAAGGGCTTCCTGATTCATAAAAGGCACGCTAAAAAGTGTTCAGTTAAAGTTTTAATGATGTTTATTTTTAAGAGGTTATTTGTATCTGAAACCCATGATTTCATTAGTGTAAGTAAAATCTGGTAAGACACGCCTCCTCTAATTAGATTAGCAACTATTCTGCATCTTACAGTTTTAAAGAGTTACCAGAGGGCACTAGGTGCATAAGTGAGACACCCAGGCTCACATTTCCAAGATTTATCAGAGATAGAACTTTGAAACCATGTGTTCCTGACTCTGAGGTCAGCACTTATATTGAAGCACCCCAAGCCCTCTAGTAATTCCATTTAGTTGCAAATTTCTTCTATGTAGTCATTATTTTTTTTAATTGACATGCTATGTATAGCATATAGGCAGTATGACTAAAAGTAATGGCATTTGATATTACATATTTGTAGCCATAAGGAATCTTAGTTACCATACAGGCCCTCTACTTTATAAATAGAGAAATTAAGGGTCAGAAAGGTAAAGTAATCTCCCTCAAGTCAGACAGGCAGTAATAGCAAAGTTAGAATAAATCCAGGTTCTCTGATTCTAGATCTAGAACACTTTTCCCTAGCACCTCACTATTGTGTTTATGTGTATGTATGTATATGTGTTTGCATGTATATGTATGTATGCTTCCCATTTGTATTTTTCTTGACAAATAATCAGAGGTTTAGAGTAATTTGCCATTTCCTTCCCCAGTTCATTTTATTAATGAGGGAACTGAGGCAAAGAGTTAAGTGATTTGCCCAGTGTTACACAATTAGTAATTGTCTGAGGTCAGGCTTTGTTTGTCCTTCATTTTTGAAGAGGATCATGGCATCAGGGAATGATGATGTGAGGTAGTGCTGTGCGAGGTCACCAGCCTTACTTTCTCCTCCAGAGTGATCTGGGTCCAGTGGCCATATATTCATCAAGAAAACTGGAAATGACCCAGGATGCAATGGGAAACCCCTGACCCTTTTAGGCTAAGGCCTTTTTAGGTTCCCACTTTGAGGGAAGTAATGACCATTTGGTGAATAGGCCTCTTTAAGAAGTGAGTCAAGGGATTCATTTGAATTACTCTTTTAATTAAAATTAATCAGTTGAAATTTAATCACCCTTTTAATTAAAAAAAATCAAATTGGGAGGGGAAGACCCTCAGGGTTACTGGTCAAAAGAGAAAAAGTTGTTATTGACATTCACTCTGAACCAGGAGGTCCCAAAATATAGACATTAAGTGGAGCTTGGGCAGGGTCCTATTGTTCAATCTCTAAACTTCAGAGATGGATTTGATTTGAACTCAGAAGCATGGGTCTTCCTGACTCCAGACTAGAACTCTATCCACTGCTACACCTAGTTGCCCCAATATATACATCTATATGTTCATATGTATTCTATGTATATCTCCAAGTAATAGTTGTCCTTTGAAGTCATCATGTTGAATAACTGTAAGCTGATTACAATAATGCTGCAATTATGCAAAAATTTTGGAATTCTCCTTGGAAAACTTCCTCTGGGACCAACCTATAAACCACACAGGACAATCAGATTCATTATTTTATACTTTATTTTGGGGTTCTCTTTGTTTTTTAACTAGTGTAATATAACCCATTCAGAGTCAGTTGTGTCCAGACATTAGGCAAATGTAGCTCTGAATAAGATGGATACAGTTAAGTATCTTATCCAATAGATTTGGCTCTGAATGAATCAGAGAATCAAGGAATATCAGTAGTGGAAAACTATATTCCATAGGTTTCTGAAATTCCTATCTGACCCCAAAGTCTTCTATAACACACGAGAAAAAAAGAAAGATTTCCACTGAAAACCTTTTATGAAAGAAAATCTATGAACTCTCCAAAAAGCACCTTCCATTTCTGAAAAACTCTAGTTTGGGGGAAATATTTTTCCCCTTATTTTTACATTTATCTTATTTTTGTTGGCATCTTTGTTTTGATGTCTCATTTTTTTCCTGAAATATATCCTACCTCTCCACTAACCAAGTGAGTTACCCCTTGGGACAAAGATTACAAAAGAAAGGAAAAAATGTTCTGCAAAATTAAGAAGCCTATTGACTATGTTTGGTAATTTAACGACAATAACTTACCTTTTTATAATGTTTGCTATGTGTCAGGCACCATGCTAAGTACTGTACAATTACCTCATTTGAACCTATCAATACCTATAGTCTCACACTTCTGTCATAAAGAGAAGTACATTCTCTCAAATATTAAAACAACAGCAAAAAGCCTTAATCTGCCTCTTCATTACTTCCATTCATTTCCCTCAGTTCTGCTTTCTGAACCAAATGACAATGACAATAATAGGAACAATGAGAACAGTAGCATCTGTATGGAGCTTTAAAATTTGCTAAGTGCTTTACACATTTTATCTGATTTTATCATTAAAACATCCCTGAAAAGTAGATATTATTATCTCCATTTTATAGATGAGGAGACTGAAGCAGGCTGAGGTTAAGGGACTTGTCCAGGGCCCTATAGCTAGTAAATATCTGAGGCCAGATTTGAAGCCTGGTCTTCCTAACACTACATCTAGTTTTATATCCATGGACAAACTAGATGCCTTCCCCATGTGAATATTTTTAATACAAAAGACAGGGGTTAAATAATTTGCTTAGGGTCATTCTCCTTGTAAGTTTCTGAGGCATGATTCCAACTCAAATCTCTCTTTTAACTGCAAATTCAAAGTTCTATCCACTATGCCACATAGGGTGCCAAAACTTTGGATGGATTGCAGCCAAGGCATAGCATAACAGCATGAATACCTCCTGTATTCTGCATGCTATGTCTCTCTTAATATAAGTTAAGGTCAGCTTACTCTTTTTGGCTGCTAAATCATACTTTGACTCATCACAGCCTTACAGCTTACTAATACTTCAGCATCTTGTTCACATGATTTTGTGTTTAAACATTTGTCTGTTTCCAAAATTCCAATTCACTTTCAAAGGTAAAGATTCACCTCTGTAAGAGACATTCACAAGGATGTTCCATAGGCAGGCCTTTGCCAAATAAGAAATTTTAAATAACTTTATTAGAAGAGAAATATCTTTGAAATTTTCAGTGCTCTGACGTAGGACACAGAGACGCAAGAATTTAACACGGTCTACAATGGTGAAAGAAAATGATTGAAGTCAGAGAGATCTTACCTGGATAGCTTCTCAGGTGAGAATTTAGTGTTGCAGATAAGAAAAATAGGACAGGCAACCAAGATAGTACCAGATCCACCCTGCAAGCCAAGTTTGTTGACAGGAAATCGTACCCAAGAAACGTGGCTCAAGGATAAGATATTAAGTAAGATGGGGCAATGGGTTTGTAGAGTGGCCAATGAACATCAAGAAGGAATAAAATTTGAGTTGATGCAAGCATGATGTGTTTTTTGATTAATTTAAAATTAATTTAGTTAAACAAGCAGCACAAATAAAAGTAAAAAATAATCAGAAATACTAGGAATTTGGCACAGTGGAAAAAGAGCTATGATGTCTTAAAGGACTCATGACTATAAATTCACTCAAGAATTGTTGGCTAGTTTTACAGGGTGGCTATTTTTAATTTGACAGAATCTAAGAAATATTTACTAAGCATCTAGTAAGTATAAAGCATACACTTGAAATCAAAAATATAATAACTCTTATTTAGAATTAACTCATATTCTACTGTTTGAGGGAGAAATCTTAGTAGTGATTATATACAGGCAGATAAGTATTTAATAAGGCAGACTGATAAGGGCAAAGAAGAGATTCAGAAACTACTAAAAAAAATTGAGGCAGAAGAGAATATTGGACTTACCTGGTTAAGTCTTCACAGATGTGGTAGTATTCAAACTGAGTCTTAAAACAAGAAAATGTTTCTATAAGGTGAAACAATATTCATTATGTAAATTTATGTTTGTTCTATACTTTGTAGTAATATCTTCCATGCTTTTTATCTAAACCCTACATATTTCTTTGTTGATCATACTATTCCATTTCCTGATCAAACCTAAAAATAGAAAATTTGATAAAATATCAGTGATATTATTTTTTAATACAAAATGATCTGCTTCATTCTGCCATTGAATTCCATAGTTCTTTCTCTGGCTGTGGAAGGCATTTTGCCTTAAGAGACAATTGGGAATTTTTTAAGTCCTTGCATTGCAATCAAATACTAAGTCTACCAGAAAAATTTTTCACTCGCTGTGGTTGTTGCTATGTACAAAGTTCTTCTTGTTCTGCTCCTTTCCCTAAGCATCAGTTCATTTAAGTTTTCCAGGTCTCTTTGAACTCTTCCCGTTCATCATTTCTTATAGTACCATAGCATTCCATTACATTCATATACCACAAATTATTCAACCATTCCCCAATGGATGGGCATCCCCTTCACTTCCAGTTTTTGACCACCACAAAGAGAGCTACACTAAATACTTTTGTACATGTGGGGCCCCTTCCAATTTTTATGATCTCTTGGGAATACAGTCCTAGAAGTGGTATTACTGGGTCAAAGGGTATACACATTTTTGTAGCCCTTTGTGAATAGTTACAAATTGGTCTCCAGAATGGTTGGAACAGCTCACAGCTCACATTCCCAATGATTAGTGTTCCAATTCTCCCACATCTTTTCTAACATTTATCATCTTTCTGTTTTGTCATGTTAGTCAATCTGATAGGTATGATGTGGTATCTCAAAGTTGTTTTGATTTGCATCTCTCTAATCAACAGTGATTTAGAACATTTTTTGACTATGGAGACCTTTCACAGTGACATTATTACAGATATATTTTGCAAATAAACTTGGCTAAATGTTTTTTTTTTAACTTTTTACATTCATTTTCACAAAATTTTGGGTTCCAAATTTTTTCCCCTTTTCTCCCCTCCCCCCACCTCAATACACCCAGAATTCTAATTTTCCCTATCACCAATCTGCCCTCTCTTCTATCATCCCTCCCGTCTCTTGTCCCCATCTTCTCTTTTGTCCTGTAGGGCCAGATGACTTTCTATTCCCCATTGTCTGTATTTCTTATTTCCTAGTAGCAACAACAATACAAAACAGTTGTTCCTAAAACTTTGGGTTCCAAATTCTCCCCATTCCTCCCTCCCCACCCATTCCCTTTGGGAAGGCAGGCAATTCAATAAAGGCCCTATCTGTGTAGTTTTGCAAATGACTTCGATAATAGTCGTGTTGTGTAAGACTAACTGCATTTCCCTCCATCCTATCCTGCCCCCCGTTGTTTCTATTCTGTCTTTTAATCCTGTCCCTCCCCGAGTGTTGACTTCAAATCATCCCCCCCCTTGCTTATTTCCTTCTCCCCCACTTTCCTGTATTGTAACATAGGTTTTCATACCAAAATGAGTGTGCATTTTATTCCTTCCTTTAGTTGACTGTGATGAGGGTAAACTTCATGTTTTTTTTTTCAGCTCTCCTCTTTTTCCCTCCACTAAAAAAGTCTCCTGCTTGTCTCTTCAATGAGATATAATTTGCCCCATTCTATTTCATCCTCTCTCCTCCCACTACATTTCTCTCTCATCATTTACCTTAATTTCTTTTAAGATATGGTCCCATCCTATTCAATTCACTCTGTGCTCTTTGTCTCTGTATGTGCGTGCAAGTGTGTATGTGTGTGTGTGTGCACACGTATACATGTGTGTGTATGTGTGTGTGTATAATCCCACCAACTACCCAGATACAGAAAAATTTTAAGAGTTACAAATATTGTCTTTCCATGTAGGAATGTAAACAGTTCACTTTTGGTAAGTCCCTTATGATTACTCTTTGCTGTTTCCTTTTCATGCTTCTTTTCATTCTTGTGTTTGAAAGTCAAATTTTCTTTTCAGCTCTGGTCTTTTCATCAAGAATGCTTGAAAGTCCTCTGTTTCATTGAAAGACCATATTTTCCCCTGAAGTATTATACTCAGTTTTGCTGGGCAGGTGATTCTTGGTTTGAGTCCTAGTTCCTTTCACTTCTGGAATATCCTATTCCATGCCCTTCAATCACTTAATGTAGAAGCTGCTAGATCTTGAGTTATCCTGATTGTATTTCCACAATACTGAAATTGTTTCTTTCTAGCTGCTTGCAATATTTTCTCCTTGACCTAGGAATTCTGGAATTTGGCCACAATGTTCCTAGGAGTTTCTCTTTTTGGATCTCTTTCAGGTGGCGATTGATGGATTCTTTCAATACTTATTTTGCCCTCTGGTTCTAGAATATCAGGGCAGTTTTCTTCGATAATTTCATGGAAGATGATGTCTAGGCTCTTTTTTTGATCATGACTTTCAGGTAGTCCCATAATTTTTAAATTGTCTCTCCTGCATCTATTTTCCAGGTCAGTTGTTTTTCCCATGAGATATTTCACATTCTCTTCCATTTTTTCATTCTTTTGGTTTTGTTTGGTGATTTCTTGGTTTCTTGTAAAGTCATTAGACTCCATCTGTTCCATTCTAATTTTGAGAGAACTATTCTCTTCAGTGAGCTTTTGAACCTCTTTTTCCATTTGGCTAATTCTGCTTTTGAAAGCATTCTTCTCCTCATTGGCTTTTTGACCCTCTTTTGCCGATTGAGTTAGCCTATTTTTCAAGGTGTTATTTTCTTCAGCATTTTTTTGGGTCTCCCTTAGCAAGGTATTGACCCGTTTTTCATGTTTTTCTTGCATCTCTCTCATTTTTCTTCCCAGTTTTTCCTCCACCTGTCTAACTTGCTTTTCAAAATCCTTTTTGAGCTCTTCCATGGCCTGAGCCCACCAGACATCCACCTGGGGTGTCTGGGATACAGAGGCCCCGACCTCCACATCTTTCCCTAATGGTAAGAATAGTTCCTCGTCATCAGAATTGAAAGGCAGGAACATCTTCACCCCATCAAAGTAGCTCTCTATGGTCTTATTTTGCTTCCTTTTTCTGGGCATTTTCCCAGCCAGTTACTTGACTTCTGAGATTCCTGTCCACCCCTGCCTAGATCTGCCCAGCTAGTGCTTGGGGTCTGAGATTCAAATGGGCTTTCCGCAGCAGGTGCGGCTTCTATTCAATGTAAGCTTATGTTCTGGTGCTTGGGTGGGGGCAGGGCCGCCTCCCAGGCTCATTTCCCTCAGAGGGTTTATGCAGATACCTTCAGTAATGAAGTTCCTTTCTGCTCGGGGAGTCCCGGATGCAGCTGCCTCTGCCGCTGCCTCCCAAGGGGGCCCGAGTCACAGAGACACCCCGCTCCCCTCTCAGCCAGCCCAGAAGTCTCTCTTACTGACCTGGAGCGTCTGTGGGTGGAGGGACCTTCGCGGCCACCGGGGATTCCGTCCCTGAAGCCTTCTCGGATATGCTCCTCTGGGGCCTTGGCCAGGGCAGCACAGGGGTAGACTCCACTTTCCAGAGCACAACGGACCCCTGGGGACCGCTCTCCGGGGCTCTCTGGAATGGAAATCTTTTCCCCTGTGTTTCTGCATGCCTTGCAGTGCTCCAGAATTTGTGGGGAGTTCTTCTTGCAGGAAATATATGGGCTGTGGGTTCGGAGCTAGCATACGTGAGTCTTTCTACTCTGCCATCTTGGCCCCACTCCCTTAAATGTTTTCTTTCACAGTGAAGATAATTATATGATGATTAATGCCATTTTCTTCTACTAAAAGATAGAAATCAAATTCACAGGGAATAAGTAATCATTTATCTAGCTTTATTTTATTTTTATTATTATGAATAAAAAAAACAACAAACGTAATCATTTAAGGTTCTATATGAAACTTCAAAGTCCTAATTTGTTTCCTTTTGAAAGGATATAATAAGTAGAAAACAGTACTTCTAAATTGTGTTGCTTGCTTTTATCTTTCTGAAATTTCTTCTACTCTCTCCTGTGTATTTTCAAATGTTGCAGTGATCTTTCCTTTCCTCTTCCTTCCCTTCATTTACTTTCCCTTCCCTTTCACTCTTGTCCTCTTCTTCCCTAGTCTTCCTTTTCCTATCAATATTTCCCTTTCCCTATCACTATGTCCCTGTCTACATCCATAATTCTCACAACTAAAGGAGAACAAATAAAAATCCTTCATGTTAATAAATAGCACTTTCAAGTGAAACAAATCTGTATACCATCTTGAAAATATATGCCCTATTTCAAATTTCTAGACCAGTTGTTCTTACCTTTTCTGTTCCACAGACTAAGGACATTCTGGTGTCAGTTAATAAACATTTATTAAGTGCCTATCATGTGCTAAGCACTGAAGATAAAAATAATAGGCAAAAAGATTGTTCCTGCCCCCAAGGAGCTCACAATCTAATGAGGGAGGCAACAAGAAAGCACATAAATGCAAACTATATACAATATAAATAAGAAATTATTAAAAGATGGAAGACCCTAGAATTAAGAAGAGTTGGGGAAAACTTCCTGTAGAAAATGGGATTTTAGTTGAGACTTAAAGGACGCCAGAGAAGGCAAGTAGGGGGAGATGAGGAGGGAGAACATTCTAGGATGGAGAAAAGTCAGAGAAAACAACCAGAACCAAGAGACAGAGTGACTTTTTCATGGAACAGCAAGGAGGCAATTGCCAGTAAATTGAAGGCTATATGGCAGAGAGTAAAGACTATTGATGCCTTCTCAGAATAATAGTTTTAATGCATCAAGTAAAATAAATACAATTACAAAAAAACCCAACTAAATGGAAATACTCATAAAAAAACTCACAGACTCCATATTTAAACAATCCCTCTGAACTAAAATTCATCTGGTTCATTACTAAGAGTTATTTCCAGTAGTCCTGATTGATATCTTGCCACTGGAGTCAGGTGGCTCTGGAGGAGAAAATGAAGTTGGTAACCTTGCACAGCCTTCCCTCACACAAATCCAATTCACCTGCATGTCATGGCATCACCTCCATGATATCATGGAGAACAACAACAGTTCCTCACATCTTTGTATCCAAAGATCCTTTGAAATCATGACTGGTCATTTGCACTGATCAGAATTCTTGAGGGTTTTATTTTCAAAACTTTGCAATATTGCTGTCATAAATTATTTTCTTGTAGTGGCAATGCCTGATTTTTATATGTTTTAATGATTCTTAATTTGATATGAAGTGAATGCTTTTCAAATTTTCCAGAATATATGGTACATTTTACACAGTTATAGCTAGTCTATTATTGCTAGACTATGCAAATGAAATCAATAAATACATTTTGAGAGCTAATACGTAACAATATAAGAGATGATCTACCATATCAGGAAAGCAGTATTTCCAAGAATATTTGAAAAGAACTGAATTACTTTGACAACACAAAATCATGAAGACTGATTTTTTAAACATAGCTTATCAAAATATAATTTCTGAAAATATTCTTGGTTGAGAGGGGGCTTTTATCTTTATTTTGTATCATTTGGTAAAATGGATATTTTATAGCAGATTTGAAGTCAGAGAAGTTGAATTCAAATCTTCTAACTATGATGTACAACTTTTGTGATTTGGGCAATCCAAAGGGCTCAATTCCTACAACAGATCCTCTCCTAGTAGTGATAAAGTCAGAACTACAATAGTTGGTGTTTATTCTCTCTCCTTCTTAACTGAATAACCATCAGTATTTTTTCTGATGTTATTTGGCTTTTTTTCATAATCACACAATATATTTCTTTCTCCATCAGTGTGCTAATATCCAGCATCTTCCGATAGATATCCTATGTCTCAGTATCTATCTCCTTCTTTTAAACTAGCCAAGAGGTTCAATTTTGTCCTGCAGAACTGTAACACCCAGCATGCAATTTCTTATTTTCACAGAGAAACTACCATTCTCGATGGGACATCCAGGCTGAAATGCCTACGAAGCAGTTGATGATAATGGAATTAGAATTCAGGAGATATACTCTGTCTGTGTAAGGAAAAAAAAAAGGGAGAGAGAGAGAGAGACAGAGAGACAGAGAGACAGAGAGACAGAGAGAGACAGAGAGAATTTGTTCAGAAATTTCCTTATCAACTAGAACTACCTTCATTGCATAGATTTTTTTTTTAAATTCTCTATTTTTCCTTTGCTGAAATAAAGGATAAACACCAAACCCAAGATGTCTTAATTAACCTAGTTCTCACATTCAAACTTTAAGTGTATAAACAAATACTCTACAGGACTAAATTAGGAAGAAAACCACCAGTTTTCTGAAGAATAGCTGTTGAATTCTGCCCCAGAACTGAATTGAATAGGCCAAGCTGTTAAATTGTCCAGAATCTGTGCAAAGCTATCCTAGATACTAGTGGGCCACTCTGGTCTCTAACTTAGAGAATCAGACTCATTTGGTATTGATTCTAAAACAAAGATCTTCATTGCTGTTATTGACTTGGTTGTGTACTTGTTTCTGCCTGTTGGGAGAAAACACCCCTTTTAAGCATTTTCTGTCACTGCTCAGACTGATATAAATGCCTTGATTTTATTGTAGATTTGGATTTGACAGTTTCAGACACTTGGAGTATTTAATAGTCCCCTTCACCTCCAGTCATTTTTCAATAGGTCCACTTGTACAGACTCTTCTGAAGGCTCCCAACAGCAGCCACTTCAATCAGCTTTCCTATTTTCTCTTCAGTTGTTCCAAAGTACTTACAGACATGGTCTTTCACTTACAACATCTTTTTTTTAAGCCTCAGGAGAGCTCCTAGTCCAACTGGAGAGTGCTTAGGAATATCTCTAGCAGCCACTAAGGATCCAGGGCTGGATATAATGCTAGCTCAGCAACGTAAAGGCTTATTTCAGTTGGTCAGTGGCCAGGGTTGCTTATCCTGCTTCTCACACACATATCAGAGAGCAAGAGATATTAAGTCTTTAGTAGAATTTTTTTTTTTTATTTTTCTCCCTATGCAACTTATTGCAAACTCTTCCACTTCTTCTATGTTCCTCATATGGCAGTTCTAATTTTAACAAGTCTATGAATTGGAACCTGAAGACCTGGATTTACATTCCAATACCTCTAGGTCCCTTGTATTTCTGTCATCTACGATACACTTGCTACCTGTGCAAACTTGGAGAAATCATTCGTTTATTCTTCAATTACAATGTGAATAAAATGGAATGGTTGGGCTAAAATTTTCTTTTAAAAAATTATTGATATCAGTTTTTAGATCACCATAATTCCCTCTCAGCATCATTCTTGAAGAACCATAACATAAAATTAACAATTTTTAAGGAAAAAATGGGAAAATCAGCATAACTAATTAATACATCAAAAAGTAGAGAGGCAAAATGGCACAGTGGGCAGAGTACTGGGATTGGAATCAGGAAGACTGCTCTTCCTGAGTTCAAATCTGGTCTCAGAGACTTACCAGCTGTGTGACGCTGGGTAAGTCACTTAATTCTGTTTCCTTCAGTTCCTCATCTGTAAAATGATCTGGAGAGGAAATGGCAAACCATTCCAGTATCTTTGACAATAAGATTCCAACGAAGGTCACAGAGTAGATATGATTAAAAACATCTGAACAACAAAAACATCAAAAAGTCTGAAAATATATTCAGTTTCCAATATTTGGGGACTTCCCCCTTTACAAAGATGTGGGTAGCTGTTTTTTCACATAAAATAATAGTAATAGCTAATAGTTAAGTAGAGTTTCCTACATTACAGGTCCTTTGCAAATATCTTTTTTTATTTAATGTTCGTAATAACCTTAGGGAGTAGATGCTATTATTATCCCCATTTTGCAGATGAGAAAACCAAAGTCAAACAGATGTTAAGTGACTTACTTGGAGTCATCACAAGTAATAAGTGTGTGTGACTGTATTTGAACACAGGTCTTCCTGACTTTAGGCTCTCTACTCTGCTGAAGTAGCTGCCCCACACGTATCTTGTTTCAAGCTGGGGTTGTGCAGCAATTTTCTTTCATGTCCATTTGGAGTTTTCTTGGCAAACATACTAGAGTAGTTTGTCATTTCCTTCTCCAGCTCAGTTTATAGGTGCGGAAACTGAAGAAGAAAGGGTTAAGTAATTTTCCCAGGATCACACAGCTAGTAAGTGGCCTTCGAAGCTAGCTTTGAACTCAAGAAGAAAAGTCTTCTTTACTCTATGCCTGGCACTCTTATCTGTTGCACCATCTAGCTGCCCTAGTTTCAAGTCATATTACTTCCTAATAATTTTGCAACATTGGCTTTTGGATTTTTTTTCCTGTGGTTGCCCTTTCAATTTCTGGTCACTGGATTCAGATGGCTCTGGAGGAAAAGTGAGGCTGGTGACCTGCACAGCCCTCCCTCACTCAAAACAAAGTCAAGTGCAAGTCATGTTATTATATCTCTGATGGCCTGGTCTTCTTCAGCAACGAAGAACGAACGCACATTGCTACAGTGATAAGGCATGTTATTTTCTTGTCCCTACTTCACTCTGCATCAATTCATGCAAATCGTTTGTTACTTCTCTGGATTTATCACACATATTGGGGTTTTTTTGTCACACAATAATATTCCACTATATTCATGTACCATAATTTATTTAGCTATTCCCAATGTAAGGACATTTACTTAGTTTCCAATTTCCTGCTATGACAAAAAAAATGCTGCATTAAATGTTTTGGTGAATATGTGAAATTTCTCCTTTTCAATGACCTTTTCATGGCCTAAGTCTAGCATTGAAATCCATGGCTCAAATAATGAAGGCATTTTAGTCACTTTTTTTTATTCCATATTGATTTTTCCAAAATGATTTTATTGATTCACAGTCCTACCAACAGTGCTTTAGTGTCCTATATTTCTATATCCTCTCCACTGTTGACTGTTTCCATGTTATATCATATTTCTCAATTTTTCAGGTGTGAGATAAAGCCTCAGGGGTGTTTTGATTTACATTTTTCTTATTATTGATGATCTAGAAAATTCATTCATATGAGCAGTCATGTTGGGGTGCATAGTTATTTAGTTATTTTATTCCCTGTATCTCCCCTCTCTAATCTCTAATGAGAGAGAAAGAGAGAGAGAGAGAGAGAGAGAGAGAGAGAGAGAGAGAGAGAGAGAGAGAGAGAGAGAGAGACAGAGAGAGAGAGAGAGAGAGAGAGAGAGACTGCCAAGACACCTCTGAGAGACAATGCAAACTTTACAACATAAATAGGATAGTGTATTGAGATTCTGAACATGGCCAGAGATGATGGAGAAGGGCGATGTTTTGCCTTCCTCTGGATAAAAGCCTTCAAAGTTTGCCATTATTATTCCATTTGAAGTGTTATGGTTTCCCAGATGAGCAGATATATTCAAGGTACCAAAACATATTCAGAATATTAATAAATAATTTGGATGTGATTCAATATTTTCTATAGTACTTGAAACATAATAAGCATTCATTCATTATGGATTATTTGTACCACTGGTCCTTTCAACTAATATGGATAACCAAGAGTTGGATATGTTACTAAGAGATTTTATCCTGAAGTTTAAAAAATAAAAACCAAACAGTAAAAAGTTACTTTGTGAATTTACAAAGTATCTGAATATGCATATCATTCCAAGCCAACTTGACTGGTTTCAGGAATAAATGATAGACTGATTGAAATCAGTTTTTTTCACTGATGAAATTTTCCATTTTTCAACTAAACAATTGTTTTGGTACTCTTTGGATGCAACTAGAATGAGAATGAGAAGCAAGGGAAAGCCTCTGAGATTGAAAATCAGAAAATTTCTGTTGCACCCCCTGTTCTGCCAATATTTATCTCTGTGACTCTAGTCAACTCACTGGAGTTTGGTTCCTCATCTAAAAAGTGAAGGGTATAGAATAGAGGACTTCTAAATTTCTTCCCACTGATAGATAGGTGGCATAGTGAACAGAGCTTTTGAATTGGAATAAGGAAGGTCTGAGTGTGAATCTTGCCATAGAAACTAGCTGAATAACTCTAGGCAATTCACTAAACAAAACTCCTTCAGTCTTAGTTTCTTTATCTGTAGAATGATACTAACAATAACACCTCCTTCTCAGAGTTGTGAGCATCAAAGGAAAGATAACCTATGTCATGTATTTTTTCAGATATTTCAATGTTATATAAATATCACCTATTCTTATTGTTGTCAGCTATACAGGATTCATTTATTGAATATAGATACTACATGCCTCCTCATCATAGTTCTCTGAAATTGATTCCCCAGCCTCATTATTAATCTTCTGATCATTGGAGCTCCCCATCTAGGGCCCAGCCCAGTTGATTGGTGCTTTAGTGAAAGTAAATTGACTCACTATATCTACTAAGTGGTCCCAAGCATTAGGTTATGCTTCACCCCAACATTTCATTCAGGCATCTAATTTTTCATACAGGAAAGATAGCTCATCATGTTTCTGTCTATGTAAACTTATACCCTTAAACACTTTCCTCCTTCCCCCATTTTCTTCTTATTGCCCAGATCACAATAAGTAATTAAATCAATTATCTCATTATTTCTGGATAGAGTTTGCCAATTAACTGACCTAAACTTCAGTTCACCATCTCAGTGTGTCCCTAGGAAAATAAAAATGTCTTCCCAGGACAAGACTTTCCTATGAATCTTACCCATTAGAATTTAAGGGTCTTTGTACTCTTAGTGCTTAATGCAGTATCTGACACAGGGTAAGTGCTTAATGGAAGCCAACCCCTCCTCATTCCCTCCTTCCTTCCTTCCTTCCTTCCTTCCTTCCTTCCTTCCTTCCTTCCTTCCTTCCTTCCTTCCTTCCTTCCTTCCTTCCTTCCTTTTATCCAAACTTCTTGCATATCTTATAATTCAGGGAATTTGTGGAAAAAACTCCAAAACTTTTTCTCTGAACTAATGAAATGATTTTAAAGGGGCACTGAAATTATTCATTTTATTTCATCAAATTTTTATGTCATACAAACATGAAGAACATTGAATACTCTAAGTCAGATATATTTCTGAAAACATATCAGTAGACTGAATGTCTACAGACCTATAACAAATGATCATAGGATCATAGATACAAAGTCAGAACGGTCTTTGGAGTAAAAAAAGTCTGATTCCCTCATTCTACAAAGCAGGAAACTGAGGACAGAAGCATTAAATAACTTTCCTAGGGTTGTGCATATTTTAAGCATTTGAGGCAAGATTCAAACTCAAGTCTTCCTGACTCCAATTCCATTGGTAAGGCCAAAACTCTCCAAAACATCCAAAAAGTTGGTGGTGATGTCTGTGAACTCAGTCAGCTGGCAGGACAGATAAAGCAAGATGGAAGAGGATGTTAAAATAAAATGGAGATTCATTGAAAGAAGAAAATCAATGCACATTAATTTTGCACATTTTGCATAATCCTTAATGGCCCTTTTAAATCACAATGTGCTAAAGACATTAAGGATATAAAATACACTAAACTTAGCGACTCCTTAATGTGCTTAGAGCACATACCTGGGACTACATCCTAAGATGATTTGTACTCATTTTCATTAAATCTTAGGCTTTTAAATTTTTTTTATTTCTTCCTCCTATAGCTTAGACCATAAAATATGTCTAGAAATCATATCTTCTCCAGGGAGTAATTTTTTTTCTTTTTTTGGTTTGTTGTTGTTCTAGGGGCATTGTATTTCAAAGTGAAGGCCTAGAGGTGAAATAGAGATGAAACAGAAGAGAGAACATTAAGGAGTCTGTGATACTAGTTGAAAAGAATGGATTGAGTGATTTAGGGGGGAATTGTGTCCCTGCCTAAAGGCTGAGTGTTGTAGGATAGACACTTTTAATTCTGGCAGTATTTCAATGAACCTCTGTACTTATTCAGTGATGGAGAATTCTAAGAGTTTCAGATCAGAGAGATGGAGACACACACACACACACAGAGACAGAGAGACAGACAGAGAGACACAGAGAGACAGAGACAGAGAGAGTAGAGGACTTTTTTTGTTGTTGTAGGGACTTGCCTAAGAGAAACTTACCTTCTCAGTGTTTTACATACAGGAGGTTGATGTGAAATCTGTTTGTCCCATATGTCTTTATAAAGACAGAGCTTGAAGGTGTTAATGCACATTTACAAGGTAGAGGACAGCTGGATTCTTTTCTCTTTTAAGTATTTATTACACCTAAGAGCATAAGTATGCCTTAATTCACTTGCCCATTTTCCAGAGGGAGTAAGGAAGAAATACATCCCAAATGATATATTTTAAGGTAAATATAATTCAAGGTTGTGTCCACTATGTCTCATTATTTCTGATGATCACAAAATCACTGGAGGGGGAGCCACAAATACTTGTATAAATGCATGCAAGTGAAATATCAAGGTGAGAAATAAAATATCTGCCTTTGTCATATGTTCTATATCGTCACCATAAGCGCTGTAGAATGGCATAGTATCTTGCTCAAAGTAGGTGCTAAATAAGTTTCTCTTGGGATAAATCAGAAAGGATTGAATTGGACATTATATTTCATCAGGATGTGCATGTAGGGAAATTTATTTCTGCTATTTTTAAAGAGGTGAACATTTATTGAATACTGAGTCACAAAGAATGTTATTATTATTTCTCAAACTGAAGACACCAAAATTTAACTCAACTTGTTTTAAAATTTAACAACAAAATTTTACTTAAAAACTCAAACATTGCAAAAGTCTCCTTTCAGTCAAGCCCTTCCTCTCATATTAAATAGAGAACAAGCTCTTAAGTATCACTTGGGTAAAATGGTATCTTTTAAACTGGACTTTGCTCTTCTAATTCTCCAGTTTGCTATAATACAGTCATGAAATTTAGGGATGATGATCTAAGATATTAAAATTTTATTTACTTATTTTCTCCACCCTCATCCACACCAAACAGAGCCCTAGGGCCACTTACTATGTTTGCTTTGAACCATGAAAAACAAAGTGACTAAAAGGGTTTGAGGGGAAAGGTATCTAAAAATTGATTCTTGACTGTAGGAGCTATAACCAACTAGAATATCTACGCAAATGAAGGAATTTCTGGGGCATTGTTATTGTTCCTCCTTTGCTCTCAAAGAGGACCAAAAACATCATAAGACAGTGATATCTTGCCTTGCGCATGAATGGGATTTATGTGAGGCAGAGCTGTGCAAAGTCCTCAACCTGACTCTCTCCTACAGACTCATCAAAGTCCAGTGGTCATACAAAACATGAGATGATTGGCAATGGCCTGGGATGCAGTGAATGACCTTATCTTTGCACCCTGGAGAGAAGAAAAGAGGACTTTCTACCTGTAAGCAAGAACTGGGATACACCCAGTAAAAGCATCACAGAGTGCCAAAATATTTCAGTATCTTGAAGGGACTACAGGCTAATATTTTGCCCATTGAAAAGCTCCATGAAGTAAAAGAGAAGAATGGGATATGAAGTATATAGGGAGAGAGCAGGATTAGTGGCAGAGGTAGGGGTAGCAACAATCAGAGGTGAGGGTAGAAGTAATCAGGGTTCTCAGAGACCTGGAAAGCAACCTCTCTTGCTGATGGGCTCTAGCCACTAGCAGTACCATCTCTGCAGTGACTGACACAGAAGAGATGCTGTATAAATTCTAGTTCATTGATTGATTGAAACCAGATAGGTTTGACCCATTAGAGTTGATTTTGACCCAACAGGAACACCCTTTACATGCACCTATGACCAGTAATTTTCTTTTTCTTTTTTCTATATCTCTAGAGTCTAAAACATTGATATACAATGAATATTCAATGCATATTTTGACAAGTGAGTTCATTATATTGACTCCAAATAATTAATATTATGGGTAGGAGCTCTTTAACTTTTTTAATGTGTCCTGGACCCCTTGGACCATCTGGTGGAACTTATGGACGTTTTTGCGCAATAATATTTTGAAATGCATCAAATAATGTAGGGAGGGAGAGAATCTGGAACTTAATGCAAAATACTGTATGATTATTTAAAATTACATCAAATAAAATGCATATAATTGCAAAGTATACTAATTATATTGAAATATCTTTGTGTTTACTAACCCATTCTTGCTTGTCACACTTGCAAAACTTGAATTGCCCATCTTCTGATTTTTACCCAATCCAAAATCCACAGACATAGACCTGGAAGGAAACTTAGAAGTTATGTAGACTAATGTCTTCAATTTATAGATGAGGAGGATGAGGTTCAGAGGTAACAAACCACTTGATCAAGTTCATAAAATTAGAAATGATAGAGCCAGAATTTAAATTCAGGTTTTCTAACTTCAAAACCAAAGTTTTCCTTTGTCCTTTCCTGCCCCATCACAAAGCCTGCTGCAAATTTCCTTTCTTCATGTAACGCTCGCTGATTTCTGGCACATAAAAGTTATAAATAGTATAGTATTTAAAGATAGAAAGAGAGCTAACTCTCTCTTTTTTACAAGTGAGAAAAGTGAGTCTCAAGGAAGTTAAGTGACTTAACCATAACTAGGTGGCATGGGGCGTAGAATTTTGGACCTAGAATCAAAAAAATTTCAGTTCAAATTCTGCTTTTGGATACTATGTAACTGAGCAAATCACATGTAACTTCCATCTGCCTCAATTTGAGAAAACTGAAATGGGGATAATTATTAGATCTACCTCCCAAGGTTGTTATGAAGTATGAATGAAATAGTTTGTAAAATGCTTCACACACCTTAAAGCGCCATATAAATGCTAATTATTAATATTAATCTGGGATTGGAATTAAAGAACCTTTACTCCGAATTTATTATTCTTCCCATTATACAAAACTGCATATTTTATCATACTATCTTGAACTCTCAAGCACCTGAGATTATTTTAAGCCACTTATCACACCTTTGACTTGCTGTTTTTGCTGTACTTGTTTTATACCAGGTTGAACTGAGGGACCACACTATTACTTAGCTTTGTTTGTGTCTTGGAATTACTTATCTTCGTATTTGTGCATCTTGAAAGGAGGGACCATATAGTATTCAACTTTGTTATGTTGCCTATAGCCTAGAACAGTTCCTTTCATACAGTAGGAGCTTAAATTCTCAATGAATTGTCATGGCACTTGAAAAAATGTTTTATTTCTCTTAATATATTTGGTAATAAAAGTTGTGAAAATGGCAGGAAGCATAGAATATTCATAACTTTATAACTTATTAGATAAGCCTCAAAAAGTCTGAAAAAGTGAAGACAACAAAAGTTTGACATGGAGTATAATTCAGTTACTGCTACAGCCATCCTACCTCAAATCTTTATCTCTTCCTGCCTGGACTTCTGCAATAATCTCACAACTTCCTCACTTCTCCAATCCATTCTTCACATCATTGCCCAAGTAATCTTTCTCTCATCACTTCTCTCATCATATCTCTTCTTCATCATTGTGTGATGAATAAATGATACATTTTTGATCCTTACATTAAAAAGGAGGTTGAAGGAAATCTCTGTTGGAATACCCCAGCGATCTTTCCTTGGCCATGTCCTCTTCAACGTTTTCATCAAAGACTTGATTGAAAGTGTAGATACTTTACCTGTCAAATTTGTCCACGACACTAACATTGGATACATCTTGTATGACAGAGTAAGATCCAAAATTATTTAGGCAAACTAAAACAATGGACCAAGTTAAATAATATAGCAGAAAGGTTAATCACTGAAATTTACATAGTGATTTTAAAGAAATCTCAAATTGTTTTCTGTAAATTATCTTATTTGAGCATTTTCTGTGAAGGATCTATGATTTCACAAAGAGTCCATGGCTTAGTAGGTAAGTCCTAATAATTGACTGAGGAGTATAGAGATTAAATACCTTGTCCAGGGTCATATACCAAGTTTGGGGCAAAGAGGAAATTTGAACTCAGATCTTTCTGGCTACAAGCCCAGTATTCCATCTACTAAACCCCACTATCTCTTCTGCAGTATTTTAAGAATGAATAAACTGAGGCTCTAAGAGTTTATGTGACTTATTCATGTTTACATATCTAATAAAAATCAGGATTCCAATGCCCTGCAGATTATTAAGACAGTTTTCTTCTCTGTTCTCTTACATATGCAATATTCATTGCACAATATATATTAATTTTTCCTAGCTTTCTGCAAACTGTCTTTTAGTAGTTCTGTGTAGAGGAATAACTAGTTTTGTGATCTTGGATGAGACACAAACTCTCTGAGCCTCAGTTTCTCTCTCTCTCTCTCTCTCAAAAATGGCAAAATGGAGGTGCTGAACTAATCTGCAATATCTCTCCCATATCTAAATCTTAGGTTTCAATGATTCCATGCATTTCCTGTGTATAGGTATTTCAGATGTGGCACCTATTGTCTGTTTATTGCCAGACTGAACTAAGTATTATTTTCTTTATTTAAGATTTATTTTAAGGAAAAGTTGCAGCACATTTTTAAAAAATGTACATCCAACTTTTAAAAATTCAATTTCAAGTCTTTTATAATAAAATTAGCTTCAAATATGAAGTTGATGCTACCAAACTTTGATCATGTACTTTTTCCTTTTGAATATATACTTCAAAGTTTCAATAGATAATTGATGTGTGCTAATCTGGACACCATTTTTTTTTCACCATAAGTCACAAAAGGACAAGAGAGAAGGTACTGTAATCAAACCTGAAGTTCCTACTTGAAATGTCTTATTAAAGAATTTAAGCCACAATCATGACCTCATTAACACATCTTATAATAGTGCAAAGAAAATATTAAAGAACAAACATTGAGACTTAAAGGACAGAAGAAGTCACTCTTATTTTGTTATTTTTCATCTATAACATGGGAGAATTGAACTGAGTGACTTTCTAAACGTTCTTCTTAAAAGCTGATGAAACTTGGTATGAATCCAGTCTCTCAAGACTCATGTGTGCTTAGGCTTAATAAACCCAGAGAGAGCAAGCATAACCAACTATAATCTGTACAGTCAGAGTTAAGTTCCATGGTTCATGTCAGTCATTCCTTATGATATAATACAGAAAGTACTCTTATATTACTGGTCCAGATTTCCCTCCTATCCCCCTCCCCATGAATGACATGATAGTCTTCTATTATTGCCATGCCAGCTCTTTGTCTAGGACTCTATATAAGCTTAAGACATGAACAGTATTGGGCTTCAATTAGACTGTTAATATCAGATTATAAATCAGATGCTACCATGGTTGTGAGTTGCTTATTGATTAAGGCCAATGGAAGGAACACATGCAAATTGTTCCCCTTTAGCCTATGCTCTCCTAAACTTATTAGTAGCAGCAAAATTGTATTAATTGCTATCATGTGTCACAGTCACATATTTCAAAGTACTCTATCCTCTTTCATACTGCAATTTTGTCTCTAAAGTTGTGATTCCATTTATTTCTTGACTTTCTTACTAGTCTACTACCTTCTAAATAAGAGAAACTCTACTGTGAATTTTTTTTAT
This sequence comes from Bettongia penicillata ogilbyi, assembly GCA_023548195.1. NCBI lineage: Eukaryota > Metazoa > Chordata > Mammalia > Diprotodontia > Potoroidae > Bettongia > Bettongia penicillata. The sequence goes on from JAJHZJ010000413.1 coordinate 800,838, forward strand.
ATCTATTAGTGTGACAAATGCACTAAGTGATGAACAAATTTTTCTTAAATGAACAAATATTAGTTTATACCATGGTAGAATGTATGTGTTCTGTGGTCCAGGATAGTATTGTTTTGGCTGTTTGTATCCCTAGTTTCTGACACAGTGCTCTGCACATAGCAAGTCCTTAATCAATGTTTGTTAAAATGAATTGAAGTTTAGAGTTACAAAATTCAAGTTTAACTAACATAGGCTAATCATAGTACCAACCCTGGATTCAAGTAAGAAAGCTAAAGAAAACAGGAATAGGATAAGCTTTAAAGGCAGTGGATAGTCTATAAAATCTAGTTTCCAGATAAAATTGATTACTGTATTTTTTAAGAATGTGTTCCCAGAATGGATCTGAGATTGTCAAGTAGAGGAAGTACTATATCTGAGTTCTTCCAATAGTCCCTTCTGAATAACTTTAAAGTAATGCCTCAGATTGAATTCTGGAGTGCTATGTTCATCCTTCATTTTCAAAGAAAACCATGACATCAGAGAAATGATGACATGACTTCCACTTGACTTTGTTTTGAGTGAAAGAGTGCTCTGCAAGGTCACCAACCTCATTTTCTCCTCTTGAGCCATCTGGATCCAGTGACTAGATATTTATCAGGATGATTGGAGATGGCCCAGGATGCTATGGGGGACCTTGCCCTTTTCGGATACTCACTCAGAGGGAGGTAATACCCATTGAGTGAATAGACCTCTTAAGAAGTAGTCAGGGAATGCCTCTTTCGATGAGCAAAAGAAAGAAATAACAAAATCAAACTGGGAGTGAAAGAGAAATTGTTACTATTGATAATCACTCTAAGCCAACCATTAAGTGAGGCTTGGGCAGGGACCTATTGTTGTACAAACTATGGGCTTTAGAGCACACTGGGTTTAAAGTTTGGGGAATGACAAGAAAGAAAGGAGGAAAGGAAGGAAGGAAGGAAGGAAGGAAGGAAGGAAGGAAGGAAGGAAGGAAGGAAGGAAGGAAGGAAGGAAGGAAGGAAGGAAGGAAGGAAAGAAGAAAACAAGGAAAGAAGGAAGGAAGGAAGGAAGGAAGGAAGGAAGGAAGGAAGGAAGGAAGGAAGGAAGGAAGGAAGGAAGGAAGGAAGGAAGGAAGGAAGGAAGGAAGGAAAGAAGGAAGGAAGAAAACAAGGAAACAAGGAAGGAAGGAAGATTTAGTCAGCAAACGTCAAAAGAAGGGGAGAGGGAGACAGAAAGGAGACGATGATATGACTTGCACTTGACTTTGTTTTGAGTGAGGGAAGGCTGTGCAAGGTCAAGAGCCTCACTTTCTCTTCCTGAGCCTGAATTCTGGAGTGACAAATCCAATAAAAAGAGAGGTCTATGGCACTGGCATGGGCTGGCCCAGAGCTTACAAGGTAACAACATCAAATGTGGACCTTGGAGGAAGTGACTAAAACAGAAGCAGCTTCAAAAGCTTTCAACGCAGATATGGTAAAGTGATTGGCAACTGGAAAGAAAAAGATTGCAAGGGACCTCTGTGCTACCATTGTGTACAAGACCAAACGCTGTTTGATAAATCTACTTCCTAAACCCACTTAAAGTCACAAGTCCAAGACAGAGGAGCACTATCAGTCACAGAAGCAAGGAAAGAGAGAGGCAGTAGTACTTTTAGCTAGAAGAGAGCAGGGACTCTTCCTGGTTAAGAATGAGAGCAGAGACCAGTAGAGAAGTGGCCACACCACTCTGTAATCATAACATCTTGGAAGAACTAAAAACTTTCAAACCTTTAGAACTAGCTCTAAAAACAGCAGTAAGAAAATTCCCAAAGGTTAGGACAGTACCATCCTCTCAATTCCCATCTCAAGAACAGAATCCAACCTTAACATACAGTTTAACTTCAAGAAATAGGATAAAAAAGAATAAATAGCAACAAAATAATAGAATCTGACCATAACAAAGGTAATATGGTGGCAGGGAAAACACAAAGTACGAAGAAGACAAAAATGCCAAATGACCTACAAGCAACACATCAAAGGAAAATGTGAATTAGATGCAAACCCGGGAAGAATTTCTAAGAAAGCTTAAAATTAGTTTAAAATCAAATAAGAGTGGAAGAGGAAAAATGGAGAGAATAAACAAGAGAACATTCAAGAAATGGAACATGTTTAGTGAATATAAAATGTGAGACGTGTGTGTGTGTGTGTGTGTATCCTTTTGAAGGTACTTAATTAAATGGGACCATTACATTGTATATGATATGTATGTGGAGTAATAATTACAATATTTTTGTAAAGGAAAGAAATCATCTTTCCAGTCATAAATAGTATTCTATTGTACATATATGCCACATTTGAATAAATGTATTTTCTCTGATCATTTAAATTATCCAAGGAATTTAATTCTTGGCAAAGCATTTCACAGATGTTAATGTTAACAGCTTTAAAATAAGTTATAATATTGAGAGCAAACTTGGAACTGAAAACCACTTGTAAGAAAAAATGACTGATACTTCAAAATATTCATAGCAACACTTTTTATGGTGGAAAAGATCTAGACACAACATGGACATCATTGATTGAAGGATGACTGAACAAATTTTGGCACATGAACGTAATGGAATATTACTGGGCTTTAGGAAACAACAAACATGAAGATTTCAGAGTAGAATGGGAAGACTTAAATGAACTGAGGCAAATTGAAGTAAGAAATAAGTACAACCAAGTTAACAAACATAAAATGATTATAATCTGAACAAAAAAAGGAAAAAAACAAGAACAAACAACTCTGTAACCCTCCAGAAAAGCAAAAAAAATACATCTCCTCTTCCTTTTTGTAGAGGTAAGGGGACTATGGTTCCAAAAAAAATTATTGCATAGACTGTCAGATATGGTTGATGTTTTGATTGGTTTGTCTGACCTGCTTTCTTCCCGTCATTATTCTCAACGTTGTTGTTACTGTTGTTTTTTACCAGGGATAGTTTGCTGGATTGGGAATGGCAAAAGGATATAATGAGAAATAATGTTTATATAGCCACAAAAATCACTAGAAATGAGATTTTATATGACCTTATCCAAAAGTAATGACTTTTTGTTTTCAATTATCATCCTGCATTTTGAAGCATTTGACATCTCCTACTTTTAGGTGAATTGTTCTTAACTTTTTGTGTATCCTTAACCACTCTGGCAGTCCGAAAAAAGTCTATGAAACCCCTTTTGGATGAATGTTTTAAAACTGCATATGTAACATACATATGATGTCAAGAGAAACCAAATGCATTGAAATAAAAATATATTTTCCCATCTACATGAAATCTGTGACCCCTGCTTGATGAAATTTTAAGAACCTCTGTTCTGGACACTCTCTACTTCTAGTGTATTGTATGCTTCAAAAACTTAAGAAATTTTTTTCTGTCCATTCATTTACTCATTTCCCTATGACTGTTCTAGTTCTTTTCCTGCCTAACAGTCCCTTCTCTATCTTCTTTAATGGTTCCTTATCTTAACACTTCAAAGTGGATATTTTTCATAGTTTTATCACCACTTTCTACAGTTACCATCTCTCCTCTGCTTCCTCAGAAACTTTATTTAATGTCACAATTTCAATGACTCCTTCTGTGTAGAAGACATACAAACCTTTGCACTCCTCTCGAACTTCATACCCTTTTCTGAAAGTGCCTACAGTATGCCTCCACCCTAGTATTTCACTACATCTTAAACACCAACTAAGCTTATTATCTTTTCCCCAAAATGTGTTTTGTATTCTTCCTTTAGATGTACTGTCTATAAAATGCCATTTACTGAATTTCTCATTTCAAAATCTTCAGTCTAACTCCAGTTAACCTTTTTCAGATTTATTTTACATTATTGTCCCACAGTAGTAGTTCAGTCATTTGCAGCCATGTCCAACTCTTTTCGACCCCATTTTCAATTTTCTTAGTAAGGACATTGGAGTGGTTTGCCATTTCCCTCTCCAGCTCATTTTATTGATCAGAAAACTGAGGCAGAGTTAAATGACTTTCTTGGGGGTCACATAGCTAATAAGTATCTAAGGCTAGATTTGTACTCAAGAAAATGAGTCTTACTGGCTCCAGGTCTGGAACACTATTCATTGCACTGCACACCCTCTATTACAGGTAGAGGAGTTGACTTTTGCTCTTCAATCTTGGAAGTTTATCTCAAGGATCCATAGAAGGTTCTTCCTCATGCCTTTAATACACTCTATTCTCACCTCTACCTAGTAAACTTTAAGGCTGAATCTAGGTGCTGTTTTTTATGGGAAATGTTCTATGCCCCCTTAAGTCACTGATACTCTGTCCCTCCTCAAATTATCTTGTACTTACCTCTTGTGGGGTTAAATATTGTATCCCTCTCACCAGGAGAATGCAAAATCATCAAAAACCAAAATCGTTTCTCAGTTTTGGCTTTCTATCCCCAGGTTTCACATATAGCAAATATTTAATAAATGTTCTTAAATTAAATAGAATTTAGTTAACTTTAGAGTCAAAATAAATTCTTGCTTTTGGGATTAAATATAATCCTAACAATTTCACATTAATGGCAGCAAATATGTTACTTCACATCGTCTCTCAGGCATGTAATTTTTTTGAATGGCTTTAGAAGCTGCTATCCCTTTAATGACCATGGCACACAATGATCATCTTCTCTTTTTTCCCCCTAAGTGACAGATATCCATCTTTTTCCTTTATCAAGTTTCTATGATAAAATACTGGCCACTTGGGATTCTTCTCTAGTTCATCCTCATTTATAAGTGATTTTGAACTCCCAAATGCAAGTTTCAGATATAATGAAGTTTAAGGCAACAGGTGCAGTTATGAAGTTTCCACAAGCCTCAATCCATCAAACTGTATGCCAGATGAACTCAAGAGTCAGTGGGCCAATGGCTTAGAGTTCATTGAATAAATCTATGGGCTTCACTATTAATCCCTAATATTTCTGTGTAATCTTAACAACATATTTATTTTATTTTCCTAACTACATAATTAAGTTCTTAATTCATAGTAGGATCCTGATTCTACTTTTTCACTTTCTATCTACTTCAACCATGTCTTTCTTCTCTAGTACAAAGGACAAAGCATGCTACACTAGAAACTTGTGGCCTACTTTCAGCTCTGTCTGAAGTTTATGTGACTGTCTCAAGGTCATATCACCTTACTGAATTCCATTATTGTTGCTATTCTTAATTCTCAAAGAGGACCAATGACAGCAAAGTAAGCATGAAATAGATTTAAGTGAGGTAGAGCTGCACAAAGTCATTTTTCTTTCCTCTAGAGTCAGTACAGTCCAATGGCAAGACAAAAGTCATGACTGGCGAGGGCCCAGGATGAAGTGAGAGACCTAGGTGTTTTTAAAGGAAAGTCTTTCCCAGATCTCAGTTGGTCTGAGCCAACTCCCATTCAGTGGTTAAGGTCTAGGTAAGAACTGAGACAAAGGATAGCTTAGTTTGCCTTCACAAAAGAATCATTCTGGGAAGGGAAGACTGTCAGAGTTTCTATCCAGAACAGAAAACAGTTATTATTTACACTCACTTTGAGTCATGGGCCAGGGTGGTAGATGAGATGACCTCCAAAGTCCTATTCAAGTCAAGAAAATCAGAGTTCAAGCCCCATTTCTGGCATACTGGCTGGATGGGGTTAGGCAAATCATTTAACCTTTCAGTGCTCTAGACAAGCAGTGACAAACTCAAAAACAAGTAAACAACAAGAACAACAAAAACAGAGGCCACTAAACCATAAGTAGGGATTACGGCAGAGTACATAGTCTTAAGCTATATAATATTACTTATGTTTTATTGTATTTTATTTATTTTGTTAAATATTTACCAATTACATCTTAATTCTGCTCAGGCCACATAAGAAAGTGCTCAGGCTACATGACAGGCCATGCATTTGACACCTGTGCTCTAGAGAACTCTCTTAAACTCTAAGTTGTAGAAAAAGTACTGACTTGCATTAATAGAAGGGAATATAATCACTCAAGACTTCCCTCTGCCAATGAAATCACAAGTTTAGGCCCTATTTTTAACTGTGATCTCCTACTATGCACCTGGAGCATGGTAGGTATTTAACAAATGTGTGTTGCTTGATTAATAGATTTATTGAGTGTACCTGAGTATTTATTCAGTATTTAATTACATAAAATTTAAATACATAAATTTAATCATCTTCAATCAAAATTTCATTTCAAATATTTTTTTCAATGGGTGATGGAAATTACATTGCTGCATTGGTAGGATGAAAACTGTTTTTCACTGCTTAATGTAAAATTGATACACCTAAGACTATTTATAATACTTTTTAATAGTTTATGAATAGGTTTAGAGAATGGACATATCATTGCATCAGAACAGGGAACTGCACAGATGAGGGAATTTCTTCTACCATTTTAGGTTAGCACCTCTTCTGTGATATATAATCTATAAAAAGTTGACCAGAGTACTGAGAGATCAAGTGATTTGCTCTGGTTCATGCAGTCAATTAGTATCAAAGGTTGGACTTGAATCCAGTTTTTGCTAGGTTTGAGGATGCTTCATAATTAATTATATCAGGCTGCTTTTCAGACACAATAAACAGCATGTGAATATAGGACAAGATGTCTAACTAGTCTAAATCAGAATGTCATAAATCACAGCTGTAGAGAAGGAAGGAAACTCAGAAAGCACATCTCATCCAACCCTTCCAAATGAAGAACTGAGGCTTGATGTGGTTAAGTGGCTTTACTGACATAACATGAGTAAGAAACAGAAATGAGATTTGAACACAGGTCCTATAACTCCAAATTTAACTTTATTCCCATTGTACCAGAGTATGCCTCTCAAGGAATTGTTTGTGCATTTCTATAGACCCAGAAGGGGTGTTAGAAATATTTTGAGGTCACCTGTCATTCATTTGTAAACTCCTAGAGGACAGGGATTGTCTTTTGCCTCTTTTTGTATACCCAGCACTTAGTACAGTGCATATCACAAAGAAGGTATTTAATAAATATTAATTGAAATGAATTTAATCTGTTATCTTTTAGGAGAGCAAATATCATGAAAGGAAACTATTGTTTTTGTCCATAAAAATGTCTTTTGGTTCTAGTGCTCATAACAGACCAAGAGTGTGGTATAGTTTATGGAGTGATTTATTTAGCATCAGGTGATGTAGGCTAAAGTTCTATTTCACTTTGCTTATTAGTTGTGTGGTAATGGAAAAGCTCCTTAACCTCTTAGTGCCTATGTCAGCCTTTCAACACTACATAAATGTAAGGAACCAAATCCTGGTTAGATAGGTCGTATTTGTGACCCTATACACTGTTGAATCTAATTATTCACAAAAAGGTAAATTCCTCAGTTTGCATTTTAGTTAGTTTAAAAAACAGGTTAAAATGGAACTCCATGCTAGAAATTAACCTATGAAATATTTTGCAATACTTTTAGAGTTGCAAAACAGCAGTCCTCAAAGTCTTGTGGTACAAAACATGGGAATAACTGCAAATCAGGATTTTATTAAGGATCAAGAGTGAATTAACCTCTTCTTGACATTTCATGAACCTTATCTCTCTCAAGAAGAAACCATCCGAGTTACGGCCTATGTGGGCTTTTATTTCTTCTTCTCCAATGAGCTCACTTTTTTAGGTCATTGGTCTATATCAGGCAAACCCAGAAGGAATTGGCCAGAGATGACTCACTTATATCACAGGGCAACCATCTTGGAGGAAGGACATTCGGTTAATATCAAATCAGTTGAAAGGTAAACCCAGAGGGAAGAAAACCTCCTACTTGAAATAAATGTCATGAATTTGCATTGCCAGAATGCTTGATTTATCACCTTTTTAAAAAGTCAAAGAATATATAAATTATCATGAATTTTCTTGGTCAAATTAAGACTCCCCCACATCACCTTACTGGAAAAGGGTGAATGTTTGACTTCTATGTATTTTAAGTGGTAGTGTATTTCTAGAGCAAATTCAAAAGGTTAGGTAGTTTGGGAACGGAATTAGGCCTTGTTCTGTTATATGATCTTTTTTAAAATGAAAGTTGATGGTACCATATTCTAACTTGTTTAATATCTCTTAGTGAGAAGTTAAGGGTTGGGCTAATATATAAAATCCAAAAGAATGATAATGATTCTTGGGTGTTTTAAGGGACTTATCAGGTTATCTGAAATGTTTTCTATAGTATTGCTTTTTTTTCCTACTTAAGAAACAGATTACTGATTTTTTTGTTTGTTTTTATAATTTATCTTCTGTTCTAAATGTCCTTTCTTTCCCACCCTCACCTTCGACCTCCACTAAACCAATGTATTCCTGAAGCACCAATGTGATATTCACAGTACCTATTGCAACTCCCATTTAAATTATTGTTACAGTCCCATAACAGAAAAAAAAGAAAAGAATAAAAACAAGGGAGAAAGTCAGTAGATGAAAAGAAAAGAGCAGGGAAGGAAGGAAAGAAGGAAAGAAGGAAGGAAGGAAGGAAGGAAGGAAGGAAGGAAGGAAGGAAGGAAGGAAGGAAGGAAGGAAGGAAGGAAGGTAGGAAGGAAGGAAGGAAGGAAAGGATAGAGGAAAAAGAAAGAAGGAAAAATAGCTTAGGAAAGTAACTGATACATAGACTGTCTTACAGTATTTGTGATGGTATGTACCTTTAGCTCTCTACCTCTACAAAAACAAATGAAAACCAACAAACAAAACAAAAATACCACAATGTAATTTTTTAAAAATTAAAGGGGTCAGAGACAAGATGGAGGAGTAGAAGCAAGGACTTGCTTGAGCTCTCCCACTAAATCCAGCCAAATACCTGGAACTAAAAGGATCTCAACAAATTGTGGAGCTGCAGAACCCACAGAATGACAGCATGAAGCAAATATCCAGTCCAAGACAACCTGGAAGGTTGATGGGAAGCTTCTATTGTGCCACACTGGGCACAGATGAAATGGGAGCCATCCTGGGGAGACTGAATCTATGACACTCTTGGTGATTGCCAGGTTTCATGATGCCAAAATGTCATGGACAAATTAGAAGGTCAGTGGAAAAAACATGTTGAATCAGTGTGAGAGAGTGGAGTGGTGCAGCCCCATCCCCAGGGCAGCAGAGGGGACTGATGAGCTCACAGAAGCAACAGCCAGGGTGGAGGCAGGGGCCGCTTCTGGAACACTAGGCCTAATATAGTAGGTGATCAAGGGATGATAGTAGTACCATACCCCAAACTCATGGGAAAGAGAGACTGCCTTAACAAAAAGCTCAAAAGTCAAGTAAATAGCTGGAGAAATGAGCAAAAACCAGAAGAATCAGACTATAGAATCTTACTTTGGTGACAAGGAAGACCAAAACAGGCAAACAGAAGAAGACAACAAAGTCAAAACTCCAATATCTAAAACCTCCAAGAAAAAATATGAATTGGTCTCTGACCATGGAAGAACTCAAAAAGAATTTTGAAAATAAAGTAAGAGAAGTAGAGCAAAAATTAGCAAGAGAAATGAGAGTGATGCTCTCATTTCAAGAAAGCATGAAATATGAGTTAACTGCTTGCTAAAAGGAACCCAAAAATGCTGAAGAAAATAAAATCTTAAAAAATAGACTAGCCCAAATGGCAAAAGAAATTCAAAAAGTCAATGAGGAGACTAATGCCTTAAAAAGAAGCATTGGGCAGATGGAAAAGGAGGTCCAAAATCTCACTGAAGAAAATTATTCCTTAAAGATTAGAATGAAGCAGACGAAAACTAATGACTTTATGAAAAGTCAAGAAATTATAAAACAAAACCAAAGGAATAAAAAAAAATAGCTGATAGTGTGAAATATATCATTGGATAAATGACTGACATGGAAAATAGATGGAGGAGAAACAGTTTAAAAATTATTGGACTACCTGAAAGCCATGATCAAAAAATGAGACTAGATATCATCTAGAGGGTAAAATAAATATTAAAAGAATCCACCAATAAACTCCTGAAAGAGATTCCAAAAGGAAAACCCTTAGGATTATTGCAGACAAATTTCAGAATTCCCAGATCAAGGAGAAACTATTGCAAGTAGCCAAAAAGAAACAATTCAGGTATTGTGAAAACACAATCAGGATAACACAAGATCTGGCAATGTCTACATTAAGGGATTGCAGGGCTTGGAATGTGATATTCCAGAGGTCAAAGGAGGTAGGATTAAAGCCAGTTACTACCTAGCCAGCACAACTGAGTATAATACTTCAGGGGGGAAATAGTCATTCAATGAAATAGAGGACATTCAAGCATTCTTGATGAAATGACCAGAGCTGAATAGAAAATTTCAATTTCAAACATAAGAATCAAGAAAAGCATGAAAAGACAAACAGAAAAGAGAAATCATAAGGGACTTACTAAAGTTGAACTGCTTGCATTCCTATATAGAAAGATCATATTTACCTCTTGAGACTTTTCTCAGTATTAGGGTGGTTGGAGGGAATAGCTATCTATCTATCTATCTATCTATCTATCTATCTATCTATCTATCTATCTATCTACACACACACACATATATATATAGATATACAGCTATAGATAGATACATATAGATATATACATACATACACACACACACACACATATATATATATATATATATATATATATATATATATATACACATATACACACAGAGGGCACAGTTTTAATTGAATATGAGGGAATATCTAAAAACATAAAATTAAAGGGTGAGAGTGGAATCTATTAGAAGAAGGAGAGAGAGAGAAATAGAATGGGGTAAATTATCTCTCACATAAAAGAGGCAAGTAAAAGCTTTTCCAATGGAGGGGAAGAGAGGAGAAGTGGGAGGGAAAGAATGAACCTTATTCTCATTTGATTTGGTTTAAAGAGTGAATGACATGCATACTCAAATTGGTGTCTTTCTTACACTGCAGGAATGTAGGGGGAAGCAGGATAAGCAGGGGATGATAGAAGGGAGGGTAAATACTTTTGAGGAAGGACAGGGTCAATAGAGAGAGTAGCCTAAATGGGAAGCAGGATAGGATGAGGGGAAATAGTTATTCTTTTACATCATAACTGTTTTAGAAGTGTTTTGTATGACTCCATATATATAACCTATATTTAATTGCATGCCTTCTCAGTGGGAATTGGTGAAGAGGGAGGAAATAAGAGAAGTTGAAACTCAAAATTTTACAAACTAATGTTAAAAAATTGTTTTTACATGCAACTGAGGAAAAAGCATACAGGCAATGGTGTATAGAAAACTATCTTGCCATATAAGCAAATAGAGAGGATCGGAATAAGAGAAGAGAGGTGTGGTATAAGAGAGAGTAGATTGAGATAAGGGGTGATTGAAGTGTATAATCTCTTGGAGTGGGTGGAGGAGAGAAATGGGCAGAAAAATGGAACTCGAAATCTTGTGAGAGTGAATGTTGAAAACTAAAAATAAATTAATTAATTAAAAAACAAAGTAAAAAAAAAATTAAATGCAAGGATGGGAGTATTGGTTTTAAAATCTACTTAGACAAGTTCCCAGGCAATTAGGTACCACAGTGGGCAGAGTATTGGGCCTGAAGTCAGGAACACTTAACTACATGAATTAAAATTTTACCTCAGATACTTATTAGCTGTGTAACCCTTGGCAAGTAATTTGATTGTGTTTGCCTCAATTTCCTCAACTGTGAAATGATTTAGAGAAGGAATTGACAAACCACTTCAGTATCTTTGTCTGATACCCCAAATGGGATCATGGAGAGTCAAACATAGCAGAACAACAACAACAGTTAGACAAATGCACAAATCAATGTACACACATACACACACGTATGTGTGTGTGTGTATATATATATATATATATATATATATATATATATATATATATCAGAAAAGACAGACTTATAGTGAAGGTTGCATATTAATGACTTTAATGATCATGGAAGAATAACTTGTGATCACACTTTACTGTGCTACCTCCCAAATGCTGAATGTGCATCTCTTAAATAAAAGTATTATTTATTCAGAAAATAGGGCATTCACTTGGCATTAGATCATTCCTTTACAACTGCAAAAAAGCAACAGCTACAGGGTATTCCAAGGAGGTAATAAAGAAGTTTGAAGACCTCTGTGTTAACTAAAACACTGTCTGTTGGGATCCTCCTGAAATATCACATGGTCACTTCAATAGCAGACCAAAAAACATTCATAGAGAGTGTCAAATTCCAGTGAAATCCCTGATAGCTAGATGATTTTCAGGAAGATTCAGTTGCTTCTCCATTGTCTGACTCTTCTACCTCTCCCTCACGGTTTACAGTAATGAAAAACAGCATAAGTGGCTCATAGGATCACAACTGCAATAGATACCAGAAATCATAGTATGCAATCCCTTAATTTTACATATGAAGAAGCAGAGACCTTAGGAAGTAAAATGACTTACTCAAGGTCACATAGTTAGAAAGGAACAAGGTCACTCTTCATATCCAAATTCTGTGATTCCATCTCCAGGATTCTTTCATTTCACTGGGAGCGATCATACTTTAAACATATAGATAGATAGATAGATAGATAGATAGATAGATAGATAGATAGATAGATAGATAGATATAAATATAGATATGTCTATCTATCTATTTCTCTCTCTATATATATATAGTACTATAAATTGTTGACTCTCTTATCCTATGTATTGTAACTTACATATTAAAAAAACCTTCTGAGAAATAGTCCACAGCCTATATTAGACTACCAAAACAGTACAGGATATAAAATCAGAAAATAATTTTAATTAATTAATTAATTTTTAGTTTTCAACATTCATTTCCACAAGATTTTCAGTTCCAAATTTTCTCCCCATTTCTTCCCTTTTCCCACCCTAAGACACTATGCATTCTGATTACCCCTTCACCTAATCTGTCCTCCCTTCCATCACACCTCTCCCTTCCCTTATACTTATCTCCTCTATTTTCTTGTAGGGCAAAACAGAATTTTACACGCCATTGCTTGTATATCTTATTTCCCTGTTGCACGTAAAAACAATTCTTAGCATTTGTTTTAGAAACTTTGAATTCAGCTTCTCTACCTTCCTCCCTCCCCACCCACCACCACTAAGAAAGCAAGCAATTTGATATGTTATACCTGTGTAGTTATGCACATTTCCATAATAGTCATGGTGAGAATGACTAACTATATTTCCCTCCATCCTAAGCTGCCCCTCATTTATTCTAGTTTCTCTTTTGATCCTAGCCCTCCTCAAAAGCGTTTATAGCTCATTTTAATTATTGCTAATCCCCCACTCACTTTTGCCCTCCCTTCTACCATCCCCCTTCTCCCCTATTTTTCTGCAGTGTAAGATAGATTTTCATAGCAAATTGAGTGTACATGTTATTCCCTCCTTAAGATTCACTTTTCACTCTCACTTTTTCCCTATTCCCCTCCATTGCAAAAGCTTTTGCTTGCCTCTTTTATGCAAGAGATAATTTGCCCCATTGTATTTCTCCCTCCTCCCAATATAATCCTCTTTCACTTCTTAATTTTATTTTTTTAGATATTATCCCTTCCTATTCAACTCACCCTGTGACCTCTGTCTATGTGTATATAATCCCTTCAACTACCCAAATACTGAGAAAAATTCCAAGAGTTACAAATATTATCTTTCCATGTAGGAATGTAAACAGTTCAACTTTAGTAAGTCCTATATATTTTCTCTTTCCTGTTTAACTTTTCATGCTTCTCTTGATACTTGTGTTTGAAAGTGAAATTTTCTATTCAACTCTGGTCTTTTCATCATGAATGCTTGAAAGTCCTCTACTTAATTGAATGTCCATTTTCCTCCCAGAAGTGTTATATTCAGGTTTGCTGGGTAGGTGATTTTTGACTCTATTGCTAGCTACTTTGACTTCTGGAATATCATATTTCAAGCCCTGTAGGAGCTGCTAGATCTTGTGTTATCCTAAATGTATTTCCATAGTATTCAAATTAGTTCTTTCTGGCTTCTTGAAATATTTTCTCCTTGACTTGAGAGCTCTGGACTTTAGTTACAATATTCTAAAGAGTTTTCCTTTGGGGATCCTTTAAGGAAGTGATTGGTAGATTCTTTCAATATTTATTTAACCCTCTGGTTCTAAAATATAAGCACAGTTTTCCTTGATAATTTCTTGAAAGATGATGTGTAGGCTCTTTTTTGAGCATGGCTTTCAGGTACTCTCAAAATTTTAAAATTCCTTTCCTTAGTCTATTTTCCAGTTCAATTATTTTTCCAATGAGATATTTCATATTGTCTACTATTTTTTCATTCCTTTGGTTTTGTTTTACAATTTCCTGATTTTTTATAAAGTCATTACCTTCCATTGACTCCATTCTAATCTTTAAGGAATGATTTTCTTCAGTGATCTTTTGGACCTCCTTTTCCTCCTGGCCCACTGACTTTTTGGATTTCTTTTGTCATTTGCACTTGTCTGCTTTTTAAAGTCTTATTTTCTTCAGCATTTTCAGGTTTCCATTTAGCAAGTAAATGACTTGTTTTAATGATTTTCTTGCATCTCTCTCATTTCTTTTCCCAACTTTTGCTCTGCTTCTCCTTACTTGATTTTCAAAATCCTTTTTGAAGTCTTCAATGGCCTGTGACCAATTAATAGTTTTCTTGAAGGCTTTGAATTGAGGAGCTTTGACTTTTTTGCCTTCTATTTGCATGTTTTGGTCTTCCTTGTCACGAAAGTAAGATTCTATAGTTTTTTCCCTCTTTTAGTTTTTGCTCATTTCTCCAATTGTTTCCTTGCCTTTTGCTCTCTTGTCAAGGTAGTTCTCTGCTTCCAGTGAGGATGGGCTATGTACTATCAGCCACTCGATACCCCCACCATAATGTATGGCCCTGGAGCTCCAGAAACAGTAGATGATGTTGTCCTTGCTGCTGTTGCAGCTTCCATGATTTCTTCCACCCCCTCCCTACTCTGCTAACCTGTGGTTGGGCCCAGACCAGTCCACTCTCCCACACTGGTCCCACAGGCTTTTTCCACTGATCTTTCAATTTTTCCTTAGAGTTTTGGGGTCATGAAGTCTGGAAACTGCCACAGGTGTGAGAGATTCAGGCCCCTCCCCCAAGGCCTACTCAGGTCCCATCTGTGCTGGCATATCCCCTGCTAGACTGAGCTCTGATTCAAGCTTGGCACAGTAGACACTTCATGATGATTCCAGGTTGTCTTGAGCTAGAGATTTGCTTCATTCCATCATTCTGTGGGTTCGGCAGCTCCAGAATTTTTTAGAGCCATTTGTGCAGGTACTTGGTTGGACTTGAGTAGAATACTCTAGAAAGTCCATGCTGTTGCTCTGCTATCTTCACTCCTAAGAAAAGAATTTCTGCTCTGTGAAAATCCCATCCTAACCCATGCTGAGACTTCTTTTCACTTATTTAGAAAACTCATTATATGTATTGACTGTCTACTGATTTTCCTCAACTTTGCCCTAAAATTGAAGGACACAAAACACAAATTCTATTCATTGGCTTAGAGGGAGACATGGGTTTCATACTCTGCCCTAATTGAAGCCCCAGTGGAGAATCCAGAACATCGTGGTAGTGATTATCTTTACTATATTACATCAGATGAAGCAAAAGCAGCAAGAAGATTCATTTTGTATCCAGTTGTCACTGATGTACCTAAGTTTGCTGTAGAGGAGCTGTCGTTCTATTACTCATTGCGCCAGAATAAGCTGCCATCCACTGCAGTGGGAACTTAGAAAGATATCAGTGAGCATAATTTTATAACTTCTCTTATTCTGTATATATGAAATTTCAAAGTTCAATTCTCCCTTATTTGGAACTGTGTGTGCTATGTGTGTGTGTGTGTGTGTGCGCACGTGCGTGCATGTGTATGTCTTCAGGTGTTTACTTATTCTACTTGCTTAAAAAAATACTACAAACATTTTCAGAAGAGAGCTTTTTGCTCACTTGGTTTTAACTATAAATAAACCCTTTGCTTGCTGCAATCCTTTGGCTTCCAGTACTCAAAATATTGCCACAACTGGCTCCATATTTCATGTCAATTATGATACTTCTGTTTCTTCCTTCTTTGGTATTTTGGTTTTTTTTCAGAAGATATTTTTATCTGCTTGTAAAAATGATTAAGAGGAGTAAAACAAGAAGACTAGAGGCAGAGATGGGAAAAGTATGAAAACCTTTCTTCATCTTTATTATTTTTCATTTATGATTTAAAAAAAATTAAAAGGGAGAAGTTATGGGGAATTTCAAGTGTCCTTTATCTATACCCAGTTTCTCTGGGTCTTGGTTACCACATCTAATCTCAATTTTAAAAATCAGTTAAAAATGAATGGCAGTGGCCCTAAATTATTTTATTGGTATTTGTGATGATGCATCAATTAATTTCTGGTTAAAAATCTCCATAGAACTGAAAAAATACATTGATTGTAATATGCAACAAGATAAAATCTGAGTAGTAGGTTAGTTGTTTGGTTCTCAATGCTTATTTTGCTTGATGATTACACCATTGTCATTGTTGAATAAGAAATCAAAGCTTTTGGGTGGCAGAAACAAAAGGAAATGAGCCTCTTTTCAGGCCAAGTCAACAACCTTACTTTTTATTAAAAGCTTATTATGTGAAAGACACTGTGCAAAGTCTGATTTTATCAATGCTTTATATGTGAAAGGGAACATAGATGCCATGCAGTGAAAACTTTTTATTTTAAACAATGTTGAAATTGATATCCAAGGAGGTCAAATGACCAGCCTACGCTTATACAGGCAGAATTTGAACCCATGTTTTTGGCTTTGGTTTTTATCTTCCCTCTATAACACACTAATTACTAAGTGAGTTTAATCTTACATGTTTCATTGCTTAGTGAATTTAATGTATTCTGTGGCTTTCTTCCAATATTTTATTCCCACATTCCAAAATGACAGACGGAATATCCCATCCCCTCTCTTCTCTCTATCATTAACACAGCCATACATACAGCAAATGTTCAACTTGCAAGGCAGTATGGCATAGGGAACAAGTCAGTCAGTATTTCTTAAGAAAAAAGGAGAAAAGCTGGAATGTTAGGGCTATGTTAGGGAAAGAATATTTGACTAAGAAGTAGAACATCTAGGTATCAATCTCATCTTTATGATGAACTAGCTCTGTTATGTTGGGCAAGGCATGTGACTTTCTGTGGCTCTTTTTTTCCCTCACCCATAAAATGAAAAGTTTGAACCAAATAATCTAAGTCACCTTCTAGTTCTTACATTCTGAGTCAATGAGACAGATACAAAAGAAGTTGCTCCCAAGTGTCAGGAAGGTGACATTCTCTCATCAACCATTCTTTTCATCTTTTGCACAAGTGCTTCTTCATGTCTTTTGAAGTTGTTCAGGTTTGATTATTCTGTCTTTCTTACACTTACTCTTGCCATCAGTTGTCAGGTCCAATTAATTCCATATTCACAGCCTCTCATATTTCCATCCCCCATCCTCACCTTTAATCACACTATTCAGATCCTCATAAATTCTTACTTGCAATACTGATATAGTCCACCAACTGGTCACTTTGTATTTAAACATCTTTTCTACAATAGATCCTTCACGCAACTGGTAATCAATTGTCCTAATATAGTATTCTGATTGTATCACTCTTCTGCTCAAAACGCTCCATATAGCCTTTATGATAAAGTAACAGTTCTCCAGTCTGATGCTTAAAACCCTTTATAACTTAGCATTAATCTTTCTTTTTTTTCAGTCAACTTAATATAATCTATATTCAACCGAAACAGACTTTTGTTTCTGTGTCTTTTCCTCTCTAACTTTTGTGCTTTAGGCCATGTTCTATGTTATGCCTGAAACACAGCTCTATCTCATGTCTTTTTATTAAAAACTTTTTGTTTTCCTTCACCTAATTTAGGTGCCACTTCTTTCATAAAGATTTCACTGAATTTCCCCAGATAACAGTGATCTCTCTCTCCTCACCTTTTCTTATAATAATTTTACTAGATCTCTCCTTCACCCTGAATAAATTCTACTTCCTAGCAGAATTATTTTGAGGCATATTGAGTTTCATTTTTTCACCACACACTTCTTTAGGTCAGAAAAGACTATGTTATTGTTCACTGTTATAGCTCTTCCAATCTCTAGAATAATGTTAACATGTTTTGTGGGTACTTCAGTATAAGCTCACTGATACCCTGTCATTAATCCTTCCTTGGTAAGCTCTTATGGTGATTCACTCCCTCTCTCTACTGGTTTTGGGGAATTGTCTCACTTTTCATTGGTCCCTAAAGATGTTTCCCTGGGCCATGAGTTTATTTTTTGTTCTGATTTTGATGTTACTACTCTTGGAAATTCTAACATCAGCAACCAGAAAGATCATAGCCTGACAATATTCAGACTACTCCCTTTCCCATTCTTGTGACTATGCAGCTTCATGCAGTGGCACTAACTAGCTCCTGAATTTAAACTAGAAGAGTGGGTATAAAAATTAGAGGATGAATTATTGCTCAAAAATATTTTCTTAATATAAATTTATTTATTTAACTTTTTACATTCATTTTCACAAAATGTTGGATTCCAAATTTTCTCCCCATTTGTCCCCTCCCCCGACCCCAATACACGAAGCATTCTAATTGCCCCTATCACCCATCTGCCCTCTCTTCTATCCTCCCTCCCTTCTCTTGTCCCCATCTTCTCTTTTGTCCTGCAGGGTAGATGACTTTCTATTCACCATTAACCGTATTTCCTATTTCCAAGTAGCAACAACAATACTCAACAGTTGTTAAAAAAAAACTTTGACTTCCAACTTCTCCCCATCCCTCCCTCCTCACCCATTCCCTTTGGGAAGGCAGGCCATTCAATATAGGCCATATCTGTGTAGTTTTGCAAATGACTTCCATAATAGTCGTGTTTTGCAAGACTAACTATATTTCCCTCCATCCTATCCTGCCCCCCATTGTTTCTATTCTGTCTTTGGATCCTGTCCCTCCCCAAGAGTGTTGACTTCAAATTGCTCCCTCCTCCCATTGCCCTCCCTTTCATCATTCCCCCCACCCTGCTTATCTCCTTCTCCCCCACTTTCCTGTACTGTAAGATAGGTTTTCATACCAAAATGAGTGTGCATTTTCTTCCTTCCTGTAGTCGAATGTGATGAGAATAAACTTCATGGTTTTCTCTCAGCTCTCCTCTTTTTCCCTCCACTAAAAAGTCTCCTGCTTGTCTCTTGAATGAAATAATTTGCCCCATTCCATTTCACCCTCTCTCATCCCACTACATTTCTCTTTCATTGTTTACCTTAATTTCTTTTAAGATATGGTCCCATCCTATTCAATTCCTTCTGTGCTCTCTCTCTCTGTGTGTGTGTGCATGTGTGTGTGTAGTCCCACCAACACACAGATACTGAAAAGTTTTAAGAGTTACAAATATTGTCTTTGCATGTAGGAATGTAAACAGTTCACCTTTGGTAATTCCCTTATGACTTCTCTTTACTGTTAACTTTTTCATGCTTCTTCTCATTCTTGTGTTTGAAGGTCAAATTTTCTTTTCAGCTGTAGTCTTTTCATCAAGAATGCTCGAAAGTCTTCTATTTCATTGAAAGACCATATTTGCCCTTGAAGTATTATACTCAGTTTTGCTGGGTAGGTGATTCTTGGTTTGAGTCCTAGTTCCTTTGTCTTCTGGAATATCCTATTCCACGCCCATTGATCCCTTAATGTAGAAGCTGCTAGATCTTGTGTTATCCTGATTTTATTTCCACAATACTGGAATTGCTTCTTTCTAGGTGCTTAAAATATTTTCTCCTTGACCTGGGAATTCTGGAATTTGGCCACAATGTTCCTAGGAGTTTCTCTTTTTGGATCTCTTTCAGGCAGTGATTAATGGATTTCTTCAATTCTTATTTTGCCCAGTTGTTCTAGAATATCAGGGCAATTTTCCTTGATAATTTCATGAAAGATGCTGTCTAGGCTCTCTTTATGATCATGGATTTCAGGTAGTCCCATACTTTTTAAATTGTCTCTCCTGGATCTATTTTCCAGGTCAGTTGCTTTTCCCATGAGATATTTCACATTCTCTTCCATTTTTTTCATTCTTTTGGTTTTGTTTGGTGATTTCTTGGTTTCCCAGAAAGTCATTAGCCTCCATCTGTTGCATTCTAATTTTGAGAGAATTATTTTCTTCAGTGAGCTTTTGAACTTCTTTTCCATTTAGCTAATTCTGCTTTTTAAAGCATTCTTCTCCTCATTGGCTTCTTGAACCTCTTTTGCAAATTGAGTTAGCCTATTTTTCAAGGTGTTATTTTCTTCAGCATTTTTTGGGTCTCCTTTAGCAAGTTGTCGACCTCCTTTTCATGCTTTCTTTCATCTCTGTCATTTCTCTTCCCAGTTTTTCCTCCACCTCTCTAACTTGATTTTCAAAATCCTTTTTGATCTCTTTCATGGCCTGAGCCCATTGAATATTTATTTTGGATGTTTGCAATGCAGAAGCCTTGACTTCTATGGCTTTCCCTGATCGTAAGCATTGTTCTTCCAAGAAAGTAACCTTCTGCAGTCTTATTTTTTTTTCCCCTTTTTTGGGCATTTTTCCACCCAGTTAATTGACTTCTGAGATTTATTTCCACACCCACCTCACCTCCAGATCAGATCAGCTAGTGTTTGGGGTCTGAGATTCAAATGCTGCTTCTCAGCCTCAGGGTTTTTGGCAGGGGCAGGGCTGCTATTCAGTGCAAGATTAAATTCAGGTGCTCATGTGGGGGGCAGAGCTGCTATTCAGTGTGAGATTAGATTCAGCTGCTTGGGGGCAGGGCCGCCTCCCAGGCTCAGTTCCCTCAGAGGGTTTATGTGGAGATCATCACCAATGGATCCAAGCTCCTGTCTGCTTTGGGAGCTGCTGTCTGCTGCCGCATCTGCTGCTGCCTCCCAAGGGGGGCTGAGTTATGGAGACACCCTGCTGCCCTCTCAGCCAGCCATAAATACTCTCTCACTGACCTTTGTGCCTGTGGGTGGAGGGACCTTTGCTGCCACTGTAGATTCTGTCCTTGAACCCTGCTCAGATCTGCTCCTCTCTTTGCCATGTGGCCAAGGCAGGGCTGGGCTCTGCTCCAGGTCTGATGCACGATGGACATTTGGTGTCAGTTTTTCAAGTCTCTCTGGAACAGAAATCTCCTCCACTCCGTTGCTATGTGGCTTCCACTGCTCCAGAATTTGTTGGGAGTTCTTCTTTACAGGTTTTTTATGGGCTGTGGGTTCGGAGGTACCATATGTGTGTCTTTCTACTCTGCCATCTGCCCCCCCCACCACCAATTTTTAAGTTGAAAAATGTTTAAGGAGGAGGACACATAAAAATCACCGAAAATATTTCAGAAGAATGGAGAAAAAGTGGGCATTGGATGCCATGTCATAAATAACCTTCATCAATTTACTCTTCCCTAGATCAATTAAGTTTGGAAAGATGAGTTTAAAAATTAAGATAAATTAAAGTAACTCTTCTAAGTCTGGCAAGTGAAGTGCTTAGAACATGTGTCATGAATAGCTTCAGGAGTGAAAATTTTATCTATGTTTTAAAATTTTTTCCTTCTGGATTTCTGGGAACCATGATAGTAGAGTAAGCAGTAATTTGCTCTTACTCTCCTTTATTAACTTTGAAAAACCCAGAAAATGCTGCTCTAGGAAAAATTCTAAAACAGTGGAACCAGTGGAAAGACAGGATGCAGCAGTAGTTTAACTCTTGAGGTTAGGGGGAATCAATGGGAAAGTTCTCTCTTCCTGTGGTTGAAGGGGACCAGTAGAGGAAGAGAGTTGTCACAGCAAACCACTGACAAGCCCTACCTCAGAAAACTAGTAGGAGGTCCTGAGCCCAGTGTGGTGGGACAGGCAAGTGCCAACACCAGCATGCCCTATGTGCCTTGGCATAGCCAAGGAAACAGTAGATTCCAGCACAGAGAATTACCATTTGAACCAGCAGATGCATGTCCACTAGCACTTGTCCTGTAGCACAGCTCTTGCATAGCTCAGCCTGTCCACCTCCACCTCTATACCTTACCCCATGAGCTTCCCTGTAACCACAGGAAAATGCATAAAAACTCCACCTGGCCTCGACACACACCAGATAATATCACCAGCTCCAACTCAGCATCAGGTAAGCTACAGTCTCTATAGCCTCCAGATATCAGCTCCAGAGGCCACAGTACATAAAGTCAGTAACCAGGCCCCCAGCCCTGAGCAGAAGAAACCTAGGACAGTGCCCCCTGTGCCCCAGAAGCACAGATCAACTTTAAAAGTCAGAAAAAAAGGCAAACTTCATTAGTAAAAACCAACATAGGGAAGCAAAGAGCATAGATTCTTATTATGGGAACAGGGAAGATCAAAACACGAATTTACCATAGGACAGTATTGTCACTATACTCACATCCAAAATTTCAAAGAGGAATAGCCCAAAAGGATTTCTTGGAAGAGCTCAAGAAAGATTTTCTAAGTCCAATTAGAGAGGCAGAAGAAAAATGAACAATTCCTTTAAAAATACAATTGACAAAATGGTAATTTTAAGGGAAGTACCCTGAATAAAACAACTTCTTAAAAAGTAGTATTGACAGAGAGTCAATCTGGCTCAGATTCTATCTGGTGTACTTTGTCAGCATAAGCCTCATTTATGGTGAGGTTCCTTGAAAGTCGATCCAATAAAGCAAATCTTTAATAAACTTTGTTTTGCTTTGATTGAGAAACAGAAGTGGAATTAGCAAAATGGAAAATGGGATACAAAATAACTGAAGAAAATGATTTGTTAAAAATTAGAATTGGGCAACTAGAAACTAATGACTCTGAGACATCAAGAATCAGTCAAACAAAATCAAAAGAATGAAAAAAAAACAGAAGAAAAGGTTAAATACTTCATTGGAAAAACAACTGACTTAGAAAACTGATCCAGGGGAGATAATTCAAAAATTATTGCTCTACCTGAAAGTAATGACCAAAAAAAGAACCAGGACAGCATCTTTCAAGAAATCATTAAGGAAAATTGCCCTCAGTCCTAGAAGGAGAGGGTAAAATAGTCATCGAAAGAATCCACTGACCACCTTCTAAAAGTGATCTCAAATAGAAAATGCCAAGGGGCAATGTAGTCAAATTCCAGAATTATCAGATCAAGAAGAAAATACTGCAAGCAGCAGGAAAAAAACAATTCAAATATCATGGATTTACACAGTGATGATTACACAGGACCTCACAACTTCTATATTAAAAGATTGGAGAGCTTGGGATATGATATTACATAAGGCAAAAGAGCTTGGATTATAACCAAAAATCGACTACCCAGCAAAACTGAGCATAATTTTTTCAAAGATGGGCATTCAGTGAAGTAGGGAACGTCCAGACCTTCCTGATGAAAAGAGCAGAGCTATGAAAAATTTGATCTTCAAATACAAGATTCAAGAGAGGCATATAAAGGTCACCAGGAAATAAAAAAGTAGCATGTTATTCATGTTACCTTAGGGCAAAGCGCTTATAAATCTACATGGGAAGCTGCTACTTGTAACTCTTGCAAACTGTATCTTTATTATGATATTTAGGAGGAATATACACAGAAAGTGGGTGTGGGTATAAATTGGCTTTGATATCATGACAAACAACATTATGGCATAAAAAGGCATTGTAATGGGAGAAGAGGAAAGGAGGAGGCAGAAAAGTGTGAAGTAGATGTAATTTAGGGGCACAAAACATATTACAGTAGAGAGAAAGAAGAGAAGGAGATGAGTAGTCTTTGAACATTACTCTGATCAGATTTGGCTTAAGGAGGGAATAACATACTGTTAGGTGTAGAAATCTAACTTGCACTATAGACAGTGCAAGGGGAAAAAGAGAAAAAGGAAGGTGTGGTTAGAAAGGAGGGAATAAATAGTGAGTGGAAAGGAAAAGAAAAGGGAGGGGCTAATAGAAGGGAGAGAAGAATGAGGGAGGTGGTGGTCAAAAGGAAGACTAGTGAGGTGAAAAAGGGAGAAAGGAGAAAGAAAAACATTAACAGTGGAGGGGTAGAACGGAGAGAAAGACATGGATAGTAATCACAACTGCAAATGTGAATGGGATGAATACTCCCATAAAATGGAAGCAGATAGAAGAATCGATTAGTAGTCATAATCCTACAATATGTGTTTTACAAGAAACACATTTGAAGCAGAAGGCTAAACACCAAGTAAAGGGAAAAGACTGGAGTAGAATACATTAAGTTCAGATGAAGTAAAAAACAAAACCAAGAACAAACAAAAAATAAAACAGGGGTAGCCATTCTGATTTCAATCAAAGGAAAAACAAAATTAGATTTATTTATTTATTTTTTAAATTAATTTATTTATTTAGCTTTTTACATTCATTTTCACAAATTTTTGGGTTCCAAATTTTCTCCCCTTTTCTCCCCTCCCCTCACCCCAATACCCCAAGCAATCTAATTTTCCCTATCTCCAATCTGTCCTCTCTTCTGTCATCCCTCCCTTCCCTTGTCTCCATCTTCTCTTTTCTCCTGTAGGTCCAGATGACTTTCTATTCCTCATTAACTGTATGTCTTCTATCCTAGTTGCAACAACAATACTAAACAATTGTTCCTAAAACTTTGAGTTCCAAATTCTCCCCATCCCTCCCTCCCCACCCATTCCCTTTGGTACGGCAGGCATTTCATTATAGGCCATATCTGTGTAGCTTTGCAAATGACCTTCCTGATAGTCGTGTTGTGTAAGACTAACTGAAACCTGCCCCTCATTGTTTCTCTTCTGTCTTTTGATCCTGTCCCTCCCCAAGTGTTGACTTTCAATTACTCCCTCCTCCCTTTGCCCTCCCTTCCATCATCCCCCCCCAATATCTCCTTCTCCCCCGCTTTCTTATACTGTAAGATAGGTTTTCATACCAAAATGAGTATGCATTTCACTCCTTCGTTTAGTCAAATGTGATGAGGGTAAACTTCTTGTTTGTTTGTTTGTTTTTTTTTCCCTCAGCTCTCCTCTTTTTCCCTCCACTAAAAAAATCTTCTACTTGCCTCTTAAATGACATATAGTTACCCCCTTCCATTTCCCCCTCTTTCCTCTCACTACATTTCTCTCTCACCATTTATCTTAATTTCTTTTAAGGTATGGTCCCATCCTATTCAGTTCAATCTGTGCTCTCTGTCCCTGTATGTGAATGCATGTGTGTATGTGTGTGCATGCGTGTACATGTGTATGTGTGGTCCCACCAACTACCCAGATACTGAAAAATTTTAAGAGTTAGAAATATTGTCTTTTCCTGTATGAATGTAAACAGTTCATTTCTGGTAAGTCCCTTAATACTTCTCTTTGCTATTTACTTTTTCATGCTTCTTCTCATTCTTGTGTTTGAAAGTCAAATTTTCTTTTCAGCTCTGGTCTTTTCATTAAGAATGATTGAAAGTCCTCTGTTTCATTGAAGGACCATATTTTCCCTTGAAGTATTATACTCAGTTTAGCTGGGTAGGTGAATCTTGGTTTGAGTCCTAGTTCCTTTGCCTTCTGGAATATCCTATTCCACGCCCTTCGATCCCTTAATGTAGAAGCTGCTAGATCTTGAGTTATCCTGATTGTATTTCCACAGTACTGGAATTGTTTCTTTCTAGCTGCTTGCAAGATTTTTTCCTTGAGCTGGGAGTTCTGGCATTTGGCCACAATGTTCCTAGGAGTTTCTCTTTTTGGATCTCTTTCAGGTGGTGATCGATGGATTCTTTCAATACTTATTTTGCCCTCTGGTCCTAGAATGTCAGGGCAGTTTTCCTTGATAATTTCATGGAAGACGATGTCTAGGCTCTTTTTTTGATCATGGCTTTCAGGTAGTCCCATAATTTTTAAATTGTCTCTCCTTGATCTATTTTCCAGGTCAGTTGTTTTTCCCATGAGATATTTCACATTCTCTTCCATTTTTTCGTTCTTTTGGTTTTGTTTGGTGATTTCTTGGTTTCTCATAAAGTCATTAGACTCCATCTGTTCCATTCTAATTTTGAGAGAACTATTAAATTCAGTGAGCTTTTGAGCCTCTTTTTCCATTTGGCTCATTCTGCTTTTGAATGCATTCTTCTCCTCATTGGTTTTTTGAACCTCTTTTGCCAATTGAGTGAGCCTATTTTTCAAGGTGTTAATTTCCTCAGCATTTTTTTGGGTCTCCTTTACCAAGATATTGACCTTTTTTTCATACTCTTCTTGCATCTTTGTCATTTCTGTTCCCAGTTTTTCCTCCACCTGTCTAGCTTGATTTTCAAAATCCTTTTTAAGCTCTTCCAAGGCCTGAGCCCACCCAACACCCCCCTGGGGTGTCTGGGGTACTGAGGCCCCGCCCTCCACATCTTTCCCTGATGGGAAAAATACGTTCTCGTCCTCGCCATCAGATCCGAAGGTCGGGATCATTTGCATTTGTTGGAAAAAACTCTCTAAAGTCTTATTTTTCTTCCCCTTTCTAGGCATTTTCCCAGCCAGTTACTTGACTTCTGAGATTCCTTTCCACCCCCGCCTGGATCCGCCCAGCTAGTGCTTGGCCTCTGAGATTCAAATGCGTTTTCCGGAGGCAAGCTTTAGTTCTGGTGCAGGGGTGGGGGCAGGGCTGCCTCCTACGTTCGGTCCCTCAGGGGCTTTCTGCAGAGACTTTCAGGAACGGAGTGGGTGGGGGCGGGGTGGGGGGCCCCGCCTTCTATGTTCAGCTCCCTTGGAGGTTTTATTCAGAGGCGTTCAGCAGTAGAGCAGGGTGGGGGCAGGGCCGTCTCCCCGGCTCAGCTCCCTCAGGTTGGAAAGACCTTCAGTATTGAAGATCCTACCTGCTGCTGGGGGATTCCTGAGTCCCGGGCCGCTGCCGCCTCAGCCGCCCGCCCACGCCTCTGCCTCTGCCGCTTCCTGCCCCCGTCTCTGCCGCTGCTGCTTCCTCCCGAGGGGACCCGAGTCATGGAGACGCTCCGCTCCCCTCCCCTAGCGCAGCCTTTTTTCTTACTGACCTGTAGCTTCTGTGGGCGGAGGGACTTTCCCAGCTGCCGGAGCTTCCCCTGTAGCTTTCCTCTCTGAAGCCTGCTCGGGTCAGCTTCTCTGGGGCCGTGGCCAGGGGTGGGGGTGGGGTCCACTTTCCGGGATGCGATGGACCCTGGGGACGGCTCTCCAGGGTTCAGTGGAACGGAAATCTCTTCCCCTATGTTTATGCACCCCCTGCAGAGATTCAGAATTTATGGGGATCTCCTTTTACCTCAATTCCATGGGTTGTGGGCTTGGAGCTCGTAAATGTGTGTCCTTCTACTCCGCCATCTTGGCTCCGCCCCCCAAAATTAGATTTAATTTAAAAAGATAGGGAAGGAAACTACATCCTGCTTAAAAGTACTATAAAAAATGAGTTAACTAAATTACTAAATATATATTCAGCACTTGGTAAAGCATCCTAATTCTTAGGGCAGAAATTAAGGGAATCACAGGAAGAAATAAACAGCAAAATTATATTAGTGGGAGATTTCATCCTTGCCCTCACTGAACTAAATAAATGTAACCATAAAATAAACAAGAAAGAAGTAAAGGGAGTGAATAGAATTTTAGAAAAGGAGGGGAGACCTCTGGAGAAGTTTAAAATAGGATACAAAGAAATATACCCTTTTCTCCATGGTATATGATACCTATACCAAAACTGACTATATACTATGGCATAAAACCTCACAATTCAATGCAGGAAGGCAGATATATTTAATGCATCCTTTGCATGTCATTATGCAATAAAATGATATATTATAAAGGACTGCAAAAAGATAGAGTAAAATTTAATTTGAAACCAAATAATCGAATTCTAAAGAATGAATGGGAGAAGCAACAAATCATAGAAACAATGAATAACTATATCTAAATGAATGACAAATTGT
This sequence comes from Bettongia penicillata ogilbyi, assembly GCA_023548195.1. Taxonomy (NCBI): domain Eukaryota; kingdom Metazoa; phylum Chordata; class Mammalia; order Diprotodontia; family Potoroidae; genus Bettongia; species Bettongia penicillata. The sequence goes on from JAJHZJ010000413.1 coordinate 828,597, forward strand.
TCAGAATATTGAGGAAATTGATGAAAAAAATGCAAGGGAAGGTGATGAGCTTTACCAGATCTTAAATTGCATTATGAAACAGCAATCATCAAGAATACTTGGTACTGGTTAAGAAATAGAGTTTTTGTGTTCATCCATCATTGCCAAAGAAGACCATGCTATCAGGGAAATGATGACATGATTTCACTTGACTTTGTTCTGAGTGAGGAAAGGCTGTGCAAGGTCACCAGCTTCACTTCACCTCCAGAGCCATCTGAATCCAGTGACCAAATATTCATCAGGATGATCCAGGATGAACTGGGAGAATTTGGTCCGTTTAGGGGAAGGTCTATGAAGGTACTCACTTAGGATGAGGTAACGACCATTCATTGAATAGGCCTGTTTAAGAAGCAGCCAGGGCATGGCCCCTTCAATGAGGCAAAGAAAAATAAATACATTAGGCTTGGAGGGAAACCAAAACCATTACTATTGATAATCACTCTTAAGCCAGCAGGGTCCAGAAGAGAGCCCTTAGGCAGGGGCCCAGTGTTGTCCCAGCTTCAGAGTGCAGTAGGTTTAAGTTTGGGGAAAGAATAGGAAAGGAAAAAGGAAAGAAATAGAGTGATGGATCAATGGAATAGGTTAGGTGCACAAGATAGAGTAGTCAATGATTATAGTAATCTACTGTTTGATAAACCAAAAGACTAGTTCCTGGGATAAGAACTCACTATTTGCCAAAAACCACTGGGAAAATTCTAAAATAGGATGGCAGGAACTGGACATAGATCAACATTTTACACCAAGATAAAATCAAAATGAGTATGCCATTTAGACATAAAAGTTGATAATATAAGCAAACTAGAAGGGCAAGAGTTAGTTGAACCTGTCAGATTTATGGAAAACAGAAGAATTTATGACCAAATAAGAGATAGACAACATTATGAAATGAAAAATGGATAATTTTGATTACATTAAATTGAAAAGGTTTTGCACAAACAGATCCAGTGCAACCAAGATTAGGAGTGAAGCAAAACATTGGGAAAGAGTTTTTATGACCAGTGTCTCTGATAAAGGCCTAATTTCTCAAATATGTAGAGAACTGAGTCAAATTTATAAGAATATAAGTCATTTCCTAATTGACAAATGGTCAAAGGATATGAACAGGCAATTTTCAGTTAAATACATTAAAGTTACTTATAGTCATATGAAAAAATGCTCTAAATCACTATTGATTAGAGAAATGCAAATCAAAACAGTTCCGAGGTGTCATATCACACATGTCAGACTGGCTAATATGACAAGACAGAAATATGATAAATTCTGAAGAACATGCAGGAAAGTTGGAACACTAATGCATTATTGATGGAGTTGTGAACTGATCTAACCATTTTAGAGAGCAATTTGGAATCGTGACCAAAGAGTTAACATATTGTGTATACCCTTTGACCCAGCAATACCATTTCTAGGTCTGTATCCCAAAGAGATAATAAAAAATGAAAAAGGATTAACATGTTCGAAAATATTTATAACATCTCTTTTTGTGGTGGCAAAGAATTGGAAATTGAGGGAATGTTCATCAGTTGGGGAATGGTTGACCAAACCATGGTATATGCATGTAATGGAATACTATTGCGCTATAAGAAATGATGAGAAAAGGAAGTTCAGAAAAAAAAATCTGAAAAGACTTATATGAACTAATGCTGAGCAAAATGAGCTGGAAAGTGCTGTCCACATCCAGAGAAAGAACTTTGGCGTCTGAGTGCAAAAGGAAGCAAACTATTTTCTCTCCTTTTCTTTTGGTGTTTTTTATTGTTTCTTCTTTCTTATGGTTCCTCCCATTCTTCTTTACATCATGACCAAAATGAACATGTGTTTAACATGAATATGTAAGTAGCACCTGTATTACATGGCACACTGTCTTGGGGAGAGGGGAGGAGATAGATAGGGATAAATTTTATAGCTCAAAATCTTATGGAAGTGAATGCTGAAAACTAAAAGTAAAGTAATTTAACAACAACAAAAAAAAAACAACAACAAGGTTTCCTACCATAAAACTTTGTTTGGCACAAACGAGATATTGGTAAAGACCACAGCAAGTAAGTGAAACATCACAGTCAGTTATTAAATGCTAAATATTAATTTAAATGTCCACTCTCTCCATGTCCTGAAAGTTGCCAGCTGATTGGCCATGGGCAACTCCTTCACTTTTTTTGGGCCTCCATTTGCTCACCTATAAAATGAGGTTATTACCTACCATACAACACTCATGAGAGGTTGTTGTAAAGTGTAAAAACTATATTTGTGAACTTTAAATTGATACATAAATGTCAGTTCTTACTTGTATTGATTATATTATCTTTATGCCAAGTTCAATATATCGAACAACTTGGAGGATGATCAAGGCAATGTGAAAGGAGGCCAAGATTTTCGATGATTCTGAAATAGGACAAGGGCTTAATACTTCTCTTTATATCTTTAATTTACAACTTTTATGACTACTCATACTCTGCTCTTTAACCTATCACAGTCATTCAGACTGAAACTCCAACACACAAACACATTAATACCCCACAAAAATTGACAACCATACTGGAGTTTCTTCAAATGTGGAAACTTTCAAAATATCTTTGGAAATTATATTAATTAGGGGAGGATCCAAGATGGTGGAATAGAAAGACTCATGCATGCTAACTCCGAATCCACAGCCCATAAATTTCCTGTAAAAAGACCTCCCCACAAATTCTGAAGTAGTGGAACCCGCGCAGAAACACAGTGGAAGAGATTTTCGTTCCAGAGAGCCCTGGAGAGCTGTCCCCAGGGGTTTGTCATGCCCCGGAAAGCGGAGCCCACCCCGGAAAGCAGAGCCCACCCCGGAGCTGCCCTGGCCGCGCGGCCCCAGAGGAGCAGATCCGAGCAGGCTTCAGGGACGGAATCTCTGGTGGCCACAAAGGTCCCTCCACCCACAGGTGCTGCAGGTCAGTGAGAGAGATGTCCAGGCTGGCCAAGAGGGGAGCAGGGTGTCTCTGTGACTCGGGCCCCCTTGGAAGGCAGCAGCAGAGGGAGCGGCTGAGGCAGCAGCAGAGGCAGTGGCAGAGGCAGCAGTGGCAGCCCGGGACTCACCAAGCAGACAGGAGCTCCATTACCAAAGATCTCTTCATAAGCCCCCTGAGGGAGTTGAGCCAAGGACAGGGCCCTGTCCCCACCCACTCCATTACTGAAGGTCTCTGCATAAAGCCCCTGAGGGAACTGAGCCTGGGAGGCGGCCCTGCCCCCACCCCAGCACTAGAACTTAAGCTCACACTGAATAGGAGCCCCTCCCGCCACGGAAAGCCCTGAGGCTGGGGAGCAGCATTTGGATCTCACACCCCAAGCACTAGCTGGGCAGATATAGGCGGGGGTGGACAGGAATCTCAGAAGTCAAGTAACTGGCTGGGAAAATGCCCAGAAAAAGGAAGCAAAATAAGACCATAGAGAGCTACTTTCTTGGGGAAGAGATGTTCCTTCCTCCTTTCATTTCTGATGACGAAGTACAATGCTTGCCACCATGGAAAGACGTGGAGGTCAGGGCCTCTCTATCCCAGACATCCGAGGTGGGTGTCCGGTGGGCTTAGGCCATAGAAGAGCTCAAAAAAGGATTTTGAAAATCAAGTTAGAAAGGTGGAGGAAAAACTGGGAAGAGAAATGAGAGAGATGCAAGAAAAGCATGAAAAGAGGGTCAATACCTTGCTAAAGGAGACGCAAAAAAATGCTGAAGAAAATAACAGCTTGAAAAATAGGCTAACTCAATTGGCAAAAGAGGTTCAAAAAGCCAATGAGGAGAAGAATGCTTTCAAAAGCAAAATTAGAAAAAAGAAAAAAGAGGTTCAAAAGCTCACTGAAGATAATAGTTCTCTCAAGATTAGAATGGAACAGATGGAGTCTAATGACTTTCTTTTTATTTATATATTTATTCATTCATTCATTCATGCATTCATTCATTCATTCATTCATTTATTTATTTAACTTTTTACATTCATTTTCACAAAATTTTGGGTTCCAAATATTTTTTCCCCTTTTAACCCCTCCCCCCACCCAATACCCCAAGCAATATAATTTTCCCTATCTCCAATCTGCCCTCTCTTCTGCCATCCCACCCTTCTCTTGACCCCATCTTCTCTTTTCTCCTGTAGGGCCAAATGACTTTCTATTCCTCATTAACTGTATGTCTTATTTCCCAGTAGCAACAACAATAATAAACAGTTCTTCCTAAAACTTTGAGTTCCAAATTCTCCCCATCCCTCCCTCCCCACCCATTCCCTTTGGGAAGGCAGGCAATTCAATATAGGCCATATCTGCATAGTTTTGCAAATGACTTCCATGATAGTCGTGTTCTTTAAGACTAACTGAATTACTCTCCATCCTATCCTGCCCCCCATTGTTTCTATTCTGTCTTTGGATCCTGTCCCTCCCTGAGTGTTGACTTCAAATTGCTCCCTCCTCCCTTTGCCCTCCCTTCCATAATCCACCCCCCTTGCTTATCTCCTTCTCCCCCACTTTCCTATACTGTAAGATAGATTTTCATACCAAAATGAGCGTGCATTTTATTCCTTCCTTCAGTCAAATGTGATGAGGGTAAACTTCTTGGTTTTTTTTTTCTCAGCTCTCCTCTTTTTCCCTCCACTAAAAAGTCTCCTACTTGCCTCTTAAATGACATATAGTTCCCCCCTTCCATTTCACCCTCTTTCCTCCCACTACATTTCTCTCTCACCATTTACTTTAATTTCTTTTAAGATATGGTCCCATCCTATTCAGATCAATCTGTGCTCTCTGTCTCTGTATGTGTGTGCATGTGTGTATGTGTGTGCGCATGCATGCATGTACATGTGTGTGTATGGACCCACCTACTACCCAGATACTGAAAAGTTTTAAGAGCTACAAATATTGTCTTTCCATATAGGAATGTAAACAGTTCACTTCTGGTAAGTCCCTTAAGACTTCTCTTTGCTGTTTACTTTTTCATGCTTCTTCTCATTCTTGTGTTTGAAAGTCAAATTTTCTTGTCAGCTGTGGTCTTTTCATCAAGAATGATTGAAAGTCTTCTGTTTCATTGAAAGACCATATTTTCCCCTGAAGTATTACACTCAGTTTGGCTGGGTAGGTGATTCTTGGTTTGAGTCCTAGTTCCTTTGACTTCTGGAATATCCTATTCCACACCCTTCGATCCCTTAATGTAGAAGCTGCTAGATCTTGAGTTATCCTGATTTTATTTCCACAATACTGAAATTGTTTCTTTCTAGCTGCTTGCAAGATTTTCTCCTTGAGCTGGGAGTTCTGGCATTTGGCCACAATGTTCCTAGGAGTTTCTCTTTTTGGATCTCTTTCAGGTGGTGATCGATGGATTCTTCCAATACTTATTTTGCTCTATGGTTCTAGAATGTCAGGGCAGTTTTCCTTGATAATTTCATGGAAGATAATGTCTAGGCTCTTTTTTTGATCATGACTTTCAGGTAGTCCCATAATTTTTAAATTGTCTCTCCTGCATCTATTTTCCAGGTCAGTTGTTTTTCCAATGAGATATTTCACATTCTCTTCCATTTTTTCATTCTTTTGGTTTTGTTTGGTGATTTCTTGGTTTCTCGTAAAGTCATTAGACTCCATCTGTTCCATTCTAATTTTGAGAGAAATATTATCTTCAGTGAGCTTTTGAACCTCTTTTTACATTTGGCTCATTCTGCTTTTTAAAGCATTCTTCTCCTCATTGGCTTTTTGAACCTCTTTTGCCAATTGAGTGAGCCTATTTTTCAAGGTGTTAATTTCCTCAGTATTTTTTTGGGTCTCCTTTACCAAGCTATTGACCCGTTTTTCATGCTTTTCTTGCATCTCTCTCATTTCTCTTCCCAGTTTTTCCTCCACCTGTCTAGCTTGATTTTCAAAATCCTTTTTCAGCTCTTCCAAGGCCTGAGCCTACCTGACATCCCCCTGGGAAGTCTGGGGTACTGAGGCCCCACCCTCCACGTCTTTCCCTGATGGCAAGAATATGTCCTCGTCATCAGATCCAAATGTTGGGATCATTTGCATTTGTTGGCAAAAACTCTCTATAGTCTTATTTTTCTTCCCTTTTCTAGGCATTTTCCCAGCCAGTTACTTGACTTCTGAGATTCCTGTCCACCCCCGCCTAGATCCGCCCAGCTAGTGCTTGGAGTCTGAGATTCAAAAGTGCTTTCCGAGCCGCCCAGCTGCTAATCAATGTGACCTTTAGTTCTGGTGCTGGGGTGGGGGCAGGGCCGCCTCCCAGGCTCGGCTTCCTCAGGGGCTTTATGCAGAGACTTTCAGGAATGGAGCGGGGGGGGGGGGCGCCTCCCAGGCTCAGTTCCCTCAGGGGCTTTATGCAGAGGCCTTCAGGAATTGAGTGGGGTGGGGCAGGGCCATCTCCCAGGCACAGCTCCCTCAGGTTGTTTATGCAGAGACTTTCAGTAATGAAGATCCTGCCTGCTGCTGGGGGAGTCCCAGGCCGCAATGGCCTCGGCCCTGCCGCTGCCCCTACGTCTGCTGCCGCCCCCGCCTCTGCCACTGCCACTTCCTCCTGAGGGGGCCCGAGTCACGGAGACACCCCGCTCCCCTCAGCCAGCCAGCCGTCTCTCTCACTGACCTGTAGCTTCTGTGGGCGGAGGGACCTTCCTGGCCGCCGGAGCTTCCGTCCCTGAAGCCTACTCAGGTCAGCTTCTCTGGGGCCACGGCCAGGGCAGCGCTGGTTAGGGGTCCGCTTTCCGGGGAGCGACGGACCCTGGGGACGGCTCTCCAGGGCTCTCTGGAACAGAAATCTCTTCCACTCCGTTTCTGTATACCTTTCAGTGGTCCAGAAGTTATGGGGGTCTCTTTTTACATTAATTCTATGGGCTGTGGTTTCGGAGCTCATAAACATGCATCCTTCTACTCTGCCATATTGGCTCTACCCCCAAGTCTAATGACTTTCTGAGAAACCAGGAAATCATAAAACAAAATGAAAAGAATGAAAAAATGGGAGAGAATGTGAAATATCTCATGGGAAAAACAACTGACCTGGAAAATAGATACAGGACAGACAATTTAAAAATTATGGGACTACCTGAAAGCCATGATCAAAAAAAGAGCCTAGACATCATCTTTCATGAAATTATCAAGGAAAACTGCCCTGAGTTTCTAGAACCAGAGGGCAAAATAAGTATTGAAGGAATCCATTAATCACTGCCTGAAAGAGATCCAAAAAGAGAAACTCCTAGGAACATTGTGGCCAAATTCCAGAACTCCCAGATCAAGGAGAAAATATTGCAAGCATCTAGAAAGAAACAATTCCAGTATTGTGGAAATACAATCAGGATAACTCAAGATCTAGCAGCTTCTACATTAAGGGATCAATGGGCGTGGAATAGGATATTCCAGAAGACAAAGGAACTAGGACTCAAACCAAGAATCACCTACCCAGCAAAACTGAGTATAATACTTCAGGGGAAAATATGGTCTTTCAATGAAATAGAGGACTTTCAATCATTCTTGATGAAAAGACCAGAGTTGAAAAGAAAATTTGACTTTCAAACACAAGAATGAGAAGAAGCATGAAAAAGTAAACAGCAAAGGGAAGTCATAAGGGACTTACCAAAGGTGAACTGTTTACATTCATTTGTAACTTTTAAAACGTTTCAGTATCTAGGTAGTTGGTGGGACTACACACAGATGTACACACACACACATGCACACACACATGTACATGCATGCACGCACACAGAGACAGAGAGCACAGAGTGAATTGAATAATAGGGGACCATATCTTAAAAGAAATTAAGGTAAATGGTGAGAGAGAAATGTAGTGGGAGAAGAGAGGGTGAAATGGAATGGGGTAAATTATATCTCATTCAAGAGGCAAGCAGGAGACTTTTTAGTGGAAGGAAAAAGAGGAGAGCTGAGAAAAAAACATGAAGTTTACCCTCATCACATTCAACTAAAGGAAGGAGTAAAATGCACACTCATTTTGGTATGAAAACCTATCTTACAGTACAGAAAAATGGGGAAGAAGGAGATAAGCAGGGAGGGAGGGATGATGGAAGGGAGGGCAGTGGGAGGAGGGAGCAATTTGAAGTCAACACTCTTGGGGAGGGACAGGATCAAAAGATAGAATAGAAACAATGGGGGGCAGGATAGGATTCAGGGAAATACAGTTAGTCTTATACAACACGACTGTTAATCGAAGTCATTTGCAAAACTACACAGATATGGCCTATATTGAATTGCCTGCCTTCCCAAAGGGAATGGGTGGGGAGGGAGGGATGGGGAGAATTTTGAACTCAAAGTTTTAGGAACAACTGTTTAGTATTGTTGTTGCTACTAGGAAATAAGAAATACAGTTAATGGGGAATAGAAAGTCATCTGGCCCTACAGGACAAAAGAGAAGATGAGATCAAGGGAAGGGAGGGATGATAGAAGAGAGGGCAGATTGGTGATAGGAAAAATTATAATGCTTGCTGTATTAGGGTGGGGGGAGGGGATAAATCAGGAGAAAAATTGGGACCCAAAATTTTGTAAAAATGAATGTAAAAAGTTAAATAAATAAATTAATAAAAAAGAAATTATATTAATTAATTGTTCATCAGTAAGATTGTAGATAGTGATCTCACTTTTCTGGGATGGAATGGTTCGATAAGAGATGGACTAAGTGATCACTTTACCTCATGGAGTTGGGGATGTGGAACCTTCAGCCTCTAGGCCACATGTGTTGCCCTTGAACTGAGACCCCACTTGAGGGCCACATGTGGCCTGGAGGCTATAGGTTCCTACCCATGTATGAATGTTACAATGCTTCCGTAATTCATCTTTCTGTATCTTTGACTCAATACTAATTTGCCATAGTGACCACCCAAAGACGACCTTCACATTGGTCTTTTAATATACTCTTCCATTAACAGAGATATGGAGGTATTTATAGACAAGTTAAAAATTATGTTTTTTGTCTCATGCTTGCCGAATTTTTGAGCAAGTCTTATAGTCTTCTTAAGTGACACCTTGAGAGAAGGCAGTCTAACTATTTCAAGCTAACCAGGCATGATTGTATCTGAGAGACCAAAATTTTCAATTAACCTGGAAAAAGCAAGTTCATTATGTCAGAGGTTAGCCCATATCTATTCATACTATCTCTTTTTTGATAAATGCTAAGAAAAATTACAGAGGAAGCATATTCAAACTAAGACAATGATTTGAAGTATGGTTTAAATTTATGTTTGAGATCTGTTTGTTTCTACTTTAGGGAACTTACTGATGAGTTTCTTTTTGCACAATGACAACTTACTTATTAAAAAGTAATTTACATTTTTAGAGCATAGTGCTCATGTCCTGAAATCCTATCTACTCTTACATAAATCTGACAGAGATGATTACTCTGTGGCTTTCTCTCCAATATCCTTTCTGCAGAATGGAAACTAGATCAGCCAGTCAGCAAACATTTATTAAGTGCTTACTCCGTTCTTGGCATTATACTGAGAAATAGGAATACAAAGAAAGATGAGAACAGAACTTGCCTTTCAAGAAGTTCCAGTTCTAATGGGAAAGTCAACTTGAAAATAGCGAGGTACATGCAAGATAAGAGCTGATGAGAGGTAGTCTCAAAGGGGAAGGCAATAGCATCTGGGGATCATTAGGGGTGGGGAGAAGAATCAGCAAAGTCTCCCTAGGTAGAGTCTGAGCTGAATCTTGAAGGAATCCAAGAAAATTAAGAAATAGAAATGAGAATGGAAAACGAATTTGGGAAATGGAGAAAACCAGTGCAAAAGCATGGGGAAGTGAGGTATTGTGTCACATGAGAAGGACAGTAAGTGTGCCAATGTAGTTACATCATTGCGAGTGTGAAGAGGGGCAAAGTATAAGAAAATTGAAAAGGTCAATAAAGGATCAAACTACAAAAAATTTGAATGGCATTTTACCCTGAAAATTATAGGGAGCTACTAGATTTTACTGAAGAGGGGAGTGACATGGTCAGATCTACATTTTAAGGAAATCACTTTAAAAAGAGGATGAATTGGTGTGTGAAGAGACTTCAATCTTGGATGCTAATTAGAATTTTTTTTTTTTCAAAAGTACAGATAAGAGATAATGAGGGTCCGAACTAAGGTAGTGCTTGTATGACTGAAAAAAATAGAGGATATACAAGACATTGCTTTCCTTCGAATCGTGTCTGAATATTTCACTTTCAAGCTCATAAACCTTTGGTGACTCCCTATTGATAAAGAATACTTATTTCTTGAGATATAAGGAGTTTTAAAATATAGTTGTGACCAGTCTTTTTAACCTGTAGCCCTTTAGTGGAGACTTTGGAAGGTGTATTCTTTTGAAATCAGGGAAATTAGGGTCAAATATTATCTCTGACACTAGCTCTCTGTTATTTTGAACAAGGGCAGTTAGGTGGTACAGTGGATAGGGCTCTAGGCATGGAGTCAGGAGCACTTATCTTCATGAGGTCAAATCTGAATGCACACACTTACTAGATACATAACCCTAGGCATGTCACTTCATCTGTTTATCTCGGTTTTCACAACTGCAAAATGAACTGGAGAATGAAAAAGTTCTGGACTCCAGCATTCTCGCACCAGCTCTACCACTGGGTATATTTGGCCAGGTCACCTGAAATCCTTAGGTTATCATTTCTTCCTTTGTAAAATGAGTCACTGAGTGGAAAAGATTGAGTTAAGAAAAAAGGAAAAATACATTATGTGATAACTTTATTACATATGTAAAAGGCATAGAAAATTGCATGTAATAGTTTTGCATTTTCATGAGCAATCATCTTTTTTGAAATTCTATCATTTTATGGAAGTTCTTGCATTATTTCATAAGTTAAGAATATTTTTAAATAAAGGCTTTGGAAAAACAAATGAACAAGAAAAAAAATTGAAGAAAGTGAATTTTAAAGTTGCTTCCATATTTGACTTTATACTGTTTTGTGACCAGCTGGTCTCTTTAACCAAAACAAGACACTTCATGCTGTACAAGATGAATTCTTAGGTAATACGTTAGCCTTTCTTTCCAATAAACGTAGAAACAGACACATCCATGTTCTCCTACAAAAATGTCAATCAATGATTCCGTTGGACTATAGTGAGAATGTCTGAGTATATCAGCAGAGGGTTAGGTAACTAAGGCTCAGAAAACTGGGCAACCTATTAACTGGTCTTTCCCTCCTTGAAAAAGGCTTGTAATTTTATTGTTGATAAGGTCTGTATATTAACATAGTAGAAAAAGGCCCAATACACATGTTTCAAAAGATGCATTTAGCCTAAGAACAAAGTAACTTTGGCCATAGATAGAAGGGCTAATTAAAAGGTAGAGAAAGTCTTTCCTTGGAGAAGGGAGAGTATATGTGCAGACCACTGCATACATTGTTAGTTGTGGAAGCTATATAGATTAATTTTATGTAACTGGAAGACTTTGGAGAGGGGGACTTTTGGTTCACGGTTGCATTTGTAGAAATGATACAGACATAAATATAAAATGCATTAGTAACATACTAAAATAAATTTAAAACAATAATAAAATGTGGTAGGGGCCCATAAAGAAATTGTTCTTAAATACAATTGTTCTTAAATACAAGATAAATTGAGGTTTAGTGCAAGATGTTCATTGGCATATGACTAGAAAAGATGAATGTGAAAAAGAATAGTATATATAGTTTTAAAAAGTAGGCTGCATAGTAAATGCTTTAATTAATTAATATTAGAAAACTCACAACAGAAATTATTATTAAGGAAGGTGGAGAGGGGAATTACAAATAATACTAGTTAATATCTGAGTTTCTGAAAAAAAATTATCTTATTCCATGGTGAAAAAAATCCATTTTTATTTGAAAGACATTTATATTCACATGAGAATACTTCAAAAATACAGTACAATATCAATATCACAATTACAAGACCAGACAGGCTAGACAGTAATTCATCTGAATAAAAAAAGGTCTGAGATTTTTAGGGGACAGTAAGTTTAACATGATTCAACAGTGATATGGCCATCAAGAAAACTACAGCAATTTTGGGTTGAATTAACAGAAATCTAGCTCCTAGGATTAAAGAGGCAATAGTTACTGATCTGCCCACCTCTATAGTACTAGGGGCACTTTGGATGCTGCATTTGAATGGTGATAATAATGAGTTGGAGAATTATCAGAAAAAATTGAACAGAACAGTGAAGAGTCACAAGTGCATGCCATAAAAAGATGGGTTGAAAAGCCTGGGATTTTAACCTGGAGAAGAAAATATTTAAGAATAAAGTCATCATTGTGATTTAGCCCTATCTGACGCTTCATGCTCCCTTTAAGGGGAGGAGGATTCTTGTCAAAGATACTGGAGTAGTTTGCCATTTCCTTAAATAGTGAAAGAAATGTAATCATAATCATAGTTATATAGCACTTTAAAGTCACCAAACATTTTATATATGTCCATCCTTACAAACACCCTGGAAGTAAATATTATTACTGTACTCATTTTACAATTGAGGTAACTCAGTCTGAGAAAGTTTAGGTGACTTAACTCAAGGTGACAATCTAAACTAATATTTTCTCATATATTTATAAAGGAAATGTTTGTAAATGATTTGTACAACTTAAGTTATTGTATAAATGCTATTTTATTATTATCTTGTATATGCTCATTAACATTTATAAATAAGGAAACTGAAGTACAGAGAGGGATTTCTTTTTATTTGTCCAGGATCACACAGCCAGTAAGAAGAAAAGTCAGCCTGTGATTCCTAAGTTAAATGCTTGTCCTACTGTACCATAGTACCTTTCTAATAGTAGCAACTTCATATAAAGAATAGCTATTATATGCATATATTTTATACATATGCATACATGTGTGTGCACATATATACATATGACTGTATATGAGTACGTATACACACATACCTGCATATATGGATACACACACCCTATAAATACAATTGGCCTTCCTGGAATACTTAGATCAAAAGACACTATTTACTGGCATAACTTTAAACCTTGAACTTAAAAAAGTAATTTAAGATTGATTTTGTTTGTTAAGAAACTTGGAAAATCCTAAAACAAAAAAGTCATTAATGGGATGCCTCATTTTCTTTTCTTTCTTGACATTTTTAGTTAGTATTTTATTTTATTCCTAATTGTATGTAAAAGCAATTTCCAATATTTGTTTTTAAAATTTTAGGTTCCAAATTCTCTCCCTCCTTTCATCCCTTCCCCACTGAGAAGGCAAAATTTGATATAGGTTATACATGTTTACACATGTAAAACACATTTCCATAAGCATCTCCATTTTATAAAGTTTTAATTTATTACTAATGGTGATTTGCATCATTAAACAACTAATAAATATTTATTGAATAGATTTTCTGATTAGATGAATGGTGATTCCTGAATCATAGGAATGCTGTGGCCTCGTAATCCAATCTGTACTGGTGTGAGATAGAGCAATATATCTGACATGTAGCCAAATAGATTTTACCTGAAGTTGTCCAGTATGGGGGAAACCATTACCTCCTTAAATAATCTATTTTGTTCTGGGCAGTTCTAATTCTTGGGAAGTGTTTTTTCATACATTTTCTTCTTTGTAAATTCTACTTGTTTTTTCTAGTTTTGTCCTTTGGGATCAAACAGGTCCTCTTTGACAGCAGTTAGATAGCAAAACAAATAGAATGCTCTTTGTGGGGTTAGGAAAATATCAGTTTAAATTGTTACCTTGAGTTAAGTCATCTAAACTTTCTCAGACTCAGTTTCCTCAATTGTAAAAAGAGTACAATAATAGCGTTTACTTCCAGGGTGGTTGTAAGGATGGACATATATAAAATGTTTGGTGACTTTAAAGTGCTATGTAATTACTAACTGATTATGATTACAATTCTTTCACTATTAATCCAATTTGGTAATCCATGTCAGAAAGCTTTGAAAAAATATAAAACATTAGTACTTGTAAATTCATAAAATTTTAAAGTAGCATTATTGTCAAAATATAGCATTCAGCATGACCTGAATTCAAATCTCACCTCTGTCATTTACTAACTCTGTAACTCTGGGGAGGTCAGTCTCTCTGAGCCTGAAACAATTCTTAAGACATCCATAAATTCCATAATTTTTTTTAACTTATGGAATGAAACAAGCATTTTCATGACATACAATAAAAAAAGAATGTTTGTGAAACTGCATATCAACTATGAACAACTTTCTATTCTTTTCAAATATGCAACAAAATAATGTAAATTTCTTGTTCTTCCCTTTGTTTCTTCCATCCCTTATCCCCCAACCTAGAGATGGTTACCATTAGACATAAATAGGTGTATGTATATATGTATATATGTTTGTAATTTTTCTATACATACTTCTATTTATCAATTCTTTCTCTGGATGCAGATAGCTTATTTCCTCATATGGCTTTTATACATAATTTTGTTATAAGAATCAAAATAATTTTTTAATTCAAACTCATTCTTAAAACAATAGCACTGTTACTGTACACAATGTTTTCTTGGTTCTGTTCATTTCATTCCTCATTACTTTGTGCAAGTCTTTCCATGCTTTTCCAAAATCATTGAGCTAATCATTTCTGACAGTCCAGCAGTACTCCATCATAAGCATATACCACAACCTGTTCAGTCATTCCCCTGTTGGTGGGCATCCTTACAATTTCCAACTTTTTGTCACCATGAAGAGAGCTGCTCTAAACACTTTAGAGCACAGGCATCCATTTCCTCTTTCCATAAGCACCCTTGAAAAGAGATCAAGTAGTGGTACTGTTGGATCAAAGGTTTCTTTGGGCATAATCCAAGATTGTACTCCAAAATGGTTGCATCATTTCACAATTCCACCAACAATGATTCAGAGTCTCAATTTTTCCACATCCTCTCCAACATTTGTTACTCTCTCCTTCTGTCTTTAACCTTGGTGCATGCTCAAGATCCCATCAGGTATAGAACCAAAGTTTCCAAGTTCCTGAAGTGCTTCTGTAGCACAGGGTACTCAAAGCTATTCTGGCACTGGAAGAGGAGCTTCTTGACAATCTTCATCCTGCCCACCTGCTCCAAGTTATCTGTGAGGTTTTCAGTAAAGGACTCCTTCAATTTGTCATCAGCATAGAGAAGATGAGCTGAAAGCCTGGAGGGATCACCTGAACTCTCTTGTTACCCAGCTCTTCTTCCTGGGCACCAGGGCCATGAAATATGGGGAGCTGTCTTGGTGGGGGATGTATATGCATAGTGCTAGCACCCTCTTTTTTAGGTACTTGGTGACTAAATCACTGAACGATGTTGTACTTCCATTAACTAGAGATTCCTCTGGGTACATAAGCAGAGAAGGCCTTAAGAAATGGTGCTACTTCAGCATAAACAGAGAGTTGAAACTAATTAGAATCAAACCAAGATCATCAAATCTCTGAAACTCTTCCAGAATCTCTGCCAAGAAAATCCCAAGTAAAGAATTGACATGACAGAAGAAGAAGACAAAGAAGAAAAAAAGGAGAAGACGAAGAAGAAGAAGAAGAAGAAGAAGAAGAAGAAGAAGAAGAAGAAGAAGAAGGAGGAGGAGGAGGAGGAGGAGGAGGAGGAGGAGAAGGAGAAGGAGAAGGAGAAGGAGAAGGAGGAGGAGCAAAAGGAAAGAAAAAGCAAAGAAAGAAAGAAGGAGGAGAAGAAGAGGAAGCAGAAGGTCTCTTAAGGTCCTTTTCTAACTCCAAACCAATGATCCTATAATAAGACTACACACACACACACACACACTCATTAAAAAAAAAACACAGACCATGAATTTGGTGTTCATGTATCCCTCATTTTAAAAAGATAGGGTTGAATCTTTAAGTCCAAGAATCAGAAAATTTAAAAATCAAAGATAACTTGGAAGCCATGTAAACCAGCCACCTCATTTTGCAAGGGAGGCAAGCAGCAGTCCAGAGCAATTAAACAATTTGCCCAATGAAGAAACATTTATGAAATGCCTACTCTGTGAAAATATTTGAGCTAGGCACAGAGGATGCAAAGTTAGAAAATAGCATAGTCTCTACCATCACAAAATTTGCAGTAATGGAATAATAACTGTAATTTGACGTTTCTGTGATATAGTCTGGCTTAACCGATTCTCACAGCTTTAGGAGGTAGAGGATTTTATTATTTGCATTTCATAGAGGAGCAAACTGAGGCAGACAGAAATGAAATTTCTTGCCCAGGGTCACACATTTAGCTAGTATTCAGACTGGATTTGACCTTATTTCTTTCTAGTTTCAAGGGAAGCAATCTATCCACTACACCATTTAGCTGCCTAATAATTTGCAATTGGAAATTGCTTCCCTTACAACAACCCTGTGAGGAAGATAATGAAGTTATCTTAAATACATGGTCATGTAGCTTGTGAAGAAAATGTTTTATACCAAAGAGAAATCCAGATAAAGTTTTTTTTTTCTAAATTAAAAGAGAGATTTTTAACATGGTGAAGAAGGGAAGGAGGAAGTAATGCAATTTGTTGTAGCAAGGAAAAACACTCACTGGGAGCTAGAAGCACCTGTGTTAAGGTCTATATTTACTCAAAACAACAACAAAGACAAAGGAGAAAAAATATGTCTAGATAGTACAGGTTACATCCATTTTTTGAACATAGTTTTATCTTCTTGAAAAAGATAAGATTGGTCAATATAGGTCTGTATCCCAAAGAGATCCTAAAAAAGGGAAAAGGACCTACATGTACAAAGATATTTATAGCAGCTCTTTTTGTGGTGGCAAACATTTGGAAATTGAGGAAATATCTATCAATTGGGAAGTGACTGAACAACTGCAATATATGAATGCAATGGGACACTATTTTACTATATGAAATAATGAGCAGATGGATTTCAGAAATATCTCAAAAGACCTGTATAAACTGATGCTGAGTGAAATAAGCACAACCAGAACATTGCATACAAAAATGGCAACACGGTGTGAAGATCAACTTTGACAGGTTTTGCTGTTCTCAGCAATGCAGGGATCTATGACAACTCCCAAAGATTCATGATAGAAAATGCTATTCATGTGCAGAGAAAGAACTATGGAGTCCGAATGCAGATCGAAACATGCTTTTTTCTTTCTTCTCTTTTTTTCCTTTTTGTTTTAATTCTTCTTTCACAATATGACTAATGTGAAAATATGCTTAATATAATTGTGTAAGTATGGCCTATGTCAGATTGCATGCCATCTTGGCGAGGGGAAGTAGCAAGGAGTGGGGAAAATTTAGAACTCAAAATCATATAAAAGTGAATGCTTCAAATTAAAAACAAAGAAATAAATTCAATTAAAAATGAAAGGGTTGAACTACACAATTCTTAAGATTCATTCTAAAATTCTAAGAAAATAGATTTGTAAAACTCCCTTGCCCCTTTTTCTTCTTTATCTTCCCCTATTAGTTTCCTGATCTTATACTTTGAATTTTGACCTGTTGCATATTCACTTATCCAGAGATTTCTAGTTAGAAACATGCAAAATAAATAATCATTTAGAAATATTCCCCAATATAGTAAGAGAAATGGGCAATAGAAGAAGATGCACCTAGTGATCATAATTAAACTCACAGTAGAGTATTAAAGTGGAGTAACCTCAAACAGGACATTGAGTGGTGGTTCTAGACATTGCAACATGTATTAACCTCTATGTGCTTCAGTTATCTCTGTAGGGGGACTTTTTTGCAAAACGATATCATGCTACCATCACTGATGCTCTGGAACCAGCTTATAATAAATGAGTGCTCATTGTTAAATTGTGAGTGCATTTAGCAACTGCTACAAATCAGGACTTGATTTATTGTTTTATTGATTGTTTAGTCTTAAGAAAGGAATAGAGAACCTATTAATACTTCAGATTAAATTTAAAAGTGTGTCTTGAGTTTTCCAGAGGAGCCTCTTCATTAAACATTTACCAGTACACCCCTGATTGCCTCAGTCCCTACTCTAATGAAATCAGAGACCCTTAATGTAAAAATTAAAACAAATAGTATATAAATATACATATATATATATATATATATATATATATTTTTAAGATTGGCAAAGTGCTTTACAAAATCACCTCATATGATCCCCTTGTCAACCCTGTGAGGCACGTACTATTATTTTTTACTTTTTTACAGATAAATTAAAACTGAGAGGTTAAAGTGATTTGCCCAGGGTATCACAGCTAAGTAAATGTCTAGTATATGGGGCATTCAGGGAAGAATATCACCTCTTCTGTGAGGGTTTGCTGAACCCTTTTCAGGGCTGATTATGCTCACCTGCCACCAAACTCTCACCTGTGACTCCACAAAGTTACAGCATACACAGTGGCCACACCCTGTTAAAACTGAATTGGAAGATGAGCTAAACCAGGTTGAAGGTAACCAAAGGGCCACAAATCTGTGGGTGAATTAGGGAATACCTACCTCAAGCATGTGAAGTCTTCTTTCATTGGAATGGGTGTAGGAGAGCAATTTATTCCAAAGGCTATGAAGGCATCTGAAGTAGATGCTATGGAAGGCTTAGAACGTGGTCAGACTTGAAAGAGATTGGACCAAGATCATCTACTTCATCCTGAGCCATTGCCAAGCAACCTATTTTCCCCACTGAACGTCAGTGATTCTGAAAGAGAGAGGGAGGCTAATGACTTTACTCACTCTGCATCACTTCAATCTAATTCAAACACAAGTTAGAGCATCACTCAGAAGTGATGTCATTGATCTTTGAAAACAAATGAACAGCAACCACATGTGTTTGGTGTAAAATTTGAAATCAGGCCTTGCTGACTCCTATCCATTTCACTGCCTAGATGCCACTAACTTATGACGATTGATGTTCCTAGGCTACATAACTAAGCTATGACTACTTGATTTTTTCCATTAAGGTTTATGCTGAAATTATTGTTCATTCAGCAAATAAGACATATATAAATGCAACCAAGTTAGTCTTATTTTCCTCTGGTAGTTGTGAAATCTCTTTATAATTTAATGTCACCTACTTCTAGTGTGAAATCAAGTCAAATTGCCTCTGCTACTTCAAACAATAAAGCTGATATCTGGCCTAAACTTACTATACTATTTTGACAACAAAACTCTCATTCAGTAGACATTTATTACATGACTATCATGTGCAACGCCCTGTCATAGACAATGAGAAAAGGGGGGAAGAGGAATAAACATTGATATAGCACCTATTTTGTGCAGGGCACTAGATTCAGTGCTTTCCAAATATTATCTCATTTGATCCTAGAAGCGATTCCTCAAGGTGGGCACTACTATGATCTCTATCTTATTATTGAGGAAACTGAGGCAGACAGAAATTAAGTGACTTGCCCAGATTCATACAGTTAATAAGTGTCTAAGGACATATGTAAAATCAGATCTTCCTAACTCCAGTGTTCTATCCACTGCAACACCAACTACCTGTAACACAAATCAAAAAAATACAAAGGCAAGGGAATTGTTTTAACCTTCAAGAAACTTACTTCTTACATGAGGATATCATATGCACACGGATAAATAGATGAAAAGCAAATTCAGGAGGTAGAGGCACTAGCAAATAGAAAGGGAAGTAAAAAAGGCAAGACCTTTAGAAGAAGGTCTGAGCTGAACTTGAGCAAATTTAGGATTCTAAGAGCCAAAGGCAAGGAGAGGATGTTTAATGGACATGGAGACCCACCTTGTGAAAATCTGGAGAAGAGAAATTAAATACCAGTCTGAGAAATGGTCTAGTGACACTAGCTTCCTCACTCTTCTTCACATAAGATATTCCAATTCCATTGTATAGATACTTTCACTGCTTATTCCCCATATCTGGAGCACTCTTCCTCCTTATCTCTGTCTCCTGGTCCCATAAATCCCCATTTTAAACCTGATGTTCCTTTCCTCATCCGTCCCTTGCCCCTTGCTGCTAGTACCCTTTCCATATTAAATATCTCCATTTTTTCCTGTATTTTTTTGTGTGTGACAGGCTTATAGTTAGGAAATCTCTTCTTCCTGAGTTCAAAACCAGCCCCAGACACTAGCTGTTTTAGTATTTGCCTCAGTTTCCTCATCTGCAAAACTAACTAGAGAAGGAAATGGCAAGCCATTCCAGTATCTTTGATAAGAAAACCCCAAATGGGGTTATGAATGGTTAGACATGACTGAAAAACAATTGAACAAATAATGTTCATGTCATCTCCCTCATTAAATTTTGAACTTGAGAGCAGGTGCTGTCTTTCTCTTTCTTTGTCTCCCCAGAACTTAGAAACATGCCTGGCATGTAATAAACACTTAACAAATTCTTACTTATTATTTACTTACAATGTGTGGATGGAAATAATATGGAATATACATGGAAAGGTAGATGGATGACAACTGAAGATGACAGTAAATAGCAGCCTGAAAATTTTGCATTTTATCCTTTGAGCCTGTTAAGAATCCTTAGCAGTGGAAGTGACATGGTCAGTCCCATGTTCATGTTATATATGGAGGGTGGTTTGGGGAGGGGAGAGACTGGTAACTGGAAGATGAATTAGAAGGCTATCCTAAATGAGACTCTGATCTATACAGGTGATATGGAGAGAGGATCAATGTGAGAGATTTGATGAATGTAGACTTGACAAGACTAGGCACCTGATGGTTTATGTAGAGTGAAGGAGAGAAAAGAGTCAAGGATAACTCCAAAGTGGCAGATCTGTGACTGAAAACATGATTGCAACCTCAGTGAGACTAGGCAATCTTGGAGCAACAGGCTAAAATGCATATTTCAGGAAAAATGCATATTTGAGTTAACTTTCAGGTCACTATTTTATTGATATTTGATTCAAATCTGTTAACCAAAATGGACCTTCAAAAAGTTTCATGCATAAAAGGAGGAACAAAAGGCAACCAAAAAATAAGAAGTGATGTGAATGTTGCAGTTCAAGATATTCAAATTCTTATTTTGTATAGTTAAGGTTAGGTGAATAAATTGGTGAGTGAGAAATGGAACAATTCACTCTTTCCAAGTGGTAGCTGATTTTACCTTTGTTTCTACTTTAGTCTGGAAATGGCTGTTGCTTTTGACTATATGGATGTCTTAAAGGAAGTAAATGAAACAGACTGGTCTGTTCATATTTCAAACCCTATTACAAAATAAAACCCTTATAAAAAGATGTGTTAAATATTTCAATGAGCAGATTATTATTGCAGTGAATTAAATTAATGGATGTGGTAGATCCCTAATCCCCTAGTGGAAAGCTGGTTTTAATTCTATAATCCCAACTGGATGTGAAAAACACTCAGATGAGCACCATAAACACACATTTTCTATTCTGCTTAGAAACATAATAATGGTTTAGGACATTTATTAAGAAAACATCAACTCTATTTGCACATTCTTAAAAAGAATTTTAGAAAAAAGGAATTTTAATTTTCGTGAGTATAATCTGTTAATATAATTAGAATAGAATACAATTAGGTGCTTTCAGATCTTTCAGTGTTAATTAAAAAGCTAATAACTTGAATAGCTATAAATACTGAATTAGAGGGGCTAATGCTCCAGGCAGTTAATCCTTTATTTGTCATTTACTAAAGACCATTTAACTAGCATGCCACGTTTCATTCAGAATGCATCATTTTCTGACAGGGGTCCCCAACCGGTAGATTGGGTAGAGTTCCAAACCTTACCTGATAAGTTTTTAAGCCAGTGGGCACTGCCAAATCCCATTTTCTATTTCTTAGACAGGTCTCCAGAAAGGAGGGCAATATTGCTGGAAAAGGTACCACCTCTTTTTCTCTAATTAGGGATCTTTAGTGGCAGTAAAATCCTTTTCCTGCCATAGTGAGGGAATGTCAATATATAGGACAATTCAAAACAATAACACACACAAACACACGCACACACAGCTGGAGAGATGGACTTCGTTGTTTGATTGGGTTGGTTCCAATGTACAGTCCCATTTCAGCATTGTTTCACATTTACTATGATTCTATATGAAACTTTTTTCAATTTTTATATAGACTTACACACCTCTCATCTCCCTTAATAGAATGTACGGTTCTTGAGAGCCGGTGCTGCTTCTTTTTCCTTTATCCCTCTGTGTCTGGTACAGTGCCTAGCATATAACAAGTGTTTAATAAATGATTATTAATTGGTTGGCTGACTTTTAAGCTTCATTTCACAAATGCTACATTCTAATCAAAGTAGGATCAAACTTGCTAACAAAAGACTTTCCATCTGCTGCTTCTGCACATTCACACAGGCTTCTCAAACCTGGGATGAAGTCTTTTATTTCTACCCATTTACATCTTACAAACTTAGCTCATCTTCTGCATACTTCAAGAAGCCTGTTCCAGCCAAAATGGTTTACTCCCTGAACTGATAGTCTTGGAGAACTTTAGTTGACTGTGTGTGGTACAATGTGAGGAACACTGAATTGGGAATCAGGAGACCTGAACTTGGATCCAAGTCTGGATGTTTGCTACCTGTATAAATCAGGTCAAGTTACAGCTTCTCTGGGTCTTATTTTTCTCATCTTTCAAGTCAGAGGCTTTGACTAGATGGTATCAGTGCATCTATGATCTTATGTCTTCTTTGCCCCAACTATCTTATGGTATAAAATTAGGTTCTGCTTAATATGAATAGCAAATCCTGTGAAACACTTGCATCATTTGATTTTATACTATGTATTTCCATTGAGCTGAAAACTTTTGCTAACTTTTATGTAATTTTGCGTTTGAATACTATGAATTCAAATTAATTACATGCAACTACTTCATGAGATTTACTGTTCTCACTAATCTGCTACTTTATATTATATGACTTTTACCACCTTTTACTAGAATGTCAGCTCCTTGAGAATAGAGACTATCACCCACTGTACTTTATGCACAGTAGGTGCTTAATAAATGTTGGCTGACATAAATTACAATAGCACTCCCCATAATCTGATAGAAAAATATGTATAAACCACTGATTGTGCTAATCTCTTTTCCTCCACATTCTCCCCCAATTCACTCCTACACCTTCCCTTTATTATTTTTTTCCATCTTTTCCTAAGCATTTGTAAACATGCAGTGACACAAACTGTCTTCTATCAGTGCCTGAATATAAAACAAGAAACCAGTTGGCTCTGGGGCTTCATAAAAAAATAAACTCTGCTTGAGAAACCAAAACCATAGTCTCCTTAAGCTGTTAGAACTTTGGTTCTAATAGGGCTCAAAGAGTAAAGTACAGAAATGGGTATGTTATCAATGCAAAGCCAACCTTCAAGGGAGATTTTTGTTTCACTATCCTACATGCTTTCTCCTAAGGGATATATATTGCATTTCACCGGAAAATGTTTTGAAATGAAGCAAGCATTTCATGCATATATCCAAAAAAGAGATCAACTGATCAGACATATTAATGTTTTCACAAGTGAGTGAGAATGTGATTGTTTTGTCAAGAAAATATCAATTTTATTTGAAATTATAATCAAATAGCAACATATTTCCAGGTGCCACAAAGAAAATGGGATTTTAAAGGAGCTAGCATTATAAAGGAAAAAAAAGTAAGAACAACAACTGAACAGGAAGCTTACATTATCTCTTGCCAAGGAAAATATGCAGCCATGATACCTATGTGGTAATTTCAACCCACAATGATTTGCCTTCAGGAAATCATTAACTCTTCCCAGCATTTTAGAATAGTGACACGATGGTGGGGCTCCTAAAAAGCAGGGGTAGGAAGCATTGATTGCTGTAGTGTCCTCAAAAATTGTCTAGTGTTTCTCAAAGTTGTATTGCATTTGAAGGATACATCAGCGGTAATGAATTGTGTTTTCTACATGGGCAAAGCAATGTAGACAGTGTGAGCTATGACTTATTACCTTGCATTATGTGTGACAAGATTTTGCAAATAGGTACTCAAATACAAAGGGAAAACAAAATACAAGAAAAGTAATTTCTTTTCTCAATTGATATACAACATTTAGTAATAATTTGGGAATTTTTCAAAGAGCTTGTTTTGGGAAATTCTTGTAGCTACTCTGGAAAAAATGTTATTTGTGAATTACTGATGATGTCATTGTAGCTTTGGCTTGTTCTTGTGGACACTCTCTATGTGGGAGAACCAAAAAGGAGAAATTACATTCTATAGGTCTTGGTTGGGGAACTTTTGACCTGGAGGCCACAGGTAGCACTTTAGGTCCTCAAGTCCAGGCCTTTGACTGAATTCAAATTTCAAAAAACAAATCCTCTTAATAAAAGGATTTGTTCTGTAAAACTTGGACTTAGCCATAAGGCAGTACCTAAGGACCTAAAAGGCCATAGGATGCCCACCCCTGTTATAATTGATTCTTAACTGCAAAGAAATGGTTGCTTGAGTAGAAATTCTACAAAAATAAACAAATAAAACTTGGGGTGAGGAGAGGGATCATTCTATCCTACAGCATGTGATAGAGGAGAAGAAATCTAGCAATAGTCTGACATGCACCCTAAATTTGGGGAAATCAGATTTCAAAGTGTATAAAGGAAAAGTAGGTAGAATTCCATTGACCAGTATGTTACAGGGGAAGCTAGATCATGAAAGTTAAGAAGTGCCCAAGAATAAATACTGAAAATACAAAGGGAAACAATTCTAGTGTAGAGGGAAAATAGCAGCAATGGATACACACTAAAGCAGACTTTTTAAACCTAGGATCCATGGACCTACAAGAAGTCCATCTAAGTGCTGTATGGATAACTATTTTTTGAAGGGTCTATGACCTTGGATTGGAAAAAAATACCTTTTCATTTCAGTATCTCTTATATATTCTATACGCTATGTTTTATGCATTTAAAAACTTAATTTTGAGATTGCTCCATAATCTTGACCATACCATCAAAGGGATCCATTACATACATACATACACATATACATACATACACATTTAAAATCTCAGTATTAAAATTTAAGTAACAAAATTGAAAAACATGCAGGATTCTCTGATAATAGAATCACAGGTAATTCAAAATTTGATTTTTCTATTGATTGATTGATTTTTATGAATTTGTTTAGGCTGGCTTCAAAGTGGAAAATACTCCCTTTCATTGGTGTTGGGTTTCATTATCCCCTTAAACTTAAATGAAGCTGGAACCCCAATCAGCAAATATAGACAACAAAGTTGTGATACTAGAAGACTGGCACCTTAAGCTGCTCAATCTTTTGTTCCATATCAAGTGATGCTAATCAGTTACAAGAAATGTAATGAAAGCTCATGGAATGCATTTAACAAACATGATGGCAATGACATTTTTCATACACACACTGCCAGAGAAACCAGCATGGTACTAAACCTCATGGTACTATTTTTTTTCCTTGTACAACCTTGATCCCTTGCCATGTAATATGTAATTTATGTTGAAATGAGTGTAAGCTGAGCTAATGTGCATGTTCTTTGTGCTTCTGGCAGATTGAAACCACTTCTCATCCAAACTCTCTCAGATCTAGCCAATTTTCTGAAGTCTTCAAAAGAATCTTTACTTTTGGCCTAAGACTCAGCTTGAAAATTTTCAAACCCAGAGGAGGTTTTGTTTACAAAATCAGAAGAGAGAAGGATCAAAATGCAGGCAAGAACAGAGGAGGTGATACAACCTAAGCCACTCTTGGGTTCATATTCCAAACTTCAGAATGAGAGCCAGCTCAAAACTGTGAGAAGGTTAATTTTCTTACACATGAAGTGAAACATTTCTCCAGTTAGAGAAAGAAGCACTTCGAGTATCAATATCCATCAATAATCTATGCTGAGAATCCAGCCCTAATTGGGTGAATATTTACATATAGTTCAGCTATAAGCAAGGAAAGAATGTCTAAATCCAAGGAGGAAATATTCCACTCAGTATAAGTACTATACAGAGAACATTATGATGGCATAGGCCATGTCCAAATGACTTGTATTTGGGGGAGGGGAATAAAAACAGAAAGGCTTACTATAAATCTTGTATCATTTCTTTCCAAATTAGGGGGGCGGTGAATAATATGCTCCTAACAGTTCCAAATGTTGAGAAAAACCAGTATATTTTTCTTGAACTATGTTTTCTAACCATTTCAGAGTGTGTGACATCATATTGTCTTCTATTTCCTTTATTCCATGAAACTTTCTACTACTGAAGTTTTTCAAGCCTCAAACATAGGGAAGCTGCAAAGCTTAGAAAAGATCCTTTATGCAGGAGACTTGGATTCAAGTTCTGGTTTTAAAATTTATTAGCTAAGTGAGCTAATGTCTCTAAGCCTCAGTCTCCTTGTCTACAACATGAGAATTATTTAGTAATTGTACTATCTACCTCTTAGAGGTGTGGCAATAATTAAGTAAAATAATGCGAAAAAAACTAATCTGTACCTGAGAAATTATGTTAAATAAGAGCTATTCTAATATCTTTCTCAGAAAGTGTGTGATTCTCATTTATCCCCTGAAAGTCATTCACTTTAATAATAGTTGTAGTTTCAAAAGCTAATCTAGAGTCTAATCAAGTCAGCAAGCATTTATTAACTGTTTATTATGTACCAGTTACTGTGGTGAGCTCTAGGAATATAAATAAAAACCAAAAAAAAGGACATCCCTTTTTTCTTGAGAATCTTACAGTAAAATGAAAGAAGAAAGGAAAGAAAGTTATAATGAAAGTGGAAGTGGAAGATTAAGATATCCAGAACAGGGGCACTATAGAGAAAATATCGGAGTAAAGTCAGGATTGCATGCAGAGTAAAATGGACATAGGTGGCCAGGGAACCCTTCAGAAGGAGATTCTGGAAGGAGCCAGCAATCAGAGGAAGTAAGTAGGGTACTTCTAGTGTGTGAAATTAAAGCCTGGAGTGAGCTTCTAGGGTTAAGAAGTTGTTGTGGCATTTTAGAGAAGATCTGGTTGGAGAATCAAGACTATAGAGACTGGAAATAAATGGAGAGTATATACGTCATCTTGGAACTAAGGTAACCAGATCTCATGATAAAGATCAAAGCAGTTTAAAATTGAGGAAAAAATTTCAACTGGGAAAGACAGACCTTATATTCTGATGTGAGAATGATAGCTGGATAGTTATAGAGCAGATATGTGTGTGTGTGTGTATATATGATTATGTATATGTATACATGTGTATATATTTGTATATGCATTATGTATATATTATATGGACATGATTGTTTACATGCTATATCTCTGTTTTAGAATTGGTGCCCTCTGAGGACAAGGAACATACTGTTCTTTACCTTTGTGTCCTCAATGCTTATCATAGAACTTGATAGGTACTAAGCTCTTAATAAACTCTTGTTGATTTAACCTAACAAATAGGGAATATTGACCTCATTATCAGGCCACATTCTAGGCATTTCATATTTTAGGATCTGAACTTTGCTATAATTTATACACATACACACATATACACATACATACATATAGACATATACATATGTATATTATGCACATGTATGCATGTGTGAACTATATATATGAATATATTATATACGTTTATGTAATATATAAGATGTTATACCATATGTTATTATATAAGTTATAATAAACATTAAATAAACAAATGATACTTAAGTAAATGGTAGTAAATATAATGATAATTATATAATTTATACAAAACACCATAGTCACATAGAATTTATATGTACACATATGTATATACACATACACACACCTACACATACGTATACATACAGCTATATAAGTGCATATATATGTATTTTGCGATAAGTAGGAAAGGTAAGAGATCAAGTTGCTTTCCCAAAGTGATAGTTAATAAATATTGGAGGTAGGATTAAAACCCAGGTTTTGCTGACGTCAAGTCCCACCATCTATTCACTGTGCCATTTTGCTGATATTTGAGCATTTTGTGGATTGAGAAACTGAGAGTTAGAGAGGTTCAGTGACATCTCCATGGTTACACAACTAATCAATATCCAAAGCAAGGTTTAAAAAATTCCTTGGGACAGACCAATTAATCAATCGATAATTACTTAGCCACCTACTATATGCAAGAGTCTCAGCTAGTGTAAAAAAGAAACTAGGGAGCCTTTCTGGGCAAAGATATCAACCTTTATTAAGAGAAACCAAGGTGGGGTCCACAGTCTACCCAGTGTGGTCTGAGGCTCTGAGCTACAAAATCCACAGTTATTTATAGGTCTCTTGATTCACATATCGTGCAACAAAGTCTTCTAGAAGCTGATTCACGAAAAAATTTAATTCTTCAGGTGATTAAATCCTAACTTTATGATGTCCTGACTTTGTTCTTTTCCAAGATGTCTCAAATAGCCCTTTACATGGCTGCCTTACTTCAATCATGTAAATATAAAGATCAGTGTGTAGATAAACTTTTATGGTCACATACTTAGGGTACATACCTTATAATGTTTTAGCAACACTCATAAAATAAAAATACAGTTTGGTTGCACACAGGTGTTTTTACCTGGGTCTCTGTTCTTACGGTAAATTATATAGTTATAAAAGACTAGTAAGACAACAGAGAGCAAAGCCCTCAAGGCATTGATTATTGATCATTTTCTTTTCACTAGGCATTAGGAGTACAAAAATAAGCAATTTAAAATCAATTCCTTTTTTCAAGAAACACATGGTCCCTCATGTCTTGAATGCCCTCCCTCCTCTGCACTACTTACTGACCTCTTTGGCTTCCTTTATGCCTCAACTAAGATCCCATCTTTTACTGGAAGTCTCCCCCAATTATCTATTATCCTGTATATCACTTGCTTCACATATATTTGTTTACATGCTGTCTCCCCCATTAGACTGTAATCTCCTTGAGAGTAGGAACTGTCTATTTCTTCTTTTGTATCCCCAGAGTTTAGCATCATGCTTGGCAAATAGTAGGTGTTTATAAATACTTATTGATCTAGAAAAGAGGACACAATTATAGAATTTTGGAATTGGAAAGGACTCTGACCATCCATGACAAACCATAAATGACTCCAATGTCCAATGCATCACTCTATCCATTATAACACATCATTTCTTCTTCTTTGCAGTCAGAATATTCAGAATGACATGGCCTTCTGAATGTCCATTACCCTAAAAGTGTTTATTTACAATTAATCCTGGGAAATATAAATTATGTAAATGGGAACTATGTTGTATAACAGAAAATTAGAACAACAAGAAACTCTCACCAAGTGTCCACTAGCTTTTTAGTCCAGTCTAACATCCATAAGTGAAAATTATAATTATTAAAGCAATGTTTATCAATCCATTATAATGCCTTACTCTTATTGTATTAGCTCAAATATATCTTCTGCTTTTAAATGGCTTTGATAGTTATCATTTGCTTTTAAAAAATCTTAATAAGAGAGGGGACTTTTTCTTCAGTGCTACCACTACCATTTCAATATTATATAAGAAACTATAAGATATTTTTTCCTTTGAAATTTTATGCTATGCCCAACTGTCAGTTATTTTAAAAACTAGCAATATCTGTATTCTCCTTTCTTAAGTTTTCTCCAAAAACTTCCCTTTTTTCTCTCCAATATTCTGTTGTCTGGGACTAAATGGTTTTAAAAGAGAATGAATACATGTAATAGGTGTGCTCAAAGTAGATATTTTATTGCATTTATCAAACCAAAAAATCAGTTTACCAGTAAATGTAATGAGGCTTACAGATTAAAGTCATTAAACAATCTCACAAAGAAATCTATGTCTGACTGTAGTGAATTGTGTGTCTGGTAATCTGTGATTTAAGAGATGATTGATCTTTCCTGGACTTTTCCCTTATTAAGATTACTATGATATAAACCTGTACTATACTAGGGAAGTGAAAGATCAACCCCTAAAGTGAACTCACATATCCAGTTTGAACCTTAGTCAACCATATGATCTAGCTGATGAAATTCCAAGATGAATTCAACATCTGGCAAGAACTTAGATCTTGATATGTTCTCATTTCATCTTCTTTACAAAAGGGCCATGTTTTCTCAAGACAGCCTATGCTGACATCAAATACTAATGGAAGTGGACTATCTACAAAGAAGACAAGCAGTGCAGGTTTAGTTCAAACCCGTGCTTTGGGATTTGGGGGTCTTACAGTTACAGGATAGACACTTAAACAGGGAGGAATATTAATTTTTCTGACTCACTGTTGTCTTTAAAAGTTTATCATATACTTCATATGCTGTGTGTTCCTCCCATTTAGATGATCTCGCAGGTGGCTATAATCTTAACCTATTAGGATGACACAGACATACAAAAAAGGTCAATTTATGTGTATATGTGTGCATTTGCATTTATCCATATATATGCATTGACCCAGTAATATAGTTATTGTTCTTGTTCTTGTGTCTATGTGTATCCTTGCAATGGGAATGCTAATAATTCTTATAGTAGTCATTTTATTATATTTGCTAAACAAAAATGTAATTTACCAGCAAATGAAATGAGGCTTCTAGAATGAACTAATTATATATGATCACAAAAACATCTAAATCTCTGGCTATAAGGAATTGTGGGACTGATAACATTACAATTATAGCATACCCATATTGTATAATTGGGTAAATATCAATGAATGCATGTGTGTCTAAATATACATATAGGTACATATTCTATACCCAAACATAGGGTGCTTAAATAGCCAATGGTGTTCACTAAATCCTGTCATTAGAAGCATCTTCTGTATTACGCATGCTCTGCTTGTTTGATGTTTGTTTAATCACACCATTTCACTAGCATGATTTCTCATTATTTACCAAGCAATTGAAAATACATTGGCAGGCATGTTTTGAGAAGAGCAAATGACTTTATCAGTACAGCCATAACACTTAAATGGTACTTGCAACATCTCCAGAGTCCTCTTCTGTCATCTTCATTTAAGTAAAGTCTTCATTGATATCAGTCTGAAAGCCAACAGAACAGAAAGACTGAGGCACCTTGAAGTGAGCGGAACTTTTGCGTCAGCCAAGCCAAAACATTTTTTAAAAAATTCTCTTTCTCAGCATGTAGTGAATTCTCTGCCAACATCACTGGGAACTGGGATAGAAACAGAATGCTATTTAGTAAAAGTAAGAGAACAAGGTATTCCCAGGATCTCTTTGTCCTCCCACATTAATTAGTTAAAAGTCTGGTCAAACAGATGGATATATATCAAGTCCGTGAAACCTGTTCTTTCTCTCTGTGACCCTCCAAAAATTTTACGGTTGATATAATAAAAATCAGCATGTGTAAAAAGTAAACAAATTATCTTCTTGTACTGTAATCTAAACAATGCAATTTCCCTTCTGAATTCTTTTGCCTCTAGTTGTGTGTTAATAATCAAATATTTACCCAGTGTCCCAGTTTTTGTGGTTGGTCATTATTATTTTTTTCATACAAAGACACTTAAATACAGCCACTGTCCCATATATTAGGCTTGTTCTATGGATGTGAAAAGAGGAACATGACTTTGTAGAAGTGGTAAAATATTTGTTAGAGAATGGCATTAATTTTGGCAAAGAAACCACCTCCTATCCTAGCCCAAACATGCTGTATTTAACAAGTCTGTCATGTCACACGTAGATTGCTTTTTATATGAGAAAGGGATGAGTGGTTATATCTGGTATTTAATGCTTCTTATTTAATAATTCTTTTAGCAGTCCATACAATATCATGGCTGATTGAAGGGTAAAACTTCTGTTCAATCAGATATTTACATCCAAGACTTGAAAAGGAATTTTAAATGAGTAAAAACACCTCTTCCTTTCCCCCACCCCAATTTCCTGTCTATCATGCATACCACACAAATAGTATAAGATGGTTATTCAGATATTATATAGATCAAAAGTTTTTAACCAAAAGATCTATAAATGTTTTATTTTTACTATTTGATGTTTGTATTTGATTTGATGTTTGTATTTCAATGTAATCACTTTTCTGTTTTTTATTACTTTCATTTATATACTTAAAATATTTTTCTGAGGGTTCCACAGTTTTTACCACACTGCCAAAAGCACTCATAAAATAGCACAAAATGGTTTAAAACACTTTGTTAGAGATATTGCCTAACTTTGAGTATCATAGATTTAGACCTAGAAGAGTTCTTATAAGTCATTTAATTAAATCCCCTTTTTTTAAGAAGGAGGAACTGAGTCCCAGAGAGGTTGTCAGTCAGTCAACAGGCATTTATTAAGAGCTTACTATACACCGGCTACTGTACTCTATGTTGGGGAGAAAAGGAAAGAAGAAGAAGAAGAAAACAGCTGTCCTCAAGGAGTTTATACTCTAATGGTTAAGCAACATGACTAAGGTTCCACAGAAAATAATTGCCGAAAAGTTGATCTGAAGACCTCAGTTTCCAAATCCAAGTCTCTTTCCTCTGCTTACTTCCTATTGTGTGATAAGAATATGAACATTTTAGGAATGATAAATAATAATTGTAACAGCACCTGCAGAGATCACACTAAGGCGTATGACAGTGCTGAGAGTCAATAGTCTTGGAAGAATTTTCATGATAGAAACTAGTCAAGGGGCACAAGCAACCTCCCCATTCCCAGAATCCTAATGACTCTGAAATGCCTTCTTATATTATTTTATCTCTGAGATAAAATAAGATAACATCTAGACTGACTTGGATGTTCCTAAATGCTCTTGAATTAAGAGTCTTAAGGAGCGAATTCCTCAAAAAACATTCAATTATTCATGTCCTTAGAAAATGGGAGATTTGGGCAGAAACTTACAAAAAATATCTCAAATCATATGGTTACCTTACACAACTAAAGGGCAAGTTACTTGTTCAGATATTTGCAGTCAATCACAGTATCTAAAACATTTGCTTAATAGATGCTTGTTGACTTGCTAGACTCTGGGATACAGGAACAAAAGTGGAACTCTCTGGTCCTCAAGAAGATGACAGTGTAATATAATTTGGTGATATAAATGAAATATATATGAAATATGGAGGTAGGGGAACAGCACTCACAGATGGGGGACAAGGAAGTCTTCTGGTACTTACAGTGTATTCTGAAGGAAGATAGGGATTCAAAGAGAACACATTCCAGGTATGGGTGTAGGGCAACAGTCAGTGAAAAGTCACAGACAGGAATAGGAAATGCAATGTAATGGATAAACAAGGGAATGTAACAATCATATATCTGAAAAATGATGTAAGATACAATTTTGTTTAATCTACACCATTAGCATTTACTCCACCACTTTACTGAGTTTAGACAATCAAAATGTAAATTTAACAATAAGTTCTTACAAGTCAATTTGAGCTTCCTCCAGCATATTCTTAGTGTGTAAGGATGTAGGTAGTACAGAGGATAGGGTGCTGGGCCTGGGATTAAAAAAAAAATGAGTTCCAATTCAGCCTGAGACACTTACTAACTGTATGACCTTAGGTAAGTCACCTAACCCTGTTTGCCTCAGTTTATTCATCTGTACAAATGAACTTGAGAAGGAATTGGCAAAGCAATCCAGGATCTTTGTCAAGAAAATCCCCAGATGGGTCACAAAGAGTCAGATATGATAGAAACAATTAAACACCAAAGTACATAAAGGAACAATAGGAAAGATGGCATATATATTTGGACCATAGTTTCTGCGTAGGGGAGCAATGTGTAATAAGGCTAGAATGAACAGTTTATAAAGGGCTAGAAAACACATACAGAAATTTAATCCCAGAGATAATAGATATTAGAATATATTGCAGAGGGGAGTAACATGATCATTACACTTAATTTTCCCCCTTTTAATCCTCAGTTCCTTTTAATAGCTACAAAGTTATTAAAAGTCTATTATTTCTTTCTGTGACTATTTCATACTAAATAATTGTACTTTATAAAAAGATTATCCCATATGTAAATTCTGAATAAAGGATTCATGAAAAGAAAAGAACATAACATTTTTCTCAGCAAGATTCTAGATGAATCCAAAAGACTGGTTCCTAACTATGAGGCTATAACTACACATGTGTAATTACTGTGATCTGACTAAAGGAACATTGGACCTCTCCCATCTCACTTTGATTTGTACCTTCATAGTACACTTAACACAAATTACTGTCTAACAAAATTATTTGCATCTCATCAGTCTCTTCAGTTCCACTAGAATTCTCCTTAGATGTATGGTCAGCACCCTGACCATGATATATCTAAAATCAGATTCATTTTCTTACTCCCAATATAAATACCTTCACAAAACTTCCCTTTTTCTACCAAGGATTCCATGACCCTTCTAGCCACCCAAGTCTATAATCCTCGATTCATATCTTCCTCTTCTTTATCACTTCCTACCCCCATCCCCAAACACACACACACACACACGCACACACGCACGCACACACACACACACACACACACACACCCCAAATCTGATCAGGTGTCAAGTCTCATGAAGTCCATTTTCACAACCTCTCAATCGCCCCTTCTATCCTTTCACAAAGTCAATACCTGGTCCAGAAATACACCACATCTCACCAGAACTGAAGCAATTGCTTCCTGATTGATCTGTTACATTTTGGCTTTCTCTCTCTTCAATCCATCCTTCACAGACCTGCCAAAACAATTTTGTTAATGAATAGATATGATCATTCTACCATCCTACTTAAAATCTTCAACAGCGGCATTATTGTCTAGTTTTATTGAATTTCAATATTTTCAAAGCCTTGTATATAAAATATTAGATTTAATACTCACAATAACTGTTTGAGGTAAATGTCAAAATTACATCCATTTTGCAGTGGGGGCAATTAAAGCTGTGAGAGGTTAAATGCCTTGAACAGGATCACACAGTGAATAAGCATCTGAGGCAGAATTAAAGCTCAGAATTTCCTGACACTACTTTCACTATCACTATCCCATTCAACTACAAACTTACTAAAGCCCATTGCATCCTGACTCTAGTCTACATTTCTAGATTTATTTCCTATTATTCTCCCTGTGTAGTCCAAATGATGGACTTATTTGTTGTTCCCAATTCTTAAAATTCTATCCTCAACCTCCATGTTCATTGGCTGTCCTCCACGCTGAAGACATACTTCCCTCTTCAGCTTAGAATTATTTGCTTCCTTCAAGACTCAATTTAAATGATATCTCTTATGGAAAACCTTGTTTCCCTTTTCACTTTTATCCTCCGTGCCTAGGATGATTCCCAGCACAGAGGGGATGCTTAATAAATGCTTACTCATTTTATTACTATGGATAATTTTAGTGCTCCTGTCTTCATCACATTATTGTGTACTTCACTTCATTTCTTCAATGGGGATTTTTATCCCTGTAATAGATAAGCTACTTTATTGGGACTTGTTTTGTTTATTCTGTCTGTTTTCTTACCACTGGTTTGATGTATATAAATCCTTGTTGAATGAATGAACAGGAGTAAAGACTGTGTTTTCATTAAATTGTGTCTTTTCCCCATTATCTATTGTGCATACTACTGACAATAAACGCTTGTTGAATTTTAAGTGTATAAATGAATAAAGTGGGGTGTAAACAAGCCCCATTATGCTTCCCCATTTGTTGAATAAACATGACAAAAACGGCATCTTTGGTAGCATCCATAAAACACACTCAAAAAAACTCATTACAATTGATGTGAGTTGACCTAGCCATATTTATGCACTTTGTAAGCAAACTTTGACCATTACTGTATTTAAAGGAATCATGTACAAATTGCCAATTAATCAATGCCTCTTAATATGCTAAGAAAAGATGACTTGAAATTAATGTAGTTGTCATAGTAACAAGCTTTGACTATGGAAAGTAAGAGCATCATTTGGATTTCACTGGCTTTGTTAAGTCTGGTACATGAATAAATGTTGAAATGTCAGAAATCAAAAATTTTAGTTACTATGGCAAAATGTCATTTACATAATGTAAGTTAGTATTATTATTTTTCAATAGACATAAGGTTAGCAAGATGTGACAATGATCATATAGAGAACTTTGTTTTAGAAACTGGAAAGGTTTAAGGTCTTTCCTTTAAAGACATCTAGAGAAATATCCTGAACACTTTCAAAGAACAGCATCAGACCCTAGTTGTTTCTGTGTACCAGGAAAACTCAGTCCCTTTCCCCAAACACTCACCCCACTCTCAACCCTGAGGAGTGATCAAACAAGCAGAACAGCTGCTGGGTGTCGATTTAGGATGATGCTCAAAGGCTGTTTATTTGATGAATCTCTCCTGGGAGATGAGTATTTAAAATGAGATGAGGAATCATATTCCATCTTTTAAAGTAACCTTGACAGGCTGCAAACTGGGACTATACCTGTAACTATTCAATGCAATTTACTGACCTCATTTTCTGAAGGTAAAAGGGTGTAACTATTCTATCATCAAAAAAATACACCACCTGAGGAGGTTTGGAGACAGAAGTAATTTTAAATAAACAACTTATATCATTTGGTTATGTCTAGTACAAACATCCTTAGTATCTAAAGAACCTTAGCAAACATCTTTAAGCTTGTTATAAACAGAGATCACATCTAATATTTTTAAAACATGCAATAGTCTTTATCTTTTAAAAATGTCTAAACTAGAATAGTTATGGATAAAGAGTAAATACTGATTAAATACGGTATTTT
The DNA here is from genome assembly GCA_023548195.1 of Bettongia penicillata ogilbyi. Lineage (NCBI taxonomy): Eukaryota > Metazoa > Chordata > Mammalia > Diprotodontia > Potoroidae > Bettongia > Bettongia penicillata. The sequence goes on from JAJHZJ010000413.1 coordinate 865,023, forward strand.
TCTATTCTTCCTGATTTAAAGTTATTTCTCTTTTGCAAAAGTTATATTTACCCTGCCCACCAAGTAGCATTAACTAATTTGATGTCTTGTGAGGCAGAATAAGCCCCTTAATCTCTCCGGTCCTCAGTTTCCTTATTTCTTAAAACAAAAGGTTAGAACAGATGATCTCATAGGTCTCTTGCTATACTGAAATTCTATTCCATGAAACAGTTTCTTTATCATTACTGATCCTGAGTCATTTTCCCAGGGATATATGCTTATCAAATAAAAAAAAAATGTTAGAGAGGCTATTCAACTCATTCTAATCCCTGTCAATTTTTCTTTTAGCCTCAGTAAGCAATTTCTCTTCAATTGAATAGATTCTACTTTTTATTCTTGTGTTTAATATTCATCTATTCTGTAAATACTGTATTAACAAAGTTCATACTATTTACAAGGAACTATTATAAGAACTGTAATGATTCTTTTCTAATTACCACATTTAAGTTTTCTCTTCTAACTGTATTAACAGAGATGGGGTGGTGGGAGTGGAAGAGAGTGGGGAAGGGTAGGTGTTTGTGTTTTTATTGGTGTCAGAAACTTCCCATGTGGAAACTTTCATGGATATAGGTGAACAACCATCCTGTAACTCACATATAATTATGTATGCAAACAAATATGTATTAAACCAAAAATCATTCCAAAGAGACAAGTAGTCAGAGAATATGAATAAACAGTTCCTAAAAGAAAGTAAGCAAGATCAAGTAAACAATATACATAATGAATGAAATTTCATAAATAAAAAGAAGTAACTGCCCCAAATAATACAAAGTAATTTTACAAGGAAGGGCAGTAAACACTGGGAAGATCAGGATAGGTCTCAACTAGGAGTCGAGTCTTTATGGAATCTATACATTGGATGATGTTCAAGTAATGAGGGAATGTGTGCTAAGCATGGGAGATAGCTAGGGCAAAGTGGGAACCTGGAAATGGAATATTATGTTTATTGAACAAAAGGTAAGATAGTTTGGCTGACTTAGTACTTAGCACACTGCCTAGCACACAGTGGGGGTTTAGTAAATGTTTATTCATTGAGAGATTTAATTTGAATAAATGGGTAATACCCCTGGAAAAAGAGGTTGTGACCAAATTCTAATGGGTTTTAAATGTTGACCCCAGAGATTAATATTTTTATTTTCCTAGAGAAAACAGGAGCCATCTTGGCCAAAACAGTGACATAAACACTTTAGGGACATTATTGGAGGTTGAAGTCTGTCTTGGTAGATATTTTCTAGGGGGAAATGTCATAGATCCTTCCTTTTTCCCCAACTGTGATTGTCCACAAGGTTTTCAAAATATTTTTTGGAGGATAAAGACAGAAGATAGAACTTTTGACAGCCATCTGGTGAATCCCTTAAGTTTATTGTTTCATATTTTGCAGTTACAACCTCTGGACACAGTTATCACTCATCACTTCAGAATTTAAAATTAAAGTACACAATAATTGTTTACAGTATTTTATGGGGTTTTGTATGTGATAGAAACTTGGGGAAAGGGAAGAAATGAGAGGGAAACCATCTCATTGCACTTGCACTTTCCATAGGGTTGAGACTACAATCCCAGGAAATTCTGTCCTTCCCCATCTTTAACTTCTGTCTTTCTTATCTTTATTCAGAGCTCAACTAAGATACCACTGATTAAGATAAGTCTTTTCCAGTTATTCTTAATTCTAGACCATCTGTGGAGAGTCTGAGACCTTGAGAAGACATATGGCCCTCTAGGCCCTCAAATGTAGCGGAATCAAAGGGCTGCACTTGATGACCTAGAGGGCCACATGTTGCCTCAAGAGTGCAAGTTCCCCATCTCTGTACACATACCCTTCCCTTTTTTTGGAAAATTTATGCTGTCTATAGTTTATATAGTCGGTTGCGCATTGACTTTCACATTATAGTATCAGACCAGGGACTCTCCTTCGTTTTTTTGTTTTTTTAGTATGCCAAGCATAGCACAGTGACCAGTACACATTAGGCACTTAATTGACTTGATTTAAAAAGTGGCATTTATGAGGAGTAAAACTAACTGAAGCCTCCCTCCAAGTCCACTCAGAACCATGGGAAAATAAAGTCACCTTTGCCCCCGCAGAGATGTTTCCCTCTCCCTCTCTGAAAAACCTCTAAGGGTGAGGGTCCACCCCCATCCTGGGGCTTCAGGCATAGTCATAGCTCTGGACAGACTGGACTGGGAGGAGTCACAAGCACATTATTGAGTACACATTCCCTGCTTCCTGTCCAAGTACTGGAATAGCCCTGAACTCTAGGGCTCCCTTCAGCTCTAATTAGACCTTGAGCTCTGGATATTTCTCCGAGGGCCTGGGGCAAGGAAGACCTTGACATTTGAGTCTCCCCACCCTTATTGTGACGCCAGCTGCTGCACACCTGGCCAGATCTGTGCCCTGTTCCCCCATTCACGCAGCAGCGCCCTCCTAAAAGGGCTCTCCAACTCTTTGGCGCTGCGTTTTTGCAACTCTGAATGACTCAGGTCCTGCCTATCACACTTTTAGCACACCTGCTGTGGCAGTTCGACCCTGGATCCAAGTCTTTCCGTCATCCACCACGGCCAGCCAGTTCTCTTTCGACGTTTCTCCTGGCTCCCTCTCTCTGAAACACATGAATCCACACACTGGATCCATTCCCATAGGCATCTCCTTAAACATCAAGAGGAGTGACGGGAGGATCCATTCGGCAGTCGTCTCTTCCATCAACAACAACAGCGTGACAGTGGAGTGGGTCGAGAAGGGCACCAACAAGGGCAAGAAGGTCGATTTAGCCACGCTGCTCCTGCTGAACCCGGGACTGGCCCCTCCAGAGTACCCGGAGTCGGAGTCGAGTAGAATCCCATCGCTGCTGCCGTTGTCCTTGCTCTATTCAGCCAAGGGCGACAAGAGCTTGACAAACCAGTGGGTGGTGCACCCACAGAAGAAAGAGAGGGCTTCAGGGGACAATGTAGTGACCTTCAGTGAGCCTATCCTGGTGAAGCAGAGAAAGTCACATTGCCTACGGGAGATTGAGAAACTACAGAAGCAACGGGAGAAGAGGAGGCAGAAGTTACTGGAATTTCAGGCCAAGAAAGCCCTAAATGTCAATGCAGTTAGTCCCAATTATGAAGTTATGTGTATGATTCAAGAGTACCGTAGGCAGATGGACCACTCCAAAGTGCTTAGCTCTGAAAGCACGGCTGACCACCGAATCTGTGTCTGTGTTCGCAAGAGGCCACTCAATGAGCAAGAGACTTTGTTGAAAGACTTGGATATTATTACCATCCCCACAAGGAATGTGGTCATAGTGCATGAGTCCAAGCAGAAGGTAGATCTAACCCGCTACCTTGAGCACCACACCTTTCGGTTTGACCATGCTTTCGATGACACTGTCTCCAATGAGTTTGTGTACCGATTCACTGCGCAGCCTCTGGTGGAGAACATCTTCCACAAGGGTATGGCTACTTGTTTTGCCTATGGTCAGACGGGCAGTGGGAAAACCCACACCATGGGAGGGAATATTTCTGGCCGAAACCAAGACTGTTCCAAAGGCATCTATGCTTTAGTGGCTGAGGATGTCTTCTTAATGCTCAAGAAACCCACTTATGAGAAGATGGACCTGAAAGTCTATGGGACATTTTTTGAGATTTATGGGGGCAAAGTCTATGATTTACTGAACTGGAAGAAGAAGCTCAAGGTCCTTGAGGATGCCAAGCAACAAATTCAGGTTTTGGGACTGAAGGAACAGGAAGTGTGCTGTGTAGAAGATGTGTCCAACCTCATTGAGCTAGGCAGCAGCTATCGAACTTCAGGCCAGACGTCTGTCAATGCCCACTCTTCTCGGAGTCATGCAGTGTTTCAGATCATCCTTAAGAGGAGAGGGAAACTACATGGGAAGTTTTCCCTCATTGACCTAGCTGGGAATGAACGGGGAGCAGACACCTGCAGAACCAGCAGGCAGAGGCAGTTAGAAGGCGCAGAGATAAACAAAAGTCTCTTGGCACTCAAGGAGTGTATAAGGGCATTGGGACAAAATAAGTCTCATGCCCCATTCAGAGCCAGTAAACTGACACAGGTACTTAGGGACTCATTTATAGGCCAGAACTCCTCCACTTGTATGATTGCTACAATCTCTCCAGGGTTGAGTTCTTGTGAAAATACACTTAATACTTTAAGGTATGCAAACAGAGTGAAAGAATTAACTCTTGACGCTAGGCTCTTAAGCTATCTCCACCCCCACAGGCACCAGGAATCAAGGCTACTAAATAAACACATTATCACCCCTGCAGGGAACCAGGAGAGGAGTGATTATAAAATATTTTTTCAAAGTGAGGAAGAAGAGGATGAGGAAGTTGAAACACAGGTGAAATCTTTAAAATCGGATTAAAAAAATGCAGTATCATACAATGAATCCAGCCAGTGGCTCAGAACTTTTTTAGAGATGGCAGATGGAATAACCTATGATGTAGATTTCTGTGCTGCCCAGTTAGAGTCCATCTTGGAGCAGAAAATTGTTTCTCTGAAAGAAATCCAAGGAAGGGTGAAATTATTTCGGGAAAGCCTCCAGAAGGAAAAGCCTGGCAATTGAGAAAGCCAATGTCACAAGAACAGTTTTGAAATGATGGATGTAGGGCTGAAATTTCTAACTGTCTTACATGAGAAATTAGTTCAAATAGTCTGAATATAAACACCCTTCTACTTGAAAGCTTAAATCTCTTAAATTATGCCTGTCATCAAAGTACTCTTCTTTCTTCCTCTGCATTGTGTTTCAGTTAGGGGACAGAGGAGAGTTTTGTAATTTGGGGTCCATGGGGTTTGGGAGAAGGAGAGATTGTTAGTAATTAAAGGGGATTTTCAATTTAATTCAATTCAGTACACATTTCTTTAGCGTCTATTATGTGCCAGCACTGTTAGGGTGCTGGTTAGCAAGATGTGACACTTGTTAGAGATATAAAATGAGGCAAAAGACAGTCCCTATCCTTGACGAACTTAACCATATAATTGAGGGAACTTTGACATCCTGGACCACATATAGAGCAGTGGTATCAAGCTCCCACTGCCCTGGAGTGTTATGGACTCCATGTGGCCTACTGCTCTAGAGGAAAGAGATATACTACACACCAGCAAGGCTTTTTTTTTTTTTTTTTTTTTTTTAATAATTCAGTAAAATTGGTATCACGATAGTGGAAAGCAGACTGGATGGGAGGTCAGAAGATATAGGTGCCAGTTCAGTCTCTGCCTCCTCGGGTCCTGGCTCTGTCAATGTATACAGATATAAAAGTCACTTGAGTGCTCTTAGCCTCTGTGCAGGATAGAAAACCCTCACCTATAGAATGGGGAAAACTGAAGGCTATTATGATGATCTGAATAGCTAATTAAGTAACTACTTTGTAAACTATAAGGTGCTATGTGAACAGGAGCTCCTATTATTGAAGGAAAAACTTGCCAAGTGAATTTTTAAAAGCAAAGATTTTTTAGAGAATTTTTAAAAGTTTTTGGAGCTACCAAGTTCCCTGGAGCAGCACATTGGGGCAAGAAGGTTTTTGGTGTTATATAAGCAAGAACTTTATTGATAATATAATGTCACTGATTCTGTCCCCTGCATCACATTCTCTCTCTAGTATTCTGTTTGTATGGTTTGTAGAAAAGGATTCTCTATATTAAAATTTGAACAGAGAAAGAAAGTCTCTTTTTTAAAAAAATATTTATTTTTAGTTTTCAACAGACACTTCCACAAGATTTTGAGTTCCAAATTTTCTCCCCATCCCCCTCCTCTGCCCACCTAAGATTGTCTGCATTCTGATTACCACTTCCTCTTATCTGCCCTCCTTTCTATCACACACCTCCCATCTTTTATCCCCTTCCCCTCTATTTTCTTGTAGGGCAAGATAGATTTCTATACCCCATTGCCTGTTTATCTTATTTCCCAGTTGCATGCAAAAGCAACTTTTAGAATTCATCTTTAAAACTGATTTCCAACTATTCTCCCTTACTCTCCCCACCCATCTCCACTGAGAAGGTGAGCATTTCAATATGTGTTATACATGTGCAGTTATGCAAAACACTTCCATAACAGTTATATTATGAAAGACTAACTATATTTCCTTCCATCTTAATCCTGTCCCCCATTCTTTCTTTTGACCCTGTCCCTCCTCAAAAGTCTTTATTTCTAATTTCCTCCTCCTCCAAATTGCCCTCCCTTCTATTATCCTTACTTCCTTACTTCTATCATCCCTACTTTCCTGTAGTGTAAGATAGATTTTCATAGAAAATTGAGTGTGCATGTTATTCCCTCCATAAGCCAAATGCATGTGAGAGTAAAATTCACTCTATCCTTCTCACCTTTCCCTTCTTCTCCTTCATTGAAAAAGCTTTTTCTAGCCTGTTTTATGTGTGATAATTTGCCCCATTCTGTTTCTCCTTTTCTCCAACCAATACATTCCTCTCTCACCCCTTAATTTTGTTATTTTTAGATATCATTCCTTCCTATTCAACTCACCCTGTGTCTTCTGTCTACATATATATATATATATATATATATATATATATATATATATATATATATAATCCCTCCCACTACCCTAATACTGAGAAAACTCTCGAGTTAAAATGTGATCTTTCCATGTGTAAACAGTTCAACTTTAATAAGTCCTTCATGATTTCTCTGCCCTGTTTACCTTTCCATGCTTCTCTTGATTCTTGTCAAATTTTCTGTTCAGTTCTTGTTTTCATCAAGAACACTTGAAAGTCCCTTATTTCCTTGAATTTTCCATCATGATGTATTATACTCAGTTTTTCTGGGTAGGTGATTCTTGGTTTTAATCCTAGATCCTTTGACCTCTGGAATATCGTATCTGAGCCCTTTGATCCCTTATTGTAGAAGATGCTAGATCTTCTGTTTTCCTGACTGTATTTCCACAATACTTGAATTGATTCCTTCTGGCTCCTTGCAATATTTTCTCCTTGACCTGAGAGCTCTGGAATTTGCTTACAAAAATTCCAAGGAGTTTTCATTTTGGGATTTCTTTCAGGAGATGATCAGTGGATTCTTTCAATATCAGTGTTTCCCTCTGTTTCTAGAATATCAGGGCAGTTTTCCATTATAATTTCTTGAAAGATGATGCCTAAGCTCTTTTTTGACAATGACTTTAAAAAAATGCAATAATTTCTAAATTATTGGACCTGGGTCTATTTTCCAGGTCAGTTGTTTTTCCAATGATATATTTCACATTGTCTCCAATGTTTTTCATTCCTTTGTCTTTGCTTTATAATTTCTTGATTTTTCATGAAGTCATTAGCCTCCATCTGCTCCATTCTAATATTTAGGGAATCATTTTCTTCAGTGAACTTTTGGACCTCCTTTTCCACCTAGCCCATTCTTCTTTTTAGGGCATTCTTCTCCTAATTGGTTTTTTGAATCTCTTTTGCCATTTAGGTTAGTCTATTTTTTAAAGTGTAATTTTTTTCATGTTTTTTTGGGTCTTCTTTAACAAATAGTTGAGTTTTTATCCATAAGTTTCTTGCATCATTCTCATTTCTCTTCCCAATTTTTGCTATACTTTCCTTATTTGATTTTCAAAATCTCTTTTGAGCTCTTCCATGACCTAATACCAATTTATATTTTCTTAGAGGCTTTGGATGTAGGAGCATTGACTTTTTTGTCTTCTGTTTGTATATTTTAGTCTTCCTTGTCACCAGAGTAAGATTCTATAGTTGGATTCTTTTTGTAGTTTTGTTCATTTCCCCAGCCATTTGCTATATTTTTGAGCTCATTGTTAAGGTAATTCTCTGCTTCCAGTGGTGATGGGGGTATATTTTGACCTGCTCAATGCCCCCTAAATCTGTGGGCCTAGAGCTCCAGAAACAGTTGCTGTTGCAGCTGCAACTGCCCCTGCCCCTGCCCCTGTTGTGGGTTTCTCATCCTCCTCGGTGAGCTCCTTTGCCCCCTCCACTACCCTGGGGCTGGAGCCAGGCCTCTCTACTATCTTACACCAGTCCTACAGACTTTTTCCTCTGACCTTCCAAACTGTCCTTGGCGTTTGGGAATTGTGAAGTCTGGAAACACCCATAGGTGCCCAAGATTCAGTCTTCCCCCACCCAAGGCCTACTCAGGTCCCATTTGTGCCAGCACAGCCCACACTGAACTGCACTCTGCTCCCCGTGCCATGTGATGGACATTTCCTGGTGACTTTCTTGGCTATGTTGGACTAGAGATTTGCTTTACTCTGTCATTCTGTGGGTTCTGCATTTCCAGAATTTGTTTAGAATCATTTTTATTGGTATTTAACTGGATTTGGGACAGAGTGCTAGTAAATCCATGCTGTTACTCCACTATCTTGGCTCAGTCTCCCTCCACACCTCCCCCCCCCCAAAAAAAAGAAAGAAAATTTCAATACTCAAAGTGAGATAAATCATTTAGAGCTAGTGACTGAGTTGCAAATACTCAACCAACTAAGAGGGAACTTTTTGTCAGGAGTCCCCTGTATCTGTCATATTCACAGAGTTAAGAGCTGTGGAAATGAAATAATAATGAAATCTTGCTTTTATCAAGAAATGTTCTGATCATGAGAGACAATGGTGCAGTGGATACCATAGGCCATGAAGTAGTCCAGTTCTGTGATCAAGTTATATCTTTGACACATGCAGTATAAATCTAGAACCCTGCTTATGACTCCTTTTTTTCTGAATTCTGATCATATATTCACTCCTTTATTGTGTCTGATTTTTGATATCTGATATAGAAGCTTCTACTCTAGAAAATTGTTTTGCCTTTCAAAATCATGAGATCTTAATATTGGGAAGCACCTTCAACATTATATATTAGAAACTCTATGTGAAACAAGAAATTACACTATAAATCCCTGATAAGTTGTCATCTTACTCCTTCCTGGGCACCTCCAGTAATGAAGAACACATAATCAACTGAGATAACACAAATATCCCCTTGCTATTTTTGAATAGCTCTAATTGTTAGGACATTTTTGCTTTTATAGATACAAAATTCAATTTACTTCTATGGAAACTTTCATCATTCTCCTCCCTGATATTCTCTTTTTTTCTAGGTTTTCAGGACACCACTCACCTGGTTCTCCTTCTAATTATCAGACCATTTCTTTTCTGTCTGTTTTGCTGGATTCTCTTCCAGATCATGCTCATACTCAAGATTCTGTTTTGGGCCCTCTATTCTTTCTCTACACTGCTTCATTTAGTGATTTCATCAAATCTCACCCTTTTCATTATTTTCTTTACACCTATGATTCTCAAATCTATCTGCCCCTGAACTCTCTGTTAACTACACTCACATCTTCAATAGCCTTTCAGATATCTTAAATTGGAAGACTAGTAGATGTCTTAAATTCAATATATAAAAAATGGAATTCATTATCTTTTCCGCTAAACACTGAGTCCTGCCCCACCCCTTCTCTATCACTGTAAAAGGAAAAAATATTCTCCATTTCCCTTCAAGTCTGCAACCTAGGGCTTATTCTGTATTACTATCTCTCCCTTAACCTTTCCCCACCCCCTTATCCAATTTGTTGTCAGGGACTGTTGATTTCACCTTTGCAATATCTCCCAAATATACCTCCTTCTTTCTGACACTACTACCACTCTATTGCAGACCTTCATCACCACATCCATGGATTATTACTATTGTAATAATCCTGCTAGTGGGACTGCCTGCCTTAAGTCTCTCCCCATTCCAATCCATCCTCCATCCAACCATTAAAATGATTTTCCTAAAGTACCAATCCAATTATTTCATACTCCTCCTACTCAACAAACTAGTGATGTCCCATTGCCTCCTGGATCAAGTATATAAGCAGTCAAACCTCTTCATAACCAAACATCCTCCTAGCTTTTCAGTCTTTTTTTAAAGTATTTTTTAATTAATTTATTTTATTTCTAATATTTTTTCTTTTTAAATTTTGAGTTCCAAATTATCTCCTTTTTTCTCACTGTCTTGTCCACCCAGTGAGAAGGTAAGCTATACAATATAAATTATACATTTGATATAATGCAAAGCATGCTTCCATATTGTTTATATTTCAAAATAAAGCAAGAAAAATCAACTGAAAAATTATACTGTAATTTGCACTCCAAGTTCCTCAGCTCGCTCTCTCTCTCTCTCTCTCTCTCTCTCTCTCTCTCTCTCTCTCTCTCTCTCTCTCTCTCTTTCTCTCTCTCTCTCTTTCTCTCTTCTGGAGATGCACAGCATTTTTTCTTCATGTATCCTTTGGAATTCTCTTGGATATACTCTTATACAGAGCAGAGTACCCAAGTCGTTCACAGTTGTTCAACATTAAAACATCACTGTTACTGTGCACAGATCACCTCTCAGCTCTTTTAATTTAATTGTGTATGCATTTATATATGCCTTCCCATGTTTTTTTCTGAAATGACTCCCCTCATCATTTCTTATAGCACAATAATACTCCTTTGAAATGATATGCCACAACCTGTTAAGCCATTCTCCAAATTATGAGCATTCTCTCAATTTCCCAAATTCTTTGCCACCACAGAAAGAGCTGCTATAAGTAGATTTTGTCCAGATAGGTTATTTTCCTTTTTCTTTGCTCTCTTTGGAATCTAGACCTACTAGTCTATACAGATGTTGCAGGGTCAACGGGTATGCAAAGTTTTATAGTCGTTTGGGCATCTTTCCAAATTGTTCTTCAGAATGACTGGAGCATTTCATTAAGCCCTTAACATTCATTAGTTGATTAGTACATCTATTTTTCCCTCTAGCATTTGTCATTTGTGATAGATGTGAAGTGGTACCTAAAAGCCATTTTAATTTGCATTTATCTAATCAGTAATGATTTATAGCATTTTTGTATGACTATATGTAGCTTTAATTTCTTCTTCTGAAACCTACCTTTAGACTATTTATCAATTTGAAAATAGCTCTTATTTTTATAAATTTGAATCATTCTATACTCAGCATATATTTGAGAAATGAGATCTTTTTAGAGAAATTTGCCGTGATTTTTTAAATATTACTTTATTGTCTATGGTATCTTTTGGCAAAATGTATTGTACCTTTGCCCTATTTTTTGCATTATTTGAAGCATATTGGATTCTTCTTCAGCCCTTTATTTAATTCTGTTTTTGACTTTCTGTTTCAAATATGTCTCTAATAAACAGTATGCTGTTGGATTCTAGCTCAAAATCCACTCCACTATTTGTTTCCATTTTATGAGTGAGCTCATCCCATTCACATTCACAGTTAGAGGTACACTGTGTTTTCATACATCCCATTATCTTCTGTTTCTTCCTCTCTTTCTCTTCTCATTCTGTTGCTCATTAAAATTTCATTTTACTTCTAACCATTTCTTCCCTTAATTGGCCTTCCCTTTCATCATTCCCCTCCCTTTTACTTTATCCCTTCCCCTCCTATTTCCCTAATGGGTAAGTCACATTTTTTTTTACATGTGTGTGTGTGTGTGTGTGTTTCTGTGTATATTCCTACCTATTTGAGCAAATTCCAATGAAAGTAAGTTTCCAGCATTGTCCAGCCCATCCCTTAATTTCCCTCCATTGTAAAAGTTTATCTTTGCACATTTCTTTTATGTGAGAAAATTTTCCCTATTCTGCTTTTTCCTTCCCTCTTCTCCTAGAACTTCCCTCTTGCTCATCCCCTCATTTTTTTTGAAATCGTTCTAACATAATCAGCTCACACCCATGCTCTCTGTCTACATATACTCCTTTAGTTGATGATCAGTGAATTCTTTCAATTTCTATTGCACTCTCTGAATTTAAGATATTAGGGCACTTTTCCTTGATAATTTCTTGAAACATGTCTCTGTTCTTTCTCAGATCATGCCTTTCAAGGAGTCTAATGATTCTTAAATTATCTCTCTGGGATCTGTTTTCCAGGACAGTTATTTTTCCAATGAGACATTTCACATTATTTTTTTTTTCATTTTTGACTTTATCTTATTACTTCTCAATGTCTCATGGAGTCAATAACTTTCATTTTCTCAAGTCTTATTTTGAGGGAATTATTTTCTACAGTGAGCATCTATCCCTCCTTTTCCATTTGGCCAATTCTACTTTTAAAGGACCTGTTTTCTTCAGTGAGTTTTTGTGCCTCTTCTGTTATTAGGCCAATTCTAGTTTTTAAGGTATTATTTTCTTCAGTACTTATTGTGCCTCCTAAGCTGTTAATTCTCTTTTTTTAAATAGTTTTCTTCCATCAATCTCATTTCTTTTCCCATTTTTTCCTCTACTACTGTTGTCTCTTTTTCTATGTCTTTTAGGAATTCTTGTTGAATGTATTAACATTTTTCTTTAAGGCTTTTTTGTGGCTGTTTCCACATTGTTTTCTTCTAAGTTTTTGTCTTGGTCTTCTCTACCACCGTAGCAACTATTACTCCTCTTTTCCTTGGTTGCCTTGGAACTGGAACCAGGCCTCCAGCTCCCTTGTGTCTGACCACCATTGCTCCTTTATGCCTTGAAACTGACACTCAGAAATGCACATGGGCAATAGTGTTGCCAATAAGCACCAACAATGTTCAGTACCAGCAAAGCATTTCCTTCAATCTTTTTCTAACCAGTTGAACTAGCTCTTTACCAGAGCTTCCAGCTTACTTCTGTAGCCCTTCCTACAGTTGTCAAGTGTGTGCCTCTGGAAACATCTCCACCTAGTGTCCTAGGCTTTTCCTGCTGACATCTTAAGTTTTCTTATACTGGAAAAATATCTCACCCTGACATTTTTGCTCTGAAATTTTATTTGAAGCATAATTTTAAAGTTATTTTGAAGGGTTATGTTGGGAGAATTCAACTGGATGAGTGTCCCTCATCCACCATCTTTGCTTTACTTTACCCCTTTTCAGTCATTTTACATCTTTCTTCCCAACAAGTACTCTTCATTCCAAAGGTACTGGTACTCCTAGATCCTCGATCTCTTTGCTTCAGAAATTTTATCACACTGTCCCCTTGCTTGAAATGTTCTCACTTCTCTGCTCTGAGAATAGACATTCTTGGATTCCTTTAAATTCAATCCAAAAAGTGTCATCTTTTACTGGAAACCTTTCCCAATCCCTCTTGAATAGAATGAAGTTAGTGAAGACTTCTCAGTGTTTGACAAAAGGCTTTTAGTACATGGTTACACCTAAGTTTTGGTTTCCCAGAAATCATGGAACTTTTGCGAATACAAAACTTAAACCTTCCCTTGGGTTGCCACAATACAACCTCCCCTTGGGTTGTCATATCAGCATAACATAATCCTGCCTTGGGTTGCCACACCAACATCTACACCAACATAATGCCTATTGGCTATCCCACTGCTACCTTGTTATACAGGGTAGACTGTCTAGTTTAGATTGTGACCCTACTTCCCAGTCAATGGGAGTAAAGGCCATCAAGGGGTGGGGGGGAAATATGCATTAAGGTTATATAATCTCCATTTTTGCTTTCTGTAATTGCCTCACTATCCTGATTACTTATCAGAGAGGAGATGCCCTTTCTAGTGGGATTGTAATAAAATCTTGCTGCTTTGCTTCTACCTTGAGAAGTCTCTGATTTTAATTTGAGTCGAGGGTCGCTGACCCACACACTCTTAATTCTAAAGCTTTTCTTATGTTAATTATCTTTTTTTTATCCTTCATATAGCTTCCTTTGTGTATATTTTTTTGCATGTTTTCTCCTCTACTTGATTGTAAAATCCTTGAGTGTAGATACTGTCTTTTACCTCCTTTTGTACCCATAGCATTTAACACAGTGTTGGCACACAGCAGATTCTTCATAAATAATATTGAGCAATTGAATGTTATTTTTCCTCTTTGTCCTAATTCTACCCTCTTGCATCCACTAAGATAAGATTAATTCTAACACTTGACAGGCTTTAAAATATTTCACAATAGCAATATTACTCCTACTCCCCATAAGTCTTCTCCAAGTAAACAATTCTCATTTTCTTCAATCAATCCTCACAGAGGAAATTGCTTTGTACACCATCATTATCCTCAGTTTCCTCTTTTAAATACACTCCAGTTTGACCATACTCTCTCCTTAAATGCAATGGCTAAAACAGAGAACATAGTTGCAAATGTTGGAAGGACTCTCAATCTTCCTCTCAAGATGAACATGATCTTCCTATTGTTCTTTCATGTTAGCTCTTACATGTTGTTATGTATCTTCAGCTTCATTTTGGATAACTATATTTGTGCCTGGGTTTTGGGAGATGGAGATAGGGAAGAGAAATGATATCTGTTTTGCATATCTTCCTAGGAGTTTCAATGCTTTTTTTCTGCAGCTTTAATTTTGTTAACTTTACCCCAGGGCTAGGGTAACTCTCCTGTTTAAGTTTTAGCTAAAGACATTAGGAATTATCCATCATCAAAATGCTTTTATTGATTTATTTTCCACAAATGGCTTTGTCTCAAGGCATGCCTCTTACATTTTCATTAAGGAATTTGTTTCACTTAAATCATCTTCCCTGATTTTTAGTCTCAAGGTATATTATGGTTTTCATGATGAGAATAATAGCATATACAATAAACTTAGCAATCCCAGTCACAGTCCACTACATTTCTGTAGTTCACAAAGATGCAATGTGATAAGAATAAATGTAAAGGAAGGAATAATTCAAGAGTCATTCATACAATAATATCACTCTCAAATCTTGTTAATTTAGGTCACAGAAAACAAGATTTTGTGATGGTACAAATGTAGGGTCTGAGAGAAGGGAGGCTGAAATGAAGTTTTTTTTCATATTTGGTGAAGGAAGATTTTGTACAGGAAATTAAGCCCCCAAGAGTAAATAGTACATTTTTGTAATATTTAGCTGTTACATACATTTACACACATATGCACACAAATATATGTCTTACTAGATAAATTATAAATTATTCATAACTGCATATCCTTATATATAAATTATAAATTTTTTATTGATTAACAAACAGATCCTCTAAGTTCTATTATTGTACAACTTATTAGCTTATTATACAGCATACTATATTATATAACCTATTATTATATAGCTTTTATTATACATATCTTAAACTTGAGGACAATGAACTTACATTTCTGTTAAAAATTCTATTATTCATACTTCTGACAAGTGCATGGTATTCTTATCCCCAATTAGTCTGAATAAGAGAGTTTTCATGCTACTATTCTACTGTTTTTCATTTTTCAACCATTAAGATTATTTTATTTGCACTTAGATTGCATGGTTAAAATTTCATGCTCATAATATTTTCAAACTACTTAAGGAAAAATGGTTAAATTGTCTATTATCTCAAGTAGAGAGATACTATCCCCAAAGCAAACCTGTCATTTATGAAGTATTCAAGCAATTTTTTTTCTTTTCATTCTCCAAAAGAGCAGCTGCTGATAGAAAACCTTGACACATCATTTTTCGTGAAATGTGATTTATTTTTTTCAGGATTTTCTCCCACTACCTTTTAATAAAAATATCCTTACAAGGAAAAACACCAAGGACAAAGCATTTTGGTGATTTGAGTCAGGGAATCAAATGATGTGTTTTCCAATCTTGATTTAATCCCAGATGATGGAATCAAAGGGATTGATGAATGAAGGTGAGGTGTCAGGAACATGTAGAAAAGAGAACAAAGAACGAAAACAATTAAATCTGCCATAGTGAAAATACAACCTTCAGAAATTTAAGGAGGAAAAACCATGGGGAGAAATCATTAAAGCAGTATAGACAGTCAAATTGATACCAGCTGGAAAATTTGTGAAAAAGAGAAGCCAGAATATACTTTTTGCCTGTCCAAATTTCATTCAGAAGACTTAGTTGTAAAGGAAGAATTCAATTTATTTCAGGGAAAAATTATTAAGTGCCTCCTTTATGACAGGCCTTCAGCACAAAGACAGAATGAAAATAGCTCCTGCCTTCAAGGAGTACACCTTATATGAGTGAAGATTGACTAAGTTAGACTCAGTGGAAAAAGAAATTTTTTTTTAAAGAGAAGATAGAATTGCTGAGTAGTGACAACGATAGGGAAAAAAAACCAAAAGATCGTCAGTGAAACACACACACACAATCACACATAATCACACACTGGAAGAAAATAAAAGAAGTTTCAGAATGCAACATAGGCAAACATGGAGGTGGTGGTCCTAATATAACATGCACACATTGCTTATATTAAGTTCATAATAAAAACATTTTCTTTTGAAAGGAAAAGATAGAGAGGTAGGTTAGAAGGATATTCAATATAATTGTATGGATGCAGAAATGGCTAAGTAGCAGAAGTGGTACCATTAAGTAAGGAAATCTTCAGTAGAACATCCTTTGGATATCTGAAGGCTTTAAGTCATATAATACATATATATTTTAAATCGGTAACTTCAAAACTACATGGATGATAGGATTATCTTACTTGAAGATGCATAGAGTAGATAGGGATAATTAACAGATTGAATGACAGACAGGATTCCCCATTATATTGATGGACTAAAACAAGGGGTCAGATCTGCATCTTGATCCATCATTTTTCTTTAAGGAGATGAATAGCACAGTCCCTATCAGTTCTTGAAAGTTGTGGTTAATTATTGTTTTGGCTAATCTTTCAAAATTGTTTGTCCTTAAAACGTAGTTACATAAATTATTCTGTTGGTTCTGTCTCTTTACTCTGCATCAATCACTAAAAAAAAATCTTCACAGTTTTTTTTGGTAATCATCACTTTTTGCCTTTTTTATCTTCAGACACAATAATACTCCATTATATTCATAACCCTAATAGATTCAGAGGTTTCTTAATTAGTGAGCAGATATCCCATTAGTTTTCAGAACTTTGCTACTACAAAAGGAGTTGCTAGGGCCTTTTTATTTAATGCCTTTAGTGTATAGAACTAGTAGGGATTTGCTAGGCCAAAGGTCATGTACAATTTAGTGAGAGGTGGGGTTTGGTGGTTCCAAACTCTTTTCCAGTCCTATCAATTCAGTTTCATCCAAAGCACAGTAGTGTAATTGCTTTTCCATAGAAATTTCAGTGCATATCATTTTCCTTTTAGTCATATTTGTGCCAATAATATGAGGGAATGGGAGGTTAAATTTCAGAATTACCTTAATTTGCATTTCTCTAATTATTAATGATTTAGAACATTGTATATAGTTGTTAATAATTTGGATTTCTCTTTTTGAAAACTGCCTACTCACTTTGACCATTAATCTATTAGGGAATAGCTTCAGTACTTGCATATTTTAATTAGAAATCATGCAATTATCATAGAAATTTGTCCTAATTGTTTTCACTTATCTCTTCCTTTTTGATTTTTACTTTTGCATTCCATATTTCATGATCTACTCTAACACTGATGAAGGGAATGACTTTACATTATCAAATGCTTTTAGCATATGGTCATTTATAATTTGATCAGGTACCTATTTGATATTGATTTTAGTATATGGTGTGACATGTTGTTTTAAAACTAATTTCTGCAAGATTAATTTGAAGGTTTCATTTTGTTTTGTCAAATAACAAGTATTTCTTGGAGCAGTTGGTGTCTGTGACTTTATTGACCACCACGCTACCATTATGTTCAATTGCTTCTGTGTCTTGCAGTTCTACTCTATTGCATTGATTAACATTTCTATTTTTGACTGGTATCAAGATTTGTTCATTATTGCTTGGTTGTTTAGTTTGAGAGCTAGTACTATTAGTCTCTCTTTTCATCTTTTATGTTCCTCATCATTTTCCATATTTCTCTGTGTTTTATACAAGAATAACACCAATGGCTTTGTCAAATGCATTGCTAAATTCTATTTACACTCCATCAACAACATTCCCCTGATCTGAGAGCTGGTACTTCTAGCCTGTCTCTCTCTCTCTCTTATTTTTATTTCTCATATTTTCTGGTATTACTCTGCATTTTTCATAAAAATATTGAGAAACTTTGATGAATAGCTTCATTCTATCTATAACGTTTTCTTAATCTTATGCCTTCATAAAACTGAAAGGAAAAATAAAACATGAAATGAGGTCAATCTATAGTTACCTATTTTTTAAAATAAATCCATTCTGGCTTTTTGTTCACTGTTGCTTTTCTACATGGTCCTTAATTACATCTTTAAAATAATAGCCTAAAATTTTGTCATGAATATGTCAAGTTCACTGACCTATGATTGAAAATTACATTCTTTTCCTTTACAATCAGGACAATATTTATCCTTCTCCAAACCTATGGCACATCTTACATTATACAGGATCTTTCAAAGACTCCTCACATTTGCTCAACAATCACACTTTCCTATTATTTTAGTACCTTAGGATAGGGTAACTTATCCTCATTTTTTCTTACATTTAAATTACTTCTCTGGAACATCAATTGCCTCTCAGTCTTTTTTATTCTTCACTTTCCAGTTCAAAAGTCATTTCACTTTTCAGAGAAAAGAGATCCAAAATAAAGGATGAGGCTTTTATCCATATTATTTTTGCCACTGTCCCATAGGTACCAACGCAGTAGTCCATTTTCTTCTCTGATCTTCTATTTCCCCCAATACATCTTTATTTTATTTCTGATACTGAAAGTTTTATCTCCTTAAGAAAGAAAGTATAGTATAATGAAGGTAAGAGCAGCTTCAGAGTCAATATATGGGCTCAAGTCTTGCCTCTGATACATACTAGCTATGTTAACCAGAGAACTCACTTAAGATCTCAGGAACCAAATTAATTCTCTAAGACTATAAATTAGAACTCCACTGCTGTTCTGCAACAATTGAGATACATTCCATTTCCGGAGTTCTCCTTCATAAAATCACAAATCCAGATGAAAAAGAAAGAAAAAGAAATGAATAAAGAAAGGGAGGAAAGGAGGAAGTAAAAAGGAAAGAAAAGAAAAGGAAGGAAGGAAGGAAGGAAGGAAGGAAGGAAGGAAGGAAGGAAGGAAGGAAGGAAGGAAGGAAGGAAGGAAGGAAGGAAGGAAGGAAGGAAAAAATTCCCTGATCCAAGACTTTGCACACCTTTTATCTCCATTGAATCTTCTTATCCCTAACACTTTAGTGAAAACATGATATATAATGCTAGTGTTAGAATTTAATTTGAGAAATAATATTTTAAAGAACTTGAGGTCCAGGTAGGTAATAAAGTCATATAGTTAGTGGCAGAGCTGGAACTGGAATCCAGGTTGCAGTCATAGAATCAAAGTTGTGATGATGTGGTCCAGCCCTTCATTTTCTGAGTAAGGAAATTGATCCCCAAGTAGGTTAAATTACTTGCTTGAGCTCACAAATAATAAGTGGCAGTATTTTTTACACCAAGTCCATCTCTTTTCCCTGAACCACATATGTTATGGTCTCATGATTCCTAATCCAACTTTCTTTACAATATCCTGTACTGCTTCACTTTAGCTTCTGAAAAAAGATTAGTATAGACAAAAGTCAGTTGGAATTATTCAAGCTCAGCATCCTTAAACTCTAAGGAATGCAATATGGCCTTGGCATTTGTCATCGGCACATAGGAGGAAAGTCAGTATTTACTTGGCCTTTGCTCAGAACTGACCCAAATGGAATCATTTGAGATGTTTTCCATTTCTTTGATTGCACAGCAGTAAAATCCTTTTTATTTGTAATCTCTCTTTCTGTCTCTATCTTTCTCTCTGTCTATCTCTCTTTCTCTTTCTGTCCCCCAGTTTAGTAAAAAAGGAGAATGGAAATTATGGTAAGATATTAAGGGGGAATAGCTCAAAATACTAAAGTCCTTTTCCAAAATTTTGGAAATGAATCCACAGTCCCACAATATCTTCTCCCTAACATTTTTAATGACAAAAAAGAACATTAATGTGATGGCATCAAATAGACAGATCAAGTTGATTATTTCTTCATCTAATTGGAAGGGAGAAAAGCAGATATTTTGTCATTAATATTTTAAAAGATTTCATTGAGTTTGAGATTTTCCTAGCAGATTCCTGTAACTTTTGTGCTTAGCAAAAGAATCAGTTATCAAAAAATAAAATCAAATAACGTCATACCTATTTTTAATTGGCAAAACAGTGACATCTATTGGTCAATATTATATAAAATGAACATTTTAATTTAAAATTTAGATACTGTGCTACTGATTGTTGTCATTTTGGAGAAATAAGCCAACATCTTTGTTACTGATTAAAATAGATTAATTGGCAACATAAGCAGTAATTCCATTTTGTTTAATGATAAAATCTAACTGAACTAATTTTCAGTTCTTTAAATATTTAAGGAGCATTCAGATGGTTCTTGATTTTGTTCTTGATGTTGAAGGGAGTAGAGGAGATATAAGAAAGTTTTTAAGTGCTGCTTTATTTCCATTTTGCTATCTTTGATCTCTCAGGAGTCAAAATCTGTGTTGCTTTTTTTTAAAGGGCGGAATTTCTACATGCAAAATAAAATTAGATAAAATATGTTTTCCTAATAGTGAGATTGTCTTCTCCTAAGGCAAGGCAATTAAATTTTGTGGGTCTCAGCTTTCTTATTTACCCCTTTTTTGTTTTATATCATCACACAGGTAACCCTTGTGCCTAAAAGGTACTCTCTCCTCATAGCTGCCTCTTATAATCCATATCTTCCGCTAAATACAGCTTGGAAGATGCCTTATACGCAAGATCCTTCTTGATTCTCCTCCTCTTATTGATGTGGAATGTCATCTTGAAATTCTTTAAATATGCTCTCTACTTTCTATCTGCAGCTCTACTTTTTTTGAACTCCAAGGATCATGATGTCCTTGTGCTGACCACCCACTTGTAGGTTCCTCTTGGATATTGTCTTGCCCAGTTAGCTTGTCAGCTCCACAAAGACAAGGACCATGTAATCATTATGACTTTAATACTATTGCACAACAGATGAAACATGTACGAATACTTTTCCCAAAATTTTTTCTCTTCTCCTCTTTATTTATTCTTCCACTGCCTCATTATTTTTATTCAACACCCCAAATTGTACCAGAGGCTACTGCCATGTTCTACCCCGGAATTGTTCCAGTCCTCTCCCCCAGGAGGGCAGGACACTCATTTTGAAAACCTATGCTTGAGACACAAAAATATATTATTTCCCTCCTAAAATGAGATCACAGTTTGCAACTCTAAAATAAAGGTAAATTTATCAAGACTCAAGTCTGAAAGACTTGAAAACAATAGCCCTGATAAATGTCTACAGAATGGGATATCAGTCCAATATTTTTTTCCTGTTGATTTTGATCAGTATCCTAAGAATACACTCTTTTGACTCTCCTTGTTCTATACCCATTAAATAAAGGAAGGAAGATGGTCAGCTAATCCAACAAATTAATTAACAAATGTCTGTTTAAAAATATTTCAAGGATATATCATTTCAGTAGGGAAGATTACAATTCTTTTATTACTCAGAGGACTTTTACATGGATAGCGTGAACTTTGCAGAAGAATTTATATTTCATTATAGAAGTTACAGGGAGCTGCTGGAGTTTCTTAAATGTGAGAAGCAATAGTGACATTGCCAGAACTGTACCTAAGGAAAATTACTTTTGTGTCTGAAAGGGAGAGAGAATCAACTGGGAAGAGAGATCATGGCGGGAAACCAAATAGACAATTTTTCTACAGTCATGGAGAGAGGTGATGAGGGTATGAACCACTGTGTTTTGTGGAAATAGAAACCAAAAGATTTTTCATTTGACTGTGTAATAGGAGGCAGCCCAATAAAGGCCCAGTCCTGTAAGTATGAACAGTGTACTACTATACCACCAACCACCTCTTACTGGTGTTTCTTAACATGCAAAATGGGACACTTAGCAATAAGTAGTCAAGCTCTAGTCAAAATAACCAGTAGTCAAAACAGTAGTCAAAATCCCAGCCACCAATGGGATTATAGATTGGGATAATGACACCTGGACCATGAATGTGTTACAATCAGATAAGGTGTGGCAGAAATGTAGAAAAGTAAGGGACTATAAGGACTAAAGGATAATTTGAGGCTGTGAACTTAGGTGGCTGGAAAGCCAGTGGTGCCCTTGACAGAAATCGTGAAGCTAAGAAGAGGCCTAGATTTCTCCTTGGAATCACTGTTTCCATTCATAGCAAGCTTGAATGCCACCTCTTACATGAGGCCTTCCATGATCCTACCACTTGTTAGCAATCAACCACCTCCCTCAAAAATTTATCTGCATATTGTATGATGATCTGCTTGTTAATATCTTAGCTATTCTCAGCAATACAATGATCTAATACAATTCTGAAGGATTTATGTCCATCTCCAGAGAAAGAACTGATTGAGCCTGAATGCACATGAAAGACATTTTTTTTCTTTATTTTGCTCTTTGCTTTTCTTTTTTTTTTTTACTCTGTGCTTTTATGGCACAACTTACATGGAAATGTTTTTTATGACTATAACTATATAATCTATGTCAAATTACTTGTCTTCTCAATGACAAAACAGGGGGAGGGAGGGAAGAAATTTGGAATCCAAAATTGGAAAAGAAAGGAATGTTAAAATGTTTATATTCAATTAGAAAAAATAAAATATTAAATAAAAAGTTATATATTATTTGAATTGACTTATTTATTTACTTGTTATTTACAATTCAATTTTCAGGCACATAAAAAAATCTTTAATAAAGCTTACTGAACTGGGTGAATGCAGAAAGTAGAGTATGTGAGGGGAAGAAAGGAAATTTAGTAGCCACTATTTTGTCCCAAGATGGTGTTACAGCCACCTACAGAATTTAATCTGCTTTTGTTGATGTGGCAAATATTGGTTACAATAAGCCAATAACTTAACGTGGAATAAGCAGATAAATAAGCGCAGAATGCTAAATGGCTAAATAGAAATAGTTTTGTCTTCTCATTCAATGACCATTGAACAGCCTGAATGTTAAGGCATTCTATAAAGCAGCGGAATCCACAACTTGTCAGCCCATAAACAAAGGGCAAAGCAGTAATTTATTATCCATTAGGTGCCTTGTCAATCACTTGAGGCTAACAGAGCACCAACTTTGAAACAATCTACATGACTCCGGCCAGACTGTTTGTTGGCTGTAATAAAAGGTCAAGTTGAATGAGATGAATGTTTTCCCCTTGTTGAGATTTTATTCTTCATAAGGCTGGCACGTGCTATTTTCTTTGATCCAGAGATTGTCACATATTTTCTCAGGCTGGTGTGATTGTGGTTTGGTTGTCTAAGGTTATTGGAAAAAAATAGTTCGGAATTTAAAAGGTTTTGGGGAGAAAATACCTTTCAATATCTATTGCTTTATGTGCTTCATGATTAAGATTCAAATGATAAATGGAAAATATGATAATATCAGAAATTTTGGCACAGACAATCACACCAAATTTAATAATAGGTCTCATGTGTATAGTGTTTCATACTTTATATACATTATTTCTTATTTTAATTTATGAAATAAAACATTTCCATAAATATAGTAAAATTTAAAAATGACTGCAAATGAAACTGTAAATCTATTGTAGTCAAGTTGTCATATAAATTTCCTTTTTTAACTTGTTTTTTTCCCTCCCCCATCCCTCATTTAGTGATATTTATCATAATATCTACCGTGTGAGGTAGATATTAAAAGAATTATTTCAGTTTCATAGATGAGGAAAGGAAACTTCAAAAGGTAAAAAGACTTTCTGAAGATCACATATCTAGTAAGGGTCAGAGGTAAAATGTAATGCCATCCCTCTCCTAACTGCAAGTCCAGAGTTCTTTCTCCCATGACTGTAGACCATGCCCTTAGGCATAGTTCACCTGTTTTCAGCTATGATCTTCCCTCCAGAGTCCCCTGCTACCTTAACTGGTGAGTGTCCCACTATATCACACCATCCCTAGGCATGATTTATCCCCACTCTCTTGTTGGCTGCTAATACATGTATCCTCCTTTCTCTACCATTTACCAGTTCTGGAACTGTAATCAAATCAAATACTGTCATCACTACTAAAAGGAGGAGAAGAAGTATGTTCATCTAAGTTGCTATGACTCCACTCACCATCCTGATGCCTTGCATGTGTTATTGCTGTTGAATTATTTCAGTTGTATCTAGTTCTTTGTGGCCTCATTGGGAGTTTTCTTAACAGTGATACTGGAGTGTTTTGCTATTTCCTTCTCCAGCTCACTTTATAAATGAGAAACTGAGGTAAACACATTTAAGTGACTTGAGAAGAGTCACACAGGTAATAAGTGCTTGTGGCCAGATTTCAACTCATGAAATTGAGCCTTCTTGATTTGACGCGCTTGGTCTTCTTTCTACTACTCTCCCTAATTGCACATCCAGATACCTTTAAATATCCAGAAAGCTATATACATCCACATAAACATATGGTCCGGAGCTGGGGAACCTGCAGCAGGTTCCCCACTCCTGTGGATTTAGCCCTTGTCTTAGAGACAGAAAAGATTCGAATTCAAGACAAACCTATGACATACTGGCTTTGTAATACTATTCATTTAATGCCTCATTATCCCAGGCAAATTCCTAATAATATAAATTACAGAAAAGTTATTCATCTGCATTTGTTAATAGAACTCCTCAGCAGGATTTCCTTTTGCTGATGAAATCAAAGTCTCATTTAAGAAATTCACATACATACATACTATGTGTACATATGTATGTGTATATATGTATTTGCATATATACATGTATGTATATGTGTATATACATATATGCATAAGCACATACACACACACATGTAACTTTGAGGAAGAGAGAAGAGGGGACAGTCCCATTGTTCTCTGAACTTCTTAGATTGCATCATTTGGAGTACTTTGTTCAGAAACAACGTTTAAGAAAGATGCTGATAAGTTAAACCTATATAGAGGACAACCAGAATGCTGGAAAGCCTTGAAGTTAAGCAAGTGGAAGAACTGATTTAAGGAAGACAAATTTATCCTGGATAAGAGAATGCCTCAGGGAGAGATCATAACTGTCTTTAAATTAGTGAGGGTTTGTCAGAGGGAGAAGTTATTAAACTTGTTCTATTTGGTTCCATAGAGGAGAACCAGGAGCAAAGCATGGAAATTTCAAAAGGGTATATTTGACTTGCCAAGTAGGTGTGGAGGGGAAGCTAGTGCAAAAGGAAAGAATTAAATGCAATTCAAATAGCTTCTCTAAATTCATTTAACAAATGCATAATCAATGCACTATTATATGTAATTCAATGTACTGTTTTATAACAAGTTTATCCTTGAGGAGTTTATAATTTAGTTGATGCACTGGCAAGTAGATAGACAATAAAAATATAAGATGTTGAGCTTACAGGTTGGTTTTTGTTGGCTTATTTGTTTTGCTTTCTTTATTTTAAAGACCCATAGGGAGGGAGTTTTTCTATCTACTGCAAACTGGTTGAAAATGTTGTCCATCATGTTATCCAAAGTCACTAACAAAAAGACAATAAATTCTTCCTACAACTCAGTACTGGGTGAAAGCTTCTTTCTCTAAATAAACTTGTATGTTTTCTTTTTATCAGAAATGAGAATCAGGTTCTCATTTCTGCCTTCTTTGCCAGGAAGCTCAGAGCTGAAGTCAAAGCTTAGCTGTTATTACCCTACTCCTTTTAGAGATATTTTTGTTCTTTCTTATAGAAAAACCTTTAATTTTCCTGCTTTATGTGACTTTTTGCCGTCTCAAGCTAACTCAACTCCTTCGTGCATGTAGGAAGGGAATAGACATATATTTATATGAGTTTGGAAAAGTTACTCTATTTCTCTGGGCCTCAGTTTTTTCAACTACAAAATGAAGGGCATAGTTGATGATTATAATTTCTTCTAGCTCTGAATTCTATGGTCCAATGTTCTAAATTTCTGGAAGAAATCTTAGAGCCTATTTAGTCCAGTCCATTCATTTTATAACTGATCTCATATGTGTCTAGATAGATATATACATAAACGCAGATATTGTTGTATCTATATATTACAATATTGACCTAGCTTCCTTCAAGACTCAAGTGACTTCTTCCATGTAAAGCCTTACCTCTAATCACTTTGAATGTATTTTGAAGAAACTCACATATGTACATGATTTCTCCCTGATAGAACTTAAATTTAAGTGTAAGGATGAGGAATAGAAGGAGTAAGAATGCAGAATGAAGAATAGTAGTTTCTCTTTCTTTATACTTGGTTTTGTTTAGTTTTATTCATGCTTTCTCTCATTTGTTTTAATTCTCTTATGAAACCCGACTAATGGGAAATTTTGCTAATAAGAATGTATGTGCAGAGACTATATAAAAGCAGATTGTCTTGGGGGAGGGAGGGGGAAGGGAAGGGGAGAAAAATGGCAACTTATGGAGAGATTGTTGAAAATTAAAAAAAAAATAAATTTGGAGGAGAAAAAAGAAAAGAGGAGAGAGAAAATGAGGGAGGGAAAGGAAGGAAGGAAGGAAGGAAGGAAGGAAGGAAGGAAGGAAGGAAGGAAGGAAGGAAGGAAGGAAGGAAGGAAGGAAGGAAGGAAGGAAGGAAGGAAAGGAGGAAGGAAGGGAGGAAGAAAGGAAAAAAGAAAGGAAGGAATAAAAAGAGAGAAATATACAAAAATAAATTTATATACAAACACAAGTTTTTAGACATTTCTAACATGTTCAAAATAAAATATTACTTTCTCCTAATTCAACCCTCTCCCTAAGTTCCCTATTTCTTTCTAGGAAGGAGTATGCTTGAACCTGTCTAAACTAGCTTGAGAGAGACAATTATTAGATTTTCAATCGGAGCATTTTTAACGCAGAAATAGACTAATGCTACAAATCATGGCTTGAATGTTAACTTGTTTTTATTATTTAAACTTAAGAAATGTTGGAGGAAATGTTAATGATGCATACTAAACTTTAAAGTGTGCTTTTTTTTTTTCTTTTCAGAGAACTAGTTTCAGGGAGTAAGAGTCATGTATTCAGGTCACTACTATCCTTCCAGTCACTCAGACTGACAATTCCAGATTTACCCTTGACTGATAAAACAATAAGAATCTATTATTTGTCAGTATTACCAGGTGTTTTGTCAGGAAATGGGGGTATAGTGACAAATATTTCTATCCTGATTTCAATACCTATATCAGTGTATATTTGTAAGTATATATAGCGTGTTTTCATCCTTTCTTGCTGAAGAAGACCATGCCATCAGAGAAATGATGACATGACTTGCACTTGACTTTGTTTTGAGTTAGGAAGGGCTGTGCAGGTCACCAACCTCACTTCTGCTCCAGAGCCATCTGAATCCAGTGACCAGATATTCATCAAGATGACTGGAGATGACCCAGGATGAGGCAATTGGGGTTAAATGACTTGCCCAAGGTCACATAGCTGGTGCATGTCAAGTATCTGGGTGGGATTTGAACTCAGGTCCTTCTGACCTGAGCACTGGTGCTCTAACCACTGTACCACCTAACTGCCCCTTAGGTATATGCATATATAATGAGTATATTTTTATATAGATATTAACTCTTTCTTTTTTCTTTCCTTCTTTCTTTCCCTCCCTCTTTCTCTGTCTCCTGTCTCTCTCTCTCTTTCTCATCCTTGTAGTTGAGTTTAAGTTCAAGAAGAAATCATGTACATATGTAAGTATGTACAAAATACATTCAAGGTGATTAGAGGTGAGACTTCACATGGAAGATGTCACTTGAGTTGAGTGAGTCTTGAAGGAAGTGAGGGGCAGTAAGAGGTGTTCATGAGGAAGGAGAGCCCTCTAAAACTGGAAGACAGCCAGGGCCAAAGCAGGGAGATGATAAATGGAATTGATTTTTATGAGGAACATTAGGAAGATCTGACTAAGTGAATCATAGAGTTTGTACAGGTAATGATTTGCAATAAGACTAGAAAAGTAAATTGGGACCAGGTTGTGAAAGACTTTACATGATATTCAGAGATCATATTTGCTCTTAGAATTAGTAAGGAGTAACTGAAGTTCACTGGGTAAGGGAATAACAGTCAGACCTGCACTTTGGGAAAATCACTTTGTCAGCTTATGAGGAATGGATTAGAGTGGAGATAAGGTCTGAGGCAGAGAGAGGAATTAGAAGGCTATTGCAAAAATTTAGGAGAGAAAGCATGAGGCACTGAACAAGGCTAGTGACCATGAATGAGGAGGGAAAGGCACTGATGTGAAAACAGTGGTTGAGGTAGAAATAAGATTTGGCAACTGATTGAATACATGGGTAGAACATGAGTGAGGAGGTATAGGAGGGACTAGAACTTCTCTTTAAATCCAATATTCAATCAGTTCCCTAAAATTAGTAGTAGTACCCCTAATATATCTTTAATATCTGTTTTCTTTTTGTCACTTACATGACCACCACCTATGTCCAGGCCCTCATAAGCTCTCCTTTGAATGAGAAGGAATGGACTCCTATTTGCTCTCGTTTTCACTGTTCTTAACCATCTCCTTCTCAGTAAGCTGATAATGTACAATTAAAGGAAAACAAAAACAACCCAGGTCTGAACATGTCATGGTTTATAAAGCTCCCATGATTTCTATGATATAATGGTTTCAATCATATAATGCACACTATCCTGTCTGGCATTTACCCACACTTTAGTTCTCCCACTTTTTGTTTGTTTTGTTTTGTTTTGTTTTTTGTGGAGGGGGTTGGAGGCAATTCCAGTTATGTAACTTGCTGAGGGTCATACAACTAGTATGTTTGAGGTCAGATTTGAACTCAAGCCCTCTTGACTCCAGGGCAGGTGTGCCACCAAACTGCCCCACACTTATACTTCCAGGCTTTCATCAAAACTCAGATCCAGTATCCATTCCCATACTGCCCCTATCAAGATCTCTGGATTGCCCCACCTGCTTCCCACCCAAATCCCACATTGTCTGATATCTCCTGATAACCTCCAGGTGTTTCAGCCTTTGACCCTCCTTGGACTTCTCCTCAAGACCCTTCCTAAACCCCTCCTCCCATCCCACCCTGGACTACCAGACCACCACCACCACCAACCCCCAGACCCCTTCTATACTCTTTTCTGTATTTAAGTTCCATCTTGCCTCCATGAAGGCACTCAGATTCAATCCAGCTCAGACTCTGTCTAGTTGGGATTCTATCTGGCCGCTTGTGAATACAAGCGTTACAAATGCTTAGGCTCCTTAAGAGGCAACTCAATTTGGCGAATCCTTAATAAACTTTCTTTTCTTTGGCTTTAAAAAAAAAACCTCAGATCCACCTCCATCTCTTTTCTTGATCTACCCTGGTTTCTAGTGTCTTCCCTCTCCCTCCAACTCCACACCAACCTCAGAAATTATCTTATATGCATTATCTCTCCTCCCCACATGAGAAGAATGCTCAGTCACCATTCCTGATCATGTGGCAAATTTAGGTGAACCTACTTTCAGTGACTCCCAACTTAGGGGCTTGTAATGAGAGATGATAAAGAGTTCACTCATCAGCTCCTGAATTTGAACTCTGTAGATTTGGTCTCAGTTTTTGACCTGGCCCTGAAGTAGTCAAGAGTATATGCCTCCTTATTATTTTTGTTACCCCCTTCTATTGTTATTTTTATTGTTCTGGGGTACATATGTTATTCAAGGAAGGCTAGTACCTCTAGTGTGAGGGCTTGCCTAGCCCTTTCAGGATTGTTCATCCACCTTTGATGTTCACCTTCATCAGGGCAGTTAGGTGGTGTGGTGCATAAAGCACCAGTGCAGGAGTCAGGAAGACCTGAGTTCAAATTTCACCTTAGACACTTGACACTCACTAGCTGTGTGACCTTGGGCAAGTTACTTAACTCCAATCACCTCATCCTGAGTCATCTCCAGTCATCCTGATGAATATCGGGTCACTGGATTCAGATGGCTCTGGAGGAGAAGTGAGGCTGGTGGCCTGCACAGGCCTCCCTCATTTAAAACCAAAGTCAAGTGCAAGTCATGTCATCATTTCTCTGATAGCATGGTCTTCTTTGGCAATAAAGAATGAACACACACACACTTGTTCGTTGATCTGTACAAATTCATTCGTTCTTCTACTCTCAACATGAAAATATGAATGCATGGGTTTGTTTTGTTCATGTGACCAATCTTTAGTTCCTGGAAAATCTAAAAAAGCTGAGACAATGATGACAACTGATTCTACTCTTACTGAGTCTGAAAGCAAGTCGCAGTTAGAAAAATAACTATAGAAAGTGTGATGAAATTGGAGCCACAAAATATTTGAGCTTGAACTCTGGAATTCTTCCTTCCTTACTTGGAATCAGCTTCTCAGGTTCCTGATCTCCTCATTGCTAAAAATGAGAAGATTCAGTTAACTAGATGGTTTCTTAGGTCTCTTCTCGAGGGAAATCCAAAAGCCATTTGCATTAGTTTTTACAAGTCCTTTTCAGGCTTCTCTAAAACTACCTTCTTTGTCATTTGTTAAAGCACAATAGTATTGTATTATACTCCCATACCATAATTTGTTTGCCTTTCCCATTATTTCCCTGATGGCATGGTTTTCTTTGCCAATGAAAGATGAACACACACACCACCTTCATCAGACTTATAGCTCCAAGAAGCTCTTCATCAATTACTTGTGGTTCCAATAAGCTATAGCATGAACAGCAACCACACCAGAATTAAACTGTCTCAGCAGATGGGATAAACCAGGTAGAGGCCTCAAACCTGTCAATGAGTTAGGGGAGTTTTTATTCCAATCATATGAATATTCTCAGAGAAATGGGATGATGAGAACATTTTGTTTCAATTGCCATGAAGGTGACTAAAACAGGCACTGTGGGGTAATTAGAACTTGATCAGACATTAAGGATGCCAAGGTCATCCACTTCATCCTGGTCCATCACCAGTTATCCTATGTTTTATCTTGACACCGAATTTCAACGATTCTAGAAGAGAGAATGAGACTAACGACTTTGTGGAACTCTGCCTCACTTAAATCCCATTCACACATTAGTCAAGGCATCACCCCATGAGGTCATTAGTCTTCTTCAAAACAAAGGACAAATAATAGTTATTGTTCTATTATAGATAAAAGAGTTCTTTCTGTCCTCCCTTTTCCCACTACTATTGTCATTGATCTATCTTATGTAATTGGGTATTCCAAAGTGAATATGTTAAAGCCATATTGTGAGTTCTGAAAAATCTGGAAGTCTATAGCTAGAACAGCAGTAGCAGTATCTACAGGTATGCCAGTACAAATGTTATCTAGTACAGTAGCAGAGAAAAGTTTGACTGTTGAATTTGGTTACAGTACAACTTGACATACCAAGAGATAGAATATGAAATGAGTATAGAATAAGACAATTGTCTCAAATTTGGACTGTTAGTATTTGCAGGTTTGGGAGGTCAGGATGAAGAACTTTAAAACTTAGAACTTTAAAAAGTAGGTAATGGGGAGTCAGTGATTGTGAACAGAGACATAACCTCAAAGATGTGCTTTGCAAGACTAATCTAGCAGCATTGGGCAGGATCCATCAGAGAATAGAAATTAAAAGGGAGCAATAATGTCCTATTGTAGTCAGAAAATTGATTAAAGAACATATCTGAGAGATTGGAAGGAAGGGTAAACAGAATCGTGTGATACACTCTATAATGTATTAATAAGCCTAACATCCACTATCCAGCTATTTTCTTTGTAATCTGCTAATCTGTAAAACTGCTCATCTGATGGAGTTTGAGGTGGAACCTGAGAGTTATTTTAGTTGTCATTTCTCTTATTAGCAATTTACTTATGCTTATCCTATTTGAATATGACAAAACAATGAATGTTCGAATCATCATTCAAAAAAGATCTTGACAGGCTAGAATATTGGGTCAAATCTAGTAAGATGAAACTGAATAGGGTTGAATGTAAAGTCTTATGCTTAGATTTAAAAAAAAAACTGCTTTACAAATAAAAAAATGATAGTGATGTTGCTTGAAAGTAATTCATTTGGAAAAAATATCTCATGGAATTTAGAAAATCCTAAGCTCAAAATGAGTTGACAGTATGATATGACTGTCACAAAAATTAATTCCCTCAGCTTGTGTTGGAAGACAAAGTATCAGATCTAGAGTACTAGATCTAGAGTACTAGATCTAGAGATCTAGTACTATTCCCGTTGTACTCTCCCCTGGTCAGACTAAATTGAAGAATTTTGATCATCCTTGGGCAATATATTTTGAGCATATTGGAATGCTGACAATTGTCCACAGCAAGGAAGTGAGAATGAAGAAAATGTAAAGCCTCAAGTTCATGCAATGAGGGTATCAGTAACATCGCGATGGTTGCTTAACTAAGAGAAGGAATGACTTCAATGAGAATAGAGAAGTGATTTTTAATACTTTAATATTTGCTATTTGTAGAGAGGAGCTGGATTTATATATTCTATTTATCCCCAGTGGACAGAACTGGGAACAATGAATGGAAGTTTGAAAGACATTTCTTATTTCATATTTAATTTGCTTCTTTGTAAATTTCACTATTAATAAAAAATAATACAAAGGAAAGTGACCAAGAAATTTCAGGTCTCAAACTATATTATAAAGCAGTAATCATCAAAACTACTTGGTACTGGCTAAGAAATAAAGCGGTAGGTCCATGGAATACAATGTGTATACAGGACAACAGTAGTAAATGAGCACAGCAATCTGGAGTTTGATAAAGTCAAAGACAACAGCCTTGGAGATAAGAAATCAATGTTTGACAAAAAAATTGGTGGGATAACTAGAAAAATTAGGGCACAAACTAAGTGTAGAACAACATTTCACATCATATACCAAGATAAGGTCAAAATAGGTATATACTTTAGATATAAAAGGTGGCATCATAAGCAAATTAAAGAAGGAATATTCTACCTGTCAGATCTGTAGAAAAGGGAAAAATTCAGTACCAGATATGAGATAGAGGACATTATGAAAGGTGAAATAGATCAGTTTGATTATAAAAGCTCTTACACAAACAAAATCAATGCAGTCAAAATTAGGAAACTGGGGGGGAGGGGCCAAGATGGCAGAGTAGAAAGATTCACATATGCTAGCACCAAGCCCACAGCCCACAAATTACCTGTAAAAAGAACTCCCAACAAATTCTGGAGCAGTGGAAGTCAGTCAGCAATGGAGTGGAGGAGATTTCTGAGAGCCCTGAAAAACCAACACAAAAGGTCCATCATGCACCAGACCCAGAGCGGAGCCCAGCCCTGCCTTGGGCACGTGGTCCCAAGAGGAGCAGATACGAGCAGGTTTCATGGATGGAATCTCTGGCAGCCGCGAAGGTCCCTCAACCCACAGGTTCTACAGGTCAATGAGAAACCTTATCTGGCCAGGAAAAGGGGGAAGCAAGGTGTCTCCATAACTGATGTCCCCTCAGGAGGAAGGAGCGGGGGAAGCAGCTGACAGGGGCTCCCAAAGCAGACAGGAGCTCCATCCATTGTTGAAGGTCTCCGCATAAACCCCCTGAGGGAATTGATCCCTGTGAGACAGCCCTGCCCCCACTTGAGCAGCTGAAAGCCTTGAGGCTGGGAAGCAGCATTTGAATCTCAGCCCCCAAGCACTAGTGAGGTGGGGGTGGAGAGGAATCTCAGAAGCCAAGTAACTGGCTGGGAAAATGCCCAGAAAAGAGGGAAAAAAAAAAAAAAAAACATAGAAGGTTACTTTCTTGATGAACAGATGTTTCCTCCTTTCCTTTCTGATGAAGAAGAACAATGCTTATCACAAGGTAAAGACATAGAAGTCAAGGCCAACATATCCCTAACATCCAAAATAGATATCCAATGGACTCAGGCCATGGAAGATCTCAAAAAGGATTTTGAAAATCAAGTTAGACAGGTGGAGGAAAAACTGGGAAGAGAAATGAGAGAGATGCAAGACAAGCATGAAAAATGGATCAATAGCTTGGTAAAGGAGACCCAAAAAAATGCTGAAGAAAATAACACCTTGAAAAATAGGCTAACTCATTTAGCAAAAGAGGTTCAAAAAGCCAATGAGGAGAAGAATGCTTTCAAAAGCAGAATTAGCCAAATGGAAAAAGAGGTTCAAAAGCTCACTGAAGAGAATAGTTCTCTCAAAATTAGAATGGAAGAGATGGAGGCTAATGACTCTCTGAGAAACCAAGAAATCATCAAACAAAACCAAAAGAATGAAAAAATAGAAGAGAATGTGAAATATCTCATTGGAGAAACAACTGACCTGGAAAATTGATCCAGGAGAGACAATTTAAAAATTATGGGACTACCTGAAAGACATGATCAAAAAAAGAGCCTAGACATCATCTTTCATGAACTTATCAAAGAAAACTGCCCTGAGATTCTAGAACCAGAGGGCAAAATAAGTATTGAAGGAATCTATCGATCACCACATGAAACAGATCCAAAAAGAGAAACTCCTAGGAACATTGTGGCCAAATTCCAGAATTCCCAGGTCAAGGAGAAAATATTGCAAGCAGCTAGAAAGAAACAATTCCAGTATTGTGAAAATACAATCAGGATAACACAAGGTCTAGCAGCTTCTACATTAAGGGATCAAAGGGCATGGAATAGGATATTCCAGAAGTCAAAGGAACTAGGACTCAAACCAAGAATCACCTACCCAGAAAAACTGAGTATAATACTTCAGAGGAAAAAAATGTTCTTTCAATGAAATAGAGGACTTTCAAGCATTCTTGATGAAAAGACCAGAGCTGAAAAGAAAATTTGATTTTCAAACACAAAAATGAGAAGCATGAAAAAGTAAACAGCAAAGAGAAGTCATTTACATTCCTACATGGAAAGACAATATTCGTAACTCTTAAACTTTTCAGTATCTGGGTAGCTGGTGGGACCACACACACATACACATACACACGCACGCACACATGTACATGTGTGTGCACACACATATGTGAGACAGAGAGCACAGAGTGAATTGAATAGGAGGGGACCATAAAGAAATTAAGGTAAATGGTGAGAGAGAAATGTAGTGGGAGGAGAAAGGGTGAAATGGAATGGGGTAAATTATCTCTCATTCAGGAGGCAAGCAGGAGACTTTTTAGTGGAGGGAAAAAGAGGAGAGCTGAGAAAAAAACATGAAGTTTACCCTCATCACATTTGACTAAAGGAAGGAATAAAATGCACACTCATTTTGGTATGAAAACCTATCTTACAATACAGGAAAGTGGGGGAGAAGGAGATAAGCAGGGTGGGAGGGATGATGGGTTGGAGGGATGAAGGGTGGGAGGGCAATGGGAGGAGGGAGGAATCTGAAGTCAACACTCTCAGGGAGGGACAGGATCAAAAGAGAGAACAGAAGCAGTGTGGGACAGGATAGGATGGAGGGAAATATAGTTAGTCTTACACAACACGACTATTATGGTAGTCATTGGCAAAACTACACAGATATGGCCTACATTGAATTACCTGCCTCCCCAAAGGGAATGGATGGGGAGGGAGGGATGGGGAGAATTTGGAACTTAAAATTTTAGGAACATCTGTTTCGTATTGTTCTTGCTCCTAGGAAATAAGAAATACAGTTAATGGTGAATAGAAAGTCATCTGGCTCTACAGGACAAAAGAGAAGGTAGGGACAAGAGAAGGGAGGGATGATAGAAGAGAGGGCAGGTTGGTGATAGGGGAAATTAGAATGCTTGGTGTATTGGGGCGGGGAGAGGGGATAAATGGGGAGCAAATTTGGGACCCAAAATTTTGTGAAAATGAATGTAAAAAGTTAAATCAATAAATTGAATAATAAAAAAAAAAGTTGTGCATACCCTTTGATCCAACAATACCAGTCCAGGCCTGTTTTCCAAACAGATTATAAAAACAGGGAAAAGACATACGTGTGGAAAAACATTTATAGCAGCCTTTGTAATGGTGCCAAAATACTGGAAATCAAGGGGATGTTCATTAACTGTGAAAAGTTGTGGTGTATAAATGTAATGGAATACTATTGAGCTATAAGAAATAATGAGCAAGCAGATTTCATAAAAAAAACTGGAAAGACTTTTAAAACTGATAGAAAATGAAGTGAGCAGAAACAGGAAAACATTGTATAGATATCAACAGCATTATGTGGTGTTCAGAGATGAGTGACTTAGCTCTTCTCATCAACACAATGATCTAAGATAAGTACAAAGGATTTGTGATGGAGAATGCTACCCCCATCTAGATAAAGAGCTAATGAACCTTGAATACAGACTGAGATGTAATTTTTTCACTTACTTTATCTTTTCCATGTTTTTTTTTATTTTTATCTATTTTTTTTCACAATTGTGACTAATATGGAAATATGTTTTAAATGTTTGCACATGCATAACCTATATCCAATTGCCTACCACTTTCAGAAGAAGGTAGGGGAAGGAGGGCGAGACAAAAATTTGGAACCCAAAATCTTATAAAAATGAATGCTTAGAACTGTCTTATATAATTGGGAAAAATAAAATACAATTATAATAAAAAGTTAAAAATGACTTGAATAAATTCCTTTTGTAGTAGATAGAATGATGTAATTGAAATCAAGAAGAATGGGATTTGAAGTCTACTTCTGATACTTCCTAGCTACCATTTGATCTTCCTGAGCCTCAGTTTTCTCATCTGTAGAATGGGGATTAAAATACCTGTCATTTCTACTTCACTGATGTGTGACACTCAGCTCAGAAAATACATCCAGAGTTTCCTGAAAATATGAAAAGTACTATGTAAAATTTAATTAGTATTGCCCTTATCATGTGAGCCAACCATAAAGTACTGATAGATGCCTGTCAAAAATGGTACAATAGAAGTTTTCTAAGTCATTATGCATACTAAAAACTCAGGATTCTGCTTTCTTGATTTATCAGACTACATTAAAGAGCATACAGGCTAAACTCCTATTTGTACTGTCATTCTAAGCATAGTTACATCCCTTTTCTAATATAACTAATATCAATTCTAAGATAACTCAGTCAGCTAGGTGGCACCATGGATAGAGTGTTGGACTTGAAATTAGGAAAACCTGAGTTTCAGTCTCATCTCAGATACTTACTAGCTGTGTGATACTAAGCTAGTCATTTAACCTGTCTCGGCCTCAGTTTCCTTTTTTTCTGAAATGAGAATAATTATATCAGCATTGAGTAGTTGTGAGGATCAAATGAAATAATTACTTTTTAAAAACTTTTATTACCTTTAAAATGCTGCATAAATTTAGTTTCTTTTTTACCTCTAATATTTTCATAATACAACTTTTTTGCCTTAGCCTTGTCAAATGGATAGGTGTAAAATATATGAACAAGTTTCATCTGCATTAAAGGCAAAGGGCCCTTTGCATTAGGCTTATAAATGTAATTACTGTCCTGTGGTGTATAGTTTCCCTGCATCAGCTTCACTTGCTGACAAGTGGTCAATACAATGAGGTTGAGCATAGTATGGACAAGTAGTATCTCTAAATCAATTTCACTATTAAATCAAGGTTGGAGGAGAGAGGGAGGGAGGGAGGAAAAGATGAGAAGCATCATATTTTAGAACTTTTTCTTACAAATTAAAGATCTATTAAAATATCAGGCAATGCTTATGTAGTACATAATTTATCAAAATCACTCCTCAGATCTCAGCTCATGCATGTTGTTTTGCTTCAAAACAAGAATCTTATTCTCTGGTCACTAAGAAAATGTTATACTCATTCCAGAAGACAAAGAAATACTCTTTCATGATAAAATATGAGGCCATCCCAAATGATTGTGTTTTCTTTGAAGTGGGATACAAGAATACCATGCTTCTGTACCAACAGAAGCAAGTTCAACTAATTCTACAGCATATTTACAGTCTGTACATTATGCCTATAGAAAATACTCTGCTTAGCTCTGCTATTAAGAATCCCTCAAATTCCCTCAAGGCTCAACTCAAGCACCACTTTCTATATGAAAGTTTTCTATTATCCTCCATTTGCTAGTGCTGTTTCCCCATAAAAAATCCTCAAAACATTGTGTATTTATTTTGTATATACTTATATGGATGTCGCTGAACACACTGGAAGTTTTCCTAAATTGCCCAATAAAAAAGCTTAAAGTTGTTGCCTTAAGAACTTAATGACTTTAGAAAGACTTGGACATGGAATGAAGGCCCATGAACCAGGTACAGGGAACTTTGAGTGATTGACTAGCTGAGGATATTCCACAACTATTGGATTTCTGAAAAGTTCCTATCCTTACTGCAATCATTTTTCTAGAAGTAAGTCTCAAGCTAATTGTCAAGCTGATGGACTCAGAATAGGGTCAGCAAGGAGTGAAGAAATGAAATGATTTGTCCAGCATCACAAATCAGAATGTGTAAGAAGTCAGAATTAAACACGTCATCCTGGTTTTGAATCTACATCTCTATCTCCTATGTCACACTGTTGTGTCCTGCCATAGCAAAACATCAAACCAAATGATTGAAATATATTTTATTAACAAAAAAAAGAATGTCTCCCCACAATAGATAATTAAAATACGCTTTATTTTGAAAATTCCAAAAAGAAATCATTGTTCCCCAATTCATCTATTACATAAAAACAGCATTCCATAGCATTTAATTACTCTCCAGTCACCTTTCACCCAACTATTTCATTTTGCATTCATCCTTTATAATTAAACATTTTAATTTACAATCTCATTTGCCTTGTGATTGTGTGTTTTATCCCTCCCCCTTCTTTATTTCCAATGAGCAGTCAACATTATCTTAACTCCGAGCAAAGGCTTCATCTGCTTTTATCTTTATGTCACATGCATCCGTCCCCCTGATCTAGGTCCTTCTCTTCAAACCAACCCAACACTAAGTATGCCTTTTGAATAAGCCCTAAACCAACAAAGTTTTATGTGACTCCACTTAGAAAACTAAAAAGCCCTGGGCAAAAAAAGCATTAATCTCCCTGAATTTTCTTTCTTCCTTCTCATCTTCCATATTGCCACAGGGGATAATCCTCCTCCCTGGAATCCTCCTCTCTTGACTCCCTCCCTTGGACCACAATTTTAGGAAGATTCTCAGTTATTCTTCATCTTATTTTTACCTGGATTCATATTCCAAGATTGTTCTCCATATGCTAGCTTGAAGCCTTACTTCCTGGGTGTAAACTCTACTCTAAAGATCTTAGGTAACTTCCTCCTTGGGACCACTACTTCAGGAAGAACCCAAGCTACACTTCAATGGATTCATAACAGGACTTCTCTCCAGACTCCTGTTACCATGACAACTTTGCTTCTTTGTACACTGCCATTCTTCTTCCACTGTCCATGTCCCAAATCCCCTTTATGTATTATCTTCCTTTATTCAAATGTAAGCTTTTGAAGGCAAGGAATGCCTTGCTTGTTGCCTTGGCATCCCGAGTGCATAGCATAGTAACTACTTAAACATTTTATCTCCCATTTTTTATTTCTGTATTATCTATTACTCTCTCTATATATATACATATATATGTTTAATATATATAATAAATATATATATATTTAATATTTGTTATCAACATCATGAGTTCTAGTTACCAAGTATATTTCAGTAACTTTCTGCTGCAATAAAAAGAGCTGAGTGATATAATAAGTTTTTAGAAAATTCATTTCTTGTATTGCTGCCAAAATAATAAACATGTCCATATAGCCATACAAAGCCAATTTCCATGTGATGCCAAATAGCTATTTGTGAAACTCCATCATTTTGTCCTGACAAAACTATTTTGATAGTGATAAGTTTCTAAAAGCAATTATTTAAGAGATAGTTATTACAAGTAAACTAAGTTAATCCTGCACAATTCCCTCCCCTAAAGAAACTTACATTCTAAAAGTCTAGTTACTGGTATATAATAGGCATTTAATAAATGATTCTTGATTGATTAACCTCACAAGAGATAATATTCACAAATTTGTAACTACAACACAAAGGAGAAAATAAATACAAGGCATACAAACTACTGGGTGAGTTACAAGGAAGAAAAAATCTTTTCTGATCAGGGAATCAAGAGATTTCTCATGGATGAGGTGCCATTCAAATTGGGTATTAAAAGATCAGTAGGAAATTATTTGAGTGAAGTAATGGAGGTAGAACATATTGGATGTGTATATGCTCATAGAATAGTGAATAGCAATTAGGTTTAGTTGGAGTACAGAGTGCCTGAAGGTGGGTAGTATGATTCTGATAAACATAGAAATAGAGATTGATGCCATATTGCGGAGAGTATTGGATAACAAAGGTATTCGGATGTAATTTGGCAAGGGACAAGGAAGAACTGAAGAACTATGAATAGAAGAATGACATAGTCAAAGTTGCCCATAAATACAATTACTGTAGAAGAATGGATGGGTACAGGCTGTGAGACTAAAGTCAGAGACACAGTAGTATTATATATAAGCATATAAACTGGGGTGGGTGTGGTGAAAATGGAAAAGAAAGATGACTGAAATATTGGAAAGGCAGATTTTGTAGCTCTTGGTAACCTGTTAGGTTGTAGAGGCAAGAGCATACAAAGAAATTCTAAATTTTCAGGCAAGGTGACTGAGTAAACATCAATACCCTGGACGGAAACAAGAGGAATAACTAGTTAAGGGGAAAATATTGGAGACTTTGCTTTAAGGCCTTTATCATAATGTTGTACTTATTTCTTTTCTGATTTTTGCTTTATTCCTGCTTTTACAAAAACAATTTGGCCACATTATTAAAAAACAAAAGAATATTCAGCTTTGTAGCATGATATTGGTGCTTTATTTTATTCAGTTAATAGAATTATATCCCAACAGAGCACTTATTATTAAATATATGTATACATAATACACATACACACGTGTGTGTGTGTGTGTGTTTGCTTTATAATTACAGGGTTATATTAGTCCTTTATCAGTCTACATTCTGTAGAACAACAAATATGGAATTTTAGAGCTATAAGGAAACTTTGAGTCCACCTCCTCCATTTTAAAAATAGGGAAACAGAGGACTTCACATGTTAATGTGGTTCTATGGAAACAGAACTAAACTTTTACTGAGTGAAGCTAATATTATTACTGAGCTCTTCCAAGAAAACCTCTATAAAATAATTTATAATATGCACCAGACGGGCATGAAAGTCAATCAAAAAAGAGTTAAAGTAGGTCATTTTGACAGCCAGGAGTAGTCTAGGAAGACAAAAATAGAAAGTTGTAGAAAATACAATGAGGGCTAGAGTGGAAGCAGCAGCAAGGTGTAGTCCCATGACCAAGAAAGGTAAGGGGAATGAACACTCATTAAGCAATACATCCAGTAGGACCTCTATGCTAACACTGCAACAAGATCCGGAGCCATTTAACAGCTTGGTCACTCATTACCCATTACCCAAATTCAAAGTATCAGAACACAGAGTAGAGTTCTAAATCTCAAGGTAGAAGTCCAAACTGGGTAAAAAGCACAATAAAGATCAAGAAAGCTGCGATGAGACCTATCCCCAAATCATACCTCTTAGAATGTGACAAAAACTTGCAGGCCTTCACCAAGCTTGAAAAGCAGCAGAAAGACATAAAATGAAAAGTTCAGACCAAACATCCATTCCACCACGGAGCAAAACAGAGCCCAGCTCTAACATAAAATCTAACATCAAAAAATTGGCTAGACAATAAAGCAAATGATAACAACAATAACAAAAGATGTAACCATAAAGATCTACAATGGTAACAAGGAAACTCAAGACAGAAACTCATTAGCAATGACTTTAAAACAGTTACCAAAAAAGACTCAAAGAAAAATGCAATATTGGGCACAAGCCCAACAAGAATTTCTAGAAGACCTACATAAAGTTTTTGTAAGCAAAAAAGTGATTTTAAACAATCAAATAATAATGGTAAAGAAAAAAATTGAAAAAAAATGAGAACTTGTAAGGAAATTATGAAAAGAAAGTTAACAACGGGGTCAAAGAAGCCAAAAACTACTAAATAAAATAATTCCTTAAAAATCAAAATTGGTCAAATGGTAAAAGAGGTACAACAGTTCACTGAATAAAATAACTCCTTCAAAATTAGAACTGAACAAATGAGCTAATGCCTCTGTGAGTCACCGAGGAACAATGAAATCAAGGCAAAGGGGTGAAAAACAAAATCAAAGAAAATAGGAAATATATTATAGGAAACACAGATAATCCAGTAAAATAGATCAATTAGAAATTATTTAGGGATAATTGAACTACTTGAAAGCCATCATCAAAAGATGAACCTAGATACTACCTCAAGAAATTACAATAGAATACTGCCTAGGTATCATAGAACCAGAGGATAAAATAGAAATGAAACGAATCCACTGGCCATCTTCTGAAACACATAATGAAATGACAACTACTAGGAATATTAAAGTCAAATTTCAGAGTTCCCAAGAAAAGGAAAAGAAATACTGAAGGAGTCAAAAAGAAACAGTTCAAATACCATGAAGCTACAGTCAAGCTCACATAAGATTTAGCAGATGACACAATAAAGAACTGAAAGGTTTTATTTCCTAGAAAGCAGAGCAACTAGAGTTAAAACTAATAATAATTTATCTGGAAAATTAAGCATAATCTTGCATAGGAAAGATAATATTGAAGGAAATAGAGTGTTTCACTCATTATTGATGAAAAGACCAGAGCTGAATATAAAACTGATATTCAAATTCAAAGGAAGTAGAAAAATGTAAACATGAGTGAGGAATCATATGGGCCTTAACAAGCTCAAACTATTTACATTCCTATATGAAAAGATCATATGTATAAACCCTAATGGATTCATGACCTTAAAAATTTTTTGTCTTAAAAAAGGCAACAAAT
Organism: Bettongia penicillata ogilbyi; assembly: GCA_023548195.1. Lineage (NCBI taxonomy): Eukaryota > Metazoa > Chordata > Mammalia > Diprotodontia > Potoroidae > Bettongia > Bettongia penicillata. The sequence goes on from JAJHZJ010000413.1 coordinate 907,569, forward strand.
GTTAAGTGCTTTAAAATCTCTAAAACACTTTATCATTAGCATTAATCATACAGCATGATAACCCAAGAAACAAGTAATCAAGATGACAAATGGAAAGTTGAAGGTTAGATATAAGCATGATGAAGCATGCTACAAGAATAATTTATAGCCATGATGACATAAACTCTTAGAAAAACTCCTTCAGACATCTCTTAAAAGAGAATCTGACCAAATTTTGGAGGTGCGGAATCCAATAGGAGATAGTCTGTGGCAGATTCACAGACAAGGACAGACTGGAAGGTCGATGGGAAAAATCTTTTGTCGGAGTGAGCCCACAGCACACAGAGCAGCACATCCTGCCATAGCATGGCCAAGCAGGAAACTCCCAGGACAACCTCAGGCAGCAGCAGCTTGGCAGAACAGCATAGTGGCAGTCCAGGATGGGAGACCAATGGGAGCTGACTGAGTGACAGCTGCTGAGCCCCAGGTATCAGCCTGCAGATTAAACATCCATAAGTCACGAACTAGAATTTCTGGGAGCCAAAATGGGAAAGTGATCTGTAAATGCTCTCTCCCCCACCTCTTATTGACCTCAAAAGAACAATAAAATATTTCCCCCAAAAATCCTGGATCAGTGGGATAAACAGAAGGGACAAACAGTCTCATAGCACCTGAGGCTAGGAAAATTGCTAGAGTATTCTTCTGACTATGACTGAGGTGAACCTGAAGGACAGGAGCCCCAGGGGATGGAAACCCCTACTAGGACCCAGGTGTGCCTAAGTGCTCCAGGGAAAACAGAAAGACAACAGGGCAGCCAGCATCACCAAGTGCTGAGCTTGCCTTTGCTCTAGGTCCACTGAGGAGATCTCCAGTGACCAGACCACTCCTCCTCCACACTTAGCAAGGTAGCCCCAGGGCTAATCCAGGGAAACACAAAACCCCTGTCCTTTGCTATTTCACATCAGCAGCTCAACACCAGGTTCCCCAGCTTCTAACTGAAAGAACCAGAGGTCACAACACACAAAGCCTCACCATCATGAGCAAGGAGCAAAGGAAGAAGGAAAAAAAAAATCATAAAAACTTTCTATGGGGACAAGGACCAAAACACGAATATCAAAGAGGTCAGTATTGACAATGTACTCCCATGTGAAACTTCAGAAGGGACAATGAGCTGCTCACATGAACAGATAGCTCCCCTGGAACAGCTGAAGAAGAATAGAAGAAATAGAATAAACTTCTCAATGATTTTAAAAGTATGAAAAAAGAAAAACTGAACAAATGGAAAAGGAAGTACAAAAAATAACTGGAGAAAATAATTCCTTAAAAGGAATAATTGTGCAGATGGAAAAGGAGATACAAAAGTTAGCCAAAGAAAACAATTTGATAAAAAATAGAATTGGGCAAGTAGAAACTAGTGACTACTATGTGACATCAAGAATAAATGAGACATAAAGAATGAAAAATTAGAAGAAAATGTAAAATATCTAACTGGGAAAACAACTAATCTGGAAAATAGATCCAGGAGAGAAAATTTAAGAATTATTGTCCTACCAGAAAGCCACGTTGAAAAAAAGAGTCTGGACAGTATCTTCCAAGAAATCATCAAGGTCAGAAGTGCTAGAACCAGAGGGCAAAATAATCATCTAAAGAATTCACTGTTAACCTCCTGAAATGGATCTCAAACTAAAAACTCCAAGAAATATTGTTACCAAATTCCAGGCCTATCAAGTGAAGGAGACAAAACTACAAGCTGCTAAAAAGAAACCATTCAAATATCAAGGAGCTATATTCAGGATCACACAGGACCTTGCAGCTTCTGCATTAAAATATCGAAGCAATTGGGATATGATATTTCATAACCCAAAGGAGCTGAGACTACAACCAAGGATCAATTACTCAACAAAGTTCAGGATAACATTTCAGGTAAGTAGATGGACATCAAATGAAATAAGGCATTTCCAAACCTTCCCGACAAAAAGGACAGAACTCAATAGAAAATTCGATCTTCAAACGCAGGTCTCAAGAGAGGCATAAAAAGGTAAACAGGGGAAAAGAAAAACTTCTTACTCAATTTGGGCAAACTGTTTATCTCCCTATAAGGGAAGATGACACTTGTTAATCTTGAGAATTGTACATCTATTGTGAAGTATAAAAGAGATATACGTAGATAGAGGGAATGGGTATAAAGTAAATGATGTAATGATAAAAATGTGATTTAACCATGTAAAGGAATTGCAACAGGATATGTGAAAAGGAGGAAGCAGGAAATGATAAATTACATCACAGAAAGAAGTATAAAATTATAATTATAGTAGAGGGAAAGAGGGGAGGGATATGAGCATTGTTTGAGAGGTAATCTCATCTGATTTGGTTCAAGGAGGGAACAATAAACTTAATTAAGTGTACCTATCTAATTAGCTCTATAGGCAGTAGGAGGGTAAGGGGAAAAAAGGGAGGGGAAGCTAAAAGGGAGGAAAGAAGTAGTAAAGAAAAGGCGGAGTAAAAGGGAGGGGGGCTAAAAGAAGGAAGGGAAGACTGCGAGAGGTGATGGTCAAAAGTGAAAACTCTATTGAGGAGGGGAAGGGAGACAAGAGAACTAAAGGCATAAACAGTGGGAAAGAGGATGGAGGGAAAGACACAGATTGTAATAATGACTGTGAATGTGAATGGAATTAACTCTCCAATCAAATGGAGATGGATAGCAGAAGGGATTAAAAGCCTTAATACAAAAATATGTTACTTACAAGAGACACATTTGAAATGGAGGAGGATATACACAGGCTAAAGGTAAAAGGTTGGAGCAGAATATATTGTGCTTCAGCTGATGTAAGAAAAGCAGGGGCAATCCTAATCTCAAACAAAGCAAAAGCAGCAATAGTTCTAATCAAAAGAGATAAGGAAAGAAATGGCATCTTGCTAAAAAATGCCATAGACAATTAAGCAATATCACTAAACAAGTATCCTCCAAGTGGCACAGCATCCAAATTCTTAGAGGAGAGGTTGGAGAAGTTGCAAGAAGAAACAGACAGCAAAACTATACTAGTGGGGGACTAGTATTTGATTTTGATAAAAAATAAACTTCAAATAAATAAGAAAGAAATTGAGGTGAATAAAACTCTGGATAAGGCAGATAAGATAGGTCTCTGGAGAAAAGTGAAAAGGGACGGAAAGGAACATACCTTTTTCTCAGTGGTATATGGCACATATACAAAAACTGACCATGTTCTAGGGCATAAAAACCTCACAATCCAGTGCAGAAAGGCAGTGGTAGTCAATGCATCCTTCTCAGATCACAATGCAATAAAAATTATATGTAATAAGAGGCCATGGACGGATAAACAAAAAATTAATTGGAAACTAAATAATCCAATCCTAAAAAAGGAGTGGGTAAAACAACAAATCACAGAAACAATCAACAACTTCATTCAAGAGAATGACAATAATGAGACAACCTACCAAATCTTATGGGATACTGTAAAAGCAATTCTTAGGGGAAGGTTTATATGTTTGAATGCCTACATGAATGAAATAGAGAAAGGAGATCAATGACTTGGGCATGTAGCTGAAAAAACTAGAAAAAGAACAAACTGAAAATCCCCAAGCAAATAACAAATTAGAAATACTGAAAACGAAACGAAAAATCAATGAAATTGAAATTAAGAAAACTATTGAACTAATAAATAAATAAAATTAATGGTTGGTTTTATGAAAAAGCTAATAAAATTGATAAAATTTTGTTCAATTTGATTTAAAAAAAGAAAGAAGAAAACCAAATTACCAATATAAAAAATGAAAGGAGTGAACTCACCTTCAATGAAGAGAAAATTAAAACAATAATTAGCAATTAACTTTGTCCAAATTTATGCCCATAAATTCAACAATCTAAATGAGATGGATGAGAATACATATATATATATATGTACGTATGTATATATTTATGTATGTATGTATACGTATGTGTACATATATATATATATATATGTATATATATGTAAATTGCCCAGATTAGCAGAAGAGGAAGTTCAATACTTAAACAACTCCATCTCAGAAAAAGAAATTGAAGAAGCCATCAATGAACTAACTAGGAAAAAATCCCCAGGACCAGATGGATTTACAAGTGAGTTCTATCAAACATTTAAAGAATTGTTAACTCCAACATTATATAGAATATTTGGGAAAATTGAGGAAGAAGGAGTCCTCGCAAATTATTTTTATGATACAAATGTGGTTTTGATGCCTAAATCAGGAAGAGACAAAACAGAGAAAGAAAATTATAAACCAATTTCTCCAATGAGTATAGATGCAAAAATTTTAAATAAGATTTTAGCAAAAAGAATACAGCAACTTATCACGAGAATAATATATTATGATCAGGTAGGATTCATACCAGGAATGCAGAGGTGGTTCAATATTAGGAAAACTATTAGCATTATCAATCATATCAACAACAAAACTAACAGAAACCGCACGATTATCTCAATATGTGCAGAAAAACCTGTTGACAAAATGCAACACACATTCCTATTAGAATCACTGGACAGCATAGGAATAAAGGGAACTTTCTATGAAACAATAAGCAGTATCTACCTAAAACTTTCAGCAAGCATTAGATGTAATGGAGATAAGCTAGATGCATTTCCAGTAATATCAGGGGTGAAACAAGGATGTCCATTATCACCACTATTATTCAATATGGCACTAGAAATGTTAGCTGTAGCAATTAGAAAAGATAAAGAAATTGAAAGAATTAGAATATGCAAAGGAGAAATTAAGTTATCAGAAGTCATACTTTGTAGATGTTATGATGATATGATGATATACTTAGAAAATCCCAGGGATTCAAGTAAAAAAAACTTCTTGAAATAACAAACAACTTTGGCAAAGTTATAGGTTACAAAATAAACCCACATGAAACTTCTCCATTTCTATATATTACTAACAAAGCCCAACAGCAAGAGACACAGAAAGATACATCCCATTTATACCTAGGGTAGATAGTATAAACTATTTTGGAGTTTACCTACCAAAACAAACTGAAGCACTGTATGACCACAATTATAAGATACTTTTCGCACAAATAAAATCAGATCTAAGTAAGTGGAAAAACATCCGTTGCTCATGAGTAGGCCAAGCCAATATAATAAAAAAATTCTACCTAAATTAATTTACTTATTTAGTGCTATTCCAATCAAAATATCAGTTAATTATTTTCTGAAGCTAGAAAAATCACATCAAAATTCATCTGGAAGAACAAGAGGTCCAGAATATCAAGGGGACTAAAGAAAAGAAGTGCTAGGGAAGGTGACCTAGCTCTACCAGATCTCAAATTGTATTATAAAGCAGCAAGTATCAGAATCACTTGGCATAGGCTAAGAAAGAGAAGGGTAGACAAATGGAATAGGCTAGGCAATCAAGACACAGCAGGCAATGGATATAGCAATCTATTGTTTGATAAACCCAAGGACCCCAGCTTCTTGGATAAGAACTTACTGTTTGGCAAAAATTGCTAGAAAAACTGAATAACAGTGTGGCAGAAACTAGGTATAGACCAATGCCTCACACCATACTCAAGAATAAAGTCCAAATGGGTATATGATCCAGGTATAAAGATTGATACTCTGGACAAGGAATAGTGTATTTACCACATTATGGAGAAGGGAATAAATTTTGACTAAAGAAGAGACAAAGCATTATGAAGTGCAAGACTGATAATGTTGATTACATTAAACTGAGAAGTTTTTGCACAACCAAACCCAATGCAAGCAAGATGCAGAGGGATAGAGAAAACTGGGAAAGAATTTTTCCAGCTTGTGCCTGTGATAAAGGCCTCATTTCAAGAATATATAGAGAACTAAGTCAAATGTACAAAAATATGTCATTCCCCAGTTGATACATGATCAAAGCACATGAACAGGCAGTTTTCAGAGGTAGAAATTAAAGATATCTATAGTCATATGAAAAAATGCTCTAAATCACTATTGATTAGAGAGATGCAAATCCAAACAACTCAGAGGTACCACATCATCACCTACCAGATTGGCTAACATGACAGAACAGGAAGATGATAAATGATGGAGAGGATGTGGGAGAGTTGGAACACTAATTCATTGTTGGTGGAGCTGTGAGCTGATCTAGCCATTCTGGAGGGCAGTTTGGAACTATGTCCAAAGAGCTACAAAAATATGCATACCCTTTGACCCAGCAATATCACTTCTAGGACTGTATCCCCAAGAGATCACAAAAATTTAAAAAGGGTCCCACATGTACAAAAATATTTATAGCAGCACTCTTTGTGATTGCCCCAAACTGGAAATCAAGGGAATGACCATCAATTAGGGAATGGCTGAATAAATTATGCTATATGAATGTAATGGAATACTATTGTGCTATGAAGACTTCAGAGGGACCTGGAAAGACTTATATGATCTGATGCTGAGTGAAAGCAGTAGAACTAGGAGACCTCTGTGCACAGCAACAATCACATTATGCGAGAGTTTTTTTTTCTGGTAGACTTGGAACTTCATTGCAATGCAAGGATTTAAGAAAATTCCCAATAGTTTTAAGGCAAAATGCCTTGTACATCCAGAGAAAGAACTATGCATTTCAATCACAGAATGTAGCAGATCATTTTCTTTTGTATTACATTTTGATTTGTTATAAAAATTGTCCCATTCATTTTAATTCTCCTACACAGTAAGGCTATGTTGAAAATGTATTTAAAAGGAATGTATGTGTAAAACCTATATATAATTGTATGCCATCTTGGGGAGGAAGGAGGAAGGGAGGGGGGAGGGAGGGGAAAAATCTAAGTCATATGTGATTGTAGAACAGTGAAAATAAATTAAATTAATAAAACATTTTTTAAAAGTATAATTTATATGTGAGAAATGGTAGAAAAAGCAATAGTAACAATATACATATGACTAGAAAAACAGAAAAGTCATGGAATGAGAACAGATAAAATAAAATGATGGAGTCTAAATAAGATATTGATAGCGATTTGACTGTAATATACCAATGAAGAAATTGTGAAGGTGAGAGAAAGAAGGAGTGAATCAAAATTCACATCATGATAAATAAAGACAGGGAGGATATGAATTATTTCATGATATATTGACCATGTACATTAATATATATCAAGAAAGTCAAGGCTACTATATAGTTATACCCACATAAACATGTATATGTGTATGTATGTATGTATATATATATATATATATATATATATATATATAGTTCTCATGAATAGGGTTATTGATCATCTGCTTACATATTTATCCCTAATATTCTTTCATTGCTCTTATTGATATTTTAAATGGATAAATATCCTGGAATAAAAGTTGTAAGGACAATTTTAATCAGTCTTTAAATAATATAAAATGGTACTCAGATCAACTTGCAAATTACAAAAAGATCATGTTAAATCAGTTTCTGAAATTTGTTGCAATGGGTATGCCCTGTAAATTCTATATAGTATGGTTTACTTGTGGACCTCACATACCTTTGCAAAGCATTCATCAAACCAAACTAGATCCATTTTTCAGAAAAGAAATCTCAAGAAAGTAAGGAGACTGAATGAAATTAACATAAACTTATGAAAATATCAGCAATTCCAGTGGGTCTAAAGACCTCTTTTACAGCAAGAGATCTGCGACATTGCCAAAATGGGCTAGAATGCATGAGGACACAAAAGGTTTCCATGCATTAAAGATGAAGACATTTACAGAGTAAAATCTACAAGGAAAATCCTGGCCCAGTCTTTTCTCTATATTCAACCAATTCCCACTCATGAAACCAAGCCCCTCAATTTCCTCTAAATCTGAACATGATGGCAGAGTAGGTCAGAAAATCCCAAGCTCTCAAGATTTTCACCCACAGAGGAGATAAAATATCACCTTAGAATGAATAAAATGCAGTAAAAATAAATAAGAATAGGGGCTCAACAGGGGTCTTCCTGGGACAATCTGAAAATATAAGAATAAGAATCCCAGGATGAGGTTTGGTCTTTGTACAGAGTAAACACCTCCAGACTAGGGTCTCTGTTAACAACAAGCAATAAGTGCTGGAGTTAGCTGGATTGGATGGTCTCCTACACCAGCCGCCAGAACTTTTATCAACAGAACTTGATTGAGCAAAGTTAGGTGTCTGTACCAGGCAAGATAAAGAACTTCAACTGACAAGGAATGCCAGACCCAGTTGTGCTTTGGAGAGCAGCAGAGGCATTGTGGGTGAGTGCAGAAGCAGTGGGGCAGAAAGTCTATGGCTGTAGGCACTTACAGGAGGCTGAAGATTTGGCTTTGGTTTCAGACTAGAGGTAAGAACTGAAGCCAGGAGGAGTCAAGACGGTGGAGTACAAAGAAGCACATATGCTTAACTTTTACCCCACAGCCCATAAAATACTTGTAAAGAAAAACTCTCAACAAATTCTAGAGCAGCAGAAACCACAGAACAAAGGAGTGGAGGAGATTTCCGTCCCAGAGAGACCTGAAAGACAGAAGGGAAAGATCTGTAGCCCTACCTTGGCCATGTGGCACTCAAAAGGAGCAGATCCAAGCAGACTTCAGAGACAGAATCTCCAGCTGCAGCCCAGATCCCTCAACCCACAGGCACCAAAGATCAGTGAGAGGGTCTTTTGGGTTGGTGGAGAGGAAAGAGGGTTATTCCTATAGCTCAGGCCCCCTCAGGTAGTAGCAATAGAGGCAGCAGCAGAGGGGCCTCCCAAAGCAGGCAGTAGCCTGCATCCATTGTTAAAGTCTTATCAGAAAGTCCCTGAGGGAACTGAGCCTGTATAGCAGCCCTGCCCCCACGTGACCAGCTGAACTTAATCTCACATTGAATAGCAGCCCCACCTCCAGTGAAAGCCTCTGAAGCTTTAGAGCAGCTCATTTGGATCTCAGCCCCCAGTACTGACTTGGTGGAACTGGAGGTCATGTGGTTGTGGAGAGGAAACTCAGAAACCAAGTAACTGGCTGGGAAAAGGCCCAAAAAAGGGGAAAAAAAAATAAGACCATAGGAGGTTACTTTCTTGGAGAACAGGTGTTTCCCCCAATTCTTTCAGATAAGGAAGAACAAGGCATACTGTCAGAGGAAGTCAAGAACCCTGTCTCCAAAGGGAACTTAAACTGAGGCAATAGACGACCTTAAAAACAAGTTAGCTTCTTACTAAAGGAGAACCAAAAAAATGCTGAGGAAAATAACAGCAGAGGCTAACTCAAGTGGAAAAAGAGGTCCAAAAAGCCAATGAGGAGGAGGTTTTAAAAAGCAGAACTAGCCAAATGAGGAGAAGGTTCAAAAGGTCACTGAACAAAATAATTCATTGAAAGAGAGAATTGAGTTCAGGGAAACGAATGACTTTGAGTTAAAACAAGCAGTTAGTAAACAAAACCAAAAATTTGAAAAAAAAAATAGAAGATAAGGTGAAACAACTCATTGGAAAAAACAACTGACCTGGAAAATAGATCCAGAAGAAATAATTGAAAAATTATAGTACTACCTGAAAGTCATGATCAAAAAAAAAGAGCCTAGATATTATCTTCCATGAAATTATCAAGTAAAACTTCCCTGATGTTCTAGAATCAGTGGACAAAATAAATATTGAGAGAATTCACTGATCACCTCCTGAAAAATACCCAAACAGAAAAACTCCTAGGAATATTGTGAACAAATTTCAGAGTTCCCAGATCAAGGAGAAAATAGTGCAAGCAGCTAGAAAGAAACAATTTGAGTACTGTGGAAATACAATCAGCATAACATAGGATCTGACAGCTTCAATATTAAGGGATCGAAGGGCTTGGAATGAGATATTTCAGAAGTCAAAGGAACTGGGATTGAAACCAAGAATCACCTACCCAGAAAATCTGAGTACAATACTTTAAGGAAAAAAATGGTCATTCAATGATATATAAGACTTTCAATCATTCTTGTTGAGGAAATGACCAGATCTGTATAGAAAAATTTGACTTCCCAAGACAAGAATCAAAAGAAGCATGTAACAGTAAACAGGAAAGACAAATCATAACAGACTCTCTAAAGTTGAACTGTTTACATTACTACATGGAAAGAAAATATTTTTAACTCTTGAATCTTTTCTCAGAATTTGGGTAGATGGAGAGATTGTACATACACACACACACACTCACACACATACACACACATAGATAGATAGATAGAGAATACAGGGCGTGTCATATCAGAAGAGAGGATATCCACACAAGAAAATAAAATAAAATAAAAAATTAAGGGCTGAAGGAGGAAAATTCCAGGAAGAGAAAGGGAGAAATGGAATGGGGTAGGCTATAACTCATAAAAGAGATAAGAAAAATCTTATTCAACAGAGGAGATAAGGGGAGAAGGGGTGGAGAAAACAAAGTTATTCTTTCCACATGTGGCTGAAGGTGGGAATAACATGCTCACTAAATTTGGTATGAAAATTTATATCACACCACAGGAAAGAAGGAGAAGGGGTGACAAGTGGAGTGAGGGGATAGTTAGAAGGGAGGGCAAATGGGAGAAAGGATTCACTAGAAATAAACATTTTTGAGAAGGGACAAGGTCAATGTGGGGGAAAAAATAAGGGAGAATAGAATAGGACAGAGGGCAATACAATTAGTACTACACACCCTGATTATTATGGAAGTCTTTTGCAAAAGAACACATGTTTAGTATATATTGAATTGCTTGCCTTCTCAGTGAGGCTGGGGAGGGAGGGGGAGGGAGAGAAGTTGGAATTCAAAGTATTAGAAACAAATGTTGAGAATTTTTATTGCATATAATCAAGAAATAAGAACTACAGGGAATGGGGTATAGAAATTTATTTTGCCCTACAAGAGAGAAGATGGGGATAAGGGAAGGGTGGAGGATGATAGAATGGAGGGTACATTGAGGGGAGGAGTAATCAGAATGCAACGTATTAGGAAGCAGGGGGAGGGGAGTGATGTGGAGAAAAATTGGACATGTTACAAAGTGAGGTAAAAGCAATTAGTATCAAAACAATTGACTTAATTAATTACTGAAAAGAAATCAATGACATTTTTAGTTTGGGGGAAAGAATTTCAGTCTAAATTTCCTAGAGGAAGGTAGCTTCAGGTAAAATTTGGCATTGATGGAAAAGTTAAGGTTTTAATGGTAAATTTGATTTTATGATTGCTATTTAATCAGGAACTAGAACATGTATAGAAAGACATGTGAAGCACTTAAGATTTGCCTCAAAAGATGTTCCTTAGCCAAAGTGAAAATTATATCATATTTGAAACCTGGTTATTGGAACTTGCCATTTTTTAGATGCTATGGGACTATGAAGTGACTGATCTCCTGAATCTAGGTATTGGTAGCAAGAAAGGCAATCTGAGCCTCCAACCCATGATGTCAGTAAACTGGTGAGATGCTGGCATGAACTGCAAAAGGTGATCTCATGGGAAGGGTGGGAGAGTGGCTGTTCAACCTGGGCTGAGGTGGTATTTTCCTGACTCAATTTCCCCACCAACACCTGGCAGACCTTAAGCTTGACTGAATGCAAGTGGATAATCTAATCCTGCCTGGAACTGACATGAAGTCAGGGAGATATTGCATCCCTGCAATGTCCCTACTCTTAGTGCAATTTTCTATAGCCAAAAAGTTTCAAGCTTAATACAAGATCTATTCAATTATAAATTATTGGTAGGGGAACATCCAAGGTTAAGTCTAAACTTAAGCTATTAGGGCATAGGACTTTAGACCAACAACAATAAGTTAGGGTCCTTTAATTTGTAGCAATACTGTGGAGACTATTAGGTCAAGACCTTGTGAAGTTAGCAACTTAAATATTATTTGTGTCTCAGTTGGTTAATGTTTAAAAAAAATTCTTTTGTGGTTCATATTGTAAATACTTTAAAAAGAAATATCACATGATGAAAAGTTTGAATTGCTTTACCTATTATAAACTGTGTTAAAAATTAAAAATTAAAAAAATTAAAAAATAGAAAAAGAACTGAAGATACATGGCAAGAGGCAACATCCCCCATATCCCAGGGCAAAAAGTGACTACAAAAATTAAGCTATTACAACAAAAATAAAATGCATGGGTAAGGAGAAAGAAAACAAGCACAGAAAGTTGTTTTGGGAATAGAGAAGACAGGAGTTAATATTCAGAGGAGGATATCAAAGCAAAGGAACCCTCCTCTACTCCTAAGGAGTAATATTAAAGGGTCACCTGCCCAAAAACAATTAGAAGAACTTTTTAAAGACTTTAAAAATAAAATGAGAAATATGGAGGAAAAAACTAAGCATAATATAAGAATAATCTAAGAAAAGCAAGAAGATTATTCAAAGAAAGTCAATCAAATAGGAAAGTAGATTCAGAATCTTGTTTTTAAGATTTAAACTGATTTATTTGTTTTTAGTTTAAATATTCATTTCCATGAGATTTTGAACTCCAAATTTTCTCCCTATCTTTCTCCTCCCCCACCCCAAGACAGCATACATTTGAATCACTCTTTCCTTCAGTTTGCCCTAATTTTATCATTCTCCCTTTTCTTCCCTTCTCCTTTACTTTCTTTGAAGGACAAGAAAGATTTCTATACTCAATTGCACAAGAATCTTATTTCCCAGTTGCATACAAAAACAATTTTTTTAACATTTGCTTTTAAAACTTTGAGTTCCATATTCTCTCCCTTCTTCCCTCCCCACCCACACCTATTGAGAAGGCAAGCAGTTCAATATGGGTTATCCATGTGTGGTTATGCAAAACACCTCCATAAAAATCATGTTGTGAAAGACAAACTATATTTCCCTCAGTTCTATCCCACCTTCCTGTTATTTTATTTTGCCCTTTCACCCTGTCACTTTTCTAAAGTGTTTGCTTCTGACTAACCCTTCCTCTAATCTACGCTCTCTTCTGTCATCCTCCCCCTCTTATCCCCTTCCCCACTACTTTCCTGTAAAATAAGATACCCAGTTGACTGTGTATATATTCACTCCTTAAGTGAAATTCTATGAAAGCAAGGTTCACTCATTCCTTCTCACCTTCCATCTCTTCTCTTCCATTGTAAAACCTTTTCCTTGCCTCTTTCATGTGAGATAATTTACCCCATTCTATTTTTCCCTTTCTCCATCTCCAAATATCATTCCTTCATATTCTAATCACCCTGTGCGCTCACTCTCTCTCTCCCTCCCTCCCTCCCCTCTCTCTCTCTCTCTCTCTCTCTCTCTCTCTCTCTCTCTCTCTCTGCGTGTGTGTGTGTGTCTCACCTCCTCCCCTCCAAACACCCTAAGACTGACAAAGGTCTCATGAATTGCAAATATTGTTTCATGTAGAAATGTAAATAGTTAAACTTTCACGAGTGTCATGATTTTTTCTTTACTGTTTACCTTGTCATGCTTCTCTTGATTCTTGTATCTGAAAGTGAAATTTTCTATTCAGCTCTGGGCTTTTCATCAAGAATGCTTGGAAATCTTGTGTTTCATTGAATTTCCATTTTTCCCCTGAAGGACTGTACTCAGTTTGGCTGGGTAGGTGATTTTTGGTTTTAATCCCAGCTCCTCTGACCTTCAGAATATCATATTCCAAACCCTTCAATCCCTTAATGTAGATGCTGCTAGAACTTGTGTTATCCTGATTGTATTTCCACAATACTCACGTTGTTTCTTTCTGGCTGTTTGCAATATTTTCTAGTTGAGCTGAGAACACTGGAATTTGACTACAACATTCTTAGTTTTCCTTTTAAGATCTCTTTCCAGAGGCTATCAGTGGATTCTTTCAATATCTATTTTCCCCTCTGGTCTTAAAATATCCAGGCAGATTTCCTTGATAATTTCGTGAAAGTTGATGTCTAGGCTTTTGTTTTTATCAGGACTTTCAGATAGTGTGATTAGTTTTAAATTATTTCTGCTGGATCTGTTTTATGTCAGTTGTTTTTCCAATGACATATTTCACATTGCATTCTGTTTTTTCATTCTTTTGGTTCTGTTTTATATTTTCTTGATTTCTCATAAAATCATTTAACTTCCATTTGAACAATTCTAATTTTGAAGGAATTATTTTCTTCAGAGAGGCATTCTTCTCCTCATTCTCTTTTTGAACCTCTTTTCCCATTTGGGTTAGGCTAATTTTAAAAGTGTAATTTTCTTCAGCATTTTTGGGGGGTTCCTTTAGCAAGCTGTTGACTCGTTTTTTCATGATTTTCTTTAATCTCCCTCATTTCTCTTCCTAATTTTTCATCTACTTCTCTTGATTTTCAAAATTCTTTTTGAGCTCCTCCATTGTCTGTAGTCAATTCATATTCCCTTGGAGGCTTTTGATGTAGATCTTTGATTTCACTGTCCTATGGTTTATGCCCTGATCTTCCCTGTCACCAAAGTAACATTCTGTAGTGTGAGTTCTTTCTGGATGTTTACTCATCTTCCTAGTCAAACGCTTGATTTTCTAACAATTTGTCAAGGTATGACTCTTCTTCAAGTGTGATACTGGTGGGTGTGCTGTGCCCGGCTTGTATCATCTGCCCGATCCACCACTGGCTATGGGCACAGAACTCCAGAAGCAGCCTCTGTCACTACTGTGGCTCCTGCTGCCATCATTGCCACAATTGCCCTCAACCCCCCTAGGTCTGGGGCAAGACCTGGCCAGACCACTTGCTCCTCTTTCATTCAGGTTCCACAGAGTTTTTTTACTGATTTTTTTTTGGTGCTTTTGGGTTGAGAAGTCTGGAAACTGTCATAGCTGTCAATGATTCAATCCCCTGAAGCCTGCTCCAGTCCATGTGTGCCAGTGTTTCTCAAAGCAGACTGTGCTCCACTCCCTGCCTGGTGTGAAAGAACCTTCCTGTGGCCTTTTCAGTTTGTTTTGATTTGAGGATTTGTTTCACTTGGTCACTTTGTGGATTCTGTAGCTCTAGAATTTAAGTCATTTTTTTACGTTTATTTGGAAGGCTTTTGGGGAGTACCCAAGGAAGTCCCTACTTTCACTCCACCATCTTGGCTCTGCCTAGATCCAGAGTCTTAAGGAAGAAAATGACACCTTGAAAATTAGAATTGGGACTAGACGGATGAAAATCAAAAAAATTTTGAAATACCATATCACACTTATCAGAATGGCTAACATGACAAAACAGGAAAATAATGCATGTTGGAGAAGATGTGAGAGAGTCAGAACATTAATTCATGGTTGATGGAGCTATGAGCTGATCCAACCATACTGGAGAGCACTTTGGAACCATCTCCAAAGGGCTACAAAAATGTGCACACCCTTTTATCAATATCACATCTAGAATTATATCCCAAAGAAGTAATAAAAATTGGAAAAGGACCTACATGCTCAAAAATATTTATAGTAGCTCTTTTTGTGGTGGCCAAATAAAGAAAATTAAGGGGATATCCATCAATTGAGCAGTTGAACAAGTTGTGGTATATGAATACAATAGAATACTATTGTCCTATAAGAAATGATGAACCAGATGACTTCAGAAACACTTGGAAAGATTCATATAAACTGATGTTGAGTGAAGTGAGCAGAATCAGAACATTATACACAGTAAGAGCCACAGTGTGGGAGGACTATGTTTGATAAACTTAGTCCTTGATGGTAATGCAAGAACCTAAAATATTTCCAAAGAACTCATGATGCAAAATGCCATCCACATCCAGAAAATGAACTACATAGCCAGGATGCAAAATGAAGCAGATTATTTTCTATTTTCCTATGTTTGTTTTTTTTTTTTCCCTATGGTTTCTCCTACTCACTTTAATTCTTCTATGCTACATGACTAAGGTGGAAATGTGTTTAACAAGAATGTATGAGTAGAACCCATATTAGATTGGATGCCATTGTAGGGAGGGAGGGGGAGATAATTTAAAACTTATGAAAGTCGTTGTTGAAAACTGTAAACAAATGTATTAATTATTTTTAAAAAAGAAAATTAGAATTAGACAAGGCAAAGGCAGTGAAGTTATAAGAGATCAAGAAATAACTAAACCAAATAAGAATAATGGGGAAAAAAATAGAAGAGAACTAGGATATATAAAATAAATAATCTGGAGAACAGACCAAGAAGAGAAAACAGGAATAATTGGACTACCTGAAAGCTATGAGCCAAAACAAATCTTGACACAATAATGCAAAAATAATTAAAGAAAATTGTCCTGAAGCATTATAATGAAGAGGGCCTGGGGAGTACAAAGAGATGAAAAAGCCATTGAACACTACCTGAAATAGACCTTATGAGGAAAACTCACAGGAATATTGTAGTCAAATTCCAAAACCCCCAGATAATGTTCAAAATATTAAAAGTAAGAAGAAAAAAATCAATTTAAACATGATGGTACTACAATTAGAATCACAAAAGACCTAACAGTAGAGACACTAAAGGACCATAGATTTTGGAACACTACATAGCAAAGAACAAAACTTGCTCTCAGGCTGAAAATATCATACCCAGAAAACTTAAGCATAAACATGAAGGAATAAAAGAAATCTACATTTCATCAACTGTCAGACTTTCAAGACTTGTCAAAAAAAAAAAAAAAAACAACACACTGAACTTCATGGAAGATTTGATATACAAGGGGCCAAGAGAAACATAAGGTACACATCAAAGTCTGATTAAAAGAAATTCAATAAAGACAGACTGTTTATATTTTATATATGGAAAAATATATATGCCTAAAACTGTAATTAGTATTTGAGTAGTTTGCAAGAAAGATTGGGGTAGAACTGAGTATGATATAATTTTAAAAATAGAACAGTTAAGAGTATTAATTATTAACAAGCAGAATCAAAATTGCAAAGTAAAAGCAGGGCCTTGCTTGAGCTCTCCCAGAAATCCCTGAAAACATCTATAAGAATGACTCTAAACAAATTCCAGAGGAGCAGAACCTACAAAATTACAGAGTGAATGATATTTTCAGCCTAATACAATCTGGAAGGTCAATGGGAAAGGTCTGTTGCTCCAGTCTGAGAGAAGAGCACAGTCAAGTGTGGACCACTCTAGCATAGATGGGCCAAATCAAGACTCAGGGGACTGAATCACTGGAAGCTGTTGTGGTTTACAGATTCTTCAAACCACAAATGCCAAAGTGGGCATAGAAGATTAATAGGAAAGGTCTGTGGGGCATGGGCGAGAGAGGAAGGTGGTATAGTCCAAGCTCTAAGGTGGTGGTGGTAATGACAGAAGCAATGGCTGCTTCTGTAACTCTCGATGCACAGATGGTGGGGGTAACCAGTGATTGATCATAGAGGGATTGCTTTCCTGAAGCTGATGCAGGATTCTCTTGCTTTGCTGATGCTTTGATCTGGGCCACAGTCCTGGGTGGTGGCCTGGGACAAGGAGGAACGTTGGCATGGTAGAGTTTGTGGTAGAAGCAAATAGGGAATCCTTCTCACAGTTTCAAGGCACAAAAGAGTGCTTGTGGTCACTCAAAGACCAAAGAACAGACCAGGAAAGGAGTAAACAACAGTATTTTGATGTTGCAACCTTGGGAGAAATGAAAATTCACAGGTTCATAGAAATATTTCTGAAAACAGCTGCACAAAATCCCTGAAGTTTGGGACAGTACACCCTCTACAATGGAAGCAGAGACCTACCTTAACAAAGAGCTGAAAAATCAAATAATTGGCTTGGAAAATGAGCAAATTGTGGGAAAAAAACAGACAATAGAATCTTACTGTGGTGACAAAGAAGATCCAAACATACAACTAGAAGATCCAAATATACAACTAGAAGAAAACAAAATGTCAAAATTCCTATATCCAAAGCTCCCAAGAAAATGTGAATTGGTCTCATGCCACGGAAGAGCTCAAAAAGGATTGTCAAAATCAAGTGAGAGAAGTAGAGGAAAAATTGGGAATAGAAATGAGGGAGATTAAAGAAAATCATGAAAAAGAGGCAACAGCTTGCTAAAGGAGACTCTCAAAATGCTGAAGAAAATATCACCTTAAAAAATAAACTGGGGGAGGGGGTTGGGGTGGGGCAGGGCAGAGCCAAGATGGTGGAGTAACAGAAAGGACTCACTAGTGTTCTCCACAAAAAGACAACCAAATATCTGTATAAAAAAGATTCTAAACAAATTCTGGAACTGCAAAACCCTCAGAATAACAAAGTGAACCAAATTTCCAGCCCAAGACAGCCTGGAAAGTCACTTGGAAGTGTTTATCATGTTGCACTGGGAGCAGAGTCTAATGCAGCATGTGCCATGATGGAACAGACAAGACATGAGGAGACCTTGGGGTGATTGAATCTCAGGCACCTGTGGCAGTTTCCAGACTTCATGAGCCCAAAACACCAAGGACAAATTGGAAGGTCAGTGGAAAAAACAGCTGTGGGAGTAGAATGGTCAGGACCCAGCCCCAGGGCAGCAGAGGGGAATGAAGGAGTACTCTGAGGAGGAGCCCATGGAAGCAGTACCAGGGGCAGCAGCAGAGGCAGAGACTGTTTCTGGAGCTCTAGGCCTACAGATTGTGGAGGTATTAACTGGCTGACAGTATACCCCCCCCGCCCTCAACCTCATTGGGAGCAGAGATCTACATTGACAAAGAGCTCAAAAGTCAAGTGAATAATTGGGGAAATGAGCAAAAACTGCAAAAAGAAGCAGATTATAGAATCATACTTTGGTAACAAGGAAGAACAAAATATTCAAACAGAAGACAACAAAGTGAAAGGTTCTCCATCTAAAGCCACCAAGAAAAATATGTATTGGTCTCAAGCCAAGGAAGAGTGAAGAAAAGATTTTGAAAATCAAGTAAGAAAAGTAGAGCGAAAATTGGGAAGAGAAATGAGAGGGATGCAATAAAATCATGAAAAACAAGTCAGCTGATTGCTAAAGAAGAACCTAAAAAATGAGAACACCTTAAAAAATAGACTAATCTAAAAGCAAAAGAGATCCAAAAAGTCAATGAGGAGAAGAATGCCCTAAAAGGCTGAATAGGCCAGATGAAAAGGAGGTTCAAAAGCTCACTGGGGAAAATAATTCCTTAAATATCGCCATGGAGCAGATAGAAGCTAATGACTTCTTGAAAAATCAGGAAATTTTAAAATGAAGCCAAAAGAATGAAAAAATAGCAGACAATGTGAAATATCTCATTGGAAAAATAACTGAGGTGAAAAAACAGATCCAGAAAAGGCAATTTAAAAATTATTTGACTACCTGAAAGCCATGATCAAAAAAGAGTCTAAATATCATCTTTCAAGAAATTATCAAGGAAAACTGTCTTGATATTGTAGAGTCAGCAGGTAAAACACATATTGAAAGAATCTGCCAATCACTTCCTGAGATTCCAAAAGAAAAACTCCTAGGAATACTCTAGCCAAATTCCAGAGATCCCAGGTAAAGGAGAAAACATTACAAGCAATCAGAAAGAAATAATTTGAGTTTTGTGGAAATTCAATCAGGATAATACAAGTTCGAGTAGCTTCTACATTAAGGGATCGCTGGACTTGGAATATGATATTCCAGAGGTCAAAGGAACTAAGATTAAAGCCAAGAATCACCTATCTGGCAAAACTGAGTATAATACTTCAAGGTGAAAATGGTCATTCAAGGAAATAGAGGACTTTCAAGCATTCTTGTTGATAAGACAAGAGCTGAATGGAAAATTTGACTTTCAAACACAAGAACCAAGAGAAGCATGAAAGTTAAACAGAAAAGAGAAATCATAAGGAAACTATTAAAGTTGAACTTTTATGTTCTTACACGGAAAGATTGTATTTGCAACTCTTGAGATTTTTCTCAGTATTGGGGTAATTGAAAGGATTATTTATACATATAGACAGAGGGCACAGGGTGAATTGAATAGGTCGGGGTGATGTTTTAAAAAATAAAATGAAGGAGTGAGAGAGGAATATATTGGAAGAGAAAGGGAAAAATAGAATGAAGTAACCTATCTCACATAAAAAAAGCAAGAAAAAGTTTTTTTCAATGGAGTGGATGGGGGGAACTGAGAGGGAAAAAGTAAACCTTACTCTCATTGCATTTGGCTTCTCACACTGTATAGCAAAAACAGATTAAAATAGCTGCATGGTCATGACTATGGTGAAAATGTATTTTAATAGGATTGTATGCTTAGAACTTATATAAAATTGTGTGCCATCTTGGGGAGGGAGGAGAGAAGGATGGGGAGGGATTGAAAAAATCTAAGTTATATGGTTGTGATTGTAGAACATTGAAAATACAATAAAAAATAAAATAAAAAAATAGTTGCATGGTTTAGACAAAAAGGATGATTTTATAAGTAAGTTAGGGAAGCATGGGAAAAGGTACCTTTTTACCAAAAAAGAAAGAAAGAATTCCAAGAAAGAAAATTGATAATTTTAAATAAGATTAATTTTTTTTGCATAAACAAAACCAATGCAGCCAAAACTAAAGGAAAATTGAAAACTGGAGGAGGAAATCACAGCACATTTCACTTGGAAAGGCCTCATTTCACAAATATATAGAAAACTGAGCCAAATTTATAAAAGTGATAGTTATAGCTCTCTTTGGAGGTATACAATATTTTTTATCATGAGTCCCTGGGTTTATCTTGGATCATTGTTTTGAGAAGAATAGGGAAGTCTTTCATAATTGATCATCCTTACAAGTACTGCAGTTGCTGTGTACGGATAAATGGTCAAAGAATATGAACAGGAAGTGTTCAAAAGAAATCGAAGCTATCAATTATCACATTAAAAAAATTATAAATCACTATTGACTAGAGAAAGGAAAATTAAAATAACTAAGGTACCACCTCACACCAGATTAGCTAACACAGCAGAAAAGAAAAATGCTGATTAATTGAGGGGTATGGGAAAATTGGGATATTACTGCATTGTTGATGGAGTTGTGCATTGTACTGTTTGACTCTACAATACCACTATTAGGTCTGTATCCCAAAGAGAACAAAGAAAAGGAAAAATGAATTTCTTGTACAAAAATAATTATAGCAAGTCTTTTTGTGGTGGCAAAGAATTGGGCATTTAGGACATGCCTATCCCTTAAGGAATGGCTAAACAGGTTGTGGTAAATATTTGTGATGTAATAATTTTGTGCAATAACAAATGATGAGCAAGCAGTTTTCAGAAAAACCTGGGATGTTTTATATGAATTCACGCAAAGTGAAATGAGTGGTGCTAGAAAAAAAATGTACACAGCAACTGCAGTACTTGTAAGGATGATCAATTATGAAAGACTTCCCTATTCTTCTCAAAACAATCATCCAAGATAAACCCAGGGACTCATGATGAAAAATACTATCTACTTCCAAAGAGAGGTGCTAATTAAAGCATTATTTTATTTTTCTTCTTTTGTGTGTATATATGTGTTTTTTGCCCCATGAGTAATATGAAAACAAATTTTGCATGACATCTTATTTATAATTGTTATCATATTGCTTACATGCTCAGGGGATTGGAGGGAAATGGGAAAGGGGAAGAGATCTTGAAATTCAAAATTTTATAAGTTGGATGTTAAAAATTGTATATGTAATTGGAAAATATTTAATGAAGTAAATAAAAATATTTTATATAAAAATAGCAATCTTGATTAGGTTGTTGCCTATGATGTAGTTGCCTAGGTTGCCATCTTGACTGGAGATAAATCTGAGAATATTCAGAAATTGCTACTTTAAGGTGCCATTCTTTTTCTTCTTGGAACTGAAATTGCTTCTTGATATTTGATAATTCTAACCAAACTCAATACCGTATCCTACAAAGTTGACATGGATCATATTGCCTACTTAGACAAGAAGCTTTGTTTGGAAAGGTGAGAGAGCAATAACAAAGGATAAGAACCTGCTTGGCGATTTTGAGCTTGAATTAACATTTGACAGTGATGCAAATGTAATTCTCAGAGTGTCCTCTGCGTACAAGAGCGTGACAAGGAGAATATCATCATCATCAATGACAAAGGTCATCTAAGCATAGAATATACCAGAAATATGGTCCAGGAAGCTGAGAAATATGACTGATTATGAGAAGCTGAGGGACCAGGTTTTCACAAATCAGTTGAATCTTATGCTTTCAACATAAAGGCTACAGTAGATGAAGAATTCCCAGACAAAACTGATGATGCGGACAAAAGGAAGGTCTTTCACAAATGTAAATAAATAAACAATTGACTTGATAAGAAGGTGACTTCTAAGAAGCAAGACTGAAAATTCATCAGAATGAATTGGAAAAGGTTTTTGCAAACTCACATTACTAAGCCATACCAGAATGCAGGATACATACCGAAGGCATGCCTGGTGGGTTTATAACTAGTGGAACAACTTCATCAGGAGGTGTTTCTTCTGACCCACCACTGAAGAGGTTGACTAAGTACACCAGAAGAAAGTGCATTCCACACAGCTTTCCAAAAGTTGAAAGATTCAAATTTGTAATCAAGGCAATGTCAGTTTAAAAAAGTAACATTTAAGCTACTGCGTAAACCTGGGCATTCTGAGTACTTGGATGTTTGCAGAGGGAGAGAAGTAAACAGTATTTCACTTTATTAGTACTATAAACAAGGAGAAAGGCAATTTTATTTTGGAGAATAAAATCTATTTAAAATTGGAACAATAAAAGAATGAGTGGTTGGGTATCAAGAAAGGCACAACTCAGAGAAAGTAAAACAAGGGTTCCAAGCTTCAAGGGGAGGCTACCATGATCCTCACAACTACCACTACCAGAGTAAGACTGCATCCTACTGTCTTCATTAAGATTTAATATTTCTGGCAATAGATTGCAAATGTTCACTGGGGGAAAGGTGTAAGATAGTGACAGTCCTTTTTATAGGTTGCTGAAAGGCATAAAAATGAATGTTTGCATAAATGAAATTCAAAAACTTGGTTCAAGAAGTAACATATTCTCAGATAGAAAATATTTGATAAGATATCGATCTGAGGACCTGAAAGAAAATCACCATTCTGATAAATGTACTCGGAGGAACTACTTAAATTCAGCGAACTGAATTAAAGATGGCTCTGGGGCACTATAGTCCATCAGCTTATTGACATAAGACTAACTTCAGAGTTCTGAAAGTTATAACTGAGTTATATAACTGTATAATTAAGAATCAAATAATTGATTGGAGGCTCAAAAGCAATTATAATAGACTATTGGGGATATGTCTGACAGAAAGAAGTATTCTATGAATTTCTCTAATAAGGCAGAAGTGACTCACTAACCACATCTACATACTGATTTGAGACATTAAAAGACAGAGAAACAACCACATAAAGATTAGATAGGAGAGAATTTGAGGAAAAGATGTGCTCTACCTCACTCCAGTCAATTGATATAGAGTTTGTAATCACAGATAACAAGTTATTAATGTGTTAATTAGATTTCAACATTCACTGATTCTTTTATGTAAAATGTGAATATATTTCATACATTTCTCTGGTAGAATTAAAGGTAATCTGACTAATGGAAAAGATTGTTGTTTTTAGTCAGCATCACTTTTGAGGTTTCAATTGCTAAAACCTTATAGATTTGCATTTAGCTAAAAAATTTGAGAAATGAAGACAAATAAATAATAAATAGGGAAGATCGATGTTTTCACTTCTCTTCCAGTGGTTTATCCCTTTTAACCGTGGCATGTTACAATGGAACTAGTTTTCAGTAAGGGACACTTTCATTAATCAGGTGGAAATTCAGGTGAGAAGTTTCAAGGTGCAATTAAAAGAGAGGAGTTACATATTTCAGACAGGCCCAGACACAGAGAGGCTAGACAGATCTTCAAGGAATACAAACTCTGACATAAGCAAAGAGAGATGGTTATAGCAGGGAGAGACAAATAAAGTGAGGACTCTGGCAATTGAGAGGTCACTGAGGGAAAAGAAGCTGATCCTAGGAGTTTAACTGAGCAAACAGCTCAGCAGAGATGCTTCATGGAGTGAGGGACAGGGGAGAAGAGTTTGCAGTTGTCTTGGCCACATATATTTTCCACATGTATGTCTCACTACCATTGGCCTGTTTGTGCCTACTGGATGGGCAAAATGTTAGGATGAGGACCCAGGGAAGTTTGAGTTAGTTCCCTCACTCCCACTCTTCTGTAAACTCTTGTAATCCAGGCAGGAAAAAGCAAACCCAGCTCAGGGCATTTTGAGTTAACTTCATCACCAGGTAGGATAGATCTGAAATCCTGCTGTTATGCTCTTGTCAGCAGAGAACTTAACATGATGGCTCTGTATTATTATCAAACAGAAGGCTTCTGAGACCTTACAGAATGTCTTCTTTGGTTATTTTTAAAAACTGTTTGAAGGTTGCGTTTAACTGAGGTGGGAATGCTCGACATGATTTTAGTAAGGTGACTACCTGTGCCCTTAGATTCTGAGTATTCCATTGTAGAATTAGAGGGATCTGGCACAGTGGTCTCACTTCAAAAAAAAAAAATAGAGAGAGTATAGATGTAGTAAAGCTTTCAGAGTTCCATATGCTTGTGGTTTCTTCCTTGAATTCCTAATCTGGTGGCTGTGGAAGAGGAGTTATATATTATAATGTTATTATTAGTGGATTTTGTTATTTTATTGATTAATTATTAAAGTATCTTTTAATTGCATTGC
Source organism: Bettongia penicillata ogilbyi (assembly GCA_023548195.1). Lineage (NCBI taxonomy): Eukaryota > Metazoa > Chordata > Mammalia > Diprotodontia > Potoroidae > Bettongia > Bettongia penicillata. The sequence goes on from JAJHZJ010000413.1 coordinate 932,032, forward strand.
ATGCTTTAAAATTGCTTATTGTATTTTAACCTGTTAAACCAAACCAAATTTAAATTTAGCCTACAATGTTGCTCTTCTTTGCGATGTCTTGCATATTAATGTGAGAATTTGGTCAAAGTTTGTAGAGACTAATGTTTTGTAGCTACTAGTCTTACTTGGTCATTTTAACAAACGTGATTTGAGCTGATTATGTCTACTGGCTAATAATGGAGGCATACTGCTGGAAACTATCTTCATGCTCTAGATTTAGGAGTTGAGACTCATAGACAATCTCTAGAATCTGGGAGCCATGGCCATAATCTGGGAATAGAATCTGTAATTTCAAGGTGGGGGATTATCACACAAAGGATGCTACACACACTCAACACACACACACACACAAAGTTGTGTGTGTGTGTGTAATATTCTATAAATAAAGACAAGAGTCAAATAATAACGTGATATAGACATAAATATATAGAGACTATCATTTTGATTATTTCTTGCCTACATTTTGATGATTAACCTATTAAATTACTGAGCAGAAAAGTTCTTGCCAATAAACAGACTTGAGGGCTTTTTTTTTAAACCTTGACCCACAAATAAGGTTAATGTTTAATTAACGAGTTGCAATATCTTCTTCTGACAGTTGAAAATAATGATGGATTAGCTTGAAGGGATGATATGAGTAGATTTCCAAGGTTGAACTTTTCACCAAACATAATTATTACCTGTCAGGACACCTGTCTTGGCTTTCCATTTTTAATTAAAATACTTTTCTACCATTAGTGTAGTACCACTTGATGAAAAGGAAAAGTCAGCTTGGGCTTTAATGATAGAAAACAATTTTTGCGGCATAAAATGAACATTGCTTTAGTGTAGCTAATAATGTTATGATTCCAAAATAGCTTCTTTGGTGGCCTTTTGCCAAAGGATATTTTGTCCTATTGTATGGAGGGAAATTTTCAGATAAAAGTTTGACTGTTCATGTTTGTTTTATAATATTTTATTTTTCCCAATTACATGCTAAAACAAATCACAACTGTTTTAATATAATTTTGAGTTCCAAATTCCCCTGTCCACCTTCACTTCCCTTCAATGTCATTGAGAAGGCAAATAATTTGTAAAAGGTTGTTATACACTTGCAATCATGAAGAATATATTTCCATATTAGTCATGTAACAAAAGAAAACAGACAAGGAAAAAAAGAAGAAAAATGAAGTAAAAATGAAAATGAAACCTTATGTTTTGATCCATCTTCAGAGTCCATATATTCTTTCTCTGGAAGTAAATAGCATGTTTCCTCATATGTCCTTCAGAATTATCTTGGATCTTGATATTGCTAGGAATAGTTGTTATTCACATCTGATTATTGTAAAATATTGTTCCTGTTTTTGCTTACTTCAATTTGCATTAGTTCATGTCTGTTTTTAGGTTTTTATGAAACCAACCTACTTTTCATTTCTTTCATCTAAGAAATTCACAATCATAGGCCACCACTTGTTCAGTCACTCCTCAATTGATGGGCATCTCCTGGATTTCCAATTCTCTTCCATCCTATCATAAAAAAAGCTTCTACATGTATTTTTTTGTAGATACAGACTCTTTCACTTTTTTATCTGTTTGTATACTGCATAGTGTATATCTAACTTATTCCATTAATTGATCTCACTATTTCTTAGCCAGTACCAGACTGTTTTGTTGATTGCCATTTTGTGATACAGTTTAAGACCTGATATAGCTAGGCACCTTCTTTCATATTTGTTTTCATTAATTCCCTTGATATCCTTGATATTGTGGTGTTTCAGATGAATTTTGTCATCTTTTCTAGCACTACGATACAATTTTTGATATTTAGACTGGTGTGACACTGAGTAAGTAGATGAATTTAGAATTGTTGTTTTTACCAACCTGAGAAATTAATAATATTCTAATTGTTTAGATCTGAGTTTGTTTATGCTTTGCAATTGTGTTCATATAGTTTCTGGGTTTGTCTTAGAAGGGGGATATTTTATATTGTGTATAGTTATTTTGAATAGAATTGCTCTATCTCCTCCTGCTGGAAGTATTGGTAATATAAAGAAATTCACATGATTCATAGGACTTTGTTTTATATACTGTGACTTTGCTAAAGTTAACTATTTCAACTACTTTTTTGTTTTCGTTTTTAATTGATTCTCTTGGATTTTCCAAGTATATCATCATATCATCAGCAAAGAGGGATAGTTTAATTTTTTCATAGCCTATTCTAATTCCTTCAATTTATTTTTCTTTTCTTCTTACTATAAGTAGCATTTAAAGTACAATTTTGAGTAATAGTAGTGATAATGGGATCTTTGCTTTACCCTGATCTTATTGGGAAAGTTTCTATCTTATTCCCACTACAGATAATGTCTGCTGTTGGTTTTAGATAAATATCACTAATTATTTTATGGGAAGTTATATTTATTCTCATATTTTCAGAAGATTTGTTGTATAAAATTTCTGTTTCTATTAAAAATGATGATTTTTATTAGCTTTGTTATTGATATGATCAATTGTGATAACTTTTCCTAATATTGAACTAGCCTGACATTCCTCATATAAATCTCTCCTGCTCATAATGTTTTATCTTTGTAATATATAGCTATAATTGTCTTGCTGATATTTTATTTAAATATTTTGCCTAAATATTCCTTAGGAAAATTAATCTATAAACTTATTTCTGTTTTTGCTCTTCCTGCTTTAGGTATCAGCACTATATTTTTGTCATAAAAAGACTTTGATAGGAATCTTTCGCATATTTCTTTCCAAATAGTTTACATAGTTTTGGAATTAATTTAAATGTCTGATAGAATTCACTTGTGAATCCCTCTGGTCCTGAGGATTTTTTCTCGGGCAGCTCATTTATGGCTTCTTCTATTTCTTTTTTTCCTAAAATAGAGTTATTTAAGTATTCTACTTTTTCTGATGTTAATCTGAGCAACTTATATTTTGTGAATATTCATTTATTTCACCTAGATTGTGAGACGTGTTGGCATATAAATGAGGAAAAGGGTTCCTAATAATTGCTCTACATTCCTTTATTTGTTCATGAATTCACTCTTTTCATTTTCTGTAATTTGGCTTTCTTTCTTTTTTAAAAAAAATATCAATGGTTCATTTATTTTATTGTGTTTCTAACAAAATAGTCTCCTAGTTTTATTTATTAGTTCAATGGTTTTCTAAAATGCAATTTTATTAATTTCTTCTTTGATTTTTCAGGATTTCCAATTTGGTATTTACTTGAGGATTTTTAATTTGTGCTCTTTCTAGGTTTTTGGGTTTTTTTTTTTTAGATGCAGGCTAAATTCATTGTTCTGTTCTTTCTCTTTTATCAATGTAAACACTTAGAAATATAAATTCTCATCTAAGTAGTCCTTTGACTTCATCCCATATATTTTGGTATATTGTCTTTTGGTTGTCATTATCTTTAATAAAATTGTTGGTTGTTTCTATGATTTGTTCTTTGATTCAGTCATTGTTTTACATTAGCTCATGTAGTTTTTTATTAAGTTCAGACATTTAATAGCTACTTTCTTTGCTGGTCAGAGATGTTAATTTTTTAAACAATATATGCATCTTTATTTTATGGGACAGCTAAATGGTGCAGTAGATATAGCCTCAGGCCTGAAGTCAGGAAAATATAAATTCAAATACAGCCTCAGGTACTTCCTAACTGTGTGACCATGTGTAGCACCAAGTTGATAACCACAGTGCCTATAGTGGGCATGCATATGCTGGCACAGGTTTGAATAGTGAAATACAACAACAGACTCTCCACATGGAAGACAGAACCAAAACAGATACCAGAAAACTAAATGCCAACACCAGAAAAACAAATCCATCATAGAAACATAGAAATCTATACACAATAGCAATGCAGAGGGCAATAAACATCCCCAAGCTTTCCCTCTGTTAGGCTTCCCACATAAAAGCTCCTTCAAACAAATTACAAACAAGTTCTCTCACTCGCGCTAGCCAACTGCCTTTCCCAGCTCTGATTGCTCTCTGAGTAACTTCCTCTCAGCCCTGTGTTAGCTCCACCTCTTCCTGTTCCATCCTTCCTGTCCCATGCCTTCCTATTCTATGTGACTTAGACCTATGTTACTCAGGCTTCCATGTGATTTAAACACCTCACATAGATCTATTGATAAATGGGAAAGATCTTCCCATTTCATCAAAAATACATCAATTTCATTTAAAAAAGACATTCACAATACATTGGGGCAAGTCACTTAATCTTGTTTGTCCCTGTTTCCTTATGTGTGAAATCAGCTGGAGAAGGAAATGGCAAACCACTCCAGTATCTTTATCAAGAAAACTCCAAATGGGGTCATGAAGAATCAGAAATGACTGAACAACAAAAATTGAATGTTTCCATGACCATTTATTAAATTTTATTGTATTGTATTATGATCTGAAAAGGATACATTTAATATTTCTGCATTTGTTTGTGAGGATTTAATATCCTAATTTATGGCCAATTTTTATGGAGGTGACATATATTGCTGAGGAAATGGCACATTCCTTACTATTCTTATTAAATTTTCTCCAGAAATCTATCATATGTAACTTTTCTAAAATTCTATCTATCTCCTAAACGTCTTTCTTGTCAATTTTATGATTTATCTAGTTCTGAGAGGGCAACGTTAAAATATCCCAATATTATAGCTTTAATATCTCTTTCTTATTATAATTTAATTTTTCACTTAAGAACATGGATGCTATGCCTTTTGGTGTATATGTTTAGCATTGCTGTTGCTTCATTGTCTATTGTACTTTTTATCAATGTATAGTTTTATCTTTTATCTCTTTTAATTAGATCTGTTTTTCCTTTCATTTTGTCTGAGATCATGATGGTTAGCCTTGTTGTTGTTTTACTTTTTTTGTTTTTGTTACTTCAGTTGAAGCATAATATATTCTGTTCTAGCCCTTTACTTTTACTCTGTGTGTGCACATGTATACATGCACACATGCTCTAAGTTTGTTTTCCGAAAAGTAAATATATTGTAGAGCTTTGATTTACTTTTTTTTAAATTTTATTTATTTATTTAATTTTTTACATTCATTTTCACAAATTTTTGGGTTCCAAATTTTCTCCCCTTTTCTCCCCTCCCCCCACCCCAATACCCCAAGCAATCTAATTTTCCCTATCTCCAATCTGCCCTCTCTTCTGTCATCCCTCCTTTCTCTTGTCTCCATCTTCTCTTTTCTCCTGTAGGGCCAGATGACTTTCTATTCCTCATTAACTGTATGTCTTCTTTCCTAGTTGCAACAACAACACTAAACAGTTGTTCCTAAAACTTTGAGTTCCAAATTCTCCACATCCCTCACTCCCCACCCATTCCCTTTGGGACGGCAGGCAATTCAATATAGGCCATATCTGTGTAGTTTTGCAAATGACCTCCCTGATAGTCTGTTGTGTAAGACTAACTGAATTACCATCCCTCCTAACCAGCCCCTCATTGTTTCTCTTCTGTCTTTTGATCCTGTCCCTCCCCAAGTGTTGACTTCAAATTGCTCCCTCCTCCCTTTGCCCTCCCCTCCATCATCCCCCCCTTGCAATATCTCCTTTTCCCCCACTTTCTTATACTGTAAGATAGGTTTTCATACCAAAATGAGTGTGCATTTCACTCCTTCGTTTAGTCAAATGTGATGAGGGTAAACTTCTTGTTTTGTTTTTTTTTTCCTCAGCTCTCCTCTTTATCCCTCCACTAAAAACATCTCCTACTTGCCTCTTAAATGACATATAGTTACCCACTTCCCTTTCCCTCTCTTTCCTCCCACTACATTTCTCTCTCACCATTTACCTTAGTTTCTTTTAAGGTATGGTCCCATCCTATTCAGTTCAATCTGTGCTCTCTATCTCTGTATGTGTGTGCATGTGTGTATGTGTGTGCATGCGTGTACATGTGTATGTGTGGTCCCACCAACTACCCAGATACTGAAAAGTTTTAAGAGATAGAAATATTGTCTTTCCCTGTATGAATGTAAACAGTTCACTTCTGGTAAGTTCCTTAAGACTTCTCTTTGCTGTTTCCTTTTTCATGCTTCTTCTCATTCTTGTGTTTGAAAGTCAAATTTTCTTTTCAGCTCTGGTCTTTTCATTAAGAATGATTGAAAGTCCTCTGTTTCATTGAAGGACCATATTTTCCCTTGAAGTATTATACTCAGTTTAGCTGGGTAGGTGATTCTTGGTTTGAGTCCTAGTTCCTTTGCCTTCTGGAATATCCTATTCCACGCCCTTTGATCCCTTAATGTAGAAGCTGCTAGATCTTGGGTTATCCTGATTGTATTTCCACAGTACTGGAATTGTTTCTTTCTAGCTGCTTGCAAGATTTTTTCCTTGAGCTGGGAGTTCTGGCATTTGGCCACAATGTTCCTAGGAGTTTCTCTTTTTGGATCTCTTTCAGGTGGTGATCGATGGATTCTTTCAATACTTATTTTGCCCTCTGGTTCTAGAATGTCAGGGCAGTTTTCCTTGATAATTTCATGGAAGATGATGTCGAGGCTCTTTTTTTGATCATGGCTTTCAGGTAGTCCCATAATTTTTAAATTGTCTCTCCTGGATCTATTTTCCAGGTCAGTTGTTTTTCCCATGAGATATTTCACATTCTCTTCCATTTTTTCGTTCTTTTGGTTTTGTTTGGTGATTTCTTGGTTTCTCATAAAGTCATTAGACTCCATCTGTTCCATTCTAATTTTGATAGAACTATTAAATTCAGTGAGCTTTTGAGCCTCTTTTTCCATTTGGCTCATTCTGCTTTTGAAAGCATTCTTCTCCTCATTGGCTTTTTGAACCTCCTTTGCCAATTGAGTGAGCCTATTTTTCAAGGTGTTAATTTCCTCAGCATTTTTTTGGGTCTCCTTTACCAAGGTATTGAGCCGTTTTTCATACTTTTCTTGCATCTCTGTCATTTCTCTTCCCAGTTTTTCCTCCACCTGTCTAACTTGCTTTTCAAAATCCTTTTTGAGCTCTTCCAAGGCCTGAGCCCACCCGCCACCCCCCTGGGGTGTCTGGGGTACTGAGGCCCCGCCCTCCACGTCTTTCCCTGATGGCAAGGATACGTCCTCGTCATCAGATCCGAAGGTTGGGATCATTTGCATTTGTTGGAAAAAACTCTCTAAAGTCTTATTTTTCTTCCCTTTTCTAGGCATTTTCCCAGCCAGTTACTTGACTTCTGAGATTCCTTTCCACCCCCGCCTGGATCCGCCCAGCTAGTGCTTGGCCTCTGAGATTTAAATGGTCTTTCCTCCTGCCGGCTGTCAATCAGTGAGCTTTAGTTCAGGTGCTGCGGTGGAGGCAGGGCCACCTCCCAGGCTCAGTTCCCTCAGGTTTTATGCAGGAATCTTCTGTAATGAAGATCCTGCCTACTGCTGGGGGATTCCTGAGTCCCGGTCCGCTGCCACCTCAGCCGCCGCCCACACCTCTGCCTCTGCCACTTCCTGCCCCCGTCTCTGCTGCCACCGCTTCCTCCCGAGGGGGCCCGAGTCATGGAGACGCCCTGCTCCCCCTCTCCTCCAGCCCGGCCTTCTCTCTCACTGACTTGTAGCTTCTGTGGGCGGAGGGACTTTCCCGGCTGCTGGAGCTTCCGTCCCTGAAGCCTGCTCAGATCAGCTTCTCTGGGGCCGTGGCCAGGGCAGCGCTGGGGGTGGGGTCCACTTTCCAGGGTGCGAAGGACCCTGGGGATGGGTCTCCAGGGCTCCCTGGAATGGAAATCTCTTCCACTCCGTTTCTGCACACCTTGTATTGACCCAGAAGTTATGGGGGACTCTTTTTACATTAATTCTATGGGTTTTGGTTTCGGAGCTCGTAAACGTGTGTCCTTCTACTCTGCCATCTTGGCTCCACCCTGAGAGCTTTGAATTTCAGTCCACTCTTCTATCTGTTTGCATTTTATGAGTGAGTTCATACCATTCACAATCAGTTATGATTACTAACTGTATTTCCCCCTTCTTCCTTTTCCTATTCTTTCTTCTCTCTCTCTCTCTCTCTCTCTCTCTCTCTCTCTCTCTCTCTCTCTCTCTCTCTTCTTCCACTCCCTCCCTCCCTCCTCCTCAAAAATGTTTTGCTTCTATTCCCTTACCCAGACTGCCTGTTTTTCTAACAGTTTCCCCTTCTCTTATTCCCCTGGCCTCCTAATTCCCTTAAGGTAAAATAGATTTATATGCCCAACTGAATGTATACAATATTGCTTCCTTGAAATAATACCAATGAGAGTAAAGAAAGATTTGCCCAACCCCTTCTCCATTTCCTCTTTATTGTAAAAGCCATTTCATGCTTCTTTTATTTGAGTTAATTTACTCCATTCTCCCTTCTCCTAGTACCTCCCTCTTTCTCACCCTTAATTTTTATAACATTTCATAATAGTCAATTCACACTCATGTCCTCTATGTGTATTTCCAATTGCCCTAATAATGATTAGGGGTTTTTAGGAGTTACACATATAATTTTCCCATGAAGAAATGCAAATATTTTAACTTATTTAATCCCTTGTGATTTATTCTTTTTGTTTACCTTTTTATACTTCTCTTTTATTGTTATTGTATTTGAAAATCAGATTCTCTAATCAGCTCTGATCCTTTCCACAAGAATGCTTGAAAGTCCTCTATTTTCTTAAATGTCCATTCCCCATTCCCACTCCTCCAGAGCAATATATTAAGTTTTACTGGGTAGATGATTCTTGATTGCAATCATTTCTCCTTTTGCTTTCTGAAATAGCATATTCCACGCCCTCTGTTTCTTGCACATGGAAGGCACTAACTCCTACATGAATCCAACTGTGACTCCATGGTATTTGGATTGCTTCTTTCAAAAATAAACTTGCAGTATTTTCTCCTTGACCCAGCAGTTCTGGAATTTGACTACAATATGTGTGAGTATTCTCATTTTGGAATCTCTTTTAGAATTTGCTTAGCACATTTTTTTTCATTTCTACTTTATTTTCTAGTTGTTGGGCATTGGGGCAGTTTTCCTTAATACTTTCTTAAAAATGATGTTTAAGATAGCATTTCTTTTTTTATCATGGCTTTAAGGCTTTCTGTTCTTCACTGATGAGTTGGGTTGTACTGTGGTGTGTAAGTGACAATAAGCATTGTTTTCTGCCCTGAAAGTGGGACCAGGATCCCAGCTTCCCTGCACCTAAAAGTTCTAGTATGCTAGAGCTCATTCTTGCCCTGGTACTATGACTTGAAAGTGAGTATGGACAATGCAACAGAGTACTGTACCCACTGCTGGCTTGCCAAGCATGGTGTGTGCTAAACTGTCCTCCTCTCTTATTCCAGTGAGACAGATCTGTTTTTCCAACCTTCTAAGTCACCTTGTATTGGAATATTGTTCCAACCTCTCCTTTTTGGGTTTTGCAGAATTCATTTTAGGCATTATTTTAGAGGTTTTTGAGGGAAATTTAGGAAAATTGGGTGATATCCTGCATTTATCCTGCCATCTTCTGTTCATGTTTTTGATAAAAGTTTCACTCCCATCCCTGCTCTTTTTCCAAGATAGGAGTGGAGAAAGAGTATTTTAATACTCAAATTTATCATAATAATATTTGGTTATTCTCTTAGACTGCCTTTTTGAATCATCAACCATGTTATAAACCTTATGAATAGATGTTTCTTATACATCAATCCTATGTTATCTCTTCTTCTTTTTTTACACTGAGTTGTTGTTGCTTTATCATTATTTTTCGTTCATTTTGTTTTGTTTTAGTAATATTGTGTCTAGGACCCTTTTATCAGTCTGGTGAAGCATATGGACATTTTCTCACAATAAGGTTTTAAAATAACTAAAAGAAAATAAATAAGATTGTAAAAGAAACCAATTATATTGAATTAATGATATAATTTTGCCCATCCAAATTCATGGAACTTGTGATATCTGCTCCGAGATTCAGATAAAGAATCTCTTCTCCATACTCTAAGTCTTTCTGAATTCAATTAACAGGATTTCAATTATAATTTTTATGAAGATAATTCCAAAATCTGTATTCAATTCTTATTTATCTCCTGACCTGCAACCCCACATCATCTATTGGCTATCTCCAATGAGGTGTCTCATTAAAATCTCAAACCCAAAATGTCATCAATGGAACTACTTAAACTTCTTCTGAAACCAAAACCTTTCCCTATCTACTTTCAAGTTCCTAGGTTGTCTCTATATGCATAGCAATATAACTATTCTTCTCAGGACCTCTCATTTGACAGAGAGAGAGAGAGAGAGAGAGAGAGAGAGAGAGAGAGAGAGAGATGAGCTTTCAAAATAAAGAACTTTAATGCATAACTATATGGCAGCCTGGAGTGATAAAACGAAAGTTGGCCTTGGATTGAAGGATATCTTAACTTTGAAATGCTGACTCTGAGACCCAGGGCAACTCAATTAACTTCTCAGTGTTCCTGATAGCTCTCTAAACCAATATAAGTTGTAGACCAGATACTGATTTATAAATATTAACAAAGAACTTTTTAACTTGAAAATGCATTATAAATATTAGCTACTATTATTCCTTATACCTGTGGTCACCAAAATAAGAAGTATATCACTAGGTTGGGTTGTGGCAAAACAATATTGACCCCAGGGTCTCTCTTCTTCAAGCACTGCTGATTTCTGGAGGAAAACACTATATCTATTTCAGGGAATGGGGAAGCATTTCTCTCATCTAGTTCCCTAGGCAGCCATTCTGGATATGTGAGGGTTTTTTAAGCTAGACTTCTCACACTGAGGAGGGAGACTTCTCACACTGAAGAGAGGGAGAGCAGTAGGTCTGAGAAATGAAAGAGGGCCACAAGCCCTACAGGTAAATATTTTAGATTGTAAACTACAAGACCTACAGGTAAATATTTTAGATTGTAAACTATGTTGGAGACATTCACCTGGCACTTGGGTTAGGTAGGAAAGAAAACACCCAGATCCAGAGAGAAACTTGCCACTGTAAGTTTTCCTTTTAAGGAAACAAGTACAAAAACAAATGAAAATATAAGAAAGGATGTTGATGGAGATTGTTCCTAATCTCTCTTTGAGACTGCATGCTTTTTTTTTTTTTTTGGAGGGGGACACTTCCTTTCAATCTTAGTGCAAACACTAAGTTGATTGTAAAATATGACTCTCTCTTTTCTCCTCTTTTCTTTGCCTTTTCTCAAATTTTTATTTGATCTAGTCAGAAGAACTTTTTGTCCTTGGTCAAAGGTTGGACTGGCTAAAAGGAATTTTACTGTTTGTGACGAGCTTTAGTAGTAGTAGTAGTAGCAGTACTAGTAATAGTAGCAACAGCAGCATCAGGAGCTATGACAGTAGTAGTAGTAGTAGTAGTAGTAGTAGTAGTAGTAGTAGTAGTAGTAGTAGTAGTAGTAGTAATAGTAGTAGTAGCAATGATGATAATGGTGGTAATAACAGTAACAACTTGTATTTATACAGAAGGTGTTTATAAAGTGATTTACTTACATTTCTTATTTGATTCTCAGAATAACCATGAGAAGCAAGCACAGTAGGTATGATTACAATTGAGGCAGCTTTGTGTCACAAGGGAGAATGGTGACTTTGGAATCAAATAAACCTGAGTTCAAACCCTGCCTCAGACACTTACTACTTGTGGGACACTGGGCAACTTATTTAATTGTTATCCATCTTAGTTTCCCCCTCTGTAAAATATGGATAACAATACTGCCAACCTCATGGTTGTAGAATAACAAATAATATAACTTTGCAAACCTTAAAGTCTTGTATGGGTCTTGATAATACTACTGTTGTTACTTATTATCCTCAAATGAAGAAAATTAAGTCCAGAGAGGTAAAATCATTTATATATGGTCAGACAGTAAATTTCGTAGGAAGGATCTGAATCCACATCTTCCTGCTTCCAAGTACATCACTATGTCTAAAACGTAGCTATGTTACTTTTAACATTATACAGAGGGCTGCTTTGCATAACGGGACTGAGTTCCTCCAGAAGCTGACAGACAAATCATTTACTAGGCAACCAGTGATGTCTTATAAGCAACAAGTATCATATCAGACATCATAAATTGAACAAATATCAATATTGTTTTTCCTACAAAGGTGAACAAAGATTTCAGAATGACAATGATAAAATGAGCAATGGGAAGGCTGAGGATAGATAAAGGATAATAAATTGGCTACCTGGCAGATGATTGGAAGAAACAGTTCCCAATTTTCATTCATTTTAACCAAAAGGGCTGTAAACAGTATTTTGTCAGGCTGATCTTGCCACTTATTGGAGACTGCTGCCAATCTGTGAATTGTACTCCATTCCAGCAGCTAGGAAAATTTTCCTGTGAGTTTTGAATATATGATAAGTACTGATCAACATGATTGCTAATTAGCAAGCCCCATTGGTGTCTGTCCCCTAGGTGTTGTTACACTGACAATGGAAGATATATAGTGTATGTATTGTGAAGCTGCCAACTTCTCTATGACCATATTGGGTACTCCCTATTAATTTAATAATATGATTTTCTCAATAGTAGAGTGGAGATTTGCACTTTATTCAGTGGATTTTAATCTATTCTGCTCTGAAATTATCTCTCTTCTCTGCCCAACTATATGAAAAGATGTATGTTCCTCTTTATTAAGATTTGTTGACAGACACGTAAAGTTGTGTGGAGTACAGAAGTTTTGAGTAGGAAGTGAAGTGCCATGACCCAAAGTACACATATCAGGATGTCAAAGTGTTGGAGCTGGGAAGCATTTTTATGTACAGTATAGCATACACACATATACTGTTAAAAATAGTCTTAAAATATATCCCTAAAAGTATGTGAATTAAAAAAAGTCACAGGAAAGGAAAATCAAGTTGATATTAAATACCTACCAGCTGCTTCCAATCTATAATACATATGCATGTGTATACATATATATATATATATATACAGAAATATATTATAGATTAATAGATACATTATGATTGATATATAGATACAATATGTCCCCTCCCCATATTGCTTACCTCAGTCTCCACTTTATTAGCAAAATGAGTCTCAAGAGAATGTCTGGCTACTTCTTCTCCAGGTTCTATGGATAAATGTGAAAGACTGAAGATTTTCTAATACTGCTAACATATATGTCTGACAGGAGTTGGAGAACAGTTTGGTAGAAAACAACTACTCCTTCCACCAAAGTCTAAGACATACTCTTCCACAAGTACAGTATCATATACACGCGTGTGTATGTATGCATATATATGTACCTATATATGTGTGTATGTATGCATAGGTGTGTGTATATGAGGTATCTCTTCTGGGCTTTAAGAGTGAAGCTCCTTGTAAAAGACTAAAACTTTCATTCCCTCCACCTCAAAGATGTCAAACTCATCAGAAATGACTTTTCCTCAGAATAGTTCCTTTGTCCTCCTTAACTCTTGAATAGATACATTGTTTATTACTAGGTCAGTTTCTCACATTTCCTGGTCTATGAGGAAGTATTATATTTCTTGTGGTATTGCTTTCTCTACTAACCTTGGAGACCTCTGGCCACACACACACACACACACACACACACACACACACATAAAGAAAAAAACGAAATGCATGTACGTACATTTCAATCTTGCTTTACACATGTGTTTACACATATATTATATATATATGCATGTGTGTATAATATATATATATACATATTTCAGTCTCTATACACACATGAATATATATACACATATATGCATATATATATTTCAATCTCAATGCATTTCATCCAGAAACTTGCATCATTTTATTCCTCTAACTTAATTTTAGCTTTTGATTCATTGATTTTATAATTCAATAAAAGAGGTAATCTCACCTGACAAAGCTATTCAAAGATATAATCTTATCAGTTACATTAACTGAGTTTGGGGATGAGTGTCAAACACACCTCTTACATCAGTAAGAATAACAATCACCATCTTCCATAGCAATATAGTTCAGTTCAAACCAACATTACTTCTAAGTCTCTTTATCTCTTTGGCCCTCAATAACCTTTCATAACCATTTTCTTCAATTTTCTGTAAAGCCTCATACAGTTGCAAATCCAGTGACCCTATAAACAGCATAATAAAATAGGAAGAGAGCTCTATTTGAAGAAAAAGGATCCAATTCAAGTTCTACCATTGACAGGCACTATCTCTGTGAGTTTAGGTATATCTCTACGCCTCTTTGGGATTCAGCTTCTTCAACTGTTAGATGCAAAGAGTAGACTAAATGACTTCAATGTCTGATCTCTATATCTATAAACTTATAATTTTATAGATGCATTTTAGAATTGGGAGAAAGATTTCATAGTCCATAGAGAGTTGGCTATAAAGTCAGCAAGATATAGGCTTTAATCCCACCTCTGCCACATACTGACTATGTGGCCCATGACGACATCTTAGTGATGGAGACAACTGTACTATAAATCACAGAGAAAATTCAGACTTGTGTTGATAGAAGGAGTTTCTTCTTCACAGAGTTACTTAAAACATGAAATCACAATTACGGTCCCTATTGTATTTTATTTCTAATTCATAGCCAAATACGGTCCCAATCCAACCTAAGATTTTATTCTGTACTCCAAGTTTTAGAGAGGCAGTCTATTCAACAAAACCACCAGATACAGCCTGATTTCTGAAGTATTTGCAAACCCTCTTCCCCTCCATGATATGGTCTGTCTATATATCTATGTTATTGAGATCACTTTCAGGAGACTCAAGTCCCCCACACAAGGGATCATCTCTAGGCCTGGGCCCAGAAGTATGTTGCTAGGCCCAGAGAAAGTGGAAAAAAATAGCAGTGCCTCCAGGCCCTGATACATGGTATGGTACATGGCTGTGAACACTATCAAAGGTAGACAATTGAATAGATAGTAGCATAGGTCTTAATGACCAGGCAGTGGTTCACCTTACACAAGTACTAGACACACTAGACAACATAGTGAGAAGTGGAATGAGTTCTAGTGTCACTAGTGCATTCCCCAGAAGAGTGGACATTGGCATGGGCAGCAACTCGGAAATCATCATTTCTATTTGCGTTTGACACCATTGGTTTAAGAGACTAAGACTTAAGTCACTGGTGTCACTTTCTAGGATGAATAACAACAGTAAAAATTCTGATTAAAAGTCAAGACCTTCTCCTTTACCAAGGGAGAAGTATACCTAAGTCAGAGGAAATCATGCTCAGCTGAGTAAATGCAGTATCCATGCAGAATATTCTTTCCATGTAATACCTAAATTAACTTCTTTTTGTTAACTACTAAATGATTTATTTCATTCTAATCCTATATTTAAAACATCAGACAACCATATGCTTCAGTGTATCTCTAGGGAAATGAAGAAACACCTCCACTGGTCTTGGTAGGCGTAAGAGACTGTAGCAGAATCTATTATCATTGGAAGTGCAAAAAAGAAAAGAAATAAAAAGAAAAGCAGGGATAGCAATCCTGATCTCCTCCCAGAACTCAATTCATCCAACTAAAAATAAAAAAGAACATAAGGAGATAAATAGAATACCAGAAAAGTTATATATGACAGACCTTTGGAGAAAACAGAATGGGAACAGAAAAGAATGTTTCTTTTTCTCAACAGCAAAATGGCACCTACACAAAACAAATTGGCCATGTATTAGGGCATAAAATACTCAAAATCAAATGTAGAAAGTCAGAAATAGTAGTTGTACTTTTCAGATGATAATGCAATAAAAATTACATTTAAGAAAGAGAAGAAGAAAGATTGATTAAAAATTACTTGAAACTAAATAATCTAACCCTAACTAATAAGTGAGTCAAAGAATAAATGGTAGAAACTACCAATAGTTTCATTAAAGAGAATGACAATGATACAATATTCTAAAACTTATGGGATGTGAACAAAGCAGTTCTTAGGGGAAATTTATTTCTCTAAATTCTTATATCAACAAAATAGAAAAAAGATCAAAACAACAAATTATGCATGCAACTAAAAGAAACTTGAAAAAGAACAAATTAAAAATACCCAATTGAGTACCGAATTGGAAATTCTGAAAATTAAAGGTGAGATTAATAAGACTGAAATTTTTTTAAAAAAGCTATTCAGCTAATAAATAAAACTAGGATCTGGTTTTATGAGGAAAAAAGGACAGATAAGACACTGGTTAATTTAAGCAAAAAAAAAAAAAAAAAAAAAAGGAAAGGAAAGGAAAGGAGAAAACCAAATATCCAGTAATGAAAAGGGTGAAATTACCACTGATAAGAAAAAAAAAATCAAAGCAATTATTAGAAAATATTTTGCCCAATTTTGTGCCAATAACTTTGACAACCTGAGTGAAATCAATGAATATTTATATAAATGTAAAATATCCATGTTAACAAATCAGGAAATAGAATGGCTAAATAACCTCATCTTTGAGAAAAAAAAAGAATAATCTATTAATGTAATTCCCTGGGACCAGATGGGTTCACAGGTAAGTTCTACAAAACATTTAAAGGACAATTAATTCCAAGTGAAGCAAGGATGTCCATTATCACCACAATTATTAAATATAGTACTAGAAATGTTAACTATAGCAATAAAAAAAGAAAAAGAAATTGAGGTAATTAGGATAGGCAATGAGGAAACAAAACTATCACTCTCTGCAGATGAGATGATAGTATACTTAGAGGACCCTAGAGAATCAACTAAAAAACTACTTGTTGCTCATCCTTCATTTTTGATGAGGACCAACAAAGTCAGAAGGGTGATATTATGACTTTCAAGTGAATTCAATTTAAGTGAAGCTGGGCTGTGCAAAGGTGTCAGTGTCACTCCTCCAAAATCATCAGACTCCAAGGGCAAGGCATAGATCTAGATGGCTGGCAGCAAAGGCACCAGCTGTAGTAGTAGATCCTGGCCTTTTTAAGCTAAAGTCTTTCCTACGTCTTAGTTTTGTTTTGTTTTGTTTTTCTGAGGCAACACCCATTCAGTGATTAAAGACTAAATAAGAATTGAGGCAAAAGACAGCCTAGTTCAAATTTCACTAAAGAATCAATCTGGGAAAGGAAGACTCTTGGATTTTCTGGCTAGAACAGGAACAATAGCTGTCTACACTCAAAGATTATGTAAGTTGGGGAAGAGCTGAGTGATTTTGATCGGTAAGTACAAAAATATAATTAGACCAAGGTAGCCTGTAATCTACAAAGAGGTTCACAGTCAAAAGATCCTTAAACTTGGATAGGGGGAAATGCTTCTTTACTTTCACTAACCTCTAAGTGAAATTTGGTATTTCCTTCAATTATGAATTTTAATAGATATAGATATTGTGAAAAGGGGTCCTTAGGCAATGGAGTTCAATAAACAAGTAAAAAAAAACCAAACAAATAAACAAAAAGAGTTTCAGAACCTCTGAGAAGAACGTATGCCAAAACCTGGGTTATCCTACATGAGAGAGGGAGCTACTTGGGCTATTGACAACTGCCTGTCTTAGGAGAAATATACAGCTTGACTGACACCAGTCCTCCCCCTCCAATAGTTCTAACAAATATGTTCTCCTTCTTACTCCCTAAGGCAAATCCTAAAATGAACTGACCTGGGGCAATTTAAGCTGTCTCAGGAGCAGGTTATCTTTGATAAATTTGTGACCTGGAACAACATTATCCTCTCCTCAGTTTTCTGGTCTGTGTTGCATATGTTGATGACTGCCTTTGTAAAGCTCTCTCATGCTTTATGTTCCAGATGTTTTACTCAAGGTTGATGCTCTATTCAGGTCACATAAACATCAAACATTCTACTTTGTATATTTCATGTTTTATTTATGGTTATTACTTTAGAGAGCATTCCTCCTCTCTTTCTGTTGAATCCCTGCCAGAATCTGTAAAATAACAAAATAGTGCAAACAGTAGCATTTGTAGTGAAAAATATCATTTTTTTTCCAGTGAGAACAGCGAACTGCCTAAAGTGAGTTTTTGGACTTGGCCTCAAGGTTCAATGTAAATACAAATATGAATGACTCAGTCTTTCATTGTCAAGATCTGTCTGATAGAAATTCCTGTCACTTCATCAGAGAGCATTAGGATACAATCCCTAGATAAAAGAAGTTGACACAAGTACCCCACTGATAACAGAAAATTAAATTTAGTAAGTAAAAAGATCACCCTTGTGTCCAGTGGATACCAACAGTAAATTTTTACAACTTACCAAGGCTGAAAATTAAAATAATGCTCAATTACACTTCCAGATAAACTTATCAGATAATGTTGCTTACATGAAATTTTTTAAATTACTCATTGATGATCCTAGATTCCCCATTTCTCATATCTGCAGTTTTAGAATATTAGCTCCATTTTAAAACACTTTCAATCTTGTTGAGTGGTCCTACAAAGTGAAATGGTAACTTTCTTTTTCTTTTCTTCCAGTGACAAGTTGTTTAATTGATTCAGGAAAAGAATAGATTTAGCCCTCTCTACTACTACCAGCAACCAATATTTTGTTACTGGAATATTTAGTTACTCCAAGATCTCTAGGCCACGGAATGCACAGATCTCTTCTTCCCATTTCTTCAAAAGACACATATGAGGATTTAAAAAAAAGATTTTATGATATTTATCATACCAAATATCATATCAAATCATACCAATATAAATATTTATCATACCAAATCAGTTTCTTAAAGTTTTGCGATTTCAAATAACTTAGATGATTTTTAAATGCCATGCAATTGATTTTAATAATTCTTTAAATGGACTGAGGGTGGAGCGAAGATGCCAGAATAAAAGAAGGAACTTGCTTGAGCTCTCCCCAAAACCCCTTGAAATACCTGTAAAAATAACTCTAAACAAATTCTAGAGCTACTGAATCCACAAAATGATGGAGTGAAACAAATCTTCAACCCAAGTGTAACAGCAAGCACCTAGCACACCCAGGATGGCCTGTTAGCACAGGTTCCTTGATCTGCTTTATTAAGGAAACACAGTATCAAAGGGGTTAACAATTCTTCTTTAATTAAACATATATGAGTCATTCACTAGTTCAGGGAAAAGGTCAACACCCTGAATGTGGAGAAAATACAAACAGAGCAAATACAAATAGAGAAAATAACACAAACATCCACAGATAGGTCTCCAACTGTCTGACAAACTAATAAAACCACTAAGATGCACCACTGGATGGGGTGAACCAACATCACCTGAGCAGTCTGGAGGACTCTTAACAAAAGACTACTCAGAGTCCCATCCAGGGATTTTCATAAGCAAGCCCCCAAAGCAAAATACTAATTGCCCAATATACGAATATTTTAAGTGGTAGGCTAAGAGTCACAACCCACATGATTCAGCACAGCTGTGAATTTTCAGTCAAGTGTTTTGAATTTAGCCTGAGTCTGAGGAAACTGAACTCCAAAAGAGAAAGAACAAAAATCCCACTTTGCTTGGGATTACATCAAGACAGCGTACAAGGTCTACAGGAAGGGTCCATAGTGGGCCTTGCCAGCACAGACTGGCCAGATCAGGCTCAGGGGAGTGAATCACTAGCAGCTGTGGAAATTTCCAGACTTCTCAATGAAAAAACACCAAAGATAACTTCACAGGTCAGTGTGAAATCTCTGTGGGACCTGGGGGAGAAAACAGCATGATCTAAACACAGTCCCAGGGTGGAGAAAGGAGTGTGGTCAGGACCCAGACCCAGGGCAGTGGCAGTGGCAACAGCTGCTTCCAAGCTCACAGAACAAACAAGGTGGGGGAATCTGAGCTGCTGATCAGAGAGCAATTACAGGGATCTCTTTGCTGGTGCTGAGGCAAGATTATCTAGTTTTCACCTGCCTGGTTCTGGATCTCAGACTTTTATGGAGGTCCTGGAGTGAGGAGGAGCACTGGCATGGCAGACCTTGTGGTAGTGGTGGAGAGGGAATCTTCCTCACAATTCAAAGGTTGAAAAGAGGATTAAACACCAGTCCTTTTATCATACAACCTTGGAAGAATGAAAAATTTATAGATCCCCAGAAATATCTCTGAAAACAGCCATGCAAAACCACTGAAGTGTGAGACAGTGCACTCTCTACTCTGAAAGCAGAGTTCTGCCTTAATAAAGGTCTCAAAAGGCAAGGATTTGGCTGGGAAAATGAGTAAATATAGAAAAAAAATGTCAGACTAAAGAATTTTACTTTGGTGACAAGGAAGATCAAAACATACAACCAGAAAAAGAAAACAAAATCAAATCACCTACATCCAAAGCTTCCAAGAAAAATGTGAATTGATCTCAAGCCATGGAAGAGCTCAAAAAAGATTTTGAAAAACAAGTAAGAGAAGTAGATGAAACATTGGGTAGAGAAATGATAATGATGCAAGAAAATCATGAAAATGAGTCAACAGCTTGCTAAAGGGGATGAAAATGCTGAAGAAAATAACATCTTTAAAAATAGACTAATCAAAAGGTCAGAAAATAGACTAATCAAAAGGTCAAAAGGGGTCCAAAAAGCCAATGAGGAGAAGAATGCTTTAAAAAGCAGGATTGACCAAAACAAAAGGAGATCCAAAATCTCAAAGAAGAAAATAATTCCTTAAAATTTAGAAACAAATGGAAACTAATGATTCTATAAGAACTCAAGGAATTATAAAGCAATACCAAAAGAATAAAAAATGGAAGGCAATGTAAAATGTCTCATTGCAAAAACAACTGATCTGAAAACTAGATCCAGGAGAGACAATTTAAAAATTATTGTACTACCTGAAGGCCATGATAAAAAAGAGTTGTAGGCATCATCTTTCAAGATATTATCAGGAAAAACTGCCCTGATATTCTAGCACCAGAGTGTAAAAAATATTGAAAGAATTCACTAATCACCTCCTGAAAGAGATTTCAAAAGATAAACTCTTAGAAATATTGTAGCCACATTCCCGATTTCCCAGGTTAAGGAGAAAATATTGCAAGCAGTCAGAAAGAAACAATTCAAGTACTGTGGAAACACAATTGGAATAACACAAGATTCAGCAGCTTCTACATTAACAGATTAGAGGGCCTGAAATGTGTTATTCTTGAGATCAAAGTAGCAAGGATTAAAACCAGGAGTCATCTACTCAGAAAAATATATATTATGTCAATGGGAAAAAATGGATATGCCATGAAATAGAGAGCTTTCAAGCATTCTCAATGAGAAGACCAGAGCTGAATAGAAAATCTGACTTTCAAATTCCAGATTCAAGAGAAGCATGAAAGGTAAACAGGAAAGAGAAATCATAAGAGGTTTATTAAGGTTGAACTACTTACATTACTACATGGAAAGATGATATTTGTAACTCATGACACCTTTCTCAGTATTAAGGTAGGTGGAGGAAATGTATACATATGTGTATGTATGTGTGTATATGTATACATACATATATGCATACATATATATATATACATAGATATTTATGTGTATATGTATGTCTATGTATGTGTGTGTATATATATATATATATATGTATACATATATATACAGAGAGAGAAAGACAAAAAGAGAGAGAACAGGATGAGTTGAATATGTAGGGTTAATATCTAAAGAATAGAACTAAGGGGTGAGAGAGGAATATAGTGAGAGAAAGAGAAAGGAAGAGGTAGAATGGAATAAATTATCTCACATAAAAGGGGCAAGAAAAAGCTTTTACCATGAATGGGGAGATAGAGAACATTAGGGGGCATGAGTTTTGGACTAAAGGAGGGAATTTCATACACACTCAATTGGGTATGGAAATCTATTTTATCTTACAAGAAAATAGAGGGGAAGGGGATAAGAGAGGGGGAATGATAGAAAGAGGGCAAATGAGGAGAGGGGTAATCAGAAGCAAACACTTTTGAGGTGGAAAAGGATCAAAGTAGATGATAGAGTAAATATGGGGCAGGCTAGGATGGAGGGAAATACAGTTAATTTTTCACAAATTGACTATTATGGAAGGCTTTTGTATGACACACACATCTACAACAAATTGCTTGTCTTTTCAGTGAGGTTGGGTAGGGAGGTAAGAAGGGGGAGAGTATGGAATTTTTAGGAAAGTTTTAAATGACAGTTTTAAAAACTAATGTTAAAAATCATTTTTACATACAACTGAAAAATAAGATATACAGGCAATGCAATATAGAAATCCACCTTGCCCTATGGGAACATAGAAGGGAAAGGGTTAATAGAAGGCAGAGGGGATGGAAGCTTCTGTGAAGGTATAATCAGAATGTACTTTGCTTTGAGATGGGGGAAGGGGAGATAAGGAAAAAATGTGGAACTCAAAATCTTGTGGAAGTGAATATTGAAAACTAATTAATAAAAATAATAATACTTAAATGTAGATGTATCTTTATGAAATATCTTAACTTCTGGGGGGGAAGTTATATGGTATTAGAAACAACATGGTGACTGTACTGAAGAATCTGACTATTTAAAGGTAAGATATTTAGCAAGAGTTGAAGGAAGGTTAAAGAGGCAGGGATTAAGAACTCTTAAGAAAATGCTTATACGGAGTCATGTTGCTTCATGATGGTGGAAACTTTACCAAAATACCTAACATCTTGGATTTTTACAACCAGAAATTGGTTTGTCCATTTCCTTTTCCATTGTGTACCCTTACAATTTTCTTCTTGACCTCATTTTACAATGAAATAAAATAAAGTTACTGTTGTATTTTGAGAGTTATTTTTTTATTTATCACATTTTGTTTTTATATAACTCACCTTTCCCAATTTATCCCTCCCTACTTTCTGCAAAGGCATTCCTCAAAAGAAAAAAAAGGAGGGGGGAAAGGAGAGAGAGAGAAGGAGAGACACAGACAGACAGACAAAATGAGATCAACAGAGATAGAAAATCATTGACAGTGAGGCACAGACAGACAAGGAGGGAGGAAAGTAAGGAGGGACGAAGAAAGAGCAGCAAAATCAACTTTGTTTAAAAAAAATTCTGACATTGTATACAGTGTTCCAAACCCATGATCACCTCGATGTCCAAGTCTTCACCATCCTTAAAAATTCCTCATATCTGTCAGTCTCCATCAGATATCACCTACAGATCTCCTTTTAAAGTTATTTTTTCTAAAAAGACATTTACACTTTGTATTCCCACTTCCATTCCACTCATTCTTTATCTCTGAAATGTGTCTTCTGATCTCATCATGCTACTGAAAGTTATGTCTTCAACGATACCAACGATTAATTGCCAAATCTAATGACCTTCCTTAATCCCCATCTTTCTTCAACTCTCTCTCTCTTTCTCTCTCTGTATACATATATATATATATGTATATATATGTATATATAATTTCTCGTATTCTCTACTTTGATCCTTTCCCACCTCAAAAATGTTTGCCCCTCTCCTCATTTGCCTTCTTTCTATCATTCCCCCTCTCTTATCCCCAGCCCCCTTACTTTCATGTAGGGTAAGATAGATTTACATAGCCAACTGAGTGTATGATATATATATATATATATATATATATATATATATATATATATATATATATATATATATATATATGATGTAGATATAGACACTACTGTTCTTTGCTGGTTCTCCTGTCACCACTCTTCAATTTCTTTCACTGATTCTTTTTCAAGATTGTACCAACTAACCATGAGTGTCCTTCAATTCACTACTTTGGGCCCTTTTCCTTTTTCTTCTTCTATACTGTTTCTTGATGCACTCCTAAGCTCTCATGGTTCAATAATTATCCCAATGAAAGTGATTCTCAGATTATTGTAACCTCATGTCATCCTAGACGAGGTGTAGGGAACCCTGGGGCCTCAAGGGCACATGTGGCCTTCTTGTTCCTCGAGTGCAACCTTTTTGGCTGAGTCCAAGTTTTACAGAACAAATTCTTTTATTAAGGGAATTTGCACTATGAAGTTTGTAATCAGTCAAAGGATCATAGGTGAGGACCCAGAGGATCACATGTGCCCTCGAGGTGGCAGATTCTCCATTCTTTTTCCTAGATTCTACTCTCTCTCATCACCAATGTCCAATTTGCTGCCAAATACTGTGAATTTTATCTTCTCAGCACTTTGGTTATATGTCCTCTTCTCTCCTCTGATACTGCCACCACCCTGATAAAAACTCCTATCACCTCACGCATGGATATTTGAAATAGTCTTCCACTTGCTATCTTTACTTTAAGTCTTTCTCTAGTCCAGTTCATCCTCTACTCATCTACCATTTGACCATGTTAATGTACACATTAACCCTGACTATGTCACCTGCTTCAATGAACGTCAGTTGCTCCCTATGACATCAAAAATCAAATATGAAATCCCTTGTTTAGTTTTTACTATCCTTCACAACCTAAACCCTGCCTGTCTTTCCACTATAATACCTCCACTTACTCTATAATTCAGTGATGCTAACCACCTTGCACAAAACAATCCATCTCCTGACTCTGACTTTCACTGACTCCTCCCCATGCCTTGAAATTCCTCGTCTCCAACTCCTGGATTTTCCTGCTCTCTTGAAATCTCAACTAAAATTCCATCTTATACAAGAAACTTTTTCTGGTACTCCTTGGATTCTAGTGATTTCCTCCTAAGATTTCCCCCAGTTTTTCTTGTTTATATTTTGTATGCAAGGGAACAGTGAATAGAGTCACTAACCTGAAGTCAAAAACACTCATCTTTCTAGGTTTAAATTTAGCTTCAGTTATTTACTAGCTGTGTCACCCTGGGCAAATCACTTAACCCTGTTTGCCTCAGTTTCTTGATCTGTAAAATGAGTTGGAGAAGAAAATAACAAACTATTTCAGTATCTCCGTCAAGAAAACTCCAAATGAGATTATGAAGTCAGTCACAACTGAACAATAATAACAGTAACAAAATAGGTTGTGTGTACATAATTATTTCCTCATTGTCTTCCCTATCAGATTATGAGCTCCTTGAAAAAGTGTCTGTTTTCCTTTATTTTGTATTCCCAAAAGCCTAACCCACTGTCTGACATGTAATGGTTGTTGTCCTTCTTTCTAGAAGAATACTTAAATTACATCACCATGATAAACTCAAGTTTCAATGTGTCTGACTATGGCTGATCATACCAATACGAGGGCTGAATACTCAACCACAAATTGGGCTCAGATAGTCCATGTGAACATTCGGGGTGGATACTCCAAATTTGGGCATGCTACTTTTAGTTTGTGCTGTCTTAATTCTGCTTTGCTCATACAACACAGCACCCTTTCTAATGTGGGCACATCATGATAAGCATGTGCCAGTGGCTCCCATGTCACACAATCAAATCCAAAGTTCTTTAGAGAGACCTTGAGAGGGTTGTTGTGTTTCTTCTTTTGACCACTATGTGATCGCTTGCCCCATGCAAGTTCTCCATAAAATAGTCTTTTTGGTAAACACACATTTTGCATTCAAACAACATAGCCAGCACATTGGCTCTCTGAAGAACAGTTTGAATGCTTGGCAGTTTAGCTGAAGTAAAGAACTCAGAGTATGGTAACTTATCCTGCCAGGTGATCTTCAGAATCTTCTTAAGACAGTTCAAATGGAGGTGGTTCAGTTTCCTGATGCTGGCAAACTGTCCATATTTCACAGGCACACAACAGTGAGATCAGCACAACGACTTTATAGACCTTCAGTTTGGTAGTCAGTCTAATACCTCTTCTCTCCCATACTTTTCTTCAGAGTCTCCCAAACATGGACCTAGCTCTGGCAATGTGTGCTTCAGACTCCTTGTCAATGTGTACATCTATGGAAAGTACACTGCAAAAGTAAGTGAATTTATCCACAGCAATCAAAACTTCTCCATTTGTTGTAACCCATGGTTCCATGGATGGATGGTGTGATGGTTCACCTGTGTTTTCTTGGTGTTAATTAGGCCAAAATTAGCACAGGCAGCAGAGAATTGATCCATACTTTGTTGCATTTAAGTTTCAGAGGCTGCATTGAGTGCACAATCCTTTGCAAACAGAAAATCTTTCACCAATACTCCCTCCACTTTGGTCTTGGCTTGTAATGTTTTTTAAATTGAAGAACTTACCATCAGTACAGTAGTTGACCTTGATGCTGTGTTCATCCTCACTTAGTCATCCTACTTACTACAGAGTAGCTTTTACATAGATAGTAAACTCAAAGATATAACAAAAACAAATGTACAATTTCTTCAATACCTTCATGGAAAACTTTCTTTGTAGTACCTCAATACCTTGGGAAGTGTCCCACCAAGTTCAGATGGGACAGATGGGAGCAACAAAACATAAATTCAGAAGAAGACAATGAAATCAAAGCAGTTACCTGTAAAGCCTCAAAATAAAATGTGAATTGATTGCAGGCCCTAGAAGAATTTTTTCAACCAAGTAAGAGAAATAGAGGGAAATATAGGAAAAGAACGAAAGTGATGAAAGACAATTATAAAAAAAAAAAGAATCAACAATTTGGTAAGAGGAACAAAAAATTCTGAAGAAAATGAAACCTTAACAAACTGAAAAAGCTAAATGGTAAAAAGAAGTGCAGAAATCACTGAAAAGAACCCCTTAAGCAGCAGAATTGACCAAATGGAAAAGGAGATACAAATGCTCACTATAGAAAATAATTCCTAAAAAATTAAAATTGGGAAAATGGATGCTAATGCCTCTGTGATATATAAAGAAACCAAAAAATCAAAAGAGTAGAAAATAAAAGAATGAAAAATCTCAATGGAAAAACAATTGACCTGGAAAATAGATCAAAGAGGTACTACTTACGCAGCTTTCAAGTTGTGGTAAAAACAAACAAACAAAAAGAAAAAATGGCTAGACAAGATATTTCAGTAAATTGTCTATGAAAACTGCCTTGATATTCTAGAACAAAAGGATAATATAAAAATGGAAAGAATTCACTAAACTTCCTGGAATAGATTCCAAAATGAAAACTCCCAGGGACATTGTAGCCAAATTTCAGAGCTCTCGGGCAGACAGAAAAGATTGGAAGCAGCCAGAGAGAAATAATTCAAATATAATGGAACCACAATCAGAATAACTCAATATTTTGCAGCTTCTACGTTAACATTTCAGAGGGCTTAGAATATGATATTCTGAGGGCAAAATGATATCATTACAAGCAAGAGTGATATCTCCTACCAAATGAAACTGAGTATAATCCTTTAGGAGAAAAAAAACATGGATATTTAATGAAATTGAGGACTTTTAATCATTCCTGATATGGGGGAGAGAACAAAGCTGAATTAAAAAACTGACTTTCAAATGCAAGACTGAAAAGAAACTTAAAATAGTAAAAAAAGAAAGAGAAATCATAAGAGATTCAATAAGGTTGAACATTCCTCCATGGTAAGATGACACTTGTACCTCCTAAGAACTTAATAATTATCAGGGCAGTTAAAAGGAGTATACATTGGTAGATGGCACAGGTATGGTTCAACTAAGATGAAATCACAGTCCCCTCCCTCAAAAATAAATTAAAGACTGAGAAACATGGATGCCTTAGGAGAAAGGCAAAGGAAGAGACAATATGGGGTAAATTATTTCATATAAAAATGTGCAAAAGAATTTTATCAATTTAGAAGAAAATAAGGGGGTGATGGGCAGTGTTTGAACCTTACTTTCATCAGAATTGGTTCAAAGAGAAGAAAAATACATACTGTGTTAGGAATAGAAATCTATATTATCCTAAAGAGAAGTTGAAGTGGAAGAGAAAAGGGAATTTTGATAGGGGAGAGGGCTAATTGGAGGAGGCAATGATCATAAGTAAAACACTTTTGGGGAGAGAAAGAGTAAAAAGATACAGAAAAAATTGGGAAAAAGTAAGATGGAGGGAAATATTTATTTAGTAAGCATTAACTGTGGATGTGAATCCATTCACAAAACATAAGCAGATAGCACGATGAATTAAAAACTAGAGTGTAATAACATATCATTTACAAGAAACACACTTTAAACAGAGACAAACAATGTAAAAGTAAGGGGTTAGAGCACAATCTGTTATGCTTTAGCTGAAGTAAAAAAGATAGGGTTAGCTATCATGATCTTAGATGAAGCAAAAGGAAAAACAGATCTAATGAAAAGAGCTTAGAAGAGAAACCACATTTTGTTAAAGGGACCATAGAAAATGAAGTAATATCAATACTAAACATATAAGCACAAACTACAGCATCCACGTTTAAAGAGAAAGGTAAATAAATTATGAGATACAATAGACAATAAAATTATATTAGTAGGGGGCTTCAACTTTATCCACTTGGAATTTGATAAATCTAACTGAAAAAAAGTAAGCAAAAGAGAAGTTAAGGAGATGAATGGAATTTTAGAAAAGTTAGATAGGATAAATTATGGAGAAAACTGAATGGGAACAGAGGAAAATATATATTTTTCTTGGTAGTACATGGTATCTACACACAAATTGGTCAGGTATAAGGGCATAAAATCACACAACCAAAATGCATAACATCAGAAATATTAAATGCATTCTTTTTACAGGTTATAATGCAATAAAATACATTTAATAAATCTTCATGGAAACAGATTGAAAATTAATTGGAAACTAAATATTCTAATCCTAAAGAATGAGGGTATCAAAGAACAAATCATAAAAGCAGTCAGTTTTCTTAAAAAATAATGATAGTGTGCTGGAATTGATGTTATGCAATCAAACTAGTTCTTAGGGAAATTTTACATTTTTATATACTTCCATTAATAAAATAGAGAAAGAACAGATCAATAAGCTAGAAAGAGAATAAATTTTTAATCTTCAATTAAATATCAAATTGAAAATCCCAAAAATCAAAAGAAAGATTAAAGAAATTGAAAGTAAGAAAATCATCAAACTAATAAAACTAAGGGATTGTTTTATGTAAAAGAAAACAATCAAATAGATAAACCACTGATTAACTTGATTTTAAAAAAAGAAAGAAAAAAACCAAATTACCATTATAAAAAATGAAAAGGCAGAATTCACCACCAATGAAATTAAAGCAATTATTAGCAGCGATTTTGCCTAATTATATTCCAATAAATCTAACAATTCAAGTGAAACACGCAAATATTTGCAAAAATATAAATTCCCCAGGTTAACTGAAGAGAAAGTACAATACTTGAAAAACCCTAGTTTAGAAAAAAGTGAGCAAGCCCTCAAAGAACTCCCTAAGGAAAAAATCCTCTGGACTAGATGAATTCACAAGTGAATTCTACCAAACATTTATGAAAAAACAATTAATTACAATACTATTTAAAGGGGGTGCAGCCAAGATGGAGGAGTAGAAAGACTCACGTATGCTAGCTCTGAACCCACAGCCCATATATTTCCTGCAAGAAGAACTCCCCACAAATTCTGGAGCACTGCAAGGCACACAGAAACACAGTGGAAAAGATTTCCATTCCAGAGAGCCCTGGAGAGTGGTCGCCAGCGGTCTGTTACACCCCAGAAAGCGGAGTCCACCCCTGAGCTGCCCTGGTCGCATGGCCGAGAGGAGCAGATCCGAGCAGGCTTCAGGGACGGAACCTCCAGCGGCGGGGAAGGTCCATCCACCCACAGACGCTACAGGTCAGTGAGAGAGACATCTGGGCCGGCTGAGAGGGAAGCGGGGTGTCTCCGTCACTCGGGCCGCCTCAGGAGGCAGCAGCAGAGGCAAGGGCAGAGGCAGTGGCACCCCCGGGACTCCCAGACCAGCAGGCAGAAGTTCAGGGCCATTATCCAAGGTCTCTGCATAAACCCCCTGAGGGAACTGAGCCTGGGAGATGGCCCTGCCCCCACCCGTCCCATTACTGAAGGTCTCTGCATAAAGCCCCTGAGGGAACTGAGCCTGGGAGGCAGCCCTGCCCCGACCCCAGCACCAGAACTTAAGCTCACATTGAATAGCAGCCGCACATGCCGCTGAGAGCCCATTTGAATCTCAGACCCCAAGCACTAGCTGAGCAGATCTAGGGAGGGGTGGAGAGGAATCTCAGAAGTCAAGTAACTGGCTGGGAAAATGCCCGGAAAAGGGAAGAAAAATAAGACCATAGAGAGCTACTTTGATGGGGTGCAGATGTTCCTGCTTTTCAATTCTGATGACAAGAAAATATTCTTACCATCAGGGAAAGACGCGGAGGCTGGGGCTTCTGTATCCCAGACATCCCAGGTGGATGTCTGGTGGGCTCAGGCCATGGAAGAGCTCAAAAAAAATTTTGAAAATCAAGTTAGACAGGTGAAGGAAAAACTGGGAAGATAAATGAGACAGATGCAAGAAAAGCATGAAAAACGGGTTAATACCTTGCTAAAGGAGACCCAAAAAAATGCTGAAGAAAATAACACCTTGAAAAATAGGCTCACTCAATTGGCAAAAGAGGTTCAAAAAACCAATGAGGAGAAGAATGCTTTCAAAAGCAGAATTAGCCAAATGGAAAAAGAGGTTCAAAAGCTCACTGAAGATAATAGTTCTCTCAAAATTAGAATGGAATAGATGGAGGCTAATGACTTTCTGAGAAACCAAGAAATCACCAAACAAAACCAAAGGAATGAAAAAATGGAATAGAATGTGAAATATCTCATTGGAAAAACAACTGACCTGGAAAATAGATCCAGGAGAGACAATTTTAAAATTATGGGACTACCTGAAAGCCATAATCAAAAAAAGAGCCTAGACATCATCTTCCATGAAATTATCGAGGAAACCTGCCCTGATATTCTACAACCAGAGGGCAAAATAAGTATTGAAAGAATCCATCGATCACCGCCTGAAAGAGATCCAAAAAGAGAAACTCCTAGGAACATTGTGGCCAAATTCCAGAATTTGCAGGTCAAGGAGAAAATCTTGTAAGCAGTTAGAAAGAAACAATTCCAGTACTGTGGAAATAAAATCAGGATAACTCAAGATCTAGCAGCTTCTACATTAAGGGATCGAAGGATGTGGAATAGGATATTCCAGAAGTCACAGGAACTAGAACTCAAACCAAAGAATTCAGGGGGAAATATGGTCTTTCAATGAAACAGAGGACTTTCAAGCATTCTTGATGAAAAGACCAGAGCTGAAAAGGAAATTTGACTTTCAGACACAAGAATGAGAAGAAGCATGCAAAAGTAAACAGCAAAGAGAAGTCATAAGGGACTTACCAAAGGTGAACTGTTTACATTCCTACATGGCAAGACAATATTTGTAACTCTTAAAACTTTTCAGTATGTGGGTAGTTGGTGGGACCACACACACACACACACACACACACATACACATGTGCATGCACACACACATACACACATGCAAGTGCAAACAGAAATAGAGAGCACAGAGTGAATTGAATAGGATGGGACCATATCTTGAAAGAAATTAAGGTAAATGGTGAGAGAGAGAAATGTAGTGGGAAGAGAGAGGGTGAAATGGAATGGGGTAAATTATATCTCATTCAAGAGGCAAGCAGGAGACTTTTTAGTGGAGGGGAAAAGAAGAGAGCTGAGAAAAAAAACAAGAAGTTTACCCTCATCACATTCGACTAAAGGAAGGAATAAAATGCACACGCATTTTGGTATGAAAACCTATCTTACAATACAGGAAATGGGGGGAGAAGGAGATAAGCAAGGGAGGGGATGATGGAAGGGAAGGCAATGGGAGGAGGGAGCAATTTGCAGTCAACACTCTTGGGGAGGGACAGGATCAAAAGACAGAATAGAAACAATGGGGGGCAGGATAGGATGGAGGGAAATACAGTTAGTCTTACACAACACGACTATTATCGAAGTCATTTGCAAAACTATACAGATAGGGCCTATATTGAATTGCCTGCCTTCCCAGAGGGAATGGGTGGGGAGGGAGGGATGGGGAGAAGTTGGAACTCAAAGTTTTAGGAACAACTGTTTAGTATCGTTCTTGCTACTAGGAAATAAGAAATACAGTTAATGGGGAATAAAAAGTCATCTGGCCCTACAGGACAAAAGAGAAGATGGGGAGAAGAGAAGGGAGGGATGATAGAAGAGAGGGCAGATTGGTGATAGGGAAAATTAGATTGCTCAGTGTATTGGGGTGTGGGGAGGGAATAAAAGGGGAGGAAATTTGGAACCCAACATTTTGTGAAAATGAACGTAAAAAGTTAAGTAAATAAATTTTTATTCCAAAAAAAAAAAAATACTATTTAAACCAGTTGGAAAAATAGGCAAAGGAGTAATACCAAATTCCTTTTAGGAGACAAACGGGGTGTTCATACCAAAATCAGGAACAGCAAAAACAGAGAAAGAAAATTTTAGAACAATTTCTCTAATAAATAGTGGTGCCAATAATTTAAATAAAACAGTAGCAAGGAGATTAATGATATATTACAAAGATCATGCAGTATGACAAGGTTGGATTCATACAAGGAATACAGGGACAGTTCTAAATTAGAAAAATGATCAGTTTAATTGAATATATCAATAATAAAAACAACAAAAACCTATAACTAACCCCAACAGATGCAGAAAAGGCTTTTGACAAAATACAACACTCATCTCTATAAAAACACTAGAAATGATTGAAATAAATGGAACCTTCCTTAAAATGTGAAGAAATACCTATCTAAAACCAAGAGAAAAAATCATCTATATTGGAGATTAGCTAGAAACCTTCCAAATAAGATCAGTGGTAAAGCAGGAATGTCCATTATCACTGCTATTATTCAATATTGTATTAGAAATGCTAACTATAGCATTAAGACAAAAAAACTGAAAAAAGAGCAAGCAATAAAGAACCAAAACTACCACTCTGCAGGTGATAGATATGATGGCATATTTAGAGAATCCTAGAGAATCAACTGAAAAAAATATTTGAAATAATTGACAACTTTAGTACCATACAGAATAATAGTGGTGATAATGGACATCCTAGTTTAACTCCTGATCTTTTTTGGAATGCATCTAAAATTATCTCCATTGCATGTAACCCTTGCTGAAGGTTCTAGGTAGATATTGCTTATTATTTTATAAAATGTTCCCTTTATCCCTATGCTCCCCAGTGTTTTCAATAGGAATGGATGCAGTATTTTGTCAAAAGTTTTTTTGCATGTACTGAGATAAACATGTGATTTCTAATAAATTTCCTAATATTTAACCAGCCCTGCATTCCTGGTAAAAAATCCTACTTGATCATAATGCATTATTCTTGTGTCTGTTATCATCAATATAATTCAATATGGTACTAAAAATGTTAGTTGTAGCAATAAGAGAAGAAAAAGAAATTGAGGCAATTGGAATAAGCAAAGAAGAAACTAAGTTATCACTCTTTGCAGATGATATAATGATATATTTAGAGAATCCCAGAGATACAACTTCTTGAAATAATAAACAACTTTGGCAAAGTTTCAGTGTACAAAATAAATCCACAGAAATCTTCTACATTTCTATATATTACTAACAAAGTCCAACAGCAAGACACAGAAAGAGAAATCCCATTTAAAGCTAGGATAGACGCTGTAAAATATTTAGGAATCTCCCCACCAAAACAAATCCAGGGAGATATATGTATGAACATGATTACTAAATATTTTTCGCAGAAATAAAATCAGATCTAAGTGAGTGGAAAATCATCAGTTGGTCATGGGTAGGCTGATCTAATATAACAAAAATGACAATTCTAATTAAATTATTTTACTTATTCAGTGTCATACCAATCAAACTATCAGATAATTATTTTCTAAGGCTAGAAATGTAATATCAAGAGAGGGCGGAGCCAAGATGGGGGAGTAGAAGGACGCATGTTTACGAGCTCCAAAACCAAAGTCCATAGAATTAATGTAAAAAGAGACCCCCATAACTTCTGGGTCAATACAAGGTGTGCAGAAATGGAGTGGAAGAGATTTCCGTTCCAGGGAGCCCTGGAGACCCATCCCCAGGGTCCGTCGCACCCCGGAAAGTGGACCTTACCCCCAGCGCTGCCCTGGCCGTGGTCCAAGAGAAGCTGATTTGAGCAGGCTTCAGAGAAGGAAGCTCTGGCAGCCAGGAAAGTCCCTCCGCCCACAGAAGCTACAGGTCAGTGAGAGAGAAGGCCGGGCTGGAGGAGGGGAGTGGAGCATCTCCGTGACTCGGGCCCACTCAGGAGGAAGCAGCGGCGTCAGAGACGGGGGCAGGAAGCTGCGGAGGCAGAGGTGTGGGCGGGGGCTGAGGCGGCAGCGGCCCGGAACTCAGGAATCCCCCAGCAGCAGGCAGGATCTTCATTACGAAAGATTCCTGCATAAAACCTGAGGGAGCTGAGCCTGGGAGACGGCCCTGCCCCCACCCCGCTCTATTACTGAAGGCCTCTCCATAAAGCCCCTGAGGGAACTGAGCATGGGAGGCGGGCCCCCCCACCCTGCCCCCACCCGCTCCATTCCTGAAAGTCTCTGCATAAAGCCCCTGAGGGAACTGAGTCTGGGAGATGGCCCTGCCTCCACCCCAGTGCCAGAACTAAAGCTTGCCGCGGAAAGCCCATTTAAATCTCAGAGGCCAAGCACTAGCTGGGCGGATCCAGGCGGGGGTGGAAAAGAATCTCAGAAGTCAAGTAACTGGCTGGGAAAATGCCTAGAAAAGGGAAGAAAAATAAGACTTTAGAGAGTTTTTTCCAACAAATGCAAATGATCCCAACCTTCGGATCTGATGACGAGGACGTATCCTTGCCATCAGGGAAAGACGTGGAGGGCGGGGCCTCAGTACCCCAGACACCCCAGGGGGGTGGCGGGTGGGCTCAGGCCTTGGAAGAGCTCAAAAAGGATTTTGAAAAGCAAGTTAGACAGGTGGAGGAAAAACTGGGAAGAGAAATGACAGAGATGCAAGAAAAGTATGAAAAACGGCTCAATACCTTGGTAAAGGAGACCCAAAAAAATGCTGAGGAAATTAACACCTTGAAAAATAGGCTCACTCAATTGGCAAAGGAGGTTCAAAAAGCCAATGAGGAGAAGAATGCTTTCAAAAGCAGAATGAGCCAAATGGAAAAAGAGGCTCAAAAGCTCACTGAATTTAATAGTTCTATCAAAATTAGAATGGAACAGATGGAGTCTAATGACTTTATGAGAAACCAAGAAATCACCAAACAAAACCAAAAGAACGAAAAAATGGAAGAGAATGTGAAATATCTCATGGGAAAAACAACTGACCTGGAAAATAGATCCAGGAGAGACAATTTAAAAATTATGGGACTACATGAAAGCCATGATCAAAAAAAGAGCCTCGACATCATCTTCCATGAAATTATCAAGGAAAACTGCCCTGACATTCTAGATCCAGAGGGCAAAATAAGTATTGAAAGAATCCATCGATCACCACCTGAAAGAGATCCAAAAAGAGAAACTCCTAGGAACATTGTGGCCAAATGCCAGAACTCCCAGCTCAAGGAAAAAATCTTGCAAGCAGCTAGAAAGAAACAATTCCAGTACTGTGGAAATACAATCAGGATAACCCAAGATCTAGCAGCTTCTACATTAAGGGATCAAAGGGCGTGGAATAGGATATTCCAGAAGGCAAAGGAACTAGGACTCAAACCAAGAATCACCTACCCAGCTAAACTGAGTATAATACTTCAAGGGAAAATATGATCTTTCAATGAAACAGAGGACTTTCAAGCATTCTTAATGAAAAGACCAGAGCTGAAAAGAAAATTTGACTTTCAAACACAAGAATGAGAAGAAGCATGAAAAAGGAAACAGCAAAGAGAAGTCTTAAGGGACTTACCAGAAGTGATCTGTTTACATTCATACAGGGAAAGACGATATTTCTAACTCTTAAAACTTTTCAGTATCTGGGTAGTTGGTGGGACCACACATACACATGTACACGCATGCACACACATACACACATGCACACACATACAGAGATAGAGAGCACAGATTGAACTGAAAGGATGGGACTATACCTTAAAAGAAATTAAGGTAAATGGTGAGAGAGAAATGTAGTGGGAGGAAAGAGGGGGAAATGGAAGGGGGGTAACTATATGTCATTTAAGAGGCAGGTAGGATTTTTTCTTAGTGGAGGGAAAAAGAGGAGAGCTGAGAAAAAATAAAAAAACAAGAAGTTTACCCTCATCACATTTGACTAAACGAAGGAGTGAAATACACACTCATTTTGGTATGAAAACCTATCTTACAGTATAAGAAAGTGGGGGAGAAGGAGATATTGCAAGGGGGGGATGATGGAAGGGAGGGCAAAGGGAGGAGGGAGCAATTTGAAGTCAACACTTGCGGAGGGACAGGATCAAAAGACAGAAGAGAAACAATGAGGGGCAGGTTAGGAGGGATGGTAATCCAGTTAGTCTTACACAACACGACTATCAGGGAGGTCATTTGCAAAACTACACAGATATGGCCTATATTGAATTGTCTGCCATCCCAAAAGGAATGGGTGGGGAGGGAGGGATGGGGAGAATTTGGAACTCAAAGTTTTAGGAACAACTGTTTAGTATTGTTGTTGCAACTAGGAAAGAAGACATACAGTTAAGGAGGAATAGAAAGTTATCTGGCCCTACAGGAGAAAAGAGAAGATGGAGACAAGAGAAGGGAGGGATGACAGAAGAGAGGGCAGATTGGAGATAGGGAAAATTAGATTGCTTGGAGGATTGGGGTGGGGAGGGGATAAAAGGGGAGAAAATTTGGAACCCAAAAATTTGTGAAAATGAATGTAAAAAATTAAATAAATAAATAAAAATTTAAAAAAAAGAAAAAAAAGAAATGTAATATCAAAATTCATCTGGAATAACCAAAGGTACAGAATATCAAGGGAACTAATGGAAAAAAATGCTAGGGAAGGTGGACTATCTCTACCAGATCTCAAATTGTATTATAAAGCAGCAATTATCAAAACTACTTGGCACTGGCTAAGAAACAGAGGGTAGACCAGTGGAATATGTTAGGTACTGAACAGACAGTAGTCAATGTATATAGCAATCTACTGTGGATAAACACAAGGACCCCAGCTTCTGGGATAAGAACTCATTTTTTGACAAAAGTTGCTAGGAAAACTGTATGACAGTGTATGTCTAGGCATAGAACAATACCTGACACCATGCACAAGAATAAAGTCCAAATGGGTACATGATCTACGTATAAAGATTGATGCCATAAGTAAATTAGTAGAGCAAGGAATAGTGTGTTTATCAGATTTATGGAGAAGAGATAAATTTTTGACTAATGAGATAGAAAGCATTATGAAGTACACAATGGATAGTTTTGATTACATTAACCTGAAAAGTTTTTGCACAACTAAACCCTATTCAACCAAGATTAGGATGGAACCAGAAAATTGGGAAAGAATTTTTGCAACTAGTGTCTCTGATAAAGGTCTAATTTCTAAAATATATAGAGAACTGAGTCAAGTGTACAAGAATAGAAGTCATTCCCCAATTGATAAATGGTCAAAGAATATGAACAGGCAGGTTTCATAGAAAATAATTAAAGTTGTCTATAGTTATATGAAAAAATGCTCCAAATAACTATTGATTAAAGAGATGCAAATCAAAACGACTCTGAGATACCACATCACACCTATCAGATTGACTAACATGACAAAAGAGGAAGCTGATAAATGTTGGAGAAGATGTGGGAGAGTTGGAACATGAAGTCATTGGTGGAGATGTGAGCTGGTGCAACCATTCTGGAGAGCATTTTGGAGCTGTGCCCAAAGGGCTACAAAAATGTCCATACTCTTTGACCCAGCAATACCACTTCTAGGACTGTATCCCCAAGAGATCATAAAAATTGGAAAGGGTCCCACTTGTACAAAAATATTTATGGCAGTTCTCTGTGGTGACCAAAAACTGGAAATCAAGGGGATGGCCATCAATTGGGGAATGATTGAATAAATTGTGGTATATGAATGTAATGGAATACTATTATGATATAAGAAATGATGAACAGGAAGACTTCAGAGAGGCCTGGAAAGACTTATGTGAGCTGTTGCTGAGTGAAAGGAGCAGAACCAGGATAACTTTGTACATAGCAACAACCACAGTGTGTAAGGAATTTTTCTGGTAGACTTGGAACTTCATTGTAATGCAAGGACTTAAATAATTCCCCCCTACCTCCTCAATCCCTCCCTGAGACAGCATACAGTTTTATATAGGTTCTCCACATACATTCCTATTAAATGTATTTTCACCTTAGTCATGTTGCATAGAAGAATTAAAATGAATGGGAGAAATCATGAAACAAACCAAAATTTAATACAAAAGAAAATGATCTGCTTTATTCTGGGATTGAATTCCATAGTGGAATTCCTTGCACGTGAAAGGTATTTTGCCTTAAGAGAGCATTGGGAATTATTTAAGTCTAGTTATATTTACTATCACCATAATGATTTGGCTAACATAGCATTAAGTCTATAAATTAATCTAGATTTGGGGCAGTGGCTCGACCATTGTATTTGGAATCAGAAAGATTCATTTCTTGAGTTCATATCTGGCCTCAGACAGTTGCTAGGTTGTGACCCTGAGCAAGTCACTTAACCCTATTTGCCCCAATTTCTCATTTATAAAATGAGTTGGGGAAGGAAATGGCAAAGCACTCCGGTATCTTTGCAAGAAAACCTCTGATGGGGTCACAAAGAATTGGACAAGACTGAATTGACTGAACAACAATAATCATGTAATCTTGGTAGATTATAGTATCATCATTTTTGTTGTATTGGCAAAACCAAAGCATAGGAATTGATTGCATAATTATTCATATTTTCTTTCCTTTACACTAAGAATATTTTGTAATTATATGTATATCAATCATGTGTATTGATAGACAATTTAACTATGTATACCATCAAACACTAATACACACAATTTATATATACATATGTATTTCTGCACATTGTGAAAAAGTTTCTTTAATTATGATTTTCCTAAGTTTTTATTAACCTTATATAGAAATACTGATTTTGGGGAGGGACTGTGTGGATTTATTTTGTATCTTACAACATTATAGAATCTATTAGATATTTCATTTAGTTTCTTTTCTAATTTCCTGGGATTTTTCAGTTACCATAGTATCTGCAAATAAGGAAAATCGTATTTTCATTCTGATCTGATGCTATCATGAATACTTCTACAAATATATAAAATAATGACAAGGAGAGAAGATATAGTTTTAAAACTCCTATTAGTACACGGAAAGCTTCAGTGTTCATCCATGGCAAATCATGGAAATTCTTAGTTTTGAATGTCTGCTTTTCACTATATTAAACAAAAATCCTCACATTTATATTCAATTTAGATTCTTTTTAAGCAAGAATGATTACTATGTTTTGTCAAAGGTTTTTTTCTTCATCTATAGAAATAATATCAATTTTATTGCCTTTATTCCTTATTTAATTAGTAGTTTTATTTTCCCTTAATGTTTAAACATTTTTTGCATCACCATCATTAATGCAACTTGATCATAGCATATCACTTTCTGCAAATATTGCTGTAGTCTCATGACAAAGATTTTTAAATCATTTTTATTTTTTAAATAAATGTATCAATATTCATTAGTGAAATCCATCTATGTTCTATTCTCCTCTTCCTAGCTGGGAAAGTAAAATCATATTTGTTTTGTCAAAAGTAATTTGGTAGAGTGCTTTCTATATTTTTAAATGATTTTGTAGCATATGTATTAACTGCTCTTTACATGTTCTATAGCATTCATTGGAAATTCATTTAGTCCATATTCTGTACCTACAACCATTTTCAGCAATTTATTATGATTTTCTGAATTAATTTTTATGAGATTAAGGTGTTTAACATCTGTATTACTTGTTTTGTTAATTGAGGTAATCTGAATTTTTATAATAATTCAACTTCATTTTTATCATTTATCCAAGTAGCAATGTCCACCTCTTTGTGACCTCATTTGAGGTTTTCTTGGCAAAGTTACTGGACTGGTTTGCCATTTTATTCTCATATGAGGAAGTGAGGCAAATAGGGTAAAGTGATTGGCCCAGGGTCACACAAATGGTAAGCGTCTGAAGCTGGATTTGAACTTAGGTCTTCTTGACTCCAGACCTAGTGATGTATTCACTAAGCCCCCTTACTTCCCCCAATCACGTGTTATCTTATTGGATACTTACAGTAATCCTGTGAAGTAGATGCTAAAATCATCACCATTTATAGATGAAGAAACCAAGGCTGAGAAAAGCTAAGTGACTTGACTAAGTTCACATGGCTAGTTCATCTCTGAGGCTGGATTTGAATTCAGGTCTTCCTGTCTCCAAGTGCACTATGTACCTAACAGTGGTCTCCCTAGTTCCTTTCTGTTTGCCGTTCCCAAACTCCCAATTGATTATTCCTTTCAATGCAGCCTCAGATTAAAGTGTATCCCTTGCATATATGACAATGAGTCTCTCTGATTTCGGGACTGCTGATCTATCCACCATACCACCAAGCTGACCCAACAACCTAATTTTACAGATGATTAAAGAACCTTTCCTAGACTCTCTAACTTTCTGTGGCTATGTCTGATCTGGCTTAATCCAATCCTGCCTCTCTGCCCTTGCTACATTTAATCTCAGGACAAAAAGACTGGGTTTATACTGGGAGAATGTGACCACTTTGACTCTTCACTAAATTTGTGTTACTTCTGTTGAAACTCAAACAAGAAACTAAAATAGTCAAAAGACAACCTGTGACAGTACAATTACCAGGGAAGAGGTTAGAAATGAACAAGCTTCCCTGAATGTATTTACCAAGAGCTCTGAAAAAAAAAGGTGTGGGAGGTGGGGGAAAGAAAAAATCATAACAAAATTGAGGTACCTGATGTTTTCAGTTCCATAGTGTTCAAAGACTAAGACTAGGAATACAAATGGAGCGGTTACAAGCAGTCATTCCCTGTGTGTCTATTGTGGCAATACACGCTGGTAAGGTTTTCTTGCTATTTTGTTCAGTCCATCATTCTCTCTATAACTGAAATATGTCACTTTACCTACTTAGACAACCATATCTCCAGTCTCATTCTCTACCCTGTCTTCTTTCATGGTTTCCATTTCTCTACTTAGGATATAATATTTTTATTTCCTCTCTGCCACCTTCTTTGTATAGATTGTTTTGGTCTTTAAACCATCATATCCTATTAGAAGGGGCAAATGCCCCATGGCTTTTGCTCCCTCTTCCATTCCACACACATCATTTTTTTCTCTCCCATACTATATCTAACATTGATTTGGCACAATATATTGAAGAAATAATCAGAGGCCAGACAATTGAAGAGTTCAAAGGAAACTTGCAACTATCTGTTCCAAATCATAGCCCCCAAATATTCTTCACTGGAGGAAGAATCTAGTTTTGTTTAAAGACTTCCACGAAGAAGGAATTCATAAACCTTTGAGGCAGTGAAATATATTTATATCTATCTATCTATCTATCTATCTATCTATCTGTGTGTGTATCCTGAGGTGAAATATTTATTGATTAATTGATTGAAATATTTAAAGATCACTTTCATTCTCTAGTCCTTGAGTCATATCTTCCACAAGTTAAAGATCCTCAGTCAATTAAATGCTCCATATATGACATCACCTCAAGACATTTTACCATCCTAGTTGTGCTCCAATGTCTTTCTGAAACTGTGATGCTTAGAAATGAACATTATACTCCAAGTAGGGTCTGATAAGAATAGAATGTGGAAGGGCAATCACTTCTTTATTCCTGAAAGCTATATTTTTCTAAACTCTGTAAAAATGGCTTTAATTTTTTGCGGTGTCATATGACACAACTAAGTGGTGCAATGGATAGAGTACAGGGACTAAAGTCAGGAAAACTCATCTTCATGAGTTAATATCTCACCTCAGACATTTTCTAGTGGTGTGACCCTGGACAAGTCACTTAACCATTTTGCCTCAGTTTCATCATCTTTAAGTGATCTGGAGAAAAAAGTGGCAATACACTCTAGTGGCTTTGCCAGGATAATGTCAAATGCAGTCAGAGTTGGATATGATTCAAAAATAACTGAACAATGACAAAAACTCATAATAAGTTTGCAGTTTGCTAAAACTGCCAGATATTTCTCATTGAACTGCAATAAGTAAATGTCTCCTATCTTGAATATGTGAAATTGATTTTGTGAAACCAAGAGAAAAACTTTACCTTTAGCCCTGTCAAGTATCATCTTATTTGGTTCCACTCAAGTCTTTAGTCTGCAAAGGTTTTTTCTCACATAGTTCATTAGTGCTCCCTAGTGATTTATTGTGGTCTTCAAACATGATGAGAATTCAGTTGAGTCTTTATTGAAGTCATTGATAAAAATGTTAGAGAATCTCTCTGTTCCTGATCTATAAGAGACACGCACAGAGGCATTCTTTATGTCTGACCATCCAATCATTTAGATGAAATAACATGCATTGCCATTATTTGAATTTTTATTTTTACTATTTAAAATTATTCAATTAAAATATTCTCCTTCACTTCATACTCTCCCAAAATTCATCAAGAATAAAAAATATACCCATTACTGGTTGTTGTCCTTCATTACCAAAGAGGACCATAATGATATCAATATATTATAGGCAAGTCACAGTGAATCCCACTGTGGCTGATCAGACTAATATGACCTCTACCATAATTCCCGCACAAATATTCTATGTGAACATTCGTAGTATATTCTCTAAATTTGCTCATCTCATGTTTCTTTTGAGCTACTTCAGTTTTGCCCATTATAAATACGAAGTCATGGAAAACATATTTCCACTTTAGCCATGGTGCCCTCCCCCACCAAAAAGTGAAAAATATATACTTCAGTCTTCAATCTGAACACAAAAATTCTGTCTCTGAAGATAGCATTTTACATCATCAGTTCTTTGCAACTGTCTTGAATCATTGCATTGATATGAGTAGCTAAGTCTTTCACAGTGATTATTGTTAAAATATTGTTGATATTTTGCATGATGCTTTCTTATTTATGCTAATTTCACTTTGAATCAGTTTCAAGATTTTTCTGAAACCATATCCATCATTATTTCTAACAGCATAATAATATTCCATCACAAGCATATGCCAGAACTCTTTCAGTCATTCTTCAATTGACAGGTGTCCCTTCAGTTTCCCATTCCTTGCCACCACAAGAACCTGCTGCATATATACATATATATATATATATATATATATATATATATATATACATTCATACATATGTATATGGGTGTTTGTATGTGTGTATATGTATGTGTGTATGTACGTATTCCTTTTCTTTCTCCTTTATCTTTAATCTCATTGGAGTACAATCCTAGTGGCAGGATTACTGAATCAAAAGGTAAACAATGTTTTATAGCACTTTGGGCATAATTTCAAATTGTTTTTCAAAATAGTTGAATCAGTTCATAGCTCTTCCTTTCCTCCAACATTTTATGATTTCTTTTTATCCATCATCTAAACCAATCAGAATGATGTTAAATGTTGCCTCCGAGTTATTTTAATTTTCATTTATTTGCTTTCAGTGATTTAGAGCATTTTTATATGATGATCGATAACTTTGACTTCATTTTCTGAAAACTGACAATTTATATCATTTGATCACTTGTTATCTGGGGAATGGGCCTTATGTTTTATAAATTTGTTTTAGATCCCCATCCCCCGGTTTTCTACTTTCCTAATTTTGGCTACATTGATTTTGTTAGCACAAAAACTTTTTTTTTTTAATTTTATGTAATCAAAACAATCCTTTTTACATCCAATTATCCTCTCTCTTATTTAGTTGTGAACTCTTATTCCCTTACTCATGACAGGTGTATCTGACAGAACTTTTCCCTTATGCTCCCCTAATTTGCTTATATCATCATTTATGTCTAAACCATGTTCATTTTGAATTTATCATGACATACAGTGTGGGAAGTTGGCCTAATTTTACATCTAGTTTCTGCCAGACTACTTTCCAGTTTTCCCAGTAGTTTT
The DNA here is from genome assembly GCA_023548195.1 of Bettongia penicillata ogilbyi. Lineage (NCBI taxonomy): Eukaryota > Metazoa > Chordata > Mammalia > Diprotodontia > Potoroidae > Bettongia > Bettongia penicillata. The sequence continues at coordinate 975,691 of JAJHZJ010000413.1, forward strand.
TCTTAAAGAGTGAGTTGTTGCCCCAGTAGCTTAGATCTTTGGATTTATCAAACACTAGATTATTGTGGCCATTTACTTCTGTGTTTTGCATACTTAATCTATTCCTTTAAACAATCACTGCATTTCTTATCTAGCACCTGACTATTTTTTTTGGTGGTTATCACTTTGTAATATATTCAGACCTGGTACTACTGTTAAGCTATCTGCCTTCACTTTTTTATTGATTCCCTTGATATTCTTGACCTTTTGCTATTCCAAATGAATTGTGTCATTTTTTTCTAGCTCCATAAAACAATTATTTGTTAGATTAATTGGGATTACTATGAATAACTAATTGAGGAAGAATTGTCATTTTTATTACATAGATTTAGTTTGTTCATGGACAATTAATATTTCTCTAATTGTTCAGATCTGTCCATATTTGTGTGAAAAGTGATTTTTAATTTTATTCATATAGTTCCCATGTTTTTCTTGGCAGGTAGACACCAACATACTTTATATTGATAGCAATTATTTTAAATGAATCTTCTCTTCCCATCTCTTCCTGATGAATTTTATTGGTGTATAAAGTAGTGATGATGATTTGTGTGGGTTTATTTTATATCCTGCAACCTTTCTAAAGGTGTTAATTATTTTGAATAGATTTTTTAGTAGATGCTTAAAGATTCTGTTGGAATACCACCAGATTCCTAGTCCTTCAGTTTCTTTTTCTTGTCTTATTGATTTTGTTAGCATTTCTATTACAATATTGAATAATCATAGTGATAATGCAAATCCTTGTTTGACCCCTGATCTTATTGAAAGGTTTCTGGTTCATTCCTATCAGAGATAATGCTTGTTCGTAGTTTTAGATAGATAATAATATTTTATGAAAAGCTGCATTCTTTGCATTTTATTGCTTTTAATAAGAATGGTTACTGCATTTTTGTCAAAAGAAATTCATCTGTTGATAAAATTATATGATTTTTCTTGTGGTTTTGGTTTTTGTTTTTGTCATTGTTTTTGATGTGGTCATTATTCTTATAGTTTTTTCCAATGTTGAACCAGCCCTGCCTTCCTGGTATAAATCCACCTTGTTATAGTCTATGACCATTGTGATACATGACTAAAATCTCTTTGCAGATATTTTATTTAGACATTTTTGCATCAATACTGATTAAGGAAATTGGCCCATAATTTGTTCTCTGTTTTAGTTCACTGTCATTTAGATATCAAAACTATATTTGTGTCATAAAAGGCATTTGGAAAGATTCTTCTACCTATTATTTTTCTAAAACTTTATATAGAATTGGAATTAATTGTTGCTTCAGTGTTTTGTGGAAGTCACTTGTAAATCTGTCTGACCCTGGGGATTTTTACTTAGGGAGGTCATTTATGGATAGTTCAACTTATTTTTTTCTAAGATAAAGTTCTCATTCACATTTACAGCTATAATTGCTAACTGTGTATTTCCCTCCTATTCTCTTCTATTTACAATTCTCTCTCACTTTTTCACCCTCTCCCCTCTTCAAAAGTATCTTTTGCTTCTGACATCTGCTTCTCTTCATCTACTTGTTTTTTAAATCAACCTCACCTCTTAGCCTCTTCCCTTTTCTACTTGCCTGTTAGGTATGATGAATTTCTTTCTATCTCTCTGCCCCTCTCTTCCTCTGCCTCTTTGTCTCACTCTCTATATCTGTCTCTGTCTGTCTCTGTTTGTCTCTCTCAGGATATATATATATATATATATATATATATATATATATATATATATATATATCAAGATATATATACATATAGATAGATAGATATAGATATATAAATATAGATATCTATGTCTGTATCTATATCTATCTACATACATGTATGTATATATATACATATATATATTCTTGGATGCTTCTATTATATGAGATAATTTCTCCCATTCTTCCCTCTTCTTTTCCTTTTCCCAGTATATCTCTCTTTCTCAGTCTTTGCTTTATTTTCTCTTGCTATATTGGACTCACATCCATGCTCTTTACATAGATTACTTCTTACTGCCTTAATGATGACAAAGTTCTCAGGAGTTACATGTAACCTCCCATTTGGGAATTTAAACAGTTTAACCTTATTAAGTTCCACATGATTTCTTGCTCATGTTTATCTTTTAATTCTTCTCTTGAGTCTTGTGATTAAATATCAGATTTTCTATTCAGCCTTAGTCTTTTTATCACTAATGCTTGGAAGTCCTTTATTTCATTAAATATTCATTTTTCCCCTGTAGGATTATACACTTTTGCTGGGTAAGTTACTTTTAACTATAATTTCAGCTCCCTTACCTTCTGGAATATCATATTACAATTTCTCCACTCTTTTATCATAGTAGCTTCCCTGACTGTAGCCTCACAGAATTTAAATTGGAACTAAACTCTAATATTCTTGGGAGTTTTCATTTCAGTATTTCTACCAGAAAGTGATCGGTGGATGTATTTATTTCTACTTTTTTCTTTCTAGTTCTATGTTGTATAGGCACTTTTTCTTCATAATTTATTGAAATACAATCTCTCTCTCTCTCTCTCTCTCTCTCTCTCTCTCTCTCTCTCTCTCTCTCTCTCTCTCTCTCTCTCTCTCTCTCTTTCTCTCTCTCCTTCTCACTCTCTTTTTCTCTCTCCCACTCTCACTTATCGATAATTACCACATTAAAATTATTCTTTAATTATCTCTCCTAAATCTATTTTATATGTCAGGTTTTATTTTTTCCAGATAAGATATTACACATTTTCATCTAGTTTTTCCTATTCTTTTAACTGTTTGGTTTCTTAATTTCTCATGGAATCATTAGTTTCCACCTAACCAATTCTAATTTTTACAGGTATCTTATTCAGGGGATTTTTGTATCTTTTTTACTATTTGCTCAATTTTTATTTCTAAGGAGTTATTTTCTTCAGTATTTTGTGACTCTTTTACCAAGCATTAATTCTTTTCATAATTCTCTCAAATTGCTCTCATTTATTTTCTAAATTTTCTGCTACTCTTTTATGTGATTTGAAAAATAATTTTTGATCTTTTTTTTAAAAAAAACAAAACATCTTTTTCTTTCTCTCTTCGAGGAATTCTCATTGTGCCTGTATCAAATTTGCTTTCGTTTTTGTCTTTGAGGTTTGGCTTGTAGATGTTTTCGAGTCATTATTTTCATCAGAATTTGTTTCTTGAGCTTCCCTGTCACTGTGGGAGCTTTTTTTTTTTTTTAATGATCCAGTTCTTTTTTGCCATTTGCTCATTTTTCTACCTTATATCTTAACTGTGGACTTTATGTTAAGAGTTGGGCTTTGCATATTTCTGTGGTGCAAGTGATTATCTTAAGCTTTAGGCTTTTACTTCCTGCTATTTTTATAGACAGGTCTGGGGAGAGGGTTGCTATAAATTTTTAGTCATTCCAAGGTGATATGATCTAGGAAGAGTTCTGATCATTGTCAGTCTGGTCAGAGCTCTAGTCATTATATAGGCAGGGCTCTTCTTCCCTCAAAATGAACTCCTCTCTGCCCTGCAACTGAACCTTGTAACTGCCAGTGCTCCTTTCTAACCTAGATATGTGTCCTAGAATTATCATGGAAATTGAATTTGCCAAGTGGTTCTCATACCTTTACCTACTACTATCAATATAGGTTTGCTGTAATCTCTGACTAGGTATTCAATTCCCTTAATATCTCTGAACACTGAGTGCTTTTGGTACTGCTGCAGCCACCACAACCTCCCAAACCTACACTAGTATCACGTCCATCACCCACTCCTCCCAGCAGGTCCTTACCCCCAGGATCCACAGATCCTTCTTTTCTCTCAAGTTAGCTTGGGCTTGAAAAAAAGAACTCACTATGATGTTCTGTTGGTAATGCTACTTGGAGTTTTATTTGATATGATTTTTAAAAAGTTGTTTAGAGCAAGATTTTGAGAGAGCAGAGAAAATATTTTACTCTCTCATCTAGACTCCGCCTCTGCATTGTCTTTTAATGAGTTTTCCTTGTGAAATCTATCGCAATTTATCATGTAAGTTTATACTTAGATGCATTTCTACATGCACATTTTCATGATTAATGAATTATAGAATTTTAATACTGGAAGGGACCTCAGAAGCTATGTATTTAAGCCCACAAGAATTCCCTCTTCTATATCTCTGTCAATAAGCCAGTCCACACCAAGTTAAGGGAGATTTATCACCATTTGAAATAGGAAGGCTTTCCTTATATTGAGCTAAATTTGTTTTCTGAATTTTTTAGCTATTGGCTTAATTATTCTTTATGCAGTTAAATTGTAGTTAAATAGGACAATGTAAATTCTTTTTCCATGTGGCAGCCTTTCAAATATTTAAAGCTCTCATGGCCATAAAATCTTCTCTACTCTAGAATAAATATTACTTGTTGCAATTTCTACTCTCTGTTGTATAATCTCAAATTCCATCACCATCAAAGTCATCTTCCTTTGGTTCTTTTTCATTACATGAATATTTTTCTAAATTATAGTGACCAACATCAAACTCAAAATGACAGATGTAATCTCACCAGGATAAGCCTAAGCAATTTGTTCTGGACACTATGTTCCTCATTTGATCAATTTTTGCCTTTTTCTTTGTGATTTTACCTCTTTGTGATATTATTAACTCAAAAAAATAAATATCTAAACCATGAATACATAATACGGAAATATCATATGTTCATACTATCTATCAATCCATCTATTCAAATTTCATTAGATTAGGACACTTCTTTTTTTTAAATTTATTTAATATTTTTTTTATTTTTTTTTCTTTTAATGTTCTACAATCACTTCCTTAAAAAATTAAGATTTTATCCCCCCCACACCTTCCCCCCCTACCTCCCTCCCGCCCTGCAACAGCATACAATTCTGTATAGGTTGTACATATACTTTCCTATTGAGCACATTTTCACTGTAGTCATGCTATGTAGTCGCACTATTTAAAATAAACGGAAAACATCATATAACAAATCAAAACATAATACACTGAAACCTACACACACAACATGATCTGATACATTCTGCGAATGACTTCCATATTTCTTTCTCTGTGTGGAAGGCATTTTGCCTTAGAAAACTGTCACTGGGATTTTTTTTTTCCATTAAGTTCTTGTGTTATTACAAAGTTCCAAGTCTACCAGAAAAAACTCTCACACACTGTGGTCGTTGCTGTACACAAAGTTCCCCTGGTTCTGCTCCTTTCGCTCAGCATCAGGTCATATAAGTCGTTCCAGGCCTCCCTGAAGTCTTCTTGTTCATCATTTCTTATGGTGCAATAGTATTCCGTTACATTCATATACCATAATTTATTAAGCCATTCCCCAATTGACGGGCATCCCCTGATTTTCAGTTCTTGGCTACCACAAAGAGCGCTGCTATAAATATTTTTATACATGTTGGACCCTTTCCCATTTTTATAATCTCTTGGGGATACAGTCCTAGTAGCAATATTGCTGGGTCAAAGGGTATGCCCATTTTTGTAGCCCTTTGGGCATAGTTTCAAACTGTTCTCCAGAATGATTGGATGATCTCACAGCTCCACCAACAATGAATTAGTGTTCCAACTCTCCCACATCCTCTCCAGCATTTATCATTTTCTTGTTCTGTCATGTTTCCCAATGTTATAGGTGTGATGTGGTATCTCAGAGTTGTTTTGATTTGCATCTCTCTAATCAATAGTGATTTAGAGCACTTTTTCATATGATTATAGATATCTTTAATTTCTTCCTCTGAAAATCGCCTGTTCATATTCTTTGACCATTTATCAATTGGGGAATGACTTGTATGGTTATATATTTGAGTTAATTCTCTATATATTCTAGAAATGAGGAATTTATCCCTGAGCTTAGCTGTAAAATTTTTTCCCAATTTACTACATCCCTCCGAATTTTGGATGCATTGAGTTTGGTTGTGCAAAAACTTCTCAGTTTAAAGTAATCAAAATTATCCATCTTGAATTTCATAATGCTTTCTATCATTTCTTTAGAAAAAAATTCTTCCCCTCTACATAAATCTGATAAGTACACTATTCCTTGCTTCTCCAGTTTATTCATGGTATCAATCTTTACACCTAAATCATGTACCCATTTGGACTTTATTCTTGTGTACGGTGCCAGGCATGGGTTTATGCCTAATTTCCGCCACACAGTTAACCAGTTTTCCCAGCAATTTTTGTCAAACAGTGAGCTCTTATCCCAGAAGCTAGGGTCTTTGGGTTTATCAAACAGGAGGTTGCTATATTCCTTGCCTACTGTGTCTTGATTGCCAAGTCTATTCCATTTGTCTACCCCTCTGTTTCTTAGCCAATACCAAGTGGTTTTGATGATTGCTGCTTTATAATACAATTTGAGGTCTGGTAGCACTAGGCCACCCTTACAAGCATTTCTTCTCATTAGTCCCTTTGAAATTCTGGACCTTTTGTTTTTCCAAATGGATTTTGCTATTATTTTATCCAGCTCTAGAAAATAATTATCTGATAGTTTAATTGGTATGGCACTAAATAAGTAGATTAATTTAGGTAGAATTGTCATTTTTATTATATTAGCTCGGCCTACCCATGAACAACTGATGTTTTTTCCACTTACTTAAATCTGACTTTATTTGTGCAAAAAGTGTCTTGTAATTATGTTCATATAATCACTGGGTTTGTTTTGGCAGGTAAACTCCTAAGTATTTTATAGTGTCTACTCTAGCTTTAAATGGGATTTCTCTTTCTATCTCTTGCTGTTGGACTTTGTTGCTAATATATAGGAATGCAGAAGATTTGTGCGGGTTTATTTTGTAACCTGCAACTTTGCCAAAGTTGTTTATTATTTCAAGTAGTTTTTTACTTGAATCTCTGGGATTCTCTAAGTATATCATCATATCATCTGCAAAGAGTGATAACTTAGTTTCTTCTTTGGCTATTTTTATTCCTTCAATTTCTTTATCTTGTCTAATTACTACCACTAACATTTCTAGTACCATATTGAATAATAGTGGTGATAATGGGCATCCTTGTTTCACTCCTGACCTTATTGGAAATGCATCTAGCTTATCCCCATTGCATATAATGCTTGCTGAAGGTTTTAGGTAGATACTGCTTATTATTTTACGGAAAGTTCCCTTTATTCCTATGTTCTCCAGTGTTTTTAATAGGAATGGGTGTTGTATTTTGTCGAAATCTTTTTCTGCATCTATTGAGATAATCATGTGGTTTTTGTTAGTTTTGTTGTTGATATGATCAATAATGCTAATAGTTTTCCTAATATTGAACCAGCCCTGCATTCCTGGTATGAAGCCTACCTGATCATAATGTATTATTCTCTGGATAAGATGCTGTATTCGTTTTGCTAAAATCTTGTTTAAAAGTTTTGCATCTATATTCATTAGAGAAATTGGTCTATAATTTTCTTTCTCTGTTTTGTCTCTCCCTGGTTTGGGTATCAAAACCATATTTGTATCATAGAAAGATTTTGGGAGGACTCCTTCTTCCCCAATTTTCAAAAATAGTCTGTGTAGTATTGGAATTGACTGTTCTTTAAAAGTTTCATAGAATTCACTTGTGAATCCATCTGGTCCTGGAGATTTTTTCCTAGGGAGTTCATTAATGGCTTATTCAATTTCTTTTTCTGAGATGGGGTTGTTTAAGTATTCGACTTCCTTTTCTATTAATCTGGGTAATTTGTATTTTTTAAAATATTCATCCATCTCATTTAGATTATCGAATTTGTGGGCATAAAGTTGGGCAAAGTAATTTGTAATTATTGTTTTAATTTCTTCCTCATTAGAGGTGAGTTCACTCCTTTCATTTTTAATATTAGCAACTTGATTTTCTTCTTTCTTTTTTTTAACCAAATTGACCAAAGGTTTATCAATTTTATTAGTTTTTTCATAAAACCAACTATTGGTTTTATTTATTGATTCAATAGTTTTCTTAATTTCAATTTTATTAATCTCTCCTTTGGTTTTCAGTATTTCTAATTTGGTATTTTCTTGGGGATTTTCAATTTGTTCTTTTTCTAGCTTTTTCAACTGCATGCCCAAGTCATTGATCTCCTCTTTCTCTATTTTATTTATGTAGGCATTCATAGATATAAAACTTCCCCTAAGAACTGCTTTTGCAGTATCCCATAAGATTTGGTTGGTTGCCTCATTATTGTCATTCTCTTGAATGAAGTTGTTGATTGTTTCTATGATTTCTTCTTTAACCCATTCCTTCTTTAGGATTATATTATGAAGTTTCCAATTGATTTTTGCTTTATCTTTCCATGGCCTTTTATTATATATAATTTTTATTGCATTATGATCTGAGAAGGATGCATTGATTATCTCTGCCTTTCTGCACTGGATTTTGAGATTTTTATGTCCCAGTACATGGTCAATTTTTGTAAATGTTCCATGTACTGCTGAGAAAAAGGTAGATTCCTTTCTATTCCCATTCAATTTTCTCCAAAGATCGATCATATCTACCTTATCTAGAGTTTTATTTACCTCCTTAACCTCTTTCTTGTTTATTTTGAGGTTAGATTTATCAAGTTCAGAAAGAGGGAGGTTGAGGTCCCCCACTAGTATAGTTTTGCTTTCAATTTCTTCCTTCAACTCCCTCAACCTCTCCTCTAATAATCTGGATGCTATACCACTTGGAGCATACATGTTTAGTAATGATATTGCTTCATTGTCTATGGTGCCTTTTAGCAGGATATAGTTTCCATCCTTATCCCTTTTGATTAGATCTATTTCTGCTTTTGCTTTGTCTGAATTTAGGATTGTTACTCCTGCCTTTTTATGTCAGCTGAAGCACAATATATTCTGCTCCATCCTTTGACCTTTATCCTATGTGTATCCCCCCGTTTCAAATGTGTTTCTTGTAAGCAGCATATTGTTGAATTACGGCTTTTAATCCATTCTGCTATCCGTCTCCGTTTTATGGGAGAATTCATTCCATTCACATTCACAGTTATGATTACAATCTGTGTATTTCCCAACATTTGGGCTTTTAGCTCTGCTGTCTCCATTCCCTTCCTCAATAGTATTCACTTTTCACCACCTCCTCCTGCCACCTTCCCCTCCTTCTTTTAGCCCCCCTCCCTTTTACTCCCCTTTGCTCTTATTGCTTCTTCCCTCCCTTTTAACCTCCCTCCCCTTTCTTCCCCCTTACTCTCCTACTGCTTATAGAGCTAGTTAGGATTATGTACTTAAGTTTATTGTTATGTCCTTTAAACAAATCAGATGAGGGTACCTCTCACACAATGCTCATCTCCCTCCCCTCTTTCCCTCTACTATGATTTTGTACTTCTTCTTGCGATGTAATTTGCCATTTTCTGCTTCCTCCTTTTCACACCTCCTATACAATCCCTTTTCATACTTAAATCATATTTTTTATCATGATATCATTTACATTATACCCGTTCCCCCTATGCATATCCCTTTTATATTTCTTAATAGCTGCACAGATCTCAAGATTAACAGGTATCATCTACCCTCGTAGGGAGGTAAACGATTTGTCCTAACTGAGTAACAATTTGTTTCTCCCCCCTCCCCCCATTTAGCTTTTTATGATTCTCTTGAGACCTGCATTTGAAGATCGAATTGTCTATTAAGTTCTGGCGTTTTGATCAGGAAGCTCTGGAAATACCTTACTTCATTGCATGACTTTCTCCTTGCCTGAAATGTTATGCTGAACTTTGCTGGGTAGTTGATCCTTGGTTGTAGTCCCAACTCCTTTGCCTTATGGAATATTGGGTTCCAATTCTTTTGATCTTTTAATGTAGAAGCTGCAAGGTCCTGTGTAATCCTAACTGTAGCTCCTTGATATTTAAATTGTTTCTTTCTGGCTGTTTGTAATATTTTCTCCTTCACTTGATAGCTCTGGAATTTGGCAACTATATTTCTTGGGGTTTTGAGTTTGGGATCCCTTTCAGGAGGGGAACGGTGGATTCTTTCAATGACAATTTTGCCCTCTGAATCTAGGACTTCTGGGCAGTTTTCCTTGATGATTTCCTGGAACATATTGTCCAGGCTCTTTTCTCCATCATGGGTTTCTGCAGGCCAATAATTCTTAAGTTTTCTCTTCTGGATCTATTTTCCAGGTCAGTTGTTTTTCCAATTAGATATTTTACATTTTCTTCTATCTTTTCGTTCTTTAGATTTTGTTTGACTGATTCTTGCTGTCTCATTGAGTCATTAGTTTCTACTTGCCCAATTCTAGTCTTTATCAAATTGTTTTCTTCCATTAACTTTTGCATCTCCTTTTCCAACTGCCCAATTTTTCCTTTTAAGAAGCTATTTTCTCCAGTTAATTTTTGTACTTCCGTTTCCATTTTCCCTTTTAGGAAGTTATTTTCTCCAGTTAATTTTTGTACTTCCTTTTCCATTTGCCCTTTTAGCAAGTTATTTCCTCCAGTTAATTTTTGAACTTCTTTTTCCATTTGTTCAATTTTCCTTTTCAAAGAGATATTCTCATCAGTGAATTCTTTCTTAATAATTTTAAGATCATTGGCCAGTTTATCTTCCATTTCCATCTTCAGCTGTTCCAGGAGAGCTGCTTGTGTTTGCGAGCAGTTCATAGTCCCTTCTGAAGTTTCAGATGAAAGTATAGTCTCAGCTCTGACCTCTTTGGTGTTTGTGTTTTGGTCCTTATCCCCACAGAAAGATTCTATGGTTCTTTCAGTCCTCCACTTTTCCTGTTCATGATGGTGACTGAGTGTTGTGGCTTCTGGTTCTTTCAGTCCAAAGCTAGAGAACTTTTTGCTGAGCTGATGTGTGAAAAAGCTAGAAGCAGGTTTTTTTTTGTGTGTGTTTCCCAGATCAGCCCTGGGTTTAGCTTGTTAAGTGTGGGAAAGGAGTGGTCTGGTCACAGGAGATCTCCTCAGCTGAACTGAGGCAAAGGCAAGCTCAGGGGCTCATAATCCCAGCTGCCCTATTGTCTTTCTAATTCCCCTGGACAGCTGAGGCATGCCTAGATGCTAATGTGTGCTCGCACCCCTCCTGGGGCTCCTTTCCTGGCAATGAGGCTTGCCTGGTTCCTAGTGCAAATTTTCTCTGCCCTGGGTCCTCTGTCCTTCCGGTTTGCCTCTGCCATCGTAGGAGGAATCTTTCTTATCTATTTTCCTCGTCTCAAGTGTTATGAGACTATTGGTCTCCTTCTGCTGTTTCTACTGATCTGAGATTTTTCTGGGGAAATATTTTATGGTTCTTTCATGGTCATCAAGGGGGGAAGGGAGAGCATTTACTGATCGTTCTGCCATTCTGGCTCCCAGAAGTTCAAGTAGGTGACTTACCAAAGTTTGCTTTTCGGGCTGAAGGTCTCAGGAGCTGCTGCGCTGATATCTGGTTCTCCACGGCTCTCACTGACTCAGTTTGGGTTGTCTCCCGCCCTGGGTGCCGCTCCTCAGGTTTCTCGGGTCTCTTCTGCTCTGCTGCACTGGCCATGCTGCACTGTGCGCTGTGGGCTCACCCCCGCAGAACAGATCCTTCCCGTGGACCTTCCAGTCCAACCTGAGCTCCGAATCCATCACAATCTCCCACTGGATTCCGCACCTTCAAAATTTGGTCAGATTCTCCTTTCAGAGGTACCTGGAGGAGTTTGTCTGAGAGCCTAGGTGAGTCGTTGCTCTCACACCGCCATCTTGGCTCCGCCCAAATTAGGACACTTCTGAGATGAAAATGCCTTCACCCAGTAAAGAAAACAAAAACTCTTAAATTTATCATTTTAAAAAAGGACACTGAAGGCTAAATGATTTCCCCAAGGTTGCACAGTCAGTATGAGTCAAAAGTGAAGCTTAAATTTGAACTTAGCTCTTCCTGACTCTGAAGCTGGCTTTCCCCCCCAGTATATCTCCTTGATTTATCTATCTATCTATCTATCTATCTATCTATCTATCTATCTATCTATCTATCTATCTATCTGTCTGTCTGTCTGTCTGTCTGTCTGTCTGTCTGTCTATCTACCTATCTCTTTACATTTCAAGATTGATTCAAGATTTTTAGTTGTAAATATTCATTAAGCATCTTGTTGGTGATCCTTGGAACTTGAACTGACCACTGACTCAGTAAAATCCTTCCCTTTTTTAGTTACAGCTGATGTCTCTGATGAAGCTTAAGGTCTAGGAGAAAATTATCTTTTTAAACTGTTAAAAGGCACAAAAGAGTAGTATTAAAGTCTTTAACCAACAAACATTTATTAAAAGTTTACTGTGTTGTAGGTATTAGTACCCAAAAGAAGACTTTAAGTGAATATAATCAGAAATTAAACTGTAATGTTATTGATTAATTCTGTGAACCACAAAGTTGGTGGTATAGACTCCCTCTTCCTTGTTAGGGCAGAAATGAATCCTTCCCTGATGTGCCTATTTCTTCCCTGAGATAGTAGCTTATGGTATGAAATAAATTAGGTATCTACCGGGATTTCCAATCATATCTGCACATTTTTTCTTGTGTCATTTCAGACATCTGATTTTTCATGAAACCATTTTGGGGGGTTTCTGGCAAAGATATTGGAGTGGTTTGCCATTTTGGTTTTCAGATCATTTTAACAGATAAACAACTGAGGCAAACAGAGTTAAGTGACTCATCCAGGGTCATACAGTTAGTAAGTATTTGAGGCTGGGTTTGAACTCATGAAAGTGAGTTTTCCTGATTCCAAGCTCAGCACTCTATCCATTGTGCCACCTCGAGGAAACTATCTCTAAGATTTGATCAGTTCAGGTAGCAAAGGCTCAGTCCTTGATTTAGCTTCCTAGTAGACTTTAAGCTTGAAGACATATACCTCAGCTTCCCTAAGGGGATGGGAGTAGCACTTAACCTCACTTTTCCTTGATGGTCAGATGGGTTTCTAAAAATGTGAAGAAGACCACATGCATTGAAGCTAAATACTGCAGCATCTTTTTTTTTTTTTTTAAATATCCATTCTAGGACAAGGGATCTTTTTTGTTTGTTTATATATGTCTTTATTCAAGTTAGCTACATTTTATAATTGCACTCATAGAGTCCCTGGATTTGCCTTGAAAAATAAGACTCCCATGGATTTCACACTGTCTGCAGTTTTTGTTTTTCATTATTTATATATGTTCAGTTTTCAACATTCACTTGTACAAGATTTTGAATTCTAAATTTTCTCCCCATCTCTTCCCCAATCTGACCTCCTTCCTATCACCTCCTTCTCCCATCTCCCTCCAATCTATTTTCCTGTATGGAAATATAGATTTCTATGTTCCCTTGCCTGTATATCTTATTTCCAAGTTGCATAAAAAAATGACTTTTTAACATTCATTTTGAGAGCTTTGAGTTACACATTCTCTCCCTTCCCTCCTCTCTACCCATCCTCATTGAGAAAGTAAGCAATTGGAGATTAGTCACACAAATGTATGATGTAGTTATACATGAAATGTAGCCATGCAAAACACTTGCATGACAGTCATGTTGAAAAAAACTAAATAAATTTCCTTCTGTCCTGTCCTGCCCTTTATTTATTCCATTCTTTCCCTTGACCTGCCCCTCCACAAGAGTGTTTGCTTCTGATTACCACTTCCCCCAATCTGCCATCCCTTCTATTATCCTCCCTCTACTATCACCTTCCCCATGCATTCCTGCAGGGTAAGATAGATTTACATAACCAAGAGAATGTGTATTATTCCCTCCTTAAGTCAAATTGAGTAAGAGTAAGGCTCACTTATTCTTTCTCATCTCACCTCTCTTCACTCTATTGTAAAAGCTCTTTCTTGCCTCTTTTATGTGACCTGATTTCTACATTCTATCTCCCCCTTTCTCTTTCTCCCAGTACATTCCTCTCAACACTTAATTTTATTTTTTAGGTCCATCCCTTCATATTCAGCTGATCCTATGCCCTCTGTATACATAGACAGAGAGAGATACTCATACATATATATGCATATATATTTGTGTGTATGTATATCTATACATACACACATATACATTTATACATATATGCAGATATGAATATATACACATACACACACATATATATGTGTGTGTATATATATATATATACAGAAATACATAAACATAATATACATATACAAAATACCATGTATTATAACCTCTAAATCTTCTAATATTTAGAAAGGTCTCATAAGTTAATATATCTTCTTTCCATGTAGGAATGTAAATAGTTCAATTTTAATGATTCCCTTATTCTCTTTCTTGTTTACCTTTCCATGCGTCTCCTGATTCTTGAATTAGAAAGTCAGATTTTCTATTCAGCTCTGATCTTTTCAACAAGAATGCTTGGGAGTCCTCTATTTCATTGAAACACCATATTTTTTCCCTAAAGTATTATACTCAGTTTTACTAGGTAGTTGATTCTTGGCTTTAATTCTAGTTTCTTTGATCTCTGAAATATCATATCACAAGCCCACAGATCCCTTAGTGTGGAAGCTGTTAAATACTGTGCTATCCTAATTGTGTTTCTACAATACTTGAATTGTTTCTTTCTTGACAATTACATTATTTTCTTCTTGACCTAGGACCTCTGGAATTTGGTTACAATATTCCTAGGAGTTTTTGTTTTGGGATGTCTTTAAGGAGGAGATCAGTGGATTCTTTCCATTTCTATTTTACTTTCTGGTTCTAGAATATCAGAGAAGTTTCCCTTGATAATTTCTTGAGAGATGATGTCTAGGTCATTTATTTGATCATGGAGACCATGATTTTAAAATTATATCTCCTGGATCCATTTTCCAGGTCAGTTGTTTTCCCAATGAGATGTTTCACACTGTCTCCTATTATTTCATTGTTTTGGTTTTGTTGATTATTTCTAGATATCTCATAAAGTCATTAATTTCCATTTGCTTCATTCTAATTTTGAAGGAATCTCTTCAGTTAGCCTTTAGACCCCCTTTTCCATTTGACTAATTCTGCCTTTAAGGCATTCTTTTCCTCATTGGCTTTTTGAAGCTCTTTTGTCATTTGGGTTAGTCTCTTTTTAAAGGTGTTATTTTCATCAGTATTTTGGGGATCTCTTTTAGCAAACTGTAAACTTTTTTCATGATTTTCTTGCATAATTTTCATTCCTTTTCCCAATTTTTAATCTACCTCTCTTACTTGATTTTCAAAATCATTTTTGAGCTCTTCCATGGCCTGAGAACATTTGACATTTTTCTTGGAGGCTTTAGATGTAGGAACCTTCATATTGCTCTATTTCTCCGATTGTATTCTTTCATCTTCCTCATCCCTATGGATGTAAGAGAATACCTTTTCACCAAGAAAACAACCTTCTGTAGTCTTCTTTTCCCCCTTTGTGTCATTTTCCCATCCATTTACTTGACTTTTGAGTTTTTTTTTTAAGTGGAGGGTGTACTTCTACAAGTTTCAAAAGCTTTATGTTTCCAGAGATACCTCTAGGGACCTGTAAATTCTCAGTTCCTTCAAGTGATATGATCAAATGAGAGATGTTTTCTCCTCTCTTGGCCTGTGCTCTGCTCTATAAGCAACCACAAGTTCTGTTTCTGCCCTGCAGCTGTGAGTAGAATTTTCTCTCCAGAACCATCACCCCTAGGACTTTGAAGCAAATCAGTCACTTGATTCCCCCACTCTTTAGGCTGAGTGCTGCAGAAGCAGCCACCACTGTGGCAGTTGCTGCTGCTGCCTTGGATCTGGAGCTAAGCCTGAGGCTGGAGCTGGGCCTGGGACAAGACCACATTCTTCTCTCATCCAGGTGATAGAGTTTTCCCACTGACTTTTAAGTCTGTCTTTGGTATTTGTGGGTTGAGAAGTCTGGAAACCCCTGCATCTGCCAGTGATTCAGCACCCTGAGCCTGTTTCAGCCCCTCTGTGCTCATACTACCCACAATAGGCTGTGGTCTGCTCTGAGGTTGGTGTAATAGACCCTTCCTGTCAGTCTTCCAGATTATCTTGGGCTGGAAATATGTTTCACTATGTCATTTTGTGACTTCTTCTGTTCTATAATTTGTTTAGAGTCATTTTACAGGTATTTTGAGGTGTCTGTGGGCAGAAATCAGGCAGGTTCCTGTTTCTACTCTGCCATCTTTGCTCTGCTCTTCATGTAGTCTCTTTTGTTAATTGTTAATTACCCTAAAAGTTTCTCATTTTGTCCTAATACTGTGCAAAAATACCCATAGCAAGAGAACATTCTAAGTGAGACTCATCCTGATATAGTGCATAATCTTTTTTATCTATTGTCCTTGCCTCTCTAACTTCTCCTTATTTCTGGAAATTTAATCAGGAATGCCCTGCTATAAGAATTAGATCTTTTTTGCCCTAGTAAAAAAATGATCATCTAATTCATTGTTGTTGTATGTTCCCATGTTGGGAATTTGAAAGTAACTTGACTTTGAGGCTCAACTGGGAATCATTAAATTATTTTGAGGATGAGAAAAATATGACTGAAGTGATGTTTAAGAGAGATAATTTTACTGACAGTTTTTATCAGATGACAAAATTAATAATAGAATCACAGGTAATAGATCAGAGTTCCCAATTAGGAAAATTCTCAACATTCACACAGTAGTTTGACTATGTGCCATAGTTTGATGTTATGCTTATCTCTGATTAATCTTTTATTCTTTTATGTCTGAGTCAAAAATTCATTTTATCTGAAATGTTATGTTTATGAATAGAGTTATGTTGCAGTGTCTATAGATAGTCTTGCAGAGAAGTTGGAGGAAAAGTAGGCCTTTATCTACGAACATCTCACAGTTCTTACTGAAGTTCAACTGTGTCTTTAGTTCAGAATTACATATTAATGCTTGATAGACCTCCTAGGTCTCTTATCTTTTTTTTTTTTAAACTGGCACCATCAATTCAATGATTCTTTCTGGGTTCAAGATACTGAATCCCCACTGGTACTGTTCAATTATTAGAATTTCCACTCCTTCCTCTAAATATAGTGAGTCCCTTTAATAACTCTTGGGTATAACTCAATTATATCTTCTGTTCCAATATTGAAATCGTTTCAAATTGTTCTCAAGGCAAGGAGAGAATATTTATCCTTACAAATAAAAGTCCCAGTGTACCACTCCACTTTAAACCTTATTTTAAAACAAACAATAAATCAGAGGAAAAAAGTTCAAGAACAAATGAAAAAAAAATGAAAGGTTTGGACAAAAAGCAGGGGAAGGGAAAATGGAGAAATCTTCCATAAAGTTATTGGCCAATTCATCCAGACTTTCAGGTTTGTAGAACCTGTGAATGGAGAAATTACATTTTATTCTTTTCATTTGTTAAAGGGGAAAGAGGTATTGTTTTTTTCTTACCAATGGGATAGCTTAAGCAAGAGTTTGTTGGTAGAGGAAAAATCACCCATGGTGAGAATTTGAAAGGAAGTTGGCCTTGGGGCTCGACTGGGAATCATTAAATTATTTTGAGAATAGGAAAAATATGACTCAAGTGATGTTTAAGAGAGATCATTTTACTGACAGCTTTTAAAATGGACTGGAGGTAAAAGTGACTATAGGTGGGAAGGTCAGTGAGGAACAGATGCCAGCTAGCATTATGCAGTCATCAACAGAAAAGAAGAGATAATTAATGCATATATTTCAACCTTTCACCCAGAAAGTCTTTATTTTCCTACAGAATATTCATTATGAGATTTCTCCATGCCTCAGAATGTATCACCTCCTTAATAGGCTCTGTATGTGATTGAGGACTCTTCAGTCTGTCTATTCTGGAACAACTACATCACCCTATTTTCCCCAGTCCCAGGCTTTTAATAACAGTCACATAAAACATTTATGTTTTTGTAATAATACATAAATATTCAATTTATTTTTATTGAAACAATGTAATTAAAGCCTCTTTCAGAAATGTCATTTATATTATTGGAAATATCAAATATTAATTTATAGACAGATTGCTCCTGAAAAATTTTAACAGTGTTGTCTGCGGTTGTGTTCACAGTATGTCAGAACTTCTCACTGATTTTGTTTACATTCACATGCAAAAAATATTTAAAATAATGAACCTAGTAATTGCCTGGCATTATGTATATAAAAACAAAAACTATATGAATGATTAAACACATTAGTATTGTTTTGTTTTACTTTTTAGTCAAGTGTTATGACATTGCTATTGCAGTTTTTCAGACTTGTGATTGGAAGGTTATAGGGAATTTTCAGTGAGGAAAGTCCTTTTACTAATGTAAACTGATAATTTTTCTCCAACTTACAGTCTCAAAGTCATGTAGGGTCATTGAGAAAATTGCTCATTGTGACAAAGATAGCATGTGTTGGTGGTAGAAATATGATATCATAATATTTCAAAGTAGATTTTTTTGTTATTTATTAAATGACTACTCTGTGTCCAGCATTGTGTATAGAAGTTGTAGAATTACATGAGATCCTTTCTTTCCCTAAGAAATGCTAGATTGTGTGGGCATATTTCCTCATTAAATCATAAGGGAGTTAGAAATCTATGCAAAGCTGCAACTAAGGCAGAGCAAACAGAACTTTGTACCAAGGTGTTGAAATCTAGAGGGTATTGAAAGCACTTGCAATCCTTTGACAATGTAGAAAGAACTAAGCAATACTTAATTATCAAGAATTTTCCATTAAACTTGATGTTCAACTATGGCAACTTCCTTATCAGTGGCCTTGGATTTCCTCATGTTTTCCTTCAAATTTGCTTGCTTATTCTTCCCTCTATTAGACTGTGAACTCCTTGAAGGCAGGAGAAATCTTAGTTCTTTTAGCTTCCCCAGTTTTAAGCACAGTGCCTCACACAATAGCAAACATCTAATAACTGCTTATTTATGAACGTAATCACAAATTGCCAGTTCCCAAGATCCTTAGTTGTGGTCATAGATTGATGATTCTTATTTCAGAGAAGGTCGTTTCTATTCATCCCTAATGCTTCCACTGTAAAAACAAAAACAGTATAGAAATCACAGTAATGTTAGAACTAAGCAGTACAAATGAGAAAACTGGACTCAGATCTTCCAAGATTACACAGAAAATTGATGGAAAATCCTGGTCTAGGATGAGTATCTTCTGCTTCTCTGGGCCGGGTTCTTTCTGCATCACTATTCTGTGTCTGAGTTTCTGTAACATACCTCCAAAAGTGAGCCCTGCTTTTTATCTGAGAGCTCATTTCACCACTGTTTGGCCTTGAGAGTCTAAAAATAGTAGAGTATGTCAGCACCTTACTAATGTTGCAGAAATGCAATGAAAAAATATGTATCTTCAGTAAAATATATAATGGAGTTTCTGTTCTTTCAAGAATCATTTTCATTTTGAGTGATTTCAAGCTGGTAAACAGTGTAAGGATATGAAATACCATATCTAGTTCCATTAATCCTCCAAATAGACTCCAGGTGAATAGTATGCTATTAGTGTTATTTGCTGACAGACACAGAAGCTGGAAGACTATTTAAATTGCTTCCAAAGAGAAGTTATTTTATGGCACTTCACTTCACTCCCAGAAGAGAGCTCAGAAGCATACTGTCCCTTTACCATAAATGTAATAAATAGGATTAGAATTTTGAATGGCCAGTTAGTCTCCCTCTAAGATGTTATGACTCCTAAAGTGTTGATATTGGTTTGGAGGCCACTGTCATTCTCCCTCTGTCTTACCCTTGAGCAATGAGAGTCAACCTTGAAAATCAAGAGAGACAATTTGTCAAAGAAGCACAAGGTGTCTTAATTATTTTCCAGTCCTATAACCATGTTACAAGTTCACTGTAATTGTCCTGAATCATTATCATCAATCAGTCAATAGGCAAGCATTTATTAAGTAGAAAACAATTATGCAAATAATATTTATTAAGTGCTTACTATGATCATGGTATAGAACTAGATGCTGTGGATATAGATTTAAAAAAGAGACAGCTCTTGCCTTCAAGGAACTTGTATTCTATTAGGGCATGCAACACGACCACAGATAAGTATATAAGGTTATGTGCAAAATAGATATACAGTTTTGATTAGGAACAGGAGAACTAAAAATCACAAAATTATAGAATCATAGAATTTGGGAGACTGAAAAAGTGAGACTCATAGACAAAATAATCCCCATTGTAAATATATCCCACTATAATACACAGCCTTTCTCTGATGAGACCCCAAACAGGGAAAAACCACCACATCTTGAGGTATCCCCTTCTACTTTGGGACAGGTCTACTCGTTATTATACGACTCCTTTACCACCCCCCCAACACTCAGGCTGTATTTGACTCCCTAACTCATTACTCCTGATTATTTCCTCTTGGCCTAAATATAACAAATTGTATCCCTTTACCACGTTTCAGTCCTTCAAATACTTGGAATAGTAGAAAGGCCTCTTAAAAGAGGAGGTGGGGATTTCCAGGAGCCAAGATGATGGAGTAAGCAGTAAATTACTGTTAATTCTCCCATATTCTCCTTCAAACAACCATAAAATAGCACCCCAAAACAAATCCTGGAACAACAGAACCAGTGAAAAGAAAGAGTGAAACAATCTTTTAGCCTAAGAAACTTTGAAAATGGCCAAGAAAGGTTAAAGAAGAGCACACTGCAAGACAGGAAGTGTCCCAGCAAATCAGCAAACAGCTCCCATCTCAGAAAACCAGTGGAAGATCCTGAAACCTAGTGCGGTAGAGCAGCCCTTCTCCCCCACCCCAAACCAAGAACTAAGACATGCTTCAGTGTAGCCATGGGCAAAAAGAAATCTTCCAGTATGACAAGAAAGTATACTTCAGCACAGTCTGGGCCAAACATGCAGTTGCTAGGGGCCAGAACTTTACATACTTATGTTTATCTCTGGGGAAACACAGAAACACTCTACAGGACTTCAACACACAACTTACCACCACTAAAACCCCAGATCAGGTAAGCTATAAGACTCTTATGGCCTCCAGCAGTGTCATACATTTCTCATTCCACCCCCTCAGCACAGTGCAAGATATGAGGATCTCCCAGAGGTCTCAGAGAAACATGAGGGTAATCATCTCAAGAAAGAAATCACAAATTAAAAACTCCAAGCAATGTTATAGCAAAATTTACAAAGTATTACATCAAAGAAAAATTACTACAAGTGACCAGAAAGAAACAATTCAAATATTTGAGAGTCACAATCAGGATCAGACAGGGAATGGCAACTGCACCATTAAAGAACTGTCTGCCATGGAACATGATATTCTGGAAGGCAAAGGAACTAGGACTACAAACCGAGAACTACTTACCCAACAAAATTAAGCATTGTGTTTTGAGGGGGGAAATGGTCATTCAATAAAATAGAAGGATTTCAAGTTTTCATAATGAGAAAGCCAGAAATAAAACATAAATTTGACCCCAAATATGAAGACCCAAGGGAAGCATAAACATGTTGAAAGAGAAAAGAAAATATAAAGGATTCAATAGAGCTAAACTATTTACATCTCTACATAGGAAGATGATACTTGCAATTCTTAAAAATTATATCACAAATACTACTAGAAGTAATATCCATAGACAGAGTTTATGTGTATTAAGTGATTTTGAGGGAATGATATAAAAAAATTAAGGGATGATAGAGAGGAGTAAAATGGGTTCAGAAGGAAGGGAGAAGTAGAATGGAGAGTATTATTTCACATGAAGGTATGAGAATGACCTGTTATGGTAGAGGGAAAGATTGGAGGGTGGGCAATGGGCATCACTTGAACCTTACTCTCATCAGTATCGGTTCAAAGAGGGAATCATAAATGCAATATAGAGAGACTGAATCATATGTACAAAAACACAAGTTATTCTCTAGTTGATAAACGGTAAAAGTATATGTAAAGGCTGTTTTCATATTAAGAAATCAAAACCACCTATAGGCATTTGAAGAATTGCTTTAATTTACTATTGATTGGATAAATAAAAATTAAAACAACCCTGAAATACCAACTCACAGCAATCATATTTGCTAACATGACAAAAAAAAAGAAAGTAATAAATGCTGGAGAAGATGTGGGAAAACTGGAAAATGAATGCACTGTTGGTGGAGTTCTGAACTGATACAACCATTCTGGAGAGCAATTTGGAGCTATGACCAAAGGGCAACCAAATTGTGAATACCCTTTGATACAGCAATATCACTACTAGGTCTGTATCCCAAAAAGATCATAAAAAGAGAAAGGGACCTACATGTGCAAAAATGTTTATAGAAGCCTTTTTCATGTTGGCAAAATAATAGAAATTGAGTGGATTACAATCAATTGGACAATGCCTAAACAAACTGTGGTATATAAATATAATGGAATATTATAGTAGAATAAGAAATGATGAGCAGGCAAATTTAAGAAAAGTCTGAAAAGACATATGCAAACTGGTGATGCAAAATGAAATTAGCAGAATGAGGAAAACATTGTACACAGTATCAGCAACATTAAGTGACGTACGTAACTATGAATGACTCAGCTCTTATCAGCAAAACCATGATCCAAGACAAGTACATAGGATTCCTGATGGAAAATGCTATCAACATCTAGATAAGAGCTGATGGTCCCTGAATGTAGATCAAAGCCTATTTTTTTTTTTACTTACTTTATCTTTTTAATGTGTTTGTTTCTCTTTTGTACTGTTTCTTCTTTCAAAAGTTTGGCTAATATGAAAATAGTTTTACATGATAGCACATATATAAACTATGTAAAATGCCTACCATTTTCAAAAGACAGGAAGGAAGGAGGGTGGGAGAAAAATTTAGAACTCAAAATCTTATAAAAATGAATGCCAAAAATTTTCTTGACATGTTCTGGAGGGAACAAATAAAATAATACTTAAAAAGTGGAATGAAAAACATAAATTGCCCAGATTAATGGAAGAGGAAATAAAATACTTAACCCCATTTCAGAAAAATAAATTGAAGAAGCTCTTAATGAACTCCTTAGAAATCAATCTCCAGGGCCAGAGGGATTTACAAGTGAATTCTATGAAACATTTAAAGTACAATTAATTTCAATACTATTTATAAACTATTTGGGAAAATAGGCAAAGAAGGAGTCCTCTTAAATTCTCTTTATAATATAAATATGGTACTGATACCTAAACAGGGAAGAGTGAAAAAAGAGAAAGAAAATTATAGACAATTTCCATAATGAAAATTTTAAATAAATATTAGCAAAGAAATTACAGATTGAAGATAATACACCATGATCAGGAAGGAATTATACTAAAATGCAGGGCTAGTTCAATATTAGGAAAACTATCTGCCTCATGGGCCCTATCAACCACAAATTAATACAAACCATATAATTATCTCAATAGATGCAGGAAAGGCTTTTGACAAAATATAACACAAATTACTAGTAAAAACACTAGAGACAATAGGAATAAATGGAATCTTCCTTAAAATAATAAATAGCAAATACCTAAAACCATCACCAAGCAGCAAATGTAATGAAAATAAGCTGGAAGAATCTCCAATAAGATCGAGGGCAGAACAAAGATGTTCATTATCACCACTGTTATTCAATATTATATGAGAAGTGTTAGCTTTATCAGTAAGAGAAGAAAAAAGAAATTGAAGGAATTAGAAGGCAAAAAGATAGTAATTTATCACTTTTTGCAGATGATATGATGATATACTTAGAGGATCCTAGAGAATCAAGTAAAAACAAAATAAAAACTATATAATAAATAATTTTAACAAAGTTGGAGGATATAAAATAAACTCACATACACCATCTGCATTTCTATATATTACCAACAAAGTCCAACAGCAAGAGATAAATTCCATTTAAAGTTACTGCAGGAATAAAATACTTGGGAGTCTAACTGCCAAGACAAACTCAGGATCTATATGAATCCAATTACAAAACAGTTTTCACACAAAGTGAGATGTAAATAGTTGGAAAAAAAAGATCACTTATTTTTTTTTTAATTTATTTGTTTATTTATTTATTTATTTAGCTTTTTACATTCATTTTCACAAATTTTTGGGTTCCAAATTTTCTCCCCTTTTCTCCCCTCCCCCCACCCCAATACCCCAAGCAATCTAATTTTCCCTATCTCCAATCTGTCCTCTCTTCTGTCATCCCTCCCTTCCCTTGTCTCTGTCTTCTCTTTTCTCCTGTAGGGCCAGATGACTTCCTATTCCTCATTAACTGTATGTGTTCTTTCCTAGTTGCAACAACAAAACTAAACAATTGTTCCTAAAACTTTGAGTTCCAAATTCTCCCCATCCCTCCCTCCCCACCTATTCCCTTTGGTACGGCAGGCAATTCATTATAGGCCATATCTGTGTAGCTTTGCAAATGACCTCCCTGATAGTCGTGTTGTGTAAGACTAACTGAATTACCATTCCTCCTAACCTGCCCCTCATTGTTTCTCTTCTGTCCTTTGATCCTGTCCCTCCCCAAGTGTTAACTTTCAATTACTCCCTCCTCCCTTTGCCCTCCCTTCCATCATCCCCCCCCAATATCTCCTTCTCCCCCGCTTTCTTATACTGTAAGATAGGTTTTCATACCAAAATGAGTGTGCATTTCACTCCTTCGTTTAGTCAAATGTGATGAGGGTAAACTTTTGTTTGTTTGTTTTTGTTTTTTTTTTCCCTCAGCTCTCCTCTTTTTCCCTCCACTAAAAACATCTCCTACTTGCCTCTTAAATGACATATAGTTACCCCCTTCCATTTCCCCCTCTTTCCTCTCACTACATTTCTCTCTCACCATTTACCTTAATTTCTTTTAAGGTATGGTCCCATCCTATTCAGTTCAATCTGTGCTCTCTGTCTCTGCATATGAATGCATGTGTGTATGTGTGCGCATGCGTGTACATGTGTATGTGTGGTCCCACCAACCACCCAGATACTGAAAAGTTTTAAGAGTTAGAAATATTGTCCTTCCCTGTATGAATGCAAACAGTTCATTTCTGGTAAGTCCCTTAATACTTCTCCTTGCTGTTTACTTTTGCATGCTTCCTCTCATTCTTGTGTTTGAAAGTCAAATTTTCTTTTCAGCTCTGGTCTTTTCATTAAGAATGATTGAAAGTCCTCTGTTTCATTGAAAGATCATATTTTCCCTTGAAGTATTATACTCAGTTTAGCTGGGTAGGTGATTCTTGGTTTGAGTCCTAGTTCCTTTGCCTTCCGGAATATCCTATTCCACGCCCTTTGATCCCTTAATGTAGAAGCTGCTAGATCTTGGGTTATCCTGATTGTATTTCCACAGTACTGGAATTGTTTCTTTCTAGCTGCTTGCAAGATTTTTTCCCTGAGCTGGGAGTTCTGGAATTTGGCCACAATGTTCCTAGGAGTTTCTCTTTTTGGATCTCTTTCAGGTGGTGATCGATGGATTCTTTCAATACTTATTTTGCCCTCTGGTCCTAGAATGTCAGGGCAGTTTTCCTTGATAATTTCATGCAAGACGATGTCTAGGCTCTTTTTTTGATCATGGCTTTCAGGTAGTCCCATAATTTTTAAGTTGTCTCTCCTTGATCTATTTTCCAGGTCAGTTGTTTTTCCCATGAGATATTTCACATTCTCTTCCATTTTATCGTTCTTTTGGTTTTGTTTGGTGATTTCTTGGTTTCTCATAAAGTCATTAGACTCCATCTGTTCCATTCTAATTTTGAGAGAACTATTAAATTCAGTGAGCTTTTGAGCCTCTTTTTCCATTTGACTCATTCTGCTTTTGAATGCATTCTTCTCCTCATTGGCTTTTTGAACCTCTTTTGCCAATTGAGTGAGCCTATTTTTCAAGGTGTTAATTTCCTCAGCATTTTTTTGGGTCTCCTTTACCAAGATATTGACCTTTTTTTCATACTCTTCTTGCATCTTTGTCATTTCTCTTCCCAGTCTTTCCTCCACCTGTCTAACTTGCTTTTCAAAATCCTTTTTAAGCTCTTCCAAGGCCTGAGCCCACCCAACACCCCCCTGGGGTGTCTGGGGTACTGAGGCCCCGCCCTCCACGTCTTTCCCTGATGGGAAAAATACGTTCTCGTCCTCCCCATCAGATCCGAAGGTCGGGATCATTTGCATTTGTTGGAAAAAACTCTCTAAAGTCTTATTTTTCTTCCCCTTTCTAGGCATTTTCCCAGCCAGTTACTTGACTTCTGAGATTCCTTTCCACCCCTGCCTGGATCCGCCCAGCTAGTGCTTGGCCTCTGAGATTCAAATGCGCTTTCCCGCAGCAAGCTTTAGTTCTGGCGCAGGGGTGGGGGCAGGGCCGCCTCCTAAGCTTGGGCCCTCCGGGGCTTTCTGCAGAGACTTTCAGGAACGGAGTGGGTGGGGGCGGGGTGGGGGGCCCCGCCTGCTGTGCTCAGCTCCCTTGGGGGTTTTATTCAGAGGCGTTCAGCAGTAGAGCAGGGTGGGGGCAGGGCCGTCTCCCCTGCTCGGCTCCCTCAGGTTGGAAAGACCTTCAGTATTGAAGATCCTACCTGCTGCTGGGGGATTCCTGAGTCCTGGGCCGTTGCTGCCTCAGCCGCCCGCCCACACCTCTGCCTCTGCCGCTTCCTGCCCCCGTCTCTGCCGCAGCCGCTTCCTCCCGAGGGGGCCCGAGTCACGGAGAAGCTCCGCTCCCCTCCCCTATCGCAGCCTTCTTTCTTACTGACCTGTAGTTTCTGTGGGCGGAGGGACTTTCCCGGCTGCCGGAGCTTCCCCCGGAGCTTTCCTCTCTGAAGTCTGCTCGGGTCAGCTTCTCTGGGTCCGTGGCCAGGGGTGGGGGTGGGGTCCGCTTTCCGGGGTGCGATGGACCCCGGGGACGGCTCTCCAGGGTTCAGTGGAGCGGAAATCTCTTCCCCTATGTTTATGCACCCCCTGCAGAGATTCAGAATTTATGGGGATCTCCTTTTACCGCAATTCCATGGGTTGTGGGCTCGGAGCTCTTGAATGTGCGTCCTTCTACTCCGCCATCTTGGCTCCACCCCCCAAGATCACTTATTCATAGGTATCTCATAGGCTGAGCTAATGTAATAAAAGTGCCAATTCTACCTACATTAATTCATTTATTCACTTCCATAGCAACCAAACTACAAAAAAGTTATTTTATAGAGCTGGAAAAAATAATAACAAAATTCATCTGGAAGAAGAAAAGATCTAGATCCTTTACAGAAAAATTTTGTACAAAGCCAGCACAACCAAGTTTAGAAGGTAAGCAGAAAATATAAAAATAATTTTTTACAGTCAGTATCTCTGATAAAAGCCTTATTTCTAAAATATATAGAGAAATTAGTCAAATTTTTAACAGTACAAGTCATTTCCCAACTGATAAATGGTCAAAGTATATGAACAGGCAGTGTTCAGAGGAAGAAATAAAAGGGTTGGTGGTCTATTCAGCAACATGGCCCCAGCAGCAGGCTTTGTAATAACAACAACAGAAGCACCTTCAGGATATGTCAACCCACAGATGGTAAGGGTGTTGGAAAGCCAGTAAGAAAGAGATTACAGGGGCCCATTTGATGATGCTAGGTTCAAGATGTTATTCCATTGCCCATGTACAATTACATTTCACAGTTTCAGGGGAAAGGGAACACTGACTCTTGAAGCCGTAGAATAGTAAGGACTTTGTCCATTCCAGAGTACAGTATTTGTGGTAGCTCACAGGGAGAGGGAACTTGTCCTCACTTCCAAGACAGAAAAGAATACTAGTGCTTGTAGCTGAAGAAGAGCATGGAATCTGGTCATATTTCAAGGGTCAAGGTCCTTGAAGTTGTAGGGGAATGAGGTCCTTTCCTAGGTAAAGGCCAGAGCACAGGCCAGTAGAAAAGTAATTATAATTCTTCTAAGACCATATCACATTGGAAACACCCAAAACTAACAGAACCTTAGAATTAACTCTGAAAGTGGTATCACAAAAAACACCTAAAGTTTGAGACAGTAGCCTCTCCACTCTGTCAGTTAAACATGAATTTAAAAGTCAATAAATGGGCTACAAAAATGAACAAATAAAAAAGGTCTATAAAAATTACTAGGGGGCCACGAAAGATTAAGACACAAACTAGAAGAGGACCACAATATCAAAGCAGCTACAAGCAAGAGTCTGAAGAAAAAAGAGTGGATTAGACAAAAGAGGAAAAAGAATTCCTGGAAGAGCATTTAAAAATCAAATAGGAGAGGTAAAGGAAAAATTAGGAAAAGAAATGAGTGAAGCAAAAAAAAAAAAAAGAACTCTGAAAAGAGAGTCAACAGTTTAGTAAAAGGAGAAACAAAGAGAAATGCTAAAGAAAATAGCACGTTAATACATAATTGGACAAATGATAAAAGAGGTATATAAATCCACTGAAGAGAAGAACTCTTAAAAAATAGAATTGGCTACATGGAAGAAGATGTAAAAAAAATTTCCTGAAAAAAAGAACTCCTTAAAAAGTAACATTGGTCAAATGAAAAAAGAAAGTACATAAATTTCCTGAAGAAAAGAATTCCTTAAAAATTAGGGGAGGAAAGCTAATTACTTCATCAGACATCAAAAAACAATAAAATAATAGTCAAAAAAGAAAAAATAGAAGAAAATATTAATTATTTCATTGGAAAAACCACTGACCTAGAAAATAGATTGAGGAGTGATAATATAAGAATTATTGCACTTTTTGAAAGCCATCATCAGAAAAAAGAGCCCACACATAATATTTCATGAAATTATCAAGGAAAACTACCCTGATATCCTAGAACCAGAGGGTAACATAGAAATTGAAAGAATCTACCAGTCACCTCCTGAAAGTGGTCCCAAAATGAAAACTCCCAGGAATACTAAAACTAAATTCCAGAGTTCCCAGACTGAGGAGAAAGTATTGCAAATAGCCAGAAGGAAACAATTCAAATATCATGATTCCACACAAGATTTAGTAGCTTAAAAGCAGTGGAGGATTTGGCATATGATATTCCAAAATACAAAGGAACTAGGATTACAACAAAGAATAACTTACCAAAAATAACTGAATATAATTCTTCAGAGTAAAAAT
Source organism: Bettongia penicillata ogilbyi (assembly GCA_023548195.1). Classification (NCBI taxonomy): domain Eukaryota; kingdom Metazoa; phylum Chordata; class Mammalia; order Diprotodontia; family Potoroidae; genus Bettongia; species Bettongia penicillata. Next base: position 1,004,467 of record JAJHZJ010000413.1, read on the forward strand.
TTTAAAAAGAATATTTAATGAAATTGAGGACTTTCAAGCTTTCCTGATGAAAAGATAACAAACAGCCAAGTAGAAAATTTGACTTTTCAAATATGACTCAAGAGAAGTATAAAAAGATAAACATGAACAAGAAGTCATAAGGAACTCAAAAAGAATGATTAGTTTACATCCCTATACAGGAAGAAGATACCTGTAGCTCCTAATGATTTTATCCTTATTAGAGTAATTAGAAAGAGAATAGAGAAGAGGGAGAATTGTAAATTAACTATGATGAGATGGTTTCAAAAATATAAAATTATGAAAAAAGAAAGAGTGATATACTGACAAAAGGAGGGAGAGGAAGAATGCAAAAATGATTTCATGTGAAAGAGGCATAAAAAGAAGAGCTTTTATAGTCAAGGAGAAAATATAGAGGGAGGGGGTCAATATGTAAACCTTTCATCAGAATTGGCTCAAAGAGAGAATAACACACAAACACAATTGGGTAATAAAATTTATTTTACCCTCTGGGGAAGTAGGATGGGATGAAGATAAGAGAAAGGATGTTACTGATAGAAGGGTGGGAGAACTAAGGGAGTCAGTCTTCAGAATTGATGGACTATTGAGGAGGAGACAGACAGACAGACAGAGACAAAGAAACAGAGACAGTAAGAAAGACAGAGAGAGGATAAAAGGGAAAAATAGGAATGAAGGAAATATACAGTAATTCTAACTCTGAATGTGAATGGGATGAATTCACCCATAATATGGAAGCAGTAGAATGGATTAAAAACAGGATCCAACAGTATATTTTTTTACAAGAAATATGTGTAAAATAGAAATACACACAGAAGAAAATTAAGGGACTCCAATAGAATTGATTATCCTTCAGATGAAGTGAAAAATGCAGGAATAGCTATCTTAGAGTAAAAACAAAAATAGTCCTAATTAAAAGACATAAGCAGGGAAACTACAATTTGCTAAAAGGTAACATAGACAACAAAGCAATATCAATACAAAACACATAAACACTAAGTGCCATAGCATCTAAATTCTTAAAGAAAAAGTTAAATGAGTTACAGGAGGAAGTAGTAAAATAATAATAGTAATGGACCTCACCATTTCCCTCTAAGAACTAGATAAATTTAACCATAAAATAAACAAGAAAGCAGTTAGAAGGTAAATAAAATTTTAGGAAAATTAGATATGATAGAGCTCTGGAGAAATTTGAAAGGGAATAGAGAGAAATATACTTTTTTCTTCTCAGTTGTACATGTCACTTCCACAAAATTGACCATGTATTAAGGCCTAAATACCTCACAGTCAAACGTGGAAAAGCAGAAATATTGAATGCATTCATTTCAGACTCTAATGCAATAAAATTACATTCAATAAAGGATTATGGAGACGTAGATTAAAAATTAATTGGAAACTAAATAACCGAATCCTAAAGAATGAGTTGGTTAAAGAACCAATTATAGGAAAAAATCAATAATTTCATTAAAGAGAATGACAGCAATGGGACAACATACCAAAATTTATGCAATGCAGTCAAAAGAGTACTTAGGGGAAAATTTGTAGCCCTAAATACTTACATCAAGAAAATAGAAAAAGAAAAGTTCAATTATTTGGGTCTCCCAATTTGAAAAAGAAAGCCTAGAAAAGTTAAAAAATCTAACATCCCTAATTAAATACCAAATTGGAGATCATAAAAAATTAAAAGAGAGATTAATAAAATTGAACACACAAAAAAAATAACATTGAACTAATAATTCAAATTAGGAATTGGTTGTATAAAAAAGCAATAAACTTGATAAACCAATTTAAATTATGGTTGCTGTGCATTTCCATCTATTCTATTTTTTAACTATTTATCCTTCTCTTTCTCTTCTTATCCTGTTCTCCCTCAAAAGTCTGTTTTACTTCTGACCACTGACTCCCTTAATTTTCAGGGTTGTACCAAGTATTAAATGAAGTAATAACATTAAAGCATAAAGCACTATGTAAATATTGGCCACTTTTACTATTATGCAAAAAACTTTGCAAAGCAAAAATTAACAGCCTTCATTTCAAGAATCAGATTGCTTCATTTAAAAGTAATTAACTTTTTTGGAGGAAAATTGAGTCAATTACAAACTAAATTTCCAGCCCATCAATAAAGTTTTCCAAATCACAAATAATAATTGGTATCTGTCAGTTGGTTTGTGACCATCTATAAAACTGTGTGTGTGTGTTGTAATAGTGAGTGGTTTTAAGAGATCTTGAACTTTGGATTTAATTCATGTTGGATGATGGAATTAATCATGATCATATCAAGCACTGAATTTATGAAACCCTTTGATTTTTGGAGGTCATGCCGCCCTCTATAATTCTATTCCTCTCTTTTATATATATATATATATATATATATATATATATATATATACACACACACACATTCTTAATTGAACTTTGCAATTCAGTGTTAAACACCTATTTTTGTGACAGGCATTTCCCTGTATGCTAAGGATGCACAGAAAATAATGAAATAGTACCTGCACTCAAGTTCTTACATTCTACTGGGGAAAATGGAAATATATATATTTATGTTTTTTGTATGTATGTACATATGTATAAAAGCAAGCACTCAAACATACACAGGAGGGCCTGCTGTACAGGTTCTTAGATCTGCATTTCTAAAAGGAAAGTAACTATGGAGGGGTCAGCAATCACTTTAATTGAGCACATATATCATTTGGTTAGTTCATGGGGAAAATTCAACACCCTGAACTTCAGAGAAAAAAACAAACAGAGGAATTAAAGATCAACAGACAAGCCGTCCAGCTACCTGAGCATAAACAATATATACATCACAGATCAAGAGACAGATACAACTGTCTAACCATACATACATAGTCACCAGAGAGAAGCATCAATAGTTTTCAAAGCTGGGAAGGGGACATTCCTTAGTGGTTGCCTAGAGTCTCATCTGGCCAAACAAACACTTCCAATGAGTAAACCTTGAGGTAAAACCTTACCTCAGAATATTTATATATTTTTCAGAGCCAGAGGACATCAAAATCCTTAAAAACCAGTGCATTAGAAATTAACAAAAGGTGTGGGCCTCCCCTAGTCAAGCTTTCTTTAATGGGCAGCCCAACAATGGGTGGGTAAAAATCTTTAACTCTCTGATTAGCATTGAAGTACTTATGTATGTATGTATGTATGCATGTGTGTATATATGTGCATATATACCTTTGCATAGGTATGTTTTTACATGAATGTGTATGTATACACATATACATGTATATGCGTATATGTACATACACACAATATACAAATACAAAGTAGTTGTCTATTGGGGCCTATCAGGAAAGGCTTGAGACAGGTGATAGCATGCAAGTTGAGTGTGATAGGGACAGTAAACAGTGGAACAAATATATAGAGTACCAGGAATGGTGCTATATGCTCATAATCTCTGTTGCCAAGGGAGGAGAGGATGATGCAACACTTCCAGAAATTCTGAACTGAAGTTAGGCTAAAATGGATGTAGCATCCACCCTAAGTTCCACACCAATGTAGTGAGCCCCAATATCTACCTCTAGAACAGGGACCATGAGGTTGCTTAAGGAAGGGAAAAGTAACAGTCCAGCAATGGAGCAGATCAAAGCTCATGTGATGGTAAATAGTGGAATTAGTCCAATTACTGGTCACTGAACTTCTAGCCTGGGTGAGACAGGGAGACCTGGTCTCAAAGCAAATAATCAAAAAGAAGGCAGCTAGGTGTCATAGTGAATAGAATCTTGCATCTGAAGTCTGAAGATGAGTTCTAATCCAACCCCAGACAATACTGTTTGTGTGACCATGGGCAAATTGTTTAACCCTTGCAGCAGTTTCCTCATCTATTAAGTGGGGAGATTAATAGCATCTCCCTGATGTGACTGTCATGATGATAAAATGAAATAATATTTCTAAACCACTTTGAAAACCTTAAAACACTATATAAAGCCAAATCATTATTTATTTATTTATTTTTCTTGGGTGGATTAGTAAATAATGTTAAATATATCTACCTGAGCTTCTGCTAAAAAATGCCTGTCTACTCATTGTCTCAATCAGTGTTATGAACCTCTGCCATGGAAAGATCAATTTGAGGAGAAAAAAATGCAGTTTTGAAATCATACCATAAATAATTTCAAGATCAATAGGAAATAGGATTTGCTTTATAATAATTCACTTGGTATCCAACTTGTCAGGGTCACCCATCCATTATCATGAAAAGAGGGTCACACCCATACTACTCTTAGTTTCCAAGTATAATGAACGGACTCTGGAATAGCCTTTGAAAATGACCAGCTGAAGCTCATTTAATTTAGATTCATCTCCTACTTTAGATGCTTGAAAAGCCTCTTCTGGGCACTATCTCTAGGCCCTAATATACAATGACTAACTGAAAGCCTATTTGCTATATTAGAACTCTGTGCAATAACCTCTATTTTCAGCAACATTTGGTGGACAAAGTATGAAGGGAAGACCTTAATTATAAGTTCAGAATCGATACACTTTTCAGCATGATTATGAAGAAAGAAATAAGCACAAAAATGAACATTCAGGGAAAGGGAGATTATCTACCTCCTCACTCTCCATTTTAAATAAGCTAATATCTCATCAATTACAGAAAAGAAGGCGTGTGTGTTTATGTGTGTGTATATACATATATATATATATACATGTGTGTGTGTATGTGTGTGTGTGTGTGTGTGTATAGTCCTTTATTATTGGGAAATCCAGGAGGAAGAAGACTATCATGCAAATTATCTATCACTCTAAATCTAATTGATATAGACTGCTATATTGCTATGTTTTCCCAGTTTTTAGTGATTGAAATTCCCAGGCAGAAAGTGTTCCTTTAATGACTAGTAAGGACACTAAATGTAATAAATGTCATGCAAGAAACACACAAAAATGCATCCTATATCTATACACATAAATATATGCACACATATGCATGTAAATATATACCCATGCATACAGGTATTCATATCTATACTATGCCAATGTATTGATATATGGATGTATATATGTGTACATGTATGCATATAGGTCTGGTGGCTGGGGGAGAGAAGGAGAATAAATTAAGGTTGTGTAGTGTGTAAATACCGAACACTTATATGGATAAGATCAGTCAAATTCAATTCTAAAGGAGACTGGGTTGTTTCTAGAGGTAGGGAGTTTCTCTTCATTTTAAGTCATAAAGCAATGTCTGGTTAATTGTGGGGCATATTTAAAAGGACTATTTTCTTCAGTTTTGTGCTGGAGTATATGATGATATACACCTGTGGCTGAGGTCATAGAATCATCTGATAGTAGTTTGAGGTACTGGTGCTGTTGTGCTGAGGAGGACTAGTTACTTGCTCTTAGAGAGCAAGTAACCTTCCAGTGAGGGCTAACTCTACCCAGGGACAGAATAAGAAAACTTTCTCTCTAGTCCTGCTCCCAGGATCTCTAAGATCTTCCCCTCAGGGAATGGTTTTCTTTTCTGCCACAAAAAGATGATGGAAATAAATGGTGCCTGAGGTCACTTAGAAAGGTTAAATTGCTAGCTTGCAAATCTTTTCTTACCTTTGGCTAGAGAATCCTGGTCAATATATTCCCTCCCTTAGAAAGACTATGAAAATATGAATTCTCTTTGATTCAGCTGTAACTATAAACTTACTCTCTCTCTGTCTCTCTCTCTCTCCTGAATGTTTTACCACCTGCAGTCTCTCTTAATTGCATTAAGCAATAATATTCATATATTAGCAATTGTTAGCCAAATAGTTTTAAATGGTAGAATGAACAAGAGGTCTATGATAAACTTTAAGGCAACAGAAATAAGTTTTGGGACAAATATAGGTTCACAGGGAAGTAGAAAAGAAACGCAATCACTAATTTGAATACATCCCTGGATGAGTTCAGAAACAAATCATGATCATCACAGACACATTTCTAGATCTGGAATGTGATACTGAGAACCTCATCACTATAATTCTGTTTTTGTTTTGGTGAAAATTCATGTCTCCTATGCTTGCTTGTCCAAACACATTCCCTAGGTTTTTCTCCCGTGCTCATCAGTCACCAGCACAAAACAGTAGCTACTATTACTGATTCTAAAACAACATGTTTGGGGAATTTATTTTATTCATGGTTTCATGGAAAAGTGGCTATCATGGTTGATGACAGCATAGCAGTGCAATAGGTCAGCAGCATTGGTTGGGAAACTGGTACACCAGCCTCCCTGTTCCTGTCTATAGTCAAAGTTCTTACCAAGTCTTTTCTAGTTGTTCCTTTTCCTTCTTTCACTTCTTCAGGAACAAAAATTTAAGGGCTCAGTAGATTAAAATTTGGGAATTCTTGTCTACCAACAGAAACAGTATTCTGACAAAATCTAGTTAGAATAAACATAATATAGGGTTATTCTGTGTGAATCTGATATTCTGTGTGAATCATCTGGGTATTTCCAGATAGATAGGAAGAGCAGTTGCTTTAGACAAATTCTCTAGAGCCTTGAAGGGGTATTTTTTTCAATTTTTCAATCATATATTTGGTCTCAGCTAGACTTTATGTTTTGCTCCAAAGAGATGGAGCAACTTGAACAGCAACTTCAATTAAACTGTCTAACTCATCTTGATTTAGTATAATATTTTATTTAATTCTAAGTCAGTGTAATTCTTAAGCGGATGCAGTTTTATACCATGTAATAATTCACAAATAGTTATAATTAGCTATCAGGTGCTATGGCTTACAGCATGGGACACATTGCTCAAAATTACAAAATGGAAAATCAATATAGGTCTATGAGAACAAATCATTTGCAAAGAAAGGAGGAACTAGTTTGGAGGAAGAAGACCTGAGTCTATACACTGGTTCTTTCCCTTACTATCTGGTTGACATTAGACAAGTTTTTTAATTTCTCTGTTTCTCAGTTTCCTTACCTGTAAAATAAATGGGAGGGGATGGTGAAGCCAAATTGCGGATTAGAGGTAGCAACTTAGAAGAACTTCCTCAACATACCCTTCCAAACAATTTTAAAACAGCACCTCAAATCAAATTTGGATTGGCAGAGCCAACAAGAGCTCAGAATAAGACATTTTCAGACCCTAGAAAATAGGAGGTGAGCAAGAAAGTTCTGCTATATGAATGCTGTCTAGAGTGCACAGATGATTCCAGGGCAGTAACAGTAGTAGAAATTTTGGAAGCTCTCAGTCAAGAGAAATTAAAAGGATCAGAAAACTGGTCAAAAAGAAATTACAGGGGACCATTGCTGGCACTGGGAAGAGCTAATACTGATTGGCCACTCTATTGCCATAAGCAATTCTGGGATGTAGTTGCAGGGTGGAGAGGACTGCATGTGGTCAGTCATGGGAACATGTACCCTGGGCACAGTTTCAGGGCTAAGAAAAGTGCTAGTCTTTTAGTTGCAAGGATACAGGGGCTTTCCTTGGATAAAGACTGGAGTGCAGGCCAGAAAAGCAATGACCACAGCTTTCCCAGGATCACATCACTTTAGAAGCACTGAAAACTTGCAGACCCTTAGAATTAGCTCTGAAAAGAGCTGCACAAAATAGCCTGAAGATTGACACAGTGCCTGCGCACCCACAGATGAGCAGAGTTCAACTTTAACATAAAGTTGAAAGTCAAGAAATAGACGTGAAAAATGAACAAACAAACCAGAACAACAACAACGACAACTTGATCATAAAAAGTTAAAATGCTGGTGGGAAACACCAAGACACAGCAGCAAAAGAAAATAAACTGAAAAATAGCTATGACCAATGACTCAAAGAAATATGTTAATTGGACTAAATTCCAAAAAGAATTTCTGGAAGAGTTAAATAATGGGGATGGATGCTAAAGGAAAAAAATAGTTGAAGAAATAAGTGATGCAAGGAAATTATGAAAAGAGATTTAACAAATTGATGAAAGAAGCATAAAAATATTGAAGAAAATAACAACTTCAGAAATAGATTGGCCTAATGGTAAAAGAGCCACAAAGTTCACTTGATGAAAGAAACTGACTTTTTACAAATGTTCTTTTGGTATTTCAGAGTGAAAGGGGCAACAATATGCTGGTAAATTTTTAAACACCAACTCTCTACAGAAATAAATGCATGTATTAATATTTCCTCAATCACTTTCTTACATCTGTATAATCAGCAAAAAATAAATCAAGCACTGATTTATAGTGTTTGTAGATTTCCAAGGGGCAAATACTCACACTAAAACCCTAGTAGCTGGCTCTCAGAAACTGACTCCAGAACACCCCTAGGGAAATGATTCTACTTGATGAAATTGATGTCTTTGATATCATGATCCTACATCTGGTATAACCTGACTTCAGGACTCATCATTTCTCTTACAGATGCTCAGTGTCACCATCTTCTTACAAATGCAGAACCAAAATATATGTAGAGCTGAAATCTCAGTCTTTCCCAATTCCTTTATTTTCTAAATAACAAATGAATTTAAGGAATTTCCTAAGATTGCATAAGTAGTTAGCATTTAAGTGAAGTTTTATACTAAAGTAACTCCACCATGTCTAATGTGAAAATTCTTTCTTCTGTATCATATTGTTCATATCTCCCCACTCCTTCCTTCCAATGTTTGATTTTTTTTAACCTTCAGCTAATATCTTATTTTTCTTTTTCCTTTTATTGTCAGCTTATTGAAATAAGTCTGTACTCAATAACTCTATTTTATCATTTAGTCTTCAATATCTTATAATTTGACATCTATTTCTACTGCCCTACAAAAACTATTCTGTCTATAAGGTTATCAATTACTTCTTAGTTGTAAAATCTGAAGACTTCTTTTCAGACTAAATGCTCTTAGGTCTCTATGAAGAATATATCACTTAACTATTTCCTTCCTTGGTTCATTTTCAGCTTTGACTTTTCACCTCATGTATCTTTGATTGCTCTTTTTGTATCTCCTTCATTTGCTCTTTATTGTATTTGTATGTCATGAAACTAAATATCACTTAAAGTTCAATCATCAGTATTCTTCTCCTTTCTTTCGGGGCAACCTGATTGACTTTCTATGGTTCCATCTGTCATGAGCAAGCAGATGGTGACCAAATTTATATCTCAAGTGTTGATCTCTCTTCTAAATTTAAGATTTTTATGTTTAACTCTCTACTTATTATCTTACCCTAGGTGTCCCACTTAGACCTGAAATACAAAGTCCTTAAGTCTTTGCAATGACATGCAGATTCTTATTCCTATATTGACCACTCTGTTACAGAATATATTGAATTTCAGTGAAGGAGATTCTGTTAGTGGGAACAAGAAATAGAATGAATTGACAAAAAAAGATAACTTCAATCCACCCCTACAAGTATAGTTGCTTCAATTTGTCAACTAATATAAAAATTATAAAATTAAATTGAGATACTGTTATCACTCTAAAATACAGTTGTCCTAACATGCAAGTCAGGTGTATATGGTTCATTTTCTTTCAGCAGAAAATGGTGCATTTGTCATATTTATGGAAAATGAAGAACTTTATGACCCAACAAGACAGAGAGAACATTATGAAGTACAAAATGGATAATTTTGATTCCATTAAATTGAAAAATGCAACCAAGAAAAGAGGGAAGCAGGAAACTGAGAAAGAATTTTTCCGACTAGTGTCTGTGATAAAGGCCTTATTTCTAAACTATACAGAGAACTGAGTCAAATGTACAAGAAGACAAGTCATTTCCTAATTGACAAATGGTCAAAGAATGTCAGTGGGGAATTTTCAGAGGAAGAAATTAAAGCTATTTATAATTATATGAAAAAAATGCTCTAAATCACTATTGATTAGAGAGATGTAAACCAAAACAACTCTGAGGTACCACATCACACCTATCAGATTGATTAACATGACAAAAGAGGAAAATGACAAATGTTGGAGAAGATGTGGGAGAGTTGGAACACATTCATTGTTGGTGAAACTGTGAGCTGATCCAACCATTCTAGAGAGCAATTTGGAACTATATCCAAAGGGCTACAAAAGTATACATACCCTTTGACCCAGCAATATCGCTTCTAAGAGGGGCAGTTAAATGGTACGGTGGATATAGTATCAGTGCAAGATTCAGTAGGACCTGAGTTCAAATCTTACCTCAGACACTTGGCACTCACCAACTGTATGACCTTGGGCAAGTCACGTAATCCCAATTGCCTCATCTTGGGTTGTCTCTAGTCATCCTAATGAATTTCTGGTCACTAGATTCAGATGGCTCTAGAGGAAAAGTGAGGCTAGTGACCTGCACAGCCCTTCTTCACTCAGAACAAAGTCAAGGGCAAATCATGTCATCATTTCTCTGATGGCATGGTCTTCTTCAGCAATGAAGGAAGAACACACACCTCTTCTAGGACTGTATCCCAAAGAGATCACAGAAATGGAAAAGGGTCCCACATGTGCAAAAATATGTGTAACAGCTCTCTTTGTGGTGGCCAAAAACTGGAAATCAAGGGGATTCCCATCAATTGAGAAATGGCTGAACATGTTGTGATATACAAATGTAATGGAATGCTATTGTGCTATGAGAAACGATGAACAGGAAAATTTCAGAGAATCCTGGAAAGACTTATATGAACTGATGTTGAGTGAAAGGAGCAGAACCAAGAGAACTTTGTACACATCAACAGCAACAGTGTGGGAGGAATTTTTCTGGTAGTCTTAGAACATCACTGAAATATATGGACTTAAAAAATTTCCAATAGACTTTTGAGGCAAAACGCCTTCCACATACAGAGAAAGAACTATGAAATTGGATCACAGATAGAAACAGACCATTTTCTTTTGTATTATGTTTTGTTATATTTTATGGTTTCTTCCATTCATTTTAATTCTTCCATGCAACATATATTTAATAGGAATGTCCATGTGGAACTGATATAAGATTGTACACCACCTCAGGGAGGGAGTGGGAAAAGATCTAAGATATATGGAAATGACTGTCTAATGAAAACAACTAAAATAATTCAATCAAAAAAAAAAAAACAATGACAGGAAGATCTTGGACTAAATCAGGCTTTTAAAAGCTACAGCCTGTATGTCAAATCAGTCCATTTTTATATAGTTAGTGAACTAAGAATGTTCTTTGTAGTTTTAAACAAGATTTTTTTTAAATAAAAAAGATATAAATTGGCCTAAGGAAAACTTGGGAAAAGAAATAAGATGGATGCAAGAAAATTATGAAAACATATTTAACATCTTGTAAAAAAAGGCATAAAATATTGAAGAAAATAACACCTTAAAGAAAAAATTAGACTAATGGTAAAAGAAACACTATAATTCAATGAAGAAAAGAACTCCTTAAAAATCAGAATTGGCCAAATAAAAAAGGAGGTATAAAAACTAACAAAAAAAGAATTCCTTTAACCTTAGAATAGGACAACTGGAAGCTAATGACAGGATATGACACCAAGAAACAATGAAACAAAGTATTTTTTCAAAAAAGAAGAAAATGTAAAATATCATTAAAAAGTAGATCATGGTGACATTATTTATGGACTATTGAACTACTTCAAAGTCATGATCAAAAAAGAAGCTATGCATTATATTTCAGGAAATTATCACAGAAAACTGTCCCAATATCCCAGAACAAGAGGGTAAAATAGAAATTGAAAGAATTCATCAATTACCTCCTGAAAGAGTTCCCAAAATGAAAACTCCCAGAAATATTATAGCCAAATTCCAGTGCTCCCAGCACAATGAGATAATATTGCAAGCATCCAGAAAAAAAGTAATTCAAATATCATACAGTCATAGTCAGAATTGCCCAAGATTTGGTTGTTTCTACATTAAAACAATAGAGGGCTTCGAATATGTTATTCCAAAAGTCAAAGGAGCTTGGATTTCAACCAAGAATCACATACCCAGTAAAAGTGGGTATAATCCTTCAGAAGAAAACAAAATGGATATTTAATGAAATAAATGATTTTTCAGGCATTCTTGATGAAAATGTCAAAGCTGTATAGACAATCTGATTTTTAAACACAAGACTAAAGAGAAGCAATAAAGTGATAAATATGAAAAAAGGATAAATAAGGGACTCCATAAAGTTGTACTGTTTTCATTCCTATATAGGAGAAAGGTAAATATAACTCCTAATATCTTTATCATTATCAAGGTGGTGAGAAGCTTACATTGACAGAAGGCATCAGTGCGGGTTGATTATGTAGGGATGAATAGCCCCCCAAAATCACTTATAACATCTGGGGAAAGAATAATCTTTCAAGGGCAAAGCCTTAGAATCATTTTTTTTTCCTGTTTGGCAATGTGAGTCTTAAATAATGAACATCATTTGCCCTTTTTTTTTTTCTCCTTTTCCAATCTCATTAAGGGAGTGTAGCCCCTGGGCTTACCTAGAAGAGCAATACATAGGCATTTTTGAATTGAAATTCAGTTCATATTTTGTAGCTGCTCCAGTACTGATGCCCCAAGAAGCAAGGAACAACGTTTTAGGTGTCCTTCTGGACACGTCAGTGAAAATTGAAAAAGAGATTTATCTACCCGCAATGGCACTTTTTCATCTGAACTTGGTGGGACACTTCCCAAGATACTGAGGTACCACAAGGAAAGTTTGCCATGAAGGTATTGAAGAAATTGTACATTTGCTTTTCTTATATCTTTGAGTTAACTATTTATTTAAAATCTACTCTGTTAAAAGTAGGATAAGTGAGGATGAACACAGCATCAAAGTCAGCTACCATACGGATGGTAAGTTCTTCAATTTAAAAAGTTACTAGCCAAGACCACAGTGGAGGGAGTGTTGGTGAAAAATTTTCTGTTTGCAGATGATTGTGCACTCAATGCAGCCTCTGAAACTGAGATGCAACAAAGTATCGATCAATTCTCTGCTGCCTGTGCTAATTTTGGTCTAATAATTAACTCTAAGAAAACACAGGTGCTCCATCAGCCACCACCACACCATCCATATATGGAACCATCAGTTATAACAAATGGAGAAGTTTTGAATGCTGTGGGTAAGTTCACTTACCTTGGTAGTGTACTTTCCAGGGATGTACATATTGACAATGAGGTTGGGAGACTCTGAAGAAAAGTTTGGGAGAGAAGAGGTATTAGACTGACTACCAAACTGAAGGTCTACAGAGCTGTTGTGCTGACCTCATTCTTATATGCTTGCGAAACTGGACAGTCTTCTAGCACCAGGAAACTGAATCACTTCCATTTCAATTGTCTTAGGAAGATTCTGAGGATCAAGGTACCAGACACTAAAGTCCTTGCTTGAGCTGAACTGCCAAGTATTTAAACTATGCTTCAGAGAGCACAACTCCGATTGTCTGGCCATGTTGTTTGAATGCAAAATGTACACTTGCCAAAAAGACTATTTTATGGAGAACTTGCATGAGGCAGGCGATCACATGGTTGACCAGAAGAAATGATACAAGGACACTCTCAAGGTCTCTCTCCAGAATTTTGGATTTGACTGTGCAACATGGGAGACATTGTCACAGGACCACTCAACATAGCATGGTCACATAGGAAAAGGTGCTGTGCTCTTTGACCAAAGTAAAATTGAGACAGCAAAAAGTAAATGCAGGATGCACAAATTTGGGATATCCACCTCAAAATATTCAAATGGACTATCTGTGTCCAAACTGTGGTAGAGAATTCTGAGCTTGTATTGGTCTGATCAGACATAGTCAAACACACTGAAATTTCACTTTGCAATGGTGATGTCATTTTGGGCCCCTTCGAAGACAAAGGACAACAACCAACCAACCAACTTTATGGTAAGCGGTTGCATGGGCTACTAGTCACTGGCTCCTAACAAATCAGAGAACATAGCTATTAGGGACTCAAACCAATGACAGTAGAGAAAAGATATTTCAAGTGCTCAAGTTACCATTCTAAAAGAAAAGCAGATCACAGCATGAGCATACAAATTTGACAAGTATTTTGTAAGCTTTGTTGGATTATATATAATACACACACAAACATATTTTTCTCATTTAATTTCCACAACAACATTGTGAAGTAGATTGTCAATTTTATCGTTCAGGAAAGTGCAGCAGAAAAAGCTTAAATTACTTGTCTGGAATCCCATAGCTATTATATGGCTGAAGTTGAATTTAAAGTCAGGTATTCCTAACTCCAGACCCAACACTCTACTCTATTATCTTGTTGCCTTAAAAAACTTATCAGCAATTTTTCTTAAGTAGACATTCAATAATTATATTAGTCTATGGATTTTCTTATATATCCTTCCCTAATTTAAATAGCTAGATCATATAAAATGAGTCTTGTAAAGTGCTTTATTTTTTCAGCTTTTTAGAATAATATGTGTAAAAATGATGTAAATTGTTCTTTAAAAGTTTGGTAGAATTTTCTAAATCTCTCAGTACCAGGAGCTGCTTGTTTGTTTCTTTGCCTATCATTGCTTTAATGGTTCTATTAAAGGGAATTCTATTTACTTTTATGAGATTTGCTTAAGATCTCTATTTAGTCTTATATTTTACCATTCTAAATTTTTGAAGACAATACTCTATATTTTCTGTTTCCATTTTTTTTAGTGTAGTACATTCTGATAATTCTTTTGTTTCTTCTGTTTTTGAGTTGTCAACTTGTTCATTTCCTCGTTTGTTACTGTTTCATTTTTAACTTGATTTTCGCCCTCTTTTAACCAGGTTAATTTAAATGCCTTATTTTCTGTCTGTTAAAAATATCTTTTAATTTTATTTATAATTTTTTAGTCTTTTTGATTTCCAGTTTATGTATGTATTTCTATATACAATAACAATGTACAGAACAAACCAGCTCCCTCAAACAAATCCCAAGCAGGATCCCTTAAACAAAATCACAAACTTTGTCACTCATGCTAGCCAGCTGCCTAGTTGTCTGCATTCTTCCTGCCTCTGACTGCCCTCTGAGTAACTTCCTCTCAACTCTGTTCACTGAATGCTTAAATACCTTTAGAAAAGTGAGTTCCTGAGAGGCAGAAATAAGCTCTGATTGGTTAACAATCAAAGAGAGAGTGAATATTATAATGGGAGGCTTACTTTTTCTTATGAGGGGCTAAGGAAGGTGACTCTGATCACCTCACTCTTGGACAAAGAAACTCATCTGCACCCAGACTACACCCATTTTAGTGCATTCTAGACAAAAGGGTCTATTCTCTACCCTGTTGTAGCACCAATGTGATATTCATAGCACCTACTGTGGTCATGAATATTTCAGCACAACTATGAATTGTAACAACAGACTATCCACATGGAAGACAGAACCAAAACATTTATTCAGAACACCAGAAAGCCAAAGCCACCATAGTAATAAAAATCTCTACACAATAACAATACAGAGGATAACACCATCTGAAGTCTTTCCCCTGCTAGGCTTCCCATAAACCAGCTCCCTTAAATAAATCCCACGCAGGCTTCCTTAAACAAAATCACAAACAAGTTCTTTCACTCATGCTAGCCAGCTGCCTACTTGTCTACATCCTTCCTGTCTCTGACTACTCTCTCACTAACTTCCCCTCAGCTCTTCTCTAGATCCCCCTCTTCCTGTTCCACCTTTCCTGTCCCACCAAATTCAGCAAACTCCTCCCACCACAGGATCCATGTGACTCAGTCTTCCAGGTGACCTAGTCCGGTCATATAGGCCTATTAATGAATGGGAACAATCTTCCCATTTAAACTACCATTACAAATGGTCAGAAGAGAACAAGTTGTTCTAATAACCCATGAAGTTGACTGAAGCAGGCAAGGAGCTTGTTCAAACACTCAAGATGCCAAGATCATCCACTACATCCCAGACCACCTCTAGTCATTTTGACTATTGTCTTGCCACTGGATTTTGATGATTCTGGAAAATAAAATAAGTTTGTAAAAATAAGTCTTTTTACAACTCTGCCTCACTTAAATTCAACTCAAGTGCAACTCAAGATGTCACCTCATGATGTCACTGGTCCTCTTTGAAGTCTCCCTGACTTCAGGTCTGGCACTCTGAGCTTGGAATCGGGAAGGCTTATATTCCTGAGTTCAAATCCAATCTCAGACCTTACTAGTGTGATCCTGAGCAACTTACTCAACTCTGTTCACCTCAATTACTCATTTCTAAAATGAGCTGAAGAAGGAAATGTCAAAACACTCCAGTATCTTGGCCAAGAAAAGCCTGAATGGGGACATGAAGAGTTAGATATGACTAAAAATGATTAAAGAATGATAAAAATTTAATATATGCATTTAAAAATAATATTTTGAGAAAGAATTCATAGACTTCACCAGACTATCAAATGGGACCTTGACCTCCCCCACAAAAAAGCTAAAAATCTCTGTTTTAGAGAATGTCAATCATTCTTTGCACACACACCACTGAAATCTTGACCAAAATTTGCTAAACTGTTACAAATTTTGGTGGGTAACATTTATTGCTTTCTCAGCTGCCCTCTTAAGTTTCAATAAAATAGAAAGTAAATGCTTTGCCAGATTTAGTGACATCCATAGGGCTGTTCTTATAAATGTAAGAGAAACAGCTAAAACTTGTCTCAGTTGGCCAGTGAATGAAGTGAAGCTGTATTCCACAATTTTGGTATAGAGAGAAGGTGCAAGAAAGGATTAATATAAGGTCTTTGGATGGATTTCAATGGTTCCTTGGTTTTTATTGTTGCTGTTTTTTAAATTGTGATCACCATATTTCAATATAATTGGCATTCTCTATAATTCTGTTTATTTCAGTAACAGCAGTATCATCTGATGATCAACTCTGCATGACTTACTTATTCTCAGCAATACAATGATCCAAGGCAATTCCAAAATACTCATGATGAAAAAATACTGTCAACCTCCAGAAGAAGAACTGGAGCCTGAACACAGATCAAAGAATACAATTTTTCACTTTCTTTTCTTTGTGTGTGTGTTTTCCTTCACAACATGTCTAATATGGAAATATGATTGAATGATTGCACATGTATGACCTATATCAAATTGCTTACTGTCTCACAGAAAAGGAAGGAAAAGGAAGGGAGGAAAGAATTTGGAATAGAATGCTTTTCAAAAAAATGAGTATCAAAAATTGTTTTTGTGTATAATTAGGAAAAATAAAGTATTATTCAAAAATAGAAAAAAATAATCCTATGTATTTTATTGAAAAAATTAATCCTGTATATATTGTTTTATGTATTTAAAAATGTTATTCTGAGAACAATCCATAAGCTTCATCAGGCTGAGAAAAGGATCCATGACGGAAAAGCCAATGAGGACCCTTGATTTAGAGTAACTTAAAATTAATAAGTTGGAGTAGGAAAAGCATAACAACACCCAAGAGTTGGAGCTCAGTTAAAATAGAGAGAAACAGGCAAGAATTCTAGAGTACAATAGGAAGGACAGAGGACCTGGGAAATCAGAAAGCCAGTATTAGGGACTTTGACTAGGAGAGGAAGTACCAAAGGATCAAAGTGTGATTTGAAAATTCATCTCACTTTTGTAACACAACCTTTCTAGAAGACAACCAACAACCATGTGTTTCATAGCACATTATTTGATTTAATAACAGCTACAGAGGAAACAAGAAGATTAAGATTTATGAACTGTTAGGTCTTAGGCTGCCCTATCTGCTGGCTAGATTAGAACTACTAATAGGATAATTGCCAGTCAGAGGTTGTGTGGCATAGGGGAAATAAGTGTTCTTGGACTAAGACTTTGGGTCTTTACACTGCCATTAGAGAGCTGTCCAGTCTTGGACAAGTAACTGCATCCCTCTGAGTATCAGTTTTTCGTCTTTAGAACAGAAATAATGCCTTCTTTTCCATATGAGTCAAACATCTAATTGTTTTTAGGTGATTGTATTTCTTCCAATTTTGTTTCATCTTCTATAAATAGGAGGTTTCTGCAAAGACTGATTAATGATGATTCTAATCATTTTAATAAAAAAACTTTTTATTTGGAGAAAAAGCATAATTGGGTAGGATGAAATGCTCTTATATCTTATGATATCACCAGAGTTCTTGTAAGTACCAAAGGTGATAATGAATGTAATAATGAAGTAAACCATATATTTCTAAGGGACTGTTTTTATTGTTCTGAATTTCTTCCCCAGTGACTCTCGTAAAGTATGACTACAGGCACATATGTAGCTTTTCAAAGCTACCACAATCTATGCTATCTTAGATTAATTTTGGTGCTATTTTTTTATTTAAAGGTAATTATTTTCATCATGTTATTTAGAGTTACTCATTCTTCATAGGAGAGTCCTTACTTTGCTTCAGTTGCAGTCCCTTTTCCCCAAATTGAGCATTTAAGATTTTTTAGGCATTTAAATACATTTCTTTTGATTGATTGACTGATGGATGTTATACTAGGTGAGCTGTTCAAGATTTGAATTCACATTGAGAGATTTGATGACTTACTTCCAGTCCACTGAAGCAAATTCTGCTCCAAGCCAAATGGAATGGCAAAAGTTGGCTGAGAAATTTTGCCCTAAATTCCAAAAGGGCTTAGTATCTCTGTCTGGCTTAGGTAGTGCTTACCATTTGAGATCTGAATCATCTGGATGCTTACTTTTGGATGAATAGTTTACTTTTATTGAAACAACCTCTTGTACACTCATTACACACATTATATTCTTGTTCAACAACATCTATAGGAGAGTAAGAACATTAGAGTTTCCCAAAATGGTGTAACATATAAATTCAAAATGGACTAAGAGAATAATAAGTATGTGTGGATGACTGACTCTAAAAGAAGTGTGTGTGTGTGTGTGTGTGTGTGTGTGTTTTAAAGGAGAATAAAAAGAAAATACTTCTACATTGATGCAGATCAAAACTCTTAGATTGAGAAAAAAGACCAGGGGTGAAGGGCAAGAAGATCATTTGAATCATCTCTACACTTAGTTTCAGATAGTGTCCATTGATCAGTGAATGACAACTAGGGGTGCAGAAATAAATATGGATGTGAAAATCTTGAATTATTCATATTTCTTTGGAGGCAGCTCAATTTAACCTAATAGCATCTCATTTAATGCCAGTTATATGGAGGTGGTCCAGCATGCTCAGTAAATAGAGTCTTTTTTTTTTAAAAGAAACCTCTTTTTTGACATAGAATCTGCCACATTATGAAAAAACAAATTTCACAACCAAGGATTCAGGAGAGCAAGGAAGGCTAACAGAAATACATTGCTTTGAATAAAGAATATTAAAGTGCATTTAAATCACTTATCTAACTTTATTATGATACAATGGTGAATTATGTTATCACCACATTTGCAATTAGATAGTGCAACAGATGGTAGAAGATTTACAGAAACATTAACATCCTGTGTAAGACAAGTTTAATAAATTTGTTGATGGGTTGTCTCTGGGGCTACAGGAAAATGTTTACATAGCAAACATAATAGCTTGTTGGGTTTGAGGAAAGTGCTTATGTCTGGGAGAGGGGTTATCTGAATTTTCACTTTAACCCTATAAATTAGTTCCACAAGACTTTCCCTACTGTGAATTCTGTAGGAGGATGGAACTATTTGCATGTCAAACACAGGGCTAAGTGGGTAGGTCTGTCAGAAAAAAAGAAAATTATGGTGTTATCTACTTAGAAATGGAAGAGAATTTAAAAGTTTTTTGGTCCAATCTCTACATTTTACAGACAAGGAAACTGAGATCACAAATATTATAATGAGAGCAATGGCTAACATATACCTAGTACTTATTATGTGCCAGGCACCATCCTAAGTACTTTACTTTAAACTATAAGGCTAGCATTGTTGGAGTATAAATTGGATAATTTTGTTTATTTTAAATTAAAATCTTTATATAAATACAAGATGCAGCCAAGAATAGAAGACACATAGAAAATTAGGGAGAAAACTTCCATAGATAATCTCTCAGATAGGATTGATTGTAATGTAAAACTACTGTGGTGTAGAAAATGATGAGCTGGTTGATCTAGAAAAAACATGGGAAGATAGCCTTATGAACGAAGATGCTATCCATCTTCAGAGAAACAGAACTTGACTGATGAAAATAATCAATAAATAAAATAATTTTAAAAGTCAAAAGAATGAAAAAATAGAAGAATGTGAAATATCTCATCAGAAAAACAACCTGGAAAATAAATCACTAAAAGATAATTAAAGAATTATTGAATTATCTGAGAGTCATGATCAGAGAAAGAGCTTAGATATCATTTTTTAGGAAACTATAAAGGAAAACTTACCTAATATCCTATGCCCAGACAGTAAAATAGAAATTCAAAAAATCCACCCATCAGCACCTGAAAGAGATAACAAAATGCAGACACCCAGGAATATAACAGTCAAATTCCAGAGCCCACAGGTTAAAGAAAATAATTTTAAGAAACTGAAAGGAAAGCATTCAAATATCATTGAGCCACACTTTGCATCACACAAGATTTAGTAGCTTCTACCCTAAAGAAATGAAAGACTTGGAACCTGGTATTCTAAAAGACAAAAGATCTGGCATTACAGTTTAGAATAGCCTAACCAGCATAACTGAGTATAATCCTTCAAGGTAATAAAAAAGGAAATTTAATGATATAGAGTAATACCAAGAATTCCTGATGAAAACACTGGAACTGAACAGAAAAATTTGACTTAAAAGAAAACTTAAAATACAAGACTTAAAAGAAGAATGAAAAGGTAAATAAACATGAATGAAAAATCATAAGATACTCAAAATGTTAAGTTGTTTACATTTTAGCCTGAGAAGATGATTCATATTACCCTTAAAAACTTTATTGTAATCATGACAGTTAAAAGAATTCCATAGAGAAGACACAGATGTAACTCAGTTATATTGGAATGATGTAAGAATAACAGTTGAGAAAGGGGAATGCTGTGGAAAAAGGGGGAAAGGAAAAAAATGGGGAAAATTATATTACATAAAAGAGCTACACAAGGAAAAGCTTTTATAGTGAAAGGAGAAATGGAAGGGGTGAGCAATACTTGAACCTCACTCATATAAATTGGTTCAAAGAGGAGAAATACACACACGTATACATTTACTGGATATAGTAATCTATCTTATCAGACAGGGAAGTAGTATGGAAAAGCATAAGGAGAAAGGGGATTTTATAAGAGGGAGGGTGGATAAAGGAAGGAAGTGATCAGAATCAAAATGGTCTTTAGAGGAGGAACAAGATAAAAAGGGAGGAAAGATAAAAAAAGAAAACGTGATAGAGGGAATGCACAGTTAGTAATCGTAATGGTGAAAGTGAATGTGATCAATTGACTCATAAAATGGAAGTAGAGACAAATGCATTAGAAATCAATATTCAACAGTGTGCAGTTTACCAGAAACACAGTTAGAATAGAGGAACACAGAGTTAAAATAAGGGACTACAATAGAATCTAATGTCCTTCAAAGGAAATAAAAAAGGCAGGGATTACAATCATGTGTGTCAAAGGATATAAACAGGTCATTTTAACAAAGAGCAATCAAAGCTATTCATAGTCATATAAAAATAAAAGCACTTGAAATCACTACTGTTTGATGAAATGCAAAGTAAAACAACTCTGAGATGCCATCTTATACCTATTAGATTCTCTAACATGGTAGAAAATGAAAATGAAAACTGTTGAAGGAGTTGGAGAAAATTTGGAGTGTTAATACGTCATAGGTGGAATTGTCCAGCCATTCTGAAAAACAATTTGGAACTACACACAAAAGGTTATAAATTTATCTACCCATTGACACAGCAAAACTACTATTAGGTCTGTATCCCAAAACAAAGAGGAAATAACATATTGTACAAAAGTATTTCATAATTTTCTTGTATAACTTTCATTACTTTTCTCATGTTTTCCTCTACCATTCTTATCTCTTTCTTTAACTCTTCCAAGAATTGTTATTAAGCTTATGTCCAACTGACATTTTTCTTTGAGGCTTTGCTTGTAGATGTTTCCAAATTGTTGTCTTCTTCTGAGTTTATATCTGTGTCTTCACTGCCCCTGTAGTAGATTTTTATAGTTCTGTTTTGTTTTGATCTTTTTTGTTTTATTTTACTTTTTTCTGTTTTCTCAACTTTCCAATCTATTCCTTGACTTTGAACTTCAGGTTGAAGTTAGACTCTACTCATCTGGAGATGGGGAGGCACTGTGTCAAGCTTGTTGCATTTTTGTGCTACTGTTTTGAGAGTTAGTTCAAGGTGTCTGCAAGTTTTCAGTGTTTCCAAGGTGGCAGACTATGGGAAAAGGTGTAATCACTGTTCTCCTGGTCTGCCCTCAGTCTTTACACAGTAAGGGCCCATATTCCCCTGTACTTGCAAGGACTAGGGCTCCTCTTGGTCCTGGAACTTTGACAAGGTTCCCTTCTCCACTGCAGGCACATGGGCTAGTGTTTCTTTCCGCCTTGAAACAATGATTGGGGCCCCTGATCCCTTCTGAGTGAGTACCTAAAACTTTGACAACGTCATCTGCTCTCCTGTATCTGTGACTGTTAATGCTTGCCCTGGAATTGTGACTAGGACCCTTGCCCATTTGTAACTGATCACAAGGCTCCTCTTCACCCTGGAGCTATGACCCACTTTGCATGTGGGCAGTAGAGGTGCAATCAGCACCAGCTATACTCAGTGTCAACGAAGAATCTCTTCTGATCTCTTTCTGACCAGTTATCCAACCCCTTTCCTGTCTCTCAGCTGAGAGCTCAAGAAGTTGCTACAACTAATGCTTTTCAAACCAATTCCAAGGTCAAAGCTTTTGTTGTTGTTTTTATTGTTATAGTGTGTGCTTATACTCCTGTGTCAGACTTCTTTTAACCTTCTAAGTAGTCTTAACCTGAACAAAACATCTGTTCCTACGCTTTTGTTGGCTGTACCACTCCAAAATTTGAGGAATTATTTTAAGTTATTTGAAGATGAATGTTGGGAGTTCAGCTGGCTTGCATCTCTCTTTTGCTAACTTGACTTCATCCTACTATTTTATTTTGGGGGGGTTGTATGAGTGTGTGCGTGTGTGTGTCTTTTCTTTTGCAGCATGACAAATATAGAAATTGTTTTTCATGGGTTTGTACGTGTGATCAATAAGCTTGACTTCTCAGTGTGTGGTGAAGAGTAAGAATGGAGGGAAAGAATTCAGGACTCAAAATTTGAAAAAAATGCAAGTTAATTTTTTTACATGTAATTGGGAAATATTTAAATAAATAAATATTTAAAATAACAAATTATTATTTAAATGCATATACGGGGAAGGGGAGAATGAGGGATTTTTCCCTGATATCTGTTTGATAAAAGGAACTGTTAGATGGGAAAACTGTTTGGTTTTTTTTAATCAGTGTAGACAGGTAGCTTCTTCAATTTACAGAATCACAGAGTGGCCTCTAGATCTGAAAGATGTGTGTGTGTGTGTGTGTGTGTGTGTGTGTGTGTGTGTGTGACATACACAGATATATGACTCACCCTCAGTCAAACTCTCCTATTCAATGTTCACTGCACATAGCATACCATTTTCCTTTTCTTTGCCATTTCACAGGCTCTCTCCTATGCCTGGAATATATTTCCTTCTCTTTTCCATATTTTGGAACTCCAAACTCTCTTCACAATTTAGTTTATTTGCCAATTCTTATAAAAGTTATTTCTTGCTTCTCTTAATTGCTCCAATCCTGTTACTTTTTTGAAAAATTAATATACACAAACATTTCTATATTTGTACACAGATATGAATATATAGATATATGTACAGATACATATAGTATATTATCATATTGGTACATTGTTTTCATTGACTTATGGGTCTACAGAAAAGTACCTGCTCAGGGGTTAGAGGATCTGGTTTCAAATACCACTTTTAACAATTACAAACTTGGGCAAGTCATTTAACTTCAAACCTCTCTGGACCTTAGTTTCCTCTTATATAAAATGAGGTAGATGAATTAAATGACTTCTAAAATTAGTTTCATTTCTAATTCTATGCTCCTATGTTTTTTTCTCCCTGCTTCTCTCCCCTCCTCCCCTGCCACACACATGTCCACCCAGGAGAATGCAAGATCTTTGAGGTCAGGGTCTATCTCATTTTTGTCTTTGCATTCATAGTACGTAGAACCCAGTACAATGCCTAATAGCAGGAACTTCAGTAAATGCTTTTGAATTGAATTGAATTAGAAATGATGTACGAAATGATTTGAAAGTCACATCCAGGGTGAGACTTGGACTGAGGAGACATTCCTCAAAGCTATGAATTCTGTTCCCAGCTGCTCAACAAGCTTCATTCCCCTCTCTAATTTAAGTTAGCTTGTTTGGGCTTGGATTACTGTCATGAGACCTGTACATGCTAGCCAATATCCCTGGGAGAGAGGCCAGACATCTCCCATGTCTCAGTAGTTATTAGCTTTCAGGGATGAAATCCACTAGGCTCTAGTTCTTGATAAGTAAGATGCTGGAATGGTCTTTGATCTTTCTCTCACTTTCAAGTATTAATATTCCACTAGTTCTGATTTTGGAGGCTGCTGCTGAGACAAAAGATTGAAGTTATATTTTCCCCAGCATTGATCTAACTGCAGGATTGGCACCCGTGCACCACTGGCACTGGTTTGGGGTCTCTGATGTTCTCACTAATAGATTTTCCATCTGTTATTCTGCCATTTTATTGGTGTATAACTATATTACCTTATGTAGCAGTGTATGGAGTCAGTGCAGGCAGGGTCTCCAGCCACTCTCTGACAGGGTAATTTAGTTGGAAAACTGCCACTTTCAATCTCAAATAACATTGTCTGTTTACTTCCCTCAATAAACTAAAAGAATACGGCTTCTGATAGCAGTGCCACAGAAGGCACAGGTTGCAGTGGTTCCTGCTGTTTCAAGTACTGGAAATATTTCACCATTGAAATCCAGGATATGAACTGTAGTGACTGAATTATGCTCTGACAAAATGAGTAAATTCAACTATTCAGTCCTAAAAACAGGTTTTATTTGCTATTTATTTGTTTGTTTTTAGAGCATATACTGTGTACAGGCTAGGGAACTAATTGATGAGAGACATACACAGATGAAATATACGACTTTCTCTCAAGAATCTTACCATCTGGTAGATGAGATAGGACAAAATACTTAAAAAAAAAAAGACTAAGGGGTATGTGCATAAGGGATCTACACAGTCTATGAGATTTTAGGTAAAGGAAGTATCACTTTTACCTGAGGCATAAGAGAACGCTTCTTGAAGGGGGAGAAAGCTGAAGTGGGTCTTTAAAAATGACTGACTAATGTGGAAATAGGTTTAATATAATCATACCAATATAGCTTCTATCACATTGCATGCCTGGAGGGGGGAAAGTGGAAGGAGGGGGAAGAATTTAGAACTCCAAATCTTATAAAAGTGAACATTGGAAACTAATCATACATAAATTAATTAATTTTTTTCCAAAAAAATGACAAAGGAAACTATTTCAGGGAAGCTTAGGAAGACTTGTATAAAACTGATTAGTAGTGAACAGAACCAGGAGAATAACACAACTGTAACTACAATAGTGTAAAAACAAACAACTTTGAAAGACTTAAGAATTCTGATCAATACAATAATCAACCACAATTCCAGAGAACAGATGACGAGGAATGATATTCACATTTTGACAGAGACATGATATACTAAATACACACAATGAGATCAATATTTTTCCCCGTCACAGTCAATATGTACATTTATTTTGCTATTTTGTTGCACAGTTGTTGTTTTTTGGGGGGATGGGAGTTGAAGGGAGATAAAATAAATCCTTGGTTTAAAAAAAATGTTCCACAAGTAGAGATGGAAGGTATAGACAATTGAGGTGTAGCTGCAGCTGCTTTGCTGTTTGTCCTTCCTTCTCAAAGAAGACCATGCATCCAAGTGGCACTGTGGATAGAGCACTAGAGCTGAAGCTAGGAAGACTCAGTTTCCTGAGTTCAAATCTGGCCTCAGACACCTTTTAGTCCTGTGAGCCTAGGCAAGTCACTTAACCTCAGTTTCCTCATAAGTAGAATGAACTGGGGAAGGAAATGGCTAACCACTCCAGCATATTTTCCAAGAAAACACCAAATCATGTCACAAAGAATCAAATACAACACAAGAACAACAAAGCGTATGTGATATAGAGTTGTTTGGGTTTTTTAGGGGGGATGCTGAAATATGTTGGAGTAGAATCATGGAAAAGGCAGCTTACAGATTCTGAACATCATTTAATTGGACTTGGAGAGACAGTGAATGATCTTTTCATTTTTGGCAAGGGAATGGTTTAAGATCATAGGGCTAACTTATTTAAAACTTGGAGGGAATTCAAAAAGCACTTTTTATTAAGCACCTTGTGCCAAGTGTGTACTTGACATCAGTGCTGGAAAGACAAATTTGAAATAATCCCTAGTCTCAAGTAGCTTATATTATACTGGGTATGGGTGGGGGTTGAAGTGGGTGGGATGGACACATATACATGTTATTAAATGCAAAATAAATATGAAAAGAAATTATAAAATAATGTCCTGGGAGACAGAGAGAAACTCTATCAATAAGAAAAATTAGGTTAGGCTTCATGTAGGAGATGGTACTTGAGATGAGCCTTGAAAAGAGTTAAGTGTTCTATGAAGTAGAGTTAATGAGAGATTGTGAGGCATGAGGGGACAGTCTAATGCAAAGACATGGAGGCAAATGATGGATTGTCACATGTGATGAAAGTCAAGTAGTTTGCTTTAGATAGATCAGAAGGTATATGGAGAGAGAATTAAGTACAGAAAGCATGGAAAAGCAGACTGATGTCAGATTGTAGAGGATTTTAAGTTCCTAATGGATGACTTTGTACTTTACCCTAGAGGCAAGTGGAGTCATTTGGAGTTTCTTGAGCAATAGAATGACATGTTGGATCTGTACCTTAGTAATATCGATTTTTTTCACTTTATATGAAGGATAAATTTGGATACAGTGGAGACCCGAGGCTAAGAGACAGCTTAGGAGTCTATTTCAATAGTACAAGTGAGAAGTTAACAAAAGCCTTTAAAATAGAGGGGAATGGCCAGGTAAGGAGAAAACTTTATAATTTATGGAGTTACTGTGTCAATATAAAAACTAAAAGTGCAGTAGGATATAAAGTTAGAGTTGAGAGGAACATTAGAAGATCAACTAATTCAACCATCTGATGTCATAAATAAGGAAGCTGATACTGAAAATAACTTTCCCAATATCACGTTGGTAGTGACTGTGTAATACCAATGATGACAGCTAATATTTTTATAGCAGTTCATATGTGTCAGGCACTGTCCTAAACACTTTGTAATTATTATTTAATTTGATCCCCACAATAATACTGGAAGGTAGGTACTATTTTTATCCCCCATTTTACAGATGAGGAAACTGAGGTTGGGACAGGTTGTAACTTCACCTGGGTTACACAGATAGCAATTGTCTGAAGCTGACTTTGAATTCAGGTCTTTCTGACTCTAGGCCAACCTAACTGTCCACTGTGCCACCTCTGTGCCATTTTGATTACTGAATTCCAAGGCTGGAATTCTCTCCCCTCCCCACTTCTGCCTAATACCTTCCCTCACTTCCTTTATAATTCAACTCAAATTCTGCCTTCTGATGGAATCCTTCCCATTCTCTCTTTCCATTACACCCACCACTTACAGCCGCAGAATTGCATTTGGAAAGAGAATGTTGTTAACAGTGTTCTCTGCTCCCCACACCCACCACTGACTAAAAGCCAGCTCTGTCACATTTCACTCTACCTCAGGGTTCTCTTGTACCCTTGGAGTTGGAGGTAGAGAATGTCTTACCTTTGTCATTAACTGAAACTCCCATTAATTATATGTCCCAAATTTTAGTGATCCCTAAGAATACCAGTTCGTTGAACCATTTAACAGTCTTGTTAGCTTTCACAAAGGAATATGTATTTCAAAGGCATAGCAAAAGCAAACATAAAAAAATTACCCTCTCCAAAATCTGAAGGGCATAATTTTTTCTACAGCACCACCTTCTCTGGGGAACAAGGAGAAATTAGGTTTACAAGTTAGCTCAGTTGCTATATAACATTAGTTCCACAAAATTGCAAGTTCAAAACTCGTCCTGGCCTTGGATCTTAGCATCCTAGTTTTTCAGGATTTTCCAGCTCACCTGATTGCAACATCATCCATGAATCCTAAACTCCAAGATCCCCATGACTTTAGCTTTTGAGTTCAGAACAACACTTCCTACACCTCAGACTGAAAAGAACAACTGAAATGAGACTGACTCTTTAACTCATTTTTTTCAGGACCACAGAATCTAAGGAAAAGGAGGTGGCTCTTTCTTAAATAGGGTATTGCACAAAGGCCCTTTGTTATCATTATTTGCTCATGTCTGATTCTTCATGACCCCATTTGAGGTGTTCTTGGCCAAGATACTGGCATGGTTGCAGTTTCCTTTTCCATTCTATTTTACAGTAAGCAAACAGGGTTAAATGACTTGCCCAGGGTCACATTGCTAATAAATGTCTGAGACCAGATTTGAACTCAGAAAAAGGAATGTTCCTACCTTTAGGCCCTGAACTCTATCCACTGAACCACCTAGCTATACTTGTTGTAAGTGAAAAGTCACCATCACTCCTGGATACTATCAAACAGAGAGCATGACTATTTCGCAATCAGTATACAGGCAGTTCTTTCTAAACAGTCAGTGGAAAGAGGCTGCATCCAAACATATGGTAGACTAACACAGAATATCTTTTCCCAGAAGCACATCCCTGGCACTTCCCTCATGGTACCTCTCTCTCAGGTTATCTTGGCACATACCAAAGCTCCATTACAGTAGTGCAAAAACAACAATAAATAAATCAGTTTGTTTGGAAAGCATAGTGCATGCTAGAGAGGAATAAGCAATCATCCTGGAACTAGATTGTGAAGAGGTCTAGATAATAAACAGGGGTTAGCATTTTAATCTATTGCCAATATGATCAGTGATTTAGATCACATTGGCAAATAATTGAAGGATGGATCAGAGAGAAAAGACACTTGTGGTAAGGTGACAAACTAGGAGACAACCCAGGTCATGGAGGCCTGACTGTGGTGGTGCCTGGGTAAATGGAGAGATGTGACAACTGATAATTGATGTAACAAAGATAGAACTGACAAGCCTTGGTAACTGATTAGTTATTTCGGATAAGTGAGAGTGAAGGGCTGGATATTCTTTTGAATTTTCACACATACAGAAACATACAGAGAGAGAGAGGGAGAGAGAGAGAGGGAGAGAGAGAGAGAGAGAATAAAGGCTTATTGTTTTGTAACATTAATAGAATAGGAAGATCATCCCCACCCATTAACAGACATAAAACATGGAGCCTGTGGTCACATGGAGCCTGGCTCACATGGAGCTCATACTGGGAGGAGCTTGCCCAAGGAGGAGAGAGAGAGTGAAAGCACCCAGAGCAGAGACAGAGAAGCAAGCTGTGAGTGTGTGGAGGGAATACATTGTCTAGGCGAACTTGTTTTTGTGGGAAGGTCTGACAGAAAGGAGTAAGTCAGAACTCCCTGAATTAGTGATAAGTATCCTGGTAAATCTTACCTCCTGGTATACTAATGATGTCCCAAATAAGTATTTTGATTTTGCCTTTGAGGAAGGGAGTTTACTATATTTTGTGAATTTATCCTGGAAATATCCATGAATTTCGTAGTGGCTGCTTATGAGTATTGCATTGGTGTTATATCTTCTTAAACTTTAATTTTCATTCTTATTTTAGTAAGTGGATTTTTAAAGGTAATCCTTTTCATGTTTTGAACATGAAACAAGAACATGTTTTGTTCTTCCATTCCCTGAATCCTGCCTGTAGAAATCCTATTTGAATGATATCACTTTGTATAACTTCAGAAGATAGCCACTTCACAATGGGTTTATTCTCTTCCAATTTAAATTTTATTCATATAGGGAACTTTCTTTGGCTTCCAGAAGTCAAAGTGGAACAACTGAGCTTAATAATAGCTCAACTCTTTTACAAAGTTTCAAGAGTCTGCTAAGTTTTTATGATCCAGAATTCTGGTGCAATATTATTCCTTTCTCTGACTCTGTGTGCATTACTTGGTCTGTCTTTTTGCGTCTGTCTCATTCTCCCACAGTTACTATCTTGCTATGTAAAGCTTTTTCCCCACCCTGGAAAGTACTATCCTGCCCCACACTCTCAATTATTCAAAAAAATAAAGTTGAAGGGAGTCATTGGAAATACAGTTGGAGTAGGAGCCAGGGTACCTTAGATTGGACCCTGGTTCTGACACTCACTAACTATGCGACTTTAGGGCAAACACATTGAATCTTGGCGTGTATTTCCCTCTCTATAAAATACGAGGGTTGGACAAGATGATCACAAAGGTTCCTTCAAGTTCTGACATTATGTGAGCTGATGGCAACTTGGCTAAGAGTGGAAGTGATTGATTTACTCAATCAGTCGTTGCACTCCTCTTAAGTAAGTAATAAGACATCTAGTCAATTAGTCTCAATCACAGGATTTAAATTACGTATGAAAAATCCTTGGAAACATGGTTGCATGGAAGAGTTCAAAAGGACTGGTAAACTTTGATGAAGACCCTTGATTTTCTCTTAACTAAGCTAATTCAAAACACTAGAGTGCTTGGAGCAAATAGAATTGTTCTCAATTTCCCATGGATACACAGATACAAGCTTCCAAGAAAATTCATACAAGAACAAAAAAAACAAACAAACCAAACTACTTCTCCTCTGCAGAGGGTGTAGGAGATGTGGCAAGGGAAGAGTGAATCATTCCTAGTTTCTCAGTTCTTGGTAGCCACATTGATGAACTACTGATGTGGCCATCAAGCAGAGGTCCTCCAACTCTAGGGCTGTGAAATTTCCTCCAGGGCTCTTGGGTTTGAGGATACCACTATAGATAACCCTAGATGTCCCCTAGTCTTTCATTTTAAAAATATTGTTTATTTTCAATTTTCAACATTCACTTCCACAAAATCAAATTTGCTCCCTTCCCCCATCCCCATCCACCCTCTGAAATGGCAAGCAATTCAATAATGGTAATACATGTGTGGTAGTGCAAATCACCTCCATAACAGTGATTTTGTGAAAGACTATATTTCCTTCTATCCTGTCATGCCCTCCATTTATTCTATTCTCTTCTTTGACTTATGCCTCTATAAAAATATTTGCTTCTGATTACCCCTTCCCCTAATCCTCTGCCCCTTGTATTATTCCTCTCTCTTTTATCCCATCCCCCTCCCCCCGCTTTCCTGGAGGGTAGGATAAAGAAAGAATGGCTCACTTATTCCCTCTCATTTTCCCCTTCTTCCCCTCCATTCTAAAAACTCTTTCTTACCTCTTTATTGCAAGATAATTTACTATTATTCTACCTTTCCCTTTCTTTTTCTCATTGTATATTCCTCTCAATACTTAATTTCCTTTATTAGATATCATCCACTCACCCTGTGTCCTCTCTCTCTGATTTTTTTTGATCATGGCTTTCAGATAGTCCACTAATTTTTAAATTATCTCTCCTGGATCCACTTTCCAGGTCAGTGGTTTTTCTTTGAGATACTTCACATTGTCTTCTACTGTTCTATTCTTTTTTTGTTTTATAATTTTTTATATTGTTCTATAAATTTATAAATATATTTTTTTGTTTTATAATTTCTTTATAATTTCACATAAAGATATTAGTTTCCATTGTCCCATTCTAATTTCTAAAGAATTATTTTTCATTGAGTTTTTGGACCTCTTTTTACATTTGGCCTATTCTGCTTTTTAGGGCATTCTTCTCCTCATTAGATTTTTGAACCTCTTTTGCCATTTTGGTTAATTTAATTTTAAAGCTGTTATTTTCTTCAGCATTGGGGTGGATTTTATTTAGCAAACTATTGACTTGTTTTTCATGATTTTGTTTCATTACTCTCATTTCTCTTCCTCTACTTCTCTTATTTGACTTTCAAAATTCTTTTTCAGCTCTTTCATATCCTGAAACTAATTCATATTTTACTTGGAGGCTTTGGATGTGGGAGTTTGGGCTTCTTTGGCTTTTTTTCTGGTTGTATGTTTTGATCTTCCTTGACATCAATGATGTGAGCAAATACCTCTTCACTAAGAAAGTAAGAATCTATAATCTGTTCCTTTCTCCCTATTTGCTCATTTTCTCAGCCAGTTACTTGACTTTTGAGATCTTTTTAAGTTGGAACTCCAGAATCAGCCTCTGCTTCAGTAGCGACTGTCACTGCCCTGGGGCTGGTGCCAGGGGATGGAACATGCACACCTCTCAGACCCTTCCCACTGACCTTCAAAGCTATGCTTGGATTTTGTGGGTTGAGAAGTCTGGAAACCACAGCAACCTCTAGTGATTCAGTCCTGTAAGGTATGCTCCAGTTCTGTCCATACTATCACAGCCCCTTATTGAACTATTCTGTATTTCCAACCTGGTGCAATAGATCCTTCCTATCAATCTTTCAGATTATCTTGGGCTGGAAATTTGATTCAGTCTGTCATTTTGTGGATTCTGCTTCTCTAGAATTTGGTTAGGGTCATTTTGACAGTTTTTTTGAGGAGTTTGTAGGGAGAGCTCTAGCAGGTCTCTGCTTCTACTCTGCCACCTTCCATATTCTTTCTTATTGATCTGAGACACCCAAGTCATCTCTTCATCCACTCACTACAAATCTTTTAAATATTTCACTTCTCAGAATATTCCCCACAATGATGTATATGGTCCTAAGCATGTAACCACCTAAAAAGAAAACATAGAATCTTTGATTGAATTGTTAACTCAGTGGATGATAACCCATTCTATGAAAATCTCAGAGTTGGCAGTGGTGAGGAGGTCTCTAACTTCTTCCCTTCCTCTAACCTGCAATTTAAAATTAAATGAGAGAATACATGTAGAATGCTTTGGAGCAGCTACATGGCACAGTGGAAAGATCACCAGGTCAAGAGTCTGGCAAAGCTGAGTTCAAATCCAGCCTCAGATACTTGCTAGCTGTATGACTATGAGCAAGTAATTTAACCCTGTTTGCCTTAGCTTCCTCATCTTTAAAATGATGTAGAGAAGACATTGGCAAACCACTTTGTTAAGAAAACCCCAAATGGGGTCATGAAGAGGTAGACAAGGCCAAACAACAGCTTTCACCTTCAACATATTTTGCCACCTTTAAGTGTAATATTGTAAAAGTTCATCATCATCATTACCATAACCATTTCTAAATAAAAACAAAAATGGAAAGCATCTAAGGCATATATACTATAAATTTGGACAGCTCTAATAGTTGACAAGTTTGATTTGAGTCAAATCTAAATCTCCTTCCCTCCAACTTGACTGATTGTTCCCAGTCCCTACTTTATGAAGCTAACTAAGAAAAGGCGAATCCTTCTTACATGTGATCCCTATCTGTAGTTGTCATGCTACTTATGGCACA
This sequence comes from Bettongia penicillata ogilbyi, assembly GCA_023548195.1. Classification (NCBI taxonomy): domain Eukaryota; kingdom Metazoa; phylum Chordata; class Mammalia; order Diprotodontia; family Potoroidae; genus Bettongia; species Bettongia penicillata. The sequence continues at coordinate 1,037,769 of JAJHZJ010000413.1, forward strand.
TATAGTAATTTCTTCCTTCAATGAAGATATGCAAATTAGTTTTTAAAAAGCACAAAAAAATATTTAATCTAATAATTTCTCCAACATATATTATTCAGTGAGAATAGAAAAATGGGTTCCGGTGTCATTCTTTTCTCTAAAGTTTAATGGTTGTCTTGGGGGTGAGGTAACTCATTTTTAAATACTATTAATGTTTCATATTTCTGGAGTCCTCCAGGAAATTTTTTGTGCACTTTTTTGAAGAAAAAATTCCCACAGGGGAAAATTATGTCCCCCATGTAGCCTCAGTGGTGGAGCTTTTCCCATTCTTCTCCCACATAAAGACAGGTAGCATTTATATAGTGCTTTAAGGTCTGCAAAATACTTTCTATGTTATCTCATTTGATGATATTTTATTACCCCATTGTGTGTTCAAGTTAAGATTGTCACTTGTTTTGAGCTGAAACCTCCTGCTTAGCAAGGAAAATCAGTACAGGACAGTCTTTGAAGAAGAAAATGGTTCCAGTTCTTTGAAACATTACCTTAAGGGATTTTGAGCAAAAGTTTTATAATGAATAACTGGAGAATGTTGTTTTCAGCACTAGAGAAAATCTGGAAGGCATAAATGCCCCCCCCCCCCATTTGCCCAGTGATGCAGACATAGATTATATGTTGGGGAGGGAGATATTGTTTTCCTCTAAGATAGGATAAAGAATTGTCTAATTATCCTCACTAACGTAACATTAACCACACTTTTTTAACTGATGCATTTTTTTCCAAATTCATTTATTTGTTTGTTTTCAATTTTCAATGATCACTTTTAATGTTTTAAATGTTATCCCCCTCCCTCACCCCTCCTTTCCCAAGTTGGCATGCAATTTATGTAGGCTCTACACATACATTCTTATTAACCACATTTTCACATTAGTCATGTTGCATATAAGAATTAAAATGAATGGGAGAAACCATGAGAAAAACTAAACAAAAACAAACATAATAAAAGAGAAAATAATCTATTTCATTCTGCATTCTCACTCCATAGTTCTTTCTATGGATGTGGATGACATGTTGCATCATGAGTCCTTTGGAAATGCTTTAAGTTCTTGCCTTGCTGTGAAGTGCTAAGTCTGTCAAAAACAGTCCTCACGCATTGGGGCTGTTACTGTGTATAAGGTTCTCCTGATTCTACTCACTTCACTCAGTTTCACTTCATATAAGTCTATCTAAGTATTTCTGATGTCTGTCTGCATGTTCATTATTTCTTATGGCACAACAGTATTCCATTACATTCATATACCACAACTTATTCAGTCATTCTCCAGTTGATGAATATCCCTTCAATTTCCAGTTCTGGCCACCACAAAAAGAACTGCTCTAAATATTTTTGTACTTGCAGGTCCTTTTCCAATTTTTATGATCTCTTTGGGATACAACCCTAGAAGTGGTATTGCTGGCTCAAAGGTTATGAATATTTTTGTAGCCCTTTGGGCATAGTTCCAAATTGCTCTCCAGAATGGGTGGATCAGCTCACAGCTCCACCAACATTGAATTAGTGCTCCAACTCTGCCACATCTTCTCTTATATTTATCATTTTCCTGTTTTGTCATGTTAGCCAATCTGATAGGTGTGATGTGGTACCTCACAGTTGTTTTGATTTGCATCTGTCTAATGAATAGTGATTTGGAGCATTTTTTTTCATATGACTATAGATAGCTTTAATTTGTTCCTCTGAAAACTGCCGTATGAAAACATATCCTATAACCATTTATCAGTTGGGGAATGACTTGTGTTTCTGTAAATTTAACGCACTTTTCTATATATTTTAGAAATGAGACCTTTATCAGAGACACTAGTTGTTAAAGTTCTTTCTCAGTTTTCTCCTTCCTTCCTAATCTTGGTTGCATTGCTTTGTTTGTGCAAAAACTTTTCAATTTAACATAATCAAAAGTTATCCATTTTGCATTTCATAGCATTTTGATAGTTTATTTGATCATAAATCCCACCCTTCTTCATAAATCTGACAAATAAACTATTCCTTGTTTCCTTCATTTGTTTATATTATTAGCCTTTATAACTATATCATGTACCCATTTGGACTTTATTCTGGCATATGGTGTCAGGCATTGGTCTATGCCCAGTTTTTACCACAATATTTTTCTGTTTTCCCAGCAACTTTGGTCAGTGAATTCTTATCCCAGAAGTTGGTGTCCCTGGGTTTATCAAATAGTAGACTGCTATAATCATTGACTACTTTGTAATGTATACCTAACCTATTCTATTGATAAAGTCCCCTATTTCTTAGTCAGTACAAAGTGGTTTTGATAATTGCTGCTATACAATACAATTTAAGATCAATCTAAGTACAACTAGGTCACCTTCCCTAGCATTTCTTTTCATTAATTTACTTGATATTCTGGACCTTTTGTTCTTTCAGATGAATTTTGATATTATTTTTTCTAGCTCTATAAAAGATTTTTTTGATACAATGATTGGTATGGCACTGAATGAGTAAATTAATTTAGGTAAAATTGTCATTTTATAATATTAGCTCAGTCGACCCAGTAGACTGATGTTGTTTTTTCTGATTATATAGACCTGACTTTATTTGTGTGAAAAGTGTTTTTGTTACTGTGTTCATATAATCCCTCAGTTGTATTTTTTTTGGTCAGCTAAGTGGTGCAGTGGATAAAAAACCAGTTCAGGAGTCAGGAGGACCTGAGTTCAAATCTCATCTCAGATACTTGACACTCACTTGCTGTGTGACCTTGAGCAAATCACTTAACCCCAATTGCCTCAGCCTGGGTCATCTGCAGTCATCCTGATGAATATCAGGTCACTGCATTCAGATGGCTCAGAAGAGAAATGAGGCTGGTGACCTTGCACAGCCCTCACTAACTCAACTCAAAGTCATGTGCAAGTCATGTCACTATTTCTCTGATGGCATGGTCTTCTTCAGCAACGAAGGACAAACACACACATGTATTTTTTAATACCAGTTTTTACCCCAATGTCTCTCCTACTCCCCTCCTACTAGAGAACAATCTAATGGCGTAAATTGTATTTTAAATACGAAGCAAAAGAAAAAATGAGGAAAAAGTGAACATAACTGATCAATATATCAAAAGAGTCTGAAAATATAGGCAATATATCATACCTGTGGACTTCTCACTTCTGCAAAGGGTTCAGAGGAGGAGGAGGAGGTTTCCTCATATCTCTTCTTTCAGGAGTCATACTTGTTCTCTGTATTTTTGCAACATTAACTTTTGACTATTTGGGTATTCTTTTTTTTAATTAAATTATTTTATACATTTTCAGTGTTCTACAATCACTTCCATATATCTTAGGTTTGGGGTATTCTTTCTGATTACACTATTGCATTCATTGTCTACTGATTTTTGAGCTTTGCTTACAACCTTCTGCATCTGTTCATGTAAATATTTCCATACTTTTCTGTGTCCGTCATATTTGTAATGTCTTGTGAAACAGAGATATCTCATTACATTTAGGTACCATGATTTACTTAATCATTCTCCAATTGATGGGCACATGCTTTTTTTTGAATTTTTAATTCGATAATTTATTAACTCTGTACAAGCTGTAGGTTGATATAAGATAGGTTTCTGAATGATAGACTGGCAAATCTGATTTGTTAATGAATGGAAATAACTGTGGAAATGTCTGAGTATAATACACTAGTATACAGACAGACAAAAATTTTTAATCTTAATCATGCCTTGGCCTCTAATTTCAAAATAAATTTTGTGGACAAGGATGTGAAAATCCCTTAATAGCATAATTGCTATATTAATTTAAAATGCATTCATCCATTCTCATCTGCTCATTGGCTCTCTTCAAAAATGAAGAATGACCAAGAATAGCAATTTCTTTCAATGTAATTTTCTGGTCATATGAGGTACACTGTACTAGACTTTGTTAGTGATAAAAAGAAAATGAAATCTTTTCTTCAAAATTTAGAATTTAGCATTCTAGAATTTATTATTACTGTGTAACATCACTTTTGACTATATCTGGGACAGTTTTACTGATGATAAGTCCTATGCATCTACAAATTTACACTGAGTATATGTATGTAGACAATCCCCAAACCAAACTCATTAAGTACAAAGAGATTTTGCCCGAAGTTTGGACCATAGGTGACGAATCACAGTATGTGGGAGGGGAGTGATTATACAAGTTTGCCTGAAAAAGATTTTGGGTTAGGGGAGACTTAGGAGAGTAATCAGACTGTAGTATAATATAATAGCCAGACTGTAGTATAGACTGTAGTATAATATAAAGACAAAAGACTGTAGTATAATATAATAGCCAGAAAACTAGTGTAACCAGGACTTATTTTAAGACATGTGCACTCCAAAGTCTAAAAAGACAGTAATTCCACTGATCTCTGCTTGATTGGAACATACGTGAGTGATGTTTTGAACATCAGAGTTTAGAAATGATGTTTATAAACTGGAGAGTGTCCCAAGGACAAGTAGGATAATGAAGGGTCTTATTTCCTTTTTTCTGAAATTGCAAGTTTGGATTCCATAGTTTCTAAAACCACTCTTTTAGATGAATTCCATTGATTTGACACTAAGTCAAGGGTGGGAACCTGCAGCCTAGGTCCTCAAGTGTGACCCTTTCAAAGGATGTTTCTTTTCCCTTTCAACTGGCAACACCTACAGACCTAGAGGGCCACATGTGGTCTTGAGGCTGCAGGTTCCGCACCCCTGGACTAAATCCTAAATTTTTTCCTCTCTATTCCAATGCTCCATCTAGGACTTCTTTGTCTTCTTCTAGGATGTGGGACATCCAGTATGATATTTCTGATGATTTATTGCTTTTCCAGAAGAAAATTCACAGGAGGAAAGTGAAGAGAGAAAGCATGTCTTAATGGATAGTTACCTGACTTCCAGACCAAGAAGACTTGGCAGGTTCTGCTCCTGACATATACTAGCTGTGTGACTCTGGGAACATCATTTAACTTCTTAGTGTTCTAGGCAATTCTCTAAGACTCTTAAGTATCACAGAAACTATTAACCTGTATTGACAGAAAGAATTTTCCTACCCTAGACTTCCCCGTACCAGTGAAATCACAGGACTAATGCTCATCTTGTGTGATAGGTAATATTTTTGAAAATAATAATGTAGTGGAAAGAGAAATGCACTTGTAGTCAGGAAGAACTGGGTTCAAATACTTCCTCAGACATTTATTAGTTATGAAATCTTACACTAGCCTCAGACTTTTCATCTATTTTATCAGGAAATTGAACTTTTAGCCTCAAAGTTGCCTTTTAACTCCAAATGTATGTTCCTATGATTAATTATGTCAATGTTGCTATGGTGATTGACAAAAAACCCAAATCATCTATAAATTAAATCCAGTGTCTGTCTAAGCTGATTTTCCAACTTTTCCAACGCCAATATGTATATTCTTGCTCCAAAACTTTTAATACTGAAGATGCTCTCTGAGAGAATCAAATAAGTTTCATTTGAATGAGTACCTCAGATAGGAATAACTCAATAAGGATTTCAGCCTGAGGAGGATGAAAAATAAATTTGAAACCTCATATATAAGCACAATTTTAAAGATTCATATGTTTTGAAACAAGGTATTTAGCCTGAGTTGTATTAGACAAGGGAAGAGATGATAAATTGTACTCTTTTCCATAAATTAAGTCATTCCTCAGAAATCTGTAAATTAGTTAGGTTTTTTTAAGTTGGGTCTTGTTAGGTCAATAATCAGTTAACACCTTTCTATTTCTCTCCATGTTTTAGAATAATTATGGGAACAACCATAAATATTAATTCTTTTTCAATATGTATGTAGCCTGGAATTCCGGGGCATGAATAGCAATATCTTGTTACTCTGGTGCCAGGTATTCGTTAAGTATCTTTGGATAATCTTTAGAGAGGTCTATTAAAATTCAAGTGTTACCATGCAAATGGGTATTCTGCAAAAGTCACTGAAGGGTTTCAGAAGTAGTTTGTGAAAACCTACCCAAATTTAGAGTTATCAATCAAAATGCAGAATGTGAATGTTAATGAGAAAGATTCACTATTAAGCTAATACTCTAAAGTGTTCAAAGAAAGAGGGAAAGGGACTCATGACTACAAAAATATTTGGAGCAGGATTTAATATTATTACTATTATAGCTGAGAACTGGAAAGAAGGTGGATACCTATCAATTGGGAGATGACTGAGCAAATTATGCTGTATAAATGTAATGAGATGTTACTGTGGTTACTGTCTTTCTTACTTTCTTAAGAATGAATGAAAGCAATGGATTCAGAGAAACCTAAAAAGATACACATGCACACACACACACACACACATGCACACACAAGGAAACAGAGGGGAGGAAGGGAGAGAGAGGAAAAGAAAGAAAGAAAGAGAGAGAGAGAGAGAGAGAGAGAGAGAGAGAGAGAGAGAGAGAGAGAGAGAGAGAGAGAGAGAGAGGATGGAGGGGAGAAGTGAATAGAAGAAGGAACACAATTTCTGCAGAATCTACAAGAGTTTCCTTTGAAACACAAGACCTTCTGGTCCATTAATGCAGTGGTCAATCATGATTCCAGAAAATTAATAATTACATTTCCCATCTCTTGGCAGAATGGTGATAGACTGGAGGTAAAGAATACATTACTGGAAACACATCTTAGAAATACATATTACATGTCATATAATTTTTTTTCTTTGCTCATTATTTATAGTGGAAGGGATGTTTCCTTTCTCCTCCGCCCCCATCCCCACCTTAAAAGAGAAGGAAAGAAATGCTGAGTTTTTTTTTTCTTTTGAGTTAAGAATTCTGGATTTTGGTCATGTGATTTCTATTATCTTAGATCAGGAGGATCAGAAGAAAAGAGACAAATGGCACACTTTTGGAGGTAGCATTCAAATGAATTGTATAATGCTAAAAACTATACTAAAGGGAGAATTGTGGTTTCATTAGGATCTTTTTCTTTCTGTTCTTTGTGTATGGAAGTGCTCCTAGTTGATGTTACTTGTAAAATTTGGAATGCATTTTTTTTAATAGAAAGGAAACCAAATGAGATAAGGGCTTGGACATCTCTGCTAAATTTCTAAAGAGGGGACATCATGTTATATAAAGGTATGAATCATCTGTTATCGAATTCTAGCTGTAGACACTGCAGCGTCCACATAGACTGATAAGAAGTGCTTGCTCATTGCCTTGATTGTGTGTCAGGCAGACTCTGTGCAGTGTCCTGAAGGAGGTCTTCCATGGCATGATCATGGTTCAGTGACACTTTGGTGGCTTCTGATTTAATAAGTGCATGGCTTGAGTATTGAAGTATGAGGGTCACAAACTATTACTTTAGGAAGATAGCTAATCAAAAAGGAACCAGAGAGAAAATAAGATTTTCCCTTTTATTATAATTCACTTTAATTTTTGGAGTTGCTTTCATTTGGGGTATGTCGGATTCTCTGCGACTCCCATTTTAAGAATTTCTTAGCAAAGCTGGTAGAGTTGGTTGTCTTTTCCTTTGCTACCTCATTTTACACATGAGGAAACTGAGAAAAGTTAAGTGACTTGCCCAGGGTCACAGCAATTGCCTGAGGCCAAATTTGAATTCAGGTTTTCCTGATTCTAGGCCTTGTCTCCATCTACACACCACCCACCTGCTTGAAACTTTTTGAGTAGATGTCCTTTTTTCTTTTATGTTATGATTGTCACAAGGTACCCTGAATGACCCTGAATGAACACCCTGAATGATCATGGGGATTTCTGTTTTAACAATTTTATTAAAAAGGCTGAAATATTTATCATATACACATAGGAATAAATTTCTAAATTGTTTTCATTGTTTCATAGTTTCAATCAAGTCCAACTCTTAGTGACCTCATTTGGAATTTTCTTGGCAAAAATATTGGGAGTGGTTTGCCATTTTCTTCTCCAGTTCATTTGAGAGATGAGGAAATTGAGGTAGAAAAAGTTTATTGACTTACCCAGAGTCAAACAGCTAGTGTCTGAGGCTGAATTTGAACTCAGGTCTTCCTACATCTGAGCCTGACACTCTATCCATTTCAACACCATGCTGCCCCCCCAAAAAAACTATTTCAGTAAACACACACACACACACACACACACACACACCATACATTAAATTAGATCATTGTTAAAGAATAGGGATTGGACGGGTGATTTTCCTAGTATTTAGGGAACTACTATATGGACACTGGTGCCTTCTCTACTGCATGTAGTCTTAGAGTGTTGCTTAGATCATTATGATTTGTTCAGGGTTGCACATGCAATAGGTGTTATAGGTAAGATTTGAAGCTACATCTTCCTGGTTTTTGAGGCTCTATACTATGCAGGGCATACTAGGAACCCATTTAATTTGCCTACTGATCAATCAGCTTGACTGATTGACACCTATGACTCTGAAAGGATTTCTCTTGGTTTCAATTAAAATGAGTGGATTTTAGCAAATGATCTCAAAGTCCCCAAATAGTTCAAACTCCTGTGTTTCTGTAAACTATGTTCTTTCTATTATCGAAAAAAGAGCATCAGTGGATCTTGAACTTGTGAGTCAAAAGAGACATGTTTAGCTGTTGTTGCTGTCATGCTCCCTAAAAAAATGCAACTGTTAGGGGAGAATCAGTAGAGACTGAAGACAGCATGTACCATGTGATATTACAAGCACCAGTGTGAGTTGTATCTTTCTCAACTCAGTGCGGCATAGTGAATTGTTCAATCTTTCTTCAATGATATCCAACTCTTCTTGACCCTGTTTGGTTCTTTTTTGGCAAAGACACTGCCATTTCCTTCTCCAGCTCATTTTACAGGTGAAGAAACTGAAGCAAAAAGGATTAAGTGACTCGTCTAGAGTCACTTAGGTCACTTGCCAGTGTCTGAAACCAGACTTGAATTCAGGCAGATGAATGTGCCTGACTCCAGGCCTATCTATTCTATCCACTGAGCCACCTAGCTGCTCTGTTTAATAAATAGAGAGCTTTAAAGCCATCAAAATCTGGGTTCAAATTCTCCCTCTAACACATATTACATGTGTCCTGGGTCATTTCCAGTCATACTGATGGATATCTGGTCACCGGATTCAGATGGCTCTGGGGGAGGAGTGAGGTTGGTGACTTGCACAGCCTTCCCTCACTCAAAACAACGTCAAGTGCAAGTCATGTCATCATTTCTCTGATGGGATGCTCTTCTTCGGCAATGAAGGACAAACACAACAATAACAACGATTACTGTAACCCTGACAGAGTCACTTAACTTCACAGTAATCTAGGCAACATTTAGACATGGCAGAGAACGCCCCAACCTGACTATAGGAGCTCCCTACACTAGGCGATCACCTATTTAATCCCTGTCCTTTAATAACGTTCTAATTTAGATTGTGTGCGTGCGTGCGTGTGTGCGTGTGTGCGTGTGTGTGCATGTGCGTGCATGTGTGTGTGTGTGTGTTTGGATGTCTTTTGGAACCAGCTAGGTGGAGCAGTCGATAGAACTCCAGGCCTGGAGCAAAGAAGACCTGAGTTCAAATCCAGTCTCACACACTTCCTAGTTGCGCGACCCTAGTTGCTTAATCCTATTTGCCTCAGTTTTCTAATCTGTAAAATGAATTGGAGAAGGAAATGGAAAACCTCTCCACTGTCTTTGCCAAGAAAACCCCTAACGGGGTCACAAAGAGTCAGACATCACTGAAATACTAAACAACAACCATTTATATATTTTACAAATTATATCTATCTACTATATATGATGCTATCTCTACAAGAAAGTTCTAGTGATCCCTCATCAGACTTAACCTCATCTTTTGTGCATTCTATTCTACCAGCTAGGTGCGTTGTGGATAGAGAAGCAGATTTGGAGTCAGTACTCATTTATTTTAAATCCACCTCAGATACTTCTAGAATACAGGGCAAGCCACTTAATTTTTTTCAACCTTAGTTTCCTCATGTTTAAAATAGAAATAATGTTAACACCTATGCCCCAGAGTTATTGTGTGGCAGAAATAAAATAGAATAGATGAAATATTTTCCAAATCTTAAAGAAGTATATAGATACTAAAGATGGCTATTATCAAATAATATTTACTTGTGTGTGCTACATGTTACTCCTCATCATAAATTCTAGGAGGGACAGAAACCTTCACAATCTCTGATCTTCCTCCATTAGCTAATAAATTTAGTCAACATTTGATAAATAATTGTTGAATGAAAAATTAAATAGATCTCCACATATTCAATAAATATATAAACTTGTATGCATATGTATACTTTATATGTGTATATGTAATATATATGATATATATGTAGTATATATACAAACATACGTGTGTATATATGTGTGTAGGTATATGCATATACACATATATCTATTACTATATGCCTTAAAATCTTAGAGATAGTTGTTGAAGGTTAACAAAAGAAGAGTTCTGGCCAATGTTACAGTTTCTCTATTCCCGTTCTGCCTGTCGAGCTTACAATGCCACCCTTATGATTTTAGGAAAATATTTCTCATGTCTCAGTTTGTCCAGTAAGCTAAAGAGTAATGTTATTTGCAATAGTTAAATGGTCAGAATGTGCTATGAAGACGCTTCACTAACAGGAATGTGTTTGTACCAGCTCCATAAAGAAATTAAATTAAAATCCTAGAGAATCAGTTAACACTTCTTCACATGCTCACAGTTTCCCTATTGACACTCAAATATAGTTAGCAAATAATGTTCCAGGCTCAGGATACCTCAGATAATAGATACAAATATGTAGGTATATTTGTGTATTACATGCATATTGAAGCAGCTAGATGATGCTTGAGCTACATTGCTGAGCCTAGAGTCAAAAAGCCTCAAGGCAAATCTGGTTACAGATACTTAACTGGCTTTATGACCCTAGGAAAGTCACTTAACTTCTGTCAGTTTCCTTATCTGTAAAATGTAATAACAGCACCTGCCTCTCTGGGTTGCTGTGGGCATTGAGTGAGACAGTAATTGTGAGGCATTTAGCAGAGTTCTGGCACATAGAAGTGCCATATAAATGTTAGTTATTATTTTTACACATACTAAATTGCAAACTCCGTATACAGAGAGAATGTAAAATATGCGGCAACCACATTCCTGATCTTCTCTTACTAGCATGTTTGTAATAAGGCACATTAGGAAAGATATTTACTAAGTATACACATATACACACACACATTCCTATAAACATGTATAGAGTTATGTTTCATTCAAATGTTGGATGGATATTAATTTAAAGATCTCCATTATCTTCAATGGATTTATCAACTAATATGCAAATATATAAATGAATAAATGAATAGACAGACAAATAGCGATAGATAGATAGATAGATAGATAGATAGATAGATAGATAGATAGAGATAGAGATAGATAGATATGGTCTACAAGAAACATTAGGAAACTTGTGTGAACTTGTGCAAAGCAAAGTAAGAAAAATCAGGAGAACAATATACAACATGTCCATAATAACAGAAAAAAATTAGACTTCAGAATTCATATCATTAATGCCCAATCTCAATTCCAGACAAATTATAACAAAAATAATCTATTTCCTCCCAGAAGAGTGGTGATTCACTACAAGCCCAGAATGAGGAATAGGAGAGCAAATATGATCAATGGATCAGTTTTGTTTTTGTTTAGAGGCATCTAGTGGATAGAGTGGTGGGCCTTGAGTCAAGCCAGGAAGACAGAATTTCAAATCCACTCTCAGATATTTACTAGTGAAGTGACACTGAGCAAGTCACTTAACCCCCATTTGCTTTCATCCACTGGAGAAAGAAATGGCTAACCACTCTAGGATCATTGCCAAAAAAAAACACATGGACAATATTGGCATGTACTTGTTTGGTGGAAGGGAGGATTACATTGGGTGTGGTGCTGGGATATTAATAAGATGACAGAGACACAGATAAAATAAAAATTTTGTTGTTCAGTTGTGTCTGCATGACACAACTCTTCATGACCCTATTTTGGGATTTTCTTGGCAAAGATACTGAAGCATTTTTTCATTTCTTTTTCCAGCTCATTTTATAAATGAGGAAACAGGCAAACAGGGTTAAGTGACTCGCCCAGGGTCACACAGCTAGTAAATGCCTGAGGCTAGATTTGAACTCCCGTCTCCAGGTTTTCTGACTCCAGGTTTTCCTGACTTCAGACCTTGAACTCTATCCATTGTGCCATTTAGCTGTCTCATAAATAGAAATACATATATTATTTTAAAACTTAATTTCTTTGAACAGTTAAGAAAATAGTTATTGCAATGCTTTGTATGTGAATAGAGATTGAGAATATTCAGTCTTTCAGAGCCTAATGACTTTGAATTTTGATTAAAATGAGGTCATTGATTTCTTCAGTTTTGTTAATCAGTTTCCCAGAAGACCCAAACTAGAAAAAGCTTCTGAGTGGGACTAATACTTTAGTAGACATTAACAGTCATTAGGATAACTGTGAGATGGCACAACTGCTGTCAGTAAACATTGCAGGTCTTCATTACCTCTTGCCTGGATTGCTATAGGAGACTTTTAATTGATCTATCCACTTCTAGGCTTTTCCTTCCTTCAAACATTAACACAGATGGAAGAAAGATGTGTCTGAAGTCAGAAGAGCTGCATCCAAAACCTCTCCCTGCCACTGCCACTTTATGACCTGAGTGCAAGGAGTCCATCTCTCTGCACTTCAATTTTCTCATCTGTAAACTAGAGCACTGACAGGGATGATGTGGGAAAAGCTTTTTGTGAACCTTTAAGCACTATATATGTCAGCTATTACTGTGGATTCTGCTCACAACTATCCCAAATTTTTATTTCTTTTATTTTGAACTTATGAAATAAAACAAGTATTTCCACAACATAATGTAATAAAATGATTGCACATGAAACTTCAAATCCATTATGAATAATTTGCTATTTCTTTTAAATATATAATAAAGTTAGCAGGTAACATTTTTTCCTTTTTTTCCCTTCTCCTCACCCCCCCACTCAAGATAATGACTATTGTTAGATGTGTGAGTGCATAAAATCATTTTATATATATATATATATATATATATGTTTATATATATGTGTGTGTGTGTGTGTGTGTGTATGTATGTGTGTGAGTGTGTGTGTGTGTGTGTGCGTGTACCTCTACAGGTTCTTCTTTCTCTGGATGCAGATAGCGCCTTCCTTCATATTTTGTAGTGAATTTACGTATTTATAAGTCAAATCATTTAGTCACTGTTCTTGCCACAATATAGCTCTTACTGTGTATGCTATTCTCCTGGTTCTGCTCATTTCACTCTTTATTATTTCCTGCAAGTCTATCCAGGTTTTTCTAAGATCATCAAGCTCATCATTTCTTACAGCACAGCAGTTTTCCATCACGATCCTATACCACAACTTGTTTAGTCATTCCCAAATTGGCAAGCATCCCTACAACGTTCAGTCCTTTGCCACCTCCTATACAGACATTTATCTTTGATCCAGCCAAACTGGATGACTTGCTTTTCCTGGAAAACACTGGAACATTTTCCTGCCATGGTAATTGTGCTTATTCTATTCCATCTCTCTGGAGTGGTTCCATGCCTGGATCTGACTCATTGTTCCAGGGCCAGTTTAAACAACATCATCTCAGTTGGGAAGTGAAGCCTTCCCTGATCACTTTTCCATCAGCTTCACCACTGCATTGAATTCAATTCACTTCAATTCAACAGAACAAACATGTTAAATTCCTAGAGATTGAAATGCCAGTTTTTCTTTAGTCTGGGACTCCTACCCTAGTTATCCCACTGCAAGCTTGTGCCCTGAACTGGAGGTTAGAACTGAGTCCCTGCTCTGCTGCTAGGTTCATAATTGCACAGCTTCAATTTGCTTCTGAATCATGTTTCCTGCTCAGAACATGCATATGACTCCTTTTTTCCACTCTGTATCTGTTACCTGAGACTAAGTGGTGCACAACAGAGCTGCCCTGAGTCACTGGTTCTTATACACAGTGCTATTTTAGAGACACCCTTGGATTACCTCCTGCTTTGTTATTTACTGACCCAGTATTGATCCTTCTTCCATCCCTGTATGCTGGAGTGCTTTCTGTAGCATATCTCATTCCCAGTATTTGAAGACTTCTTTCTAATCCCTTAAGCTGCCACGGATGGAGAAACGATTTATTCTGACTTTTTCTGGATTTTTGTGACTGTTTCTGTTTTACCCAGGAACCCTGAAGGTCTTCCCCTCCCAGTTCGATTTTTTTTTTTTATTAAAGGGGCCATCCCTTGAGTAACAACTTAAAAAAGTCTAGTCATTGAAGGAGTGTATCTCACTCAAAGTAAGATTGTGATAAAACCTTAGCCTACAAGGGTCAGGGTCTCACATTGCATCCTGGGCCATCTACAGTCTTCCTGATGAATATCAGGTCATTAGACCCAGACGACTCAGGAGAAGAAAGTGAGGTTGGTGAGCTTACACAGCCTTCCCTCACTCAAATCAGTCAGTTGCAAGTCATGTCATCATCGTGATGTCATGGTCTTCTTCAAGAACGAAGGAGAAGCACACACACAAAGCTCCTAGAAAGAGATATACATTGTGTGAGGTGCTGGGGTTACAAAATAAAAATTAAATAGACCATCTCCTCAAGAAGTAGGGATGGGGTAAACCAGCAGCAACATTTATACGTATTATAAGTATCCTCAGTACAATGTAGAGCAATAGTCAAACTCAAATAGAAATGGTTCCCTACAAATATCATATTGTCTTAGAAAACCACAAATTAATAGTATTGGTGTTGTCTTTTATTTTTATCTATTTTGTTAAAATTTTTCCAATTATATTTTTTTAATTTAGTCCAGGAAGAACTCAGAGATTTTCATGAGTCAATGGGTAAGTTTGTCCCGTTTGGAATAAAGGATTAAGAGCTCTACTCTGAGTCAGAAAGATTTGGGATTCAAGTACCCCCTCTGATACTTGCCAGCTGTGTGTCTCTTATGGGGCAAGTTACTTAACTCTTCATTGCTCTAGGCTGGAGTTGTCAAACACAACCACAGAACACATACCATAAGCCAACAACATTCTCATATACAGTCAGAGCAGATTAAAATGTAATTGGCAAAGATTTAACAAAATCAACAGAAATAGATAATATTACATTTTAACACTAAGTCAATATGCAGCCCACAGAGATCCTTACGTATGGATCAGTGGCCCTATTTCTGTTTGAATGTAATATCATTGATCCAGGAACCTTTCTAAGATGGTGCCAAACTCCTCATGGAGGACAGCTTTCTTTGTCCTGAAGTTTTATATGCCAATGAAATCACAGGTCTGGATCTGTCTACCCAGTCTCTAGTAATTTGTTGGGAGAAAGGCACATCTAGTATGAATGTGACAAACTGTTAACAATATAACAAGAGTTACAGAGGGCAACATGTAAAGATAGGAAAAGATGAGATGGAGACATCAGAAGGATGAGGATGATATTATGGATTCTTTTGAGGGAATGATGCCAAAGACACTATACTTTATTATTCCATGAATAAAAAAGTCAAAGTAGAGAGTGCATAAAAGACAGATTCCCAGTCTTAACTAAAAATTCACTCAAAGGGTTCATAGTGTTCTGGGGTCAGATTGTTTATAAAAGGACGAGGCACATTTGAGATACTTACTCTCAGCTTTTTAATCTCTACCCAGGTCCTCACTCCAAAGTTGAGTAGATCATCTTCCCCGAAGTGTGTCTTTGCATTTGTGTGCATTTGGTCGTAACTGATGGTCCAGTTGTGTTTTGTGGAGTTCTTGGCCCATGAGGTCCTTAAGTAGTACTGACTCAGATAATTTTGTTTGTGCCTCTTTTGTGAAGCTTTGCATATTCTATCTTACTATAATGTCAACTTAACAATACCCCATTGAGGTATAGAGAGAACTTAGGAATCTAGAATTTAATGAGAGCAGAACGTCAGCTTGGCAAGTCCTTTCTAAGCTAGAAGGGCTTTGAGTACAGCACAAGCGATAGACTATACATGTGATTGTAGGGCCTTGGTATTGCTCATCACCAAAGTGGTCTCTGGAAGATAGGTTTTGTTTTGTTTTGTTTTCAGACAAAGCAACTCTCAATGATCTGATTATTCATAAAAGGGTTGCAATGTGCATTTATGGAAGGTGTACCCATTCCAATAAATCATGAAATATTTAAGTACTGAATTAAATTTTATCACTTTTCTAAGCTATAAGCTTTATGATGTGAGGAATTATCACTTTGATTTCTTTTTGCCTTCCCTATGAGTAAACAGAGTCATCCCTTAATAAATATAAAAAAAAATAAATTAACATTTGTTGAATGTCTTTGCTAAGAGATGGGATGCAAATAAGAGATAAAAAACAGTTCTTGTCCTTACAGAGTACAGTATTTAAATGATTGATTGAATTTTAAACTCCACCATTGTACCATAAAATTTCTTTAGCAAAATATGCCTGAGGTAAGACTTTTTAGGGTCTTTGGTTGCTGAAAGAAGTTCTATGTAAAAACATGATTGGATTAGCATACTCCATAAGTTTTAGAATTTCAATAGTGCCCTGGAGAGACTTCATTGAAGCCTAAGCTGCCATATCTTATGGATGAAACTCAGAAGTGGCATTTAACATATTTATATAATATTATATAACATATATTATGTAATTATATATTATAATATTAATAATATATTTATTCTATGGTAAAGGGGACATTGTATAAGAGTATGAAAGAAAATAATTCATCACCCTGGAAATACAGGGAAAACACACATACATAGGAAAAATGAAGTGATTACAATAGCATTTTACTTTTCAAAGGCACACCAGAACAGTGTTCAAACTAACAAAAAATACAAGATTGACTCAGAATCCAGCCAGAACACTCACCCTAGGAGTAGAAAATGACACCCAGCCATGCTCCTTGATGGTTTAGGGCAGAAAATGGAAATTGTGGGGAAAAGTTGTGACTCTTCACTGGTCCTTCTCTATCAGGCACAGTCAGAGTTAGAAAACAAGTTAGACATAAAAAAGCAATCTATACCAGGAAGTCATGGGGATTAGAAAACACGTAATGAACCCTAGGGTTTTAGTACATAAGGACAAAACCTGCCGTGTTCAAAGTGTTCAAGTGTTCACTAAAACTTGCGCTTGAAGCTCTTGGGTGGCACTCCAATATACAACCACTATAGTTCTTAAGTAAGATGGCAATGAGGAAGGAAGGAAAATGAGTCATTCCTTTCTTTGCCTAATCATTATAAAAATAAAGAAATATCCACAATTTATCATGGCTGTAGAGAATCTTACCTGGATTTATGCTATTCAGATCTTGAGCAGCTATACTTTTGCCTTCCTTTGCCATGTTCTAGGTACACACAAAGACAGACATCCACAGATACACACCATAAACATAAACATATATATATATATATATATATATATATATATACATATTTGCATACTCATCCATGTATGCATATTTGTATATTTATATACTATATATATATATATATATATATAACATGTGCATAGGCATGTGTACATAAATGAGTATGCATATATTTATATATGTAAATATATAAAATCAAAATGTATTTACGTACATATGAGTATATGCTTAGAAACTCTCCCCATCTCCGTTTCTTTCAGTATTTCTGTCTATCTCTCTCTGTGTGTCTCTCTCTTTATGTCTGTCTCTGTGTTTGTGTCTGTGTGTGTGTGAGATTCCATCACATATTTATTGCAATGGAAGGTATTTGTAAAGCAAGCATTTAAAGATAAGTAAAAAATAATAACTCAAACAATTTGATTATGTTTATGTAATTTAGTGCAATAATACACATTCCTTATCATTGTTCTGGGTGAAAGAGGTTGGGAAGGGAAGGGTAATTCATTATTAAAAGCTTTACAAAGATAATGGAAAGAATTGACAACTGACTGAATCTGTGATGTGAGAGAGATCGAGGTGTCCACATCACTTTTTGTTGTCAGAATGAGGTTTTTAACTCAACTTTCTTTGATGCTGTTCCATTGCTTCCTAAGCAAAGTGTTATTCTTGTTATTGTTTTTTTCCTTTTTTTCTAACCTGTATCCTTGGTGGAGAACAACTATTCACCATCTTCCAAAGACTGTGTTGTAACACTGCCAATACAACAGAATGGCTTCCAAAAGCAGGCATGCCTCTCTGGCATTCCAAGTGACAAATTCAGGAGCGTTCAGATTAGCAGAATATTGGAGGATCAGCGTATAGTTTTCAAACAATACAGTACAATTTCTTTTGCAAGGGAATTCACACAGTTCTTCTGCCTTCTCCAACATTGCTTTATTACTTGCAAGAGATCATAATGTGACAGAGACATAGGGATGAGCAGCTAGCTCCATGTGTAGATTTTGAGAAAATAAAACTGGGCCCAGAATGATGCCTCCAATATGTAACTGGTGGGTTTGGACTTATTTCTGCAATTGGAGAAGAGGAAAAATAAATTTTCAAAGAAATATGTGACAGATTTTTTCCCACCCACTTCTTGAAACTGACTGGAAAAAGTGCAATCTCACCATTGCCATTCAAGCAATTCTTTCAGAACTATATCTGAATAGAACAATGGATTAAATGTAAACTGAAAATGGTGAATTTTGTGTGACCAAAAAAGAAAAATATGAAAGAGTACAAATGTGTTGATTTTCTTTTTATTCTTTTGAGCTCTCATTTTCTTCATCTGAGAGTAGGCACTGATTTATTATAAACTTCCCCCACCCAGCTTCCACAAAACAGGGTGGCTTCACCTGTCTTTGAAAAGAAAAACTTCTTCTATGGTCCTTGTATCAGAAAAACCCAGATTAGCATCAGGTCAAACACAACTCCGGTTTTAGAGAACTCATGAAGAGCTGAGAAACTAGTATTACTTACATGTAGCTTAGAGATATATTCCTTCTCAATTCCTATTGTTCATACATAGAATAAAATTTACCCTCAGGCTCAAAACAAGCAACTTTAAAGCAAGCCGTTCTTCTGATCCTTGGATGGAAATGACTCAGTCTACTGCTCCCTTCTCTCTTTCCCCTCCACTGTCAGCCTCAGGCAGACCAGTTGCTTTGCCTCTGGAAACCTCTCAAGTTCCCTTTGTGATTCCTTTAACCCTCAGGCTGTAGCTACAGCCTGTCAGCCCTTCTCTGCCAAAGGTGCTTGGTGTTTCCCCAGATCAGTATATCTTTGAGGTAACACGTTGTCTAAAGCAGGAGCCATTTTGACTGTGCAGATGATCAAATTTCTATTTATCTATGTTCCCCATTGAAAAACTTCTTGGTTTATCTAGATTTTTATCGTTTAAAATCTTCTACAGAAGAAGAGAAGATACAGAGTTTCATAGAGTGGGGAAGTGAATGGAAACACGGATAAAACTTGGAAAGCGTTCATAGGGGCAGGGGTCTCCAAGTGTCAGAAAAGCAAACAGGGCTTTGTTTTGTCCCACTGACATAAGCACTCAATTCTGGCAGGACTGGAAGAGTGTATTTGTCTTTCTTTTTATTCCACAGTACTTATTAGTACAGAGCCTTGAGCATAGTAAGTGATTAATAAATTCTTATTGAGGAATCACTATTAAATGACTCTTTCAACTTCCTAAAACCTCCTCTGATATTTAAAATGTCTCAAGTAAGAGGATAAATCAATTTCTCATTTAAGTGTCTGACATGTGCAACTTCAGAGTTTTCCAAACACAAACAGGAACACTATCAATCCTCACTCTAGACCATGGCATGATACAACTGTTCAATTATTCAACATTTTTATATAAAACTCTCACACATATAAATCCACTGTATATGTGTTTATGTGTGTAAGAAAAATTCAAATTATAATCAGCAAAAATGAAACTAATGTGAATTTGTTAGAGTTGAGGTAGGTAGCAGAAGGGGCACCCACCAATGCTGAGCAGCAGACAGTGGCATAAAGTCTCCCGCTTGTAGGTCAAAACCTCCATTACTCCCTCTTTGCCCTAAATGACTCAGCTGGTCACACAAGCACACATATACTGCTCAGGTTCTTAGTAGAGTCTATGATCACATCAAAAAAAGATAAGGCCCTCCACCAGGAGGGGAGAAGTGAGGTATTCAATGCTGGTAGGGAGAGGATAGGTAGGTATTGATGTATTTCTCATGTATAACCTAATGTCTCCCACCAGCCTCATCATGTAGCTGGTAGGGTAAAAGCCCATGCTGCACCCTTTCAATATGGTGGCTGAATTACCCAAGTGCCTAGTAATGAGAAGTTGGGGTGTTATCTATCCATGGGTCCTGCTGGGCCCCATCTCAATAGTTATGGGTCTCCTTTGTCCTCCCCCAGATTCTTAATGATTATTTGGAGCAGAGCCTCATGTTAGATGGTCAAGATTCTATTTGAACCTGTTTCTAGGGTTCAAGAGAAAACAAGCAAAAGCAAAACAAACAGTTAAAATGTCTTTCCCTCTCTCCATGGACTTCCATCTGTAGAATATACTTGTGCAGAGCTTTAATAATTAAGCCGTCTATCTCCAAATCTCCTACTGACCACTGTCATATTTCCCCATTTACCTACAAGAAATATCATGTGCAATGGAAGAATGTTGTATCTGGAGTCAAACAATCTGTGTTCAAATTCTGGATTGAACTCTTGCTATGTGTTTAAACTTGAAAAAGTCAGCTTCATTTTTAATAACTGCTCCAAGTTTGAAATAGATGACTTTGAAGTCTCTTTCATCTCTAAATGTATGGTCCTATAAGAGTGAGTGTAGCATAGTGATTATTGTTTTTTGTCCTATGTTTAAGATGTATTTTATTAGGAAAATTATAAATCCTTTGATTTGAATATATGTAAGCTAAGAAAGAATTATTTATGCAAATTTTTAAAAAAATTAAAGTGTGGGTGGTATGACAATGGTTTGTCAAACAAGGGATGTAAGATGATAGGATTTACTCCACCAAATCTAAAAACTATTATATTCTGTTAAGATAAATTTTGATTCCACTAATTCTAAACTCTAAGGTCTTTTTTTAAGTTATAGAAAGTTGATTAAACTAAAACCTCCTGTGGACATTAAAAGACATGAAATGAGGGTAAGAGACAAGAAAAATGTAAAAGGTCTACGAAGATTTCTATAACAAACGTTCTCCATCAATGACATTGGAGCCACCACATTTTAAGGGCAAGCAGATATGGAGTGTAGCACCTCAGTCTTCAATGTTCTGCATAAAGACATAAAACTAACACTATAGAAAACAAAAATAGGAAGAGTCATTGGCATAGAAAAATAATAGTGGGAGCCCTTGGACAAGGTAACATAATTATAAAAGTGTCAAAAGATTGGTTCCCAAAATATCTGAAGAAGGGAAGGTACCAAGACTTGGGGTAGGACAGTGGGGGTGGGAGGATTGAAGAGCACAGTCATGAACTTCACTACTATCCTTGAAAAATGGTGATGGAAAAATAAACACTACTGTAAGCCACATGTCTATGTTCCCATATCCATACAATAATAATCTCCATATTAATTAAGAGTATTTGTGATGTAGGTACTAGAAATGGATACAGTTAAAGCATTTCTCTGAGGAAAAATTGTATCTCTGAAAACATATAACCATAAAATGGAAATAAATGACAGGATTAATGAAGTGAGCATGCAATTAAAACAACAACTTAGAAATTGACAGATCAACAAACTCAGAACAAGCACAAAAGAAGAAATCTTGAAAACTAGTAGATACAGGGGAAGCAGAAATAGATAAAACTCAAGGCAAAAGACTATGAAGTAATAAACAAAATTGTGGATTTTGTTTTTGTTTTTTGTCCTTCCCAAGGCTAATAAAATTCAGAAACCATTAGCTAGATTATTTTTTAAAAGAGAGATATGAAAATGAAATTTCCCAAAATTTATAAGGTTAATTCACAATGAACAAAGAGGGAATATGCATATTGTCAGAAAATACCACTGGTAAATATATGTAAAAATATTCAAAACTCAAAAGGAAATAGATAACTTTCATTTTTAAAATTCTCAAATCAACAAAATGAAAACAAAACAAGAATAAAGATTTTAAGCAAACTGTCTCAGAAAAAAATGACATCAAGTAAACCATAAATTTACGGACAAAGGGAATAAAATAGAACAACTCTGTCCAGAAAGATTTAAAAGCTAATTTTAGTAAATATTTGAAGAGCAAATATTAAATGTTACAAAAGAAAAAATCATTTTCACTAAGAAGGAGTTAATCCATTAAACTCCTTTTATAAGAAAAATATGGATCTAATATCCAAAAGAGAAAGAGACATAGTAGGGAAAGAACTATAAATCAAGTTAACAAAGTTATGTTGATGTAAAGATTTAAAATATAATCCTTCTAATGATATCACAACAATATTTTCAGAAAATAATTCATTGTAATCAAGTTGGACTCATAAAAGTAATATATGGATGATTCAATATTAGGAAAATAGTTAGACATGAATTATATTTTTTAAAAAACTACTTAATATAATCAACTTCACAGATCTAAAAAGAAAAGAACACCTTTATGAACTATAGGCCTTACTGATATCAAAACCCTAAAAATAAAGGGAACAGGCATTTGTTGTGCCCATTACTTTTGCTTCCTTCCATATTCTTTAGGCTTAAAATAGTATCTGACACATAACATACTTAATGCCTACTGCCTTAATTTTCAGTATAAATATATTGTTAATAAATATTATAATAATTTTATAGGCACACACATATATGTACATACACATACGTGTTTATGAAATTTACACTAAAACCTTTGAGGTACCCTAAAATATATACATATGATGCATATGTACATATATGCACATATATGTGGGTATCAGTGTGTATGCAACCATGTTTTAACATGAAAATATACTGGTAAAATAATATATTATGCATGCTTGACATGGTGTGTTAATATATCAATGTTAATGGCCAGATCATTCTAACTATAATATAATGACTGTTTTATAGTTTAAAACTGATTTATCTAAACTGATTTATAGTTTAGTGTGATGCCAATTTAAATGTAAATTATTACTATATAAAATCATACAGTAATGATAATCAAATTCATTAGGAGGAACAAAGTACCCACACTATCAAGGTAAATAAAGGAATGAAAAAACAAAAATCAGAGGGGCATCATGTTACAAGATCCCATACGGTATTATGCAGTGGTGATCATCTAAATTATTTTTCATTGAATGAAAAAACAAAAAGCAGAACAATGGGACAAGCTAGATAAGCAAGACTCAGAAGTAATAAATACAGACATGCACTATTGAATAAACAGCACAAATTACTAAGTTTTAAAGAAATTAGGTTTTGATCAGCACTCTATATGATACACTATGATAACCTCCAAAAAAGGAGAAGGAGACCATGAAAATGAAGAAGAAGAAGAATACTAGCACCACACCAGCACCAAGAACAAGAACAAAGAGAAGGAGGAAAAGGAGCTAGAGGAAGAGAGAAGCATGTAGCTTTCAGAAATATGTGCAACAGAGGAAATTGATGCGATGATGATGATGATGATAATGATTATATTTACTAGACCCATAACTTCATTGAGGTAGAAGAATAAATTCTTTTTACTCATATTATTTTGAACTTTCTCTATAACTTATAGAAAGTTGCCTAGAGCACTGAGGGTTTAAGTAATTGTCCCAGTATCATACAGCCAATATATATCAGGGCTGGGTTTTGAATCTAGGTCTTCCTCTATCTGAGGCCAGCACTCTAGTCACTTGAGAACATAGAATCTCAGCATTAATATATATATATATATATATATATATATATATATAATATATTATATAATATATATATAATATATAAAATCAACATAGCACATTAATGATTTCAAAACGCTTCATATTTTTATCATCAAATTTCATCCTCAAAACAACCACAGATTTAAATAATACAAATATTATTAGCCTCACTTTGAAAATGAGGAAACATAATTTGACAAAGGTTGAATGACTTGTCCAGCATTACAAAGTATTTTTTTAATTATTTTAAATTATTAATTAATTATTTCCTATTTTCAGCATTCATTTCTGTAAGATTTTGAATTCCAAATTTTCTCCTCATCTCTCCCATCTCCCCACCCCAAGTCTGTATGCAGAGTGATATAGCCTCAACATATACATTCAAATGAAACCTATTTCCACATTATTCATGTTGTAAAGAAGAATTAGAAACAAGGGGAAAAACCACAAGTAAGAAGATACCAAATGAGAAAGACACACACACACACACACACACACACATACACAAATGAGGGGAGGGGGGAGAGAGCAAATATGTTTCAAACTTCATTCAGACTCCATAGTTCTGTTTCTGGATGTGGATATCACTTTTCATCACGAGTCTTCTAGAGTTGTCTGAGATCCTTGCATTGCTAAGAGAACATAAGGTCATCAAAGTCAGTTACTGCATAATGTAGCTGTTATTGTGTATACTGGTTCTTCTCACTTCACTAAGCATTAGTTCACATAAGTCTTTCCAGGTTTTTCCGAAGTCCTCCTGCTCATCATTTCTTATAGCACAACAGTATTCCATTACATTCATATACCACACCTTGTTTAGTCATTCTGCAATTGATGGGCATCGCCTTAATTTCCCATTCTTTGCCATCACAAAAAGAGCTTCAATGAATATGTTTGTACATGTAGTTCCTTTTCTCTTTTAGAAATGAGACCTTTATTAGAGACACTGGTTATAAAAATTCTTTCCTAATTTTCTGCTCCCCTCCTAATCTTGGCTGCATTGGCTTTGTTTGTACAAAACTTTTCAATTTTATGTATTTAAAAATACACTCTTTATATCTCATAATGCTCTCCATCTCTTGTTTGGTCATAAATTATTGTCTTCTCCATAAATCTGGCAAATAAACTATTCTTTGCCCTCCCAGTTTGCTTGTAGTATCAGCCTTTATATCTAAATCATGTTCTCATTTTGACTTTATTTTAGTATAGGGTATAAGACGTTTGTCTATGCCTAAATTCTTCCATACTATTTTCCAGTTTGCCCAGCAGGTTTTGTCAGATAGTAAGTTCTTATTCCAGAAACATGGGTCTTTGAGTTTATCAAACAGTGGACTACTGTAGTCTTTGTCTGCTATGTCTTGTGTACCTAAACTATTCCACTGATCTACCACTCTGGTTTTTAGGCAGTATCAAGTAGTTCTGATGATTATTGTTCTGTAATATAAGTTAAGATCTGGTGTGACTAGGCCAACTTCCCTACCATTTCTTTTCATTAATTCACTTGATATTCTGGACCTTTTTTTTTCCCAGATGAATTTTGTTGTTATTTTTTCTAGCTCTATAAAATAAATTTTTGGTATTTAGATTGGTATGGCATTGAATAAATGAATTAATTTAGGTAAAATTGTCATATTTATGCCTACCCATGAGCAATTGATGTTTTTCCAGTTATTTAGACCTGACTTTATTTGTGTGAAAATTGTTTTATAATTGTGGAGAGTGAGTTTTTGAAATGGCACTTGGAGATGAGGTCTTTTGAATTTCAAATCTAAACCTCTTATCTCCTATGATATACCTCATTTCTTAATCATACAAGGACTGCAACTTCTCACTGTGGGGAGATGTAATTTACAGGTTCTTTGTTATGCAGAAATTTTGGTTGAAAAAAAGCAGAATCCTACTCCTACATGAAGAACTGTGGTTTTTCCTTTTATCTCCATCTACAACTACGGTGAGGAAACCTCACGGGACCTTGCCTATTTGCCTCTTCATTGCCCTTTTTCACTTGAGTAGCAGAAACAGATGGACAAAGACAGTTTTATATCGACTTTGCTCTGAGCTGTGCTGACTGGAGAAGAGGTATTATTTTACTAAAAGCTGATTGAAGAAGAAATAATGAACCCCTGCTACTTGAAAATCTATCTGGGAGAAAGTTATATTGACCTATTAATATCTACATATTGAGAAGGAAAAACTCCTTAAAGTCATAGATCTAAGGCCTTCTATGATTCTCTGGATTAAGGGAAGTGTTTGTCATTGAAATATCTTAATACTTTTTCAATGTCCTAACTAGAGTGGCTATGCCAAAAACCAACAAACAAGAGAAAAATGAGGACTAGAGGTGAATCAGAGAGCAGAGATTCAGTTTTGCCATGGTGCAGACAACGTCCTAACAAAATCAAACACATAAAAGATTACAATCCAGATTTGTGAGTTATCTCAGATTCATGGGTTCCCCTCCTCATGTGCCTTACAATTAGACATTTTTGTTGGGTTTTGTTTTGTTTTATTTTTTTACAAGTGGTCCTTTCTTTTGGAAGGACATTTTTTGTATTAATGGGAAAGTACAGCAGAAATCTATGGGTAGACTGTTCTGTTTTAATTTTTTTTCTTGTTTTCGTCTTCTAAGTATTATGATTATTTCATTTTGATTACTAGTGTGCAGATGCTATTCTTGCTTTTTTCTTATGTACTAATTGATTCATTTTTAATAATCAATATATTGCTTTTGTAACTGATTTCATATAAATGGGAAGCATATTATTGAGGAGGTTTTTGCCAGTATTAGCAAAGCATGACCCTTAACAGGGGTCAGTCCCCTTGGCTCCTGAGAATGAAGTTGTAGTTGTAATGACATAAGTTGATTAGAAAACAAATAACCAAAAATCAAATTCAAAAAACAAAATCACAAAAATCCGTTTTATTTGAAGAACTGACTGATTCCCTTCTCTGCACCACCAATATTTTTATTAAGGTTTGGGTATGAGGGATTAGAAAGCCACCCTACCCCAGGAAAAGAGAGAAGTCAGGGTGAATTATGGTTGTGTTATGCCCTTAGTACTTCTATAATCATAAAAATATAAAACCATTTCAATTACATACTAAAAAAAGCCTTTTCCCAAACAAAATCCAACAGAAAACAAACTGTGCATTAAGAAAATATGTTCACCAAATATTTCTGAACAAGTTTGATATGTAAAATATGTAATAAATGGAAACAAAGGCATAAGATCAAAAATTGTTCCCTAATAAACCATCAAGTGAAAAATAGTTTTCAAAAGAATTGCAAATTACTGATAACTGTATAATGAATTGCTTCAAATCACTAATTACAAGACATAATGTGTTGAACTTTAGTTAATATTAACTTTCAATCAATATGCCAAAATCCCACCTTAAAGATTTTCATTCAACAAAAAGTGCTTCATATAAAATTGTTAAAAATCATACAAGTTTGCTTGAAAGATGCAATAAGATTACTTTGATATTTGACCTCTTATTAATATCAAAGAAGTAACAAAACAGAGATGTCTTGTTTCCTATTGTTAATGAGGATGTCCAGTGCAGGGTAGAAATGAAAGAGATTCACCTATAGAAATGTGGTCTTCTGGTGCTTCTTCTTGTAATTTTTAATATATTAAACCAAGTAATGCAGCAGGAGCTCCTAAGAAGATCTATAATGACTCTAAAGCTTTTGACTTGACTATCCGCATGGGAACAAACAAGTGGATAAATAATGAATATTATTCAGAATGTGATATGCAAATTGATGAACAAGTCATAGAACCTGTCCACCAGTATATATATATAGATAGATAGATAGATAGATAGATAGATAGATAGATATAGATATAGATATACATATATATTTATTTGGATAGACAGTGCAGATGGATTAGTAACTCTGAACAGAAAGAAGAGAAACAGAATAGCCTGAATTACATTTGGAAAATTGCACGACACAACTAATGGTTGCAAACATCTCCCTGAAACAAAGGTACATCTTTTTTATATGCATATTCTTCTATTAATACTCTATGAATGTGAAATATGGAACACCATGGTCTCCAAATAATTGAATCTGTGGGTTACCCAAATCAACTAATTCATCAGTAAGCATTTGAGAAGTCCTTACAGAATTTCAGGCATTCAGCTAGATGTTGGAAATTCAAAGGCAGTGAACAAAATAATAGCTGCTCAAAAGAAGCCTACATCCCAATAGGTAAGAGCAAATTTCAAATGTAGGTATAAACAGAATAAAAAGAAATAAAAGCATGGTTGACAATGAAAGGTAGTTAGGAAAGGGGAACTCTAATAGGTTTGGGGATTAGGAAAGATTTCATGGAGATAGTACTGCTTGAACCACATCATAAAGTTCTTAAAAGAAGGAAGAGAGGTATGAAAGTGAGAAGGAAGAGAGGAAGGTGAAGGTGAAAAGGGAGTTTATTCTAACTATGTGCCATTACCAATGAAAAGGTTCAATGATGGCAGCTAGAGTGTTGTTTTTGAGGAACAAAGAGAAGGCCAGTTTGATTGAATTATAGAATGAAGGAACATAAGTAATGTCCCTTGGAGAAGGAAATGGCAAAGCACTACATATCTTTGCCAAGACAATCACAAATGGGGGCAAGAAGAGTCAGACATGATTATAAAGAATAAACAACAGCAAAGCTGTTTTTGAATACTTTTAAATTGTATTTTGTATTTTGAATACAAAAATATTCAATTTCAATGAAGCTGAAAAGGTAGAAGGTAATGAAGAAGTACAGAATCAATATATGGAAGCTAGGTTATGGAAATAGGGTATCCATAACAATCAATAACAGATCACTCACTACAGGGAAGGGGAAACAGAGAAAGGAATAAGTATTTACCGGGCACTTACTATGGGCCAGGAATGATACATTTAACAAATATTATTTCATTTGATGCTTGCAGCAACCTTTTGAAGTGGATGTTTTTATTATACCAATTTTAAAATCGAGGAAACTGAGGGAGATAGAAGTTAAATGATTTGTCCATACCTGCTAGGAATATGAGGCCATATGTGAACTCAGGTCTTCCTGACTCCAGGTCTACTTTTCCGTCCACTGTTTGAATAAAGCTTTTGGAGAAGTGTATGTCTAGAAATGGAGGTGGGCCAGTCTTATGATATAAGATGAAGGGATTGTTAATGGACAGGATGAGTTGTCCATACAATATCAAAGCACTTTCTGCTAGGCTGCCTACAAACTGGATGATCATTCTAGAGCAGAAGTTCATCAATTATGTCTATCTGTCTATCCATGCATTCATATATGTCCACATTTCTATGAATATAGATATATATGTGTATATGTATCATATGTCTTTCAATCTGTTATAATCATACATACATGCGTGTATATGTGTGTTTGCATATATATGTGAATATATATATTATTATATGTAGGCATATCTATCATATATATATAAATGCATACACAGCGACCTATCTATATGAACATCTCCATCACTCCCCAAGGAACCTTGAACAGTCAGTCAATAAGCATTTATTAAGCAGCTACTACTTGCCAGTAACTGTGTTAAACACTAAGGATACAAAGAGAGTTAAAAGGCAGTCACTATGCTCAAGAAACTCTCAATCAAATGGGGAAAATAAATATGTACTATTAAGTTATATAAAGGATAAATAGAAAATAATTAACAAAAGGAAGACACTCAAGTTGAGTGGCTGGTAAAGGCTTCCTGAAGAAGTTGAGATTTAAAGTTGAACCTTGAAAGAAACTGGGAGACCCTGGGAGTAGAGATTAGGACAGCATTCTGGCATGTAGAACAGTCAGAAAAATACTCAGAGCTGAAAAATCAGGTACCTTGTTCATGGAAGAGCAATGAAGCCAATGTCACTGAATCAGAGTAGAAGGATGGAGTGAGGTGGGGTTTAAAGTGTAGGAGGACAAGAAAGTTTATGAAGGACTTTGAACACTAAACAGAACATTTTGATCTTAAGTGACAAGGACTCACTGGAGTTTATTGAACAATGGCGGCATGATCCAACCCATGCTTTAGGAAAATTGCTTTGACAGTTGAATATAGGATAGGTGTGACAAGAGACTTGTGGTGTGCAGGCTCACCAAACTCATGCAATAGTTCAGTCATGAGGTGATGAGGATGTACCAGGTTGGGGTATCAGAGGAAAGAATGAGTCATATTTGAGAGATATTACAAAAGTGAGATCAACAGGCAACAGATTAGATACGAGGGCAGGTTGAGGTGTTGAAGGGCGATAGTGAGGAGTCAATGATAACATATAGGTTGCAAGCTGAGGAGGTTGAGAGGATGGTTGTGTCCTCCACAGTAATAGGGAAATCTGGAAGGGAGAGGGAAGGTTTCATGGGAAAGATAACAAGTATAGGTTAAACTCATACTGAGTTTAAGATGTCTACCAGATATTGAGTTTGAGATGTCTGAAAGGCAGTTGAGTTGGAGATATGAGATTGGAGATCAGCAGAGACCAGGGTAAGAAACGTAGATTTGAGAATCATCAACATAGGGATGGTAATTAAATCCATGGGTGCTAATGAGATCACCAAGTAAAGTAGAGTAGTGGCACATTTTCACCAGAACCTTATCTACCTGCAAGATGGAATCAGCCTGGTTACTCACACCTCTGCTATACTGTCTGGAAGGCCAAAGCAATGAGCTTCTTCCAAAGCTCCCTTTAAGGAGAACAATCAGACCAGTCATCCAGACTCCTCACTTCTCATCTGGCTACATGCCTTTGAACTCCTTTATAACATATACCCTCTCTTCTCACCCTGTTCTCCATTTCCTTTTGGCATTATATTCTCCTATTATATTGTAAACATTTTTAAGAGGAAGGACATTCTTTTTCATATATTTATACTCAGACACATACTTAATACAGTGCCAAACACATAGTAGGCATGTAATAAATGTTTATTAAGTGCTTGACTAAATCATCTATCTATACAAATCTAAATATAATGTATACTTTTTGTATACATATACATGTATATTCACACATCTATGTATATAATGCAAGCACATTTATAGATTCTAACACCATGTCCATGCATGCATGTATTTGTATTAAATATATATGTATATACATATACATGCATACACACAAACACACAGATAGACACACATACATATGCTATAAACATGTGTAGACTTGCACATTTACATATATCTCAAACTTAATGACATGCATGTGTATGTGTATATATGATAAATACATGTGTTTATGTATGACTACATTTCAACATAATTGGTTTCTTTGTAATCCTAAATATTTTATTTTACACATTTTAAAAATCATTATTCTGAGAAAAGACAGATAATCTTTTCCATATTGCCAAAGGAGTCCATAACACAAAAATGATTAATAACATTTGCCCCAGAATTTGACATGAACAAGTTCCACTGGATGAGAGATAAGAATGGATTATAATCTGGATTCCTAGAGGGAATTTATACATGGATGAGATACTGGAAACATCGAAATATTGAAGATGATTGCTGCACTCAAAACATAGGAGAAATAAATTCATTGACAAAGAGGGATGAGAAAGCAGGAGAGGGAAGAGACACAGAAAGAAAAAAATAACTCTTGTGGAATGAAGTTGAATGTCTTATGTTAAAGAAGTCCTTACATTTCCATTAAAGTGGTTTGTTTAGGTAAACTTTTAACGTCAAAATGTCCATTTACTTTCAATTTCCAACTAGTTTTTCTGACTTTCATTGGAAAAGTACTTGCAAATTAAATCAACTCTGAACCATAAATACAATGAAGATGTCATCAAAAGATATTTTGCATAGTACACATTTCCAACCATATTCATATTCCTAGAACCTAAGTATATTTCTGAGTAGTTTGAAATGATTTCATCCTGGCAAATGCACAGATCGTTTATTAAGGTTACATTTTACTGATGCTTATTTAATGACACTAGAGGCCCAAGTTTACATGTTCACCATAAAATTTGCTTGACATCATGCAGAGACCTCCCTAAGTCTTTCAATACTGATTTTTCTTCTCATACTCATTGGAGTTGTTTGACCCCATATCTTCAATATATTCTCTAGCTATAAAACTTTTCAAGGACCCTTGGTGAAAATGTGAAATCCCTTTATATAAGACTTCAAAATATATTACTTGGTTATCTGTTTTGGGGTCCTTTGGAGTTCTTTATTTTGGGGTGATTTAAAAGCTTCCATATTATATTTTGGATTGTGTTAAGTTGGAAGAGGCTTATAGAATTGGTAATTGGCCCAATTCTAACTCCCTTGATCCCTTTCATGCCCAGTTTCCTGCGCAATATCCTTATAATAAATGTTAGTTGGTTCTCCACTTATGTCTTTGATTCTTAGGTAAAAAGGAGTAACCCAAATCCTTTCCATTTCAATCTTAAAAATAATTCTATTTATTTCTCTTCCCCAATTAATATCCTAAAGTCAGAAAGGAGTAGAACTGGAAAGAATCTTCAAGATTATCTAAATCTGTCAGTCTTATTTTATGGGGGAGGAAGGTAAATCCCAGAGAAGTCAAGTGATTTACCCATTGTCACATAGCAAATGACAGAATTGTGACTAGAACTATCTTCTCTTAATCCCAATACAGTCTTATTCCCACTATTTGGTCCAGTACAGTAGAGAAAGAAGAAGAAGAAGAAGAAGAAGAAGAAGAAGAAGAAGAAGAAGAAGAAGAAGAAGAAGAAGAAGAAGAAGAAGAAGAAGAAGAAGAAGAAGAAGAAGAAGAAGAAGAAAGAAGAAGATGATGATGATGATGATGACAATGACGATGATGGATCTTCAATACAGAAAAATCAATAAAGGCACAAAAACAACTATATTATAAGTTCAAATAATGAACCCACTGAAATAGCAGAATATGTTCAAATGCACGCTATTTAAAGTTATAATTACATAAAATATGAACATTGTTTCAAGTCCAATGGAAATCAGTAGTGTGAATTTGAATAATATGACTATTTCAGGAGATTCATGATTTGCTCTCATCAGGAATTAGATGTATTTCCCTGTCTTCAAGGAAGTAAGCCTGACATGAAATAGGACCAATCTGCTAGAAATTTTTAGAATCTTTCTTGCCTTCTGTCCTCAGTTCTTGTTAGAGTGATTTGCACAGTGGGGAAAATTAGTTCATATTTGTTCAACTAATTAGAACAGATTTGGAGAAGAATATTGTGAGTTGAAAAAAAAAAAGATTGGTGTGTAAGGATACACTTTGTATGTCTGGAACAGAAGACAAAGTTGGTAAACAGGATTGGTCAGTGGGGCAGCAAATGGGAAAAAGAGGTCAAATTGAAACCAGAAATAGCATCAAGCATATTGCATGACTTCATAAGGCTATCCAAACCCTTCAACAAAAAGTGGGCAAATCTTCAGTGAGGCCTCTGATCAGACAGGGTTCATGGCTACAATAAAAATTATTCTGCCTCAGGAATGGAATGGAAGTGATAATAGGGAAGTTACAATAGAAATATTATTTAGGCACATAGATCTAGATGAACCAGTCAATTAAGAGGATTTGGATAATCAGAATATTTTCAGTGAGAAAAAGATGTCAGAGCAGGACTGACAAAAGAGAAAATTGGGGTTTTTTGGTTTCAGGAATTCATCATCAGGAGAAAGATATGAGGTTGAGGAAAGGATTACACAGTCAACAACTACATGAGCCCATAAAAGTTTTCAGCCTAGTTGTGCATTGACCATTGGCCATTTAGCCTTCCCATATGCTGTTGATTTGCCACGCCATCACTTCCCTTCATGGAATTTATAGGCCAGTGGACTCCCTCACAACCCTACAGTCTCAATTTCTCTTCAGATTGTCTCTGCTTTCATTAATATCCTTGGAATTTATAAGACACCAAGTATCCCATAGAGGCCATTAGAAAGCAATTGAACCAAAAGTATACCACTAGATGAGCAAAAAAAAGTACTCAAAGAAACAAGGGGTATTTCAATTGATTGTCATTCCTGAGTTTTCAAATAGAGAAAGATCACAAACTAGACTGTTTAGGAAACTTTGTTATAGCCCATAGTTGCCATTAAGGTAGTACTGGCATGATGAGTTTAACAGCTGATAGAAATTTAGCTAAATGGACATTAGTTAATGTATAAACAGAAGAATACAAAAACATGGATGCAGAAAGGGAAGAGGAGTGAGTATCTCATTAAAATCACTCTTAGCCAAACTGAGAGAAAACAAAAGGTTCAAACATCTTATTTATGAGAAATATCAAATTACTCTCTCTTTTTCTCATGTCTGCTCCTTTGTATTACTTTTATACTCCTTTTTCTTTATTCCCTTAAATCATGTAGATTAAGTTTTTGTAAGAAAAAAAGTTTTTTTTTTCCCTATCAGAATGTAAATACCTAATCATTACTAAAACCTTTTAAATGACTCAAATATAGTTGCTTGGCTTCTTCCCCTACTCCTATCTGTGGGTGTGTGTCTCTGTGCCTCTGTGTCTGTTTATCTCTCTATCTCCGTCTCTGTCTCTCTCTGTCTCTGTCTCTGTCGCTCTCTCTCTCTCTGTCTCTCTCTCTCCCTCCCTCCCTCTTCCTCTCCCTGTCTGCCTCCCTCTCTCTCTTTTTCTCTGTTTTTGTTTCTTTGTTTTCAAACATTCAACCTATATTTTATTTTCTCCTTGAAATCTCTCTGTTGTATTAAAGACATTATCTCCAATTCTATTCAGCGTTTCAGGTATTATTCATGGATGCAAGTTTTTTTTTTTCTTTTGCATTTTCTTATATTACAAGATTCTATTCCTTCATAGTAAATGCTACCAAGCATTTTGAAATCATGCATGCTAGCTTGACACTTGCTCTCTTTCTACCTGGTTGTTTACAGTATCTTTTTTTGAGTTAAGAATTCTGGATTTTAGCCATGTAATTTCTGTTATGTATAACTTAGAATTTCTATCATGACATAATGAACATATTATTTCTACCTTCATTTTGTTCTCAAGTATGAATAGATCTTGGTAGCTATTTTGTGACTTTTTGAAATAGTGTACATTTTTGTTTGGTCATGTTTTTCGGGGGATGGGGTCCAATAATTCTTTTATTATCTCTCCTGTTCTGTTTTCCATGTCACTTGTTTTTGACAGTACAAATCTCACTTGTTCATCTAATATTTTAATCTTTTAACTCTGTTGTGATATTTCTCGTTGGATCATGGAATGAGTTCCGTTATCTCTGTTCTATTTGTAGACTATGGAGTACTTGCATAAGGTTGTCTACTTGCTGTTTTAACATATTTATTATTTTCCATTTCCAAACCATGTTTGCTTTCTGTCCATCATCCTCATTTCCCACCTTTATTCCTCCTCACCAGAGCCTTGTACTTCTGTGCCTCAGTCAGTGGTCCTATTTGCTGCATAGAATCATAATATTATATAGTTTACAATAACAGTCAAAATTTAAATAGTTATTTCAGTTCTATATGGTTCATCTGTTTTAATCATAGTTCTTATGAAAAAGGTAAGTGTTATAAGCTAGTTATTCAATATCTTCGTTTTTCAATTGATATAACTCACAGGAATACAACCCCAGCAACAAAAATTGCACTATTCTCCACACAGCTGAGAGATAGCCCTGGTCATCAGCAGCATTACTACAAATACTTAATGTTAGCATGTGCGAAATCAAGGTCTTAATGCCAGGAATCTATACTGAATCTATATTCTTTGGTATAACATGTTTGAATGCTTTCTTCACAAACCAAGACCCCAAAGAATGGAGACAATAAGAAGAGACTGAAAGGGCAAGCACTGACTTGATGATTTTTGAATGTAATTAAGCCTGAAATGAAAGAAACTCTCTGTACCATGATTGCTCCCCTGGCATGCCCTACTTGAAAGCACCAGACTAACAATGGCTTGCTCTGTAATTGTACTGTCTCTAAACCTTTCCTCAAAATCTGCGGGACCTGATCAGTCTTTCAAAACCTGGCTATAACAACAGCTGACCAAATGATAAAGTAAAGGAAAGACTCACCTGGTAGTGAGAGAGGTCAACTGGGCGGTAGTTCAAAAAGAAGGTGAGTCTTGAAGGAAAGAAACGATTTTGATTAGAGGAAAGAAAAGAGACCATTCAGACCTTTAAAGCAAGGGCTAGAGACATGGAGGCAGCAAGTATAATTGACAAAGTCCCGGTCTTTTCTTCAGAATTCTTATTTCAAATCCTACTTTTAATAAGTACTAGCTCTATGGCTATTGGCAAGCTGCTTCACCTCTGAAGCTCGGTTTCCACACCTGTAAAAGTTCACATCTGAAGTAAGGTCCCATTTAGCTTCAAGCTTTCTACAATAGAACAGCATGGGTTATTTTATCTTTTTTGGTGTTCAGTCATCTCAGTTGTGTCCATCTCTTCTTGATTCCATTTGGCGTTTTCTTGAAAAAGATGCTGAAGTTCTTTGCCATTTCTTTCTCTAGCTTATTTTATAGATGAGGAACTGAGACCAACAGGGTTAAGTGACTTGTCTAGGGTTGCACAGCTAGTAAGTATTTGAGGCTAGATTTAAACTCAGATCTTTCTAACTTCAGGCCTATCATTTTTACTGCTGTTCTACCTAGCTGCCCCATATTTTGTCTTGCCTTATCAACGGCTTGTACATCTCTAGTGAAAAAAGGTCCAAGATAGTGCTGCTTATGAGCTGAATTCAAAGGAGTTTCAGTGACCATCTTTACTCAGGTGACTCCCAGATGTATTGAAATTTCCAATACACAATCAAGACAAAGGATTGGAACACAGGAAAGAGACTAGCATCTCTGTAATTTATGTGAGAGACCAAGGTTTATGTCCTGAGCTCCAATTGTGTGTTCCAGTTGCTTACTAATAATCTCATATTTTTTTTAACTCAAGATACCAAAAATGATCTCATTATCTTTTCCGCAAACCTTTCATTTTTTCAAACTTCTGTTTCTGTTGAAGACACCATTATTCCTCTCATTTCACAGGTTTCCAATCTCAACATTAACTCCTCATACTTTCTCATCTCACATATCCAATCATTTACCAGATCTTTCCATTTCTACCTCCATAACATCTCTCACATCTGACTCCTTCTCGCCAGTAGTTTTATTTGAAGCTGTCATCACACTTCACCTAGATTATTGGAATAAACTCCAAATGAGTCCCAGTCAAGTCTCTCCCAGCTTAAGTCCATCCTATACATTGATGCCAAAAGGACTATCCATTAGCAGAGGTCTGACCATATGGCCTCCACCCCACCACATTCAATCAACTCTAGCAGACTCTTATTACTTCTGACTTCAAATACAAATTCTTCTTTTTGCTTTGAAAGCTCTATATAGACTAGACCTGACCTGCATTCCCAACCTGTTCCTCCATGTCTCCCCTACCTTTACTGTTTGACCTAGAGCAGTGGTCTTTCTCTGTGTCCATCATACATGACACTCCATATTCCATCTCTGTGACTTTAGACCTGTTGCTCCACATACCTGGAATGCATTCCCTCCTCAGCCTCAAAGATTCTTGCTCTTCCTTTAAGCTACAGCTCAAAATAATCTTTGGCAGGAAAACTTTCTTATTCTTCTCAACTACTTTTAAGCTCCCAAACTAGTATATGGGTGTTTGTGGTAGTATGTATATGTACATATGTGTGTAAATATATCTAATAACTCCACTATTAGAATGTAAGCTCTTTGCAAGTAAGAATTGTGTCACTGTGCTTAAAGCTCCAACACCTAGCAGAGTGTTAGGCACATACAGTGTCAGGTATCTAATAAATACCTCTTGTTTCATTGATTACAGAAAGAAATAAATAACCAATCATCTTCCATCCACTTCTCTACAATTTCTCTCTGCCAAACCATGGTGGCTAAATGGGAAATAAATGGGGTTTTCCCCTACCCTTTGTAAAGTGCTGAGAAGTTAGATGTATAAATATTGGAGCAGGTGGGATTATATCTTTGGAATTTAAGTTGTGTATTTCTTATGTAGGAAAGAATGTAAAGGTTTTTAAAGTGCTATTAACATATCATTTTTCACATCATGAAATTAGCTTATAGGTTTGGATTTTTTTAACCCATGCAATGAAACTTGGTTAATATATGCAGTAGCTCTTTGACATTTTAATGAAGCATATTAACCAAATGATGTTCTCAAGTCATAACACTGAGCAATTATTCTCTGCTACACTGAACCATCACTCTGTCTGGATAAAAGTTACTAATAAAATTATGTTATGGTAACATTATCAATAATGATATAATTATAGGAACATTAATAACAATATGAAGCATTCAGTACTGAATTATCAGTATATGATCCAACAATCTGAGCATAAATAAGAAGTGTTCATTTAAAGTCCATCTAGTTCACGCCTTAATTTTACTACTCATAATATTAAATCAGAAAGACAGTATTAAATTGGAGGTCTATATAACAAATTAAAACCACATATTTCTTGTTATTTGTGCCATTTATCTCTTCTTACCAACCATAGACCACTCCCCCCACCTACTTGTTATCATCAAGTAATAATTATAAAACATAACAATTCAGGCTTCTACAATACTTTCAGGAAATTTATACAGTATGTTGACTTTTTCAGTAACTAATCAATCATTAAAACGCTGTCATTGGTTCTAAAGAAAGCAACTCTGGTAAAACACAAAGGTTCTATTATACATTAAAATGACTAAACTTGAAGATGTAGTGTATGGAGGTAATTTAAGAATCATAGTTCTCCTAGGAGAAAAAAAATATGAAATAATATAAGAAAATGTCCTTAAAGGACTGGAAAAAGAAAGTAAACTTCTGGTCAACAGAATCCACAGATCACAGCCAGAGAGAAGCTCTTAGAACTTCCAAGAGAAAAGAACCTTAGTTAGGTCATTTGCATTGACTAGGATTATTCCTTACCTATGAGATATCAAAGAGGAACCTGTTTTATGATAAGCAAAGGCCTGGAAGAACCCCAAAATAAAATATCCTGCAAAATTGAGCTTAACAATCAAAGAATTAAAAAAAATAAAATTATAAATTAAGCAATTTAAATCATTGCTCCTGAGGTTTAATTACCCCAGGTAAGAAGGACATTCAATGTGTAAACACTCCATACAAGAAACATAAAATAGTACATAACAGTAGTTATAAAGAAAAAACTGAACATTAGAATCAAGTATCTAAGACATTTAATTCAAGACAAGATTATTTTAAATGAGTACCAAAGAAGTAACAAAACCATCTAATGATCTGGAGATTTAAAATGTTCATACAGAATGAGACGGGAAGAAAGAAATGGATCCAATTAAAACCGGTGTTTCCTCTAAGTGAATCCTCTAATTCCTGTGAATTCATCTAAGTGAAGTATGGGGAGGAGGGATGACAGGAGAGGGGAGTTGTCTGTTGTCTTCTATGTACTTCTCAGAATTGGGGAGAAATGACTTGAAAGGAGAGGAAGAGAGAGAGAGAGAGAGAGAGAGAGAGAGAGAGAGAGAGAGAGAGAGATCCAGAAATGTACTTAGATTGGATATGAGCTAAGTAATGAAAGTAGCTTCTGTGGTCTCTTGTCAAGATAAGACAAAAGTTCAACAATCAGTATTGGGAGGGAAAGGGTAAGGTAGGTTATATGGTATTAGGATAGTAGTGTGGGGAGGAATTAAGATAAGGGGAATGGACTGATATCCTAGATTTGGGGGTGATGGGGAGTCTTTCCCTAGAATAAGGTATATTGGGATGTTAATGATGCATTTTCCTCATTTTATAATAGATTTCATCAGCTTTGGACTTGATTAGCTTCATGCACCCTAGGGATACATTTTAGCTTAGGAAAGAAAGTAATGAGCTCCCATGATTAAGTGACAGGATACATGGCAGAAGGGAGAATACATACCCAGAGGAAAGTTTGAATGAAAGGGTGAATGCTGATAGTAAAGTCAGGCACCAGTATGGGAACTCATAACTTGGGGACACAGTACAGGTCCCACTACACCACACTGTCTCCTTCACGCAGTCCTCTTTTTAGGAATGATGCACAACATTCAGAGTCTAGAGTGAGATTTGTTTGCTTTTTCTTCTTATACATTGTCAATGGGAATATTTCTTGTTTTTTGCAACATGTTTAAGTTAAGTTTTGATTTTCTTGGTTCCTCAGTGGAGAAAGGAATGGGGAGAGAGGAAGAAGAAAATGTGTACCTGAAAATAAAATTAAAAAAAAAAGAAGAGGAACTACACACAGCATTGCAATACAAGAGGACCTCTTTAGCATTAAACAAAACAATTGAACAAAGAAAAATTTGGGAAAGGGAAGGTAGAGAGAAATCTACAAATGTATGAATATAAGAGTAGTAGAGGCAGCATGACTTGTGTTCTTCAGGGGCTCTGACTTGTAGGAAGAAAGATTTGTTGTTGTTCAGGTCCAACTTTTTGTGACACCATTTGGGGTTTTATTGGCAAATAATACTGGAATGCTTTGCCATTTCATTCTCCAGTTCATTTTACAGATGAGGAAACTGGCAAACAGGGCAAAGTGACTTAACCAGTATCACACAAAAGTTAAGCATCTAGGGCCGGTTCTGAACTCAAAAAGGTGAACTGAGCACTGTGATAAATGCTGGGGATATTAAAATGAAAACAAAAACAGTCCTTCCACTCAAAGAACTTGCATTCTAATGAGGAAAGATAACAGAATAGAAAGAGGAGGAAATGATAACACATCCACAGCTACAAAACATGCTTACGGTAAAAAAATATGATAGAAACCTGGGACCAAGAAAGATAAAGCAAATATGCATGTATATAAATATATACATATATATACCAATATACAAATATACATACATACAACCCTGTTTCTGTATATATATGCATGTACATATACGTACATATACATATATACATAATACACATGTGTATGTGAGTGTGCATATGCATATATGTGTGTATATATACATATATCTGTGTATGTGTATATATGTATGTGTCTATCTATATATACACAAATATACAAATGTTTATATATGCATGTATATGCATATACACACAATACATATATGTATATGAGTGTGTATATGCATATACACATATGTGTTTGTATGCATACATGTGTGTGTGTTACCAGAGACAGAGGATACTGAGTCAAAGTACAAGGTTTTAGTACAGAAGAGGTGTTGATTATTTGAGAGGAAAAGATATGGTGCAGAGATTTCTAGGGATTGAGGTGGAGACCTAGGTCATTAAAAAGAAGGCAAAACTTTTCCTATCAGAAAACAGGGAAGATTGAGGAGTAGAGTTCAGGGTTCTTATGTGAAGGAGGTATGAAGTCAGAGTGGAGAAAGCATGAGCAGGAAGAGATGTGGAGTCCTAGGCACCAGCAAAGTAAGACAAAAGCTCACTTCTCAGAGCAAGGGGAGCCAGGGGAAGGAAAGGAATATTTAGTCATTTATATAGTGCCTACTCTCTGTCAGGCACTATGCTAAGCACATAATTTACAAACACTATCTCATTTGATCTCCACAACAAACCTGCAAGGTAAGCACTTATTAGTATCCCCATTTTATATTTGAGGAAACTGTGCCTGTGCTCTTCCTTTGTACTCAAAGAGAACTGGGGACATGATGTTGCAATCAAGGTACAGTGTGTTTGACTGTAGCTGATAAATTCATTATGAGTTTGGAAGGCTGCACTATCGGTTGGGCACAAATAGTATGTACATTTGAGATAGAGATGAATTTAGATTTGCACAGCTCATGTTTCTTTTGTGCTACTGAGATTCTGCTTTGCTTGTAGAACACAGAGCCTTCTTTGATAGGGGCACACTATGCCAGACCATCCTATGCCAGTGTCTCCCATGTTTCTCAATAGATATTAACTCTCTTCAGAGAGACCTTGAGAATGTCCTTGTATCACTTCTTCTGACCTCTGTGTGAATACTTACCTTGTGCAAGTTCTCCACAAAAGTCTCTTAGGTAAATGTACATTCGAAATTTAGGTTACATTGCAAGCCTATGGGAGTTCGGCTCTCTGTAGTAGAGTGTGAATGCTTGGCATTTTTGAGAAGAAATTGAGGAAGAGTAAGGTTAAGTGATGTACCTAGGGTGACAGAGCTAATAAGTATCTAGAGTCACATTTGAACTTATGCATTCCTGACTTCAGGCCTATCACCCTATCCACTGTGTCACTTAGTTAACAAGATTCTGTTGGAGAAGAGGTAGAAGAAAGAGACGGAAAGAATGACAAAGACAGAGGCAGATCACATTTTATGCATATGATGATATATATAAAAAGAAATTACATTATATATGTGTTTGTATAGTTTGTTTGTTTTACATAGTTGATTGCATGTTACCATCCTCTCCCACTAGATTGTGAGTTCCTTGAGAGCAAGGATTGTAGTTTACTTTTCTTTGAATTCCCATCACTTAGTACAATATTTGGTGCATAGTAGGTACTTGATAAGTGTTTCCTGACTGAATATCCCAAGTGTAGAAAGAATGGTATGTAGACAGTCAAGAAGACCTTCAGGGGCCTGAATCATGGTAAAATAAAGAAAAAAGCTTGACAACTAGAGTGAGAATCCAAAGACAGAGTTCCTAGATCCTTTGAGGAGGAGATAGAGATGATGATATGAGGCATAGTATGACAATGACATAGAAGAGCAGTAAACATCTGGACCTTAGAAAGAAGAGTCAAAAGTTTTCACATCAGGAAGAAGTAGGGAGAGAGTTCAAAGTTCCAGTGGAAAGGGAGGAGAGATCATGGTCCACATGGAGAAAAGATTGTATGGAGATGACAGGGAAGGAGGGCAGAGGTCTGTGACCCAACAAGATACTATAAAAGATTAATTCTAAGAGATGATGAGAATGAGGGTTCAACTTTTAGTCATGTTTGTTCAGTTATTTCCACTGTGGGGCAGTCATGCAGTAGTAGAGAGATGGCTGGCTTTAGAGTTAGGAAAACCTGAGTTCTCACATACTGGTTGTGTGACCCTGAACAATGCATTTAATCTCTCAATTTTCTAGGCAACTCTCTAAGACTGTACTTTGCAGAGAAGGTACTGACTTGCTTTGGAAGAGGGAACTTCACCTACTAATTTACCAAGTCAAGTGTCTATTTTATTTTCAGTGCAAAAGTCTTTCTTCTGAAAGAGAAAAGAAAAATAATAACAAACTATGAATTGAGTAACTCTGCCTGCTCTCATTTATCAGTGATCATCATAACATCACCTTCAG
This sequence comes from Bettongia penicillata ogilbyi, assembly GCA_023548195.1. Taxonomy (NCBI): domain Eukaryota; kingdom Metazoa; phylum Chordata; class Mammalia; order Diprotodontia; family Potoroidae; genus Bettongia; species Bettongia penicillata. The sequence continues at coordinate 1,080,743 of JAJHZJ010000413.1, forward strand.
GCAAAGATTGTACCCCTACATTCATCTTCCTTTTTCTTACATCATTTATAACACACACACACACACACACACACACACACACCCCAAAATTTCTTTTTTTTATTTCCTTCTCCAGTTTATTTATTTATATCTTAATTTATATTTATTTCATTTATTTATTTCTTTTCATTTATTTATATCTTAATTTATCTTTTAACATACATTTTGTTTTAGTCTTCTAAATTATATCTCTTCCTCCAGCCCCTCCCTTACTCATTGAGAAGGTATTTCATATGATGTCCATTATACATGTGAAGGCATGCAAAATATATTTCCATATTATCCATGTTGCAAAAAAAGGAAGAAAAATGAAGAAAGTGAAAAACAATATGCTTCAATCTGTACTCAAATTTATCATTTCTCTCTCTTCATGTGAATATCAAGTGATTAACATTTAAAAAGAGTTTTTATAGTACCACATCAAATTCTCTTACCTGGTCTTGCTTTAATATCATCTTTTTTTCTATTTTCTTTCTTGTTTTTTTTTTTAATCTAAGTTAATTGTAGAGTTCTCTGCTCATCAATATCTGTATGTTCAGACAAAACCCATTTTTCCTCCTCATTAGAGGTGCTTCCCTTATGGCTTCATAGCATCTTTCCTGAGTATCTCATATCACTTCTGGGATAGCTTCCTCTATATCATTTTCTTTTTTCCTTCCTTCCTTCCTTCCATCTGGTTGATTTCTCAAGGATCTGATCAAACATGGAAGATTTGTCCTGTTATGTTTCTGACATGGGCCAGCTTGTCTTCTTAAGCAACCTAGTAACTAACCCCTTGCTACATGGGGAATAGGGAACTCACCATATTGGTGACAGACAGACAGACATCCAGCTGGCTTTAGCCCCCTGTAGTTCAGAACTCCCATGTTTAAGCTACTCACCAGTATCAATCTCCCTGGTAGTAGAAATGATAGGTATGTGCCAGTATGCCTGGCCTCTGAATCATTGTAATTCATAAGACCCTACTTATCTTTCTTCTGGAACCTTTAAAATCTTCTTCCCCCAAATCCATGGTCCATGTTAGAATACAGTTGGATTTCCTTTCCTTCCTAAGCAAATTATCTAAGAAGGAATGGTCACTTCCTACCAGGGCTCCCTACTTTAGCTGTTAGTTCTTCCATGTTATTGAGAATCACAGCCACTTGACTAAGCCTTTAAAATCAAATCACTGACTCTTGTTGGCTGGCCAATAATGGCTCCCAATTGAAGGCTCACTTACTCATTGTTCTGATTATGATGGTTCAGAGCGAGTGTAAATAGCAATTGTCTCCCCTTTGGCAGAAACACTAAGGGTCTTCTCCTCCCAGATCAATTCTTTTGAGTAGACAATCTAGGCTATCTTTTGTCTCAGTTCTTACTTAGCCTTTGACCACCGAATGGGTGTTGCTTTGATCAAACTGAGACCTGTTAAACACCTTAGCTTAAAAAAACCAGGGTCTCCCATTGCATTCAGGGTCTCTCCAGTCACTCTAATCTATATCTGGCCACTGGATTCAGATGACTCCAGAGGAGAAATGGGGCTAGTAACTTTGCACAGCCGTCCCTCATTTAAATACAATTCACCTTCATGTCATAGCATCCCCTCCCTTATGTCATGGTCTTCCTTGAGAACAAAGGAAAAACAATAACAAGAAGTCTGGAAAATATTCTATTGACAAAATTAACTCTTTTAAACATTCACTAATATAACTTCTGTATTACCCCCTGCTCACTATCCCCTCTTGTTCTTTGTGGTTTTATTTTATTTATTTTAGACAGTTTTCAAATTATTAATTTATTGATTTTTAGTTTTCAACCTACATTTCACGATGCTTTGAGTACCAAAATTTTCTTACCCTTGCTCCCCTTCCCCCACCTCAAGATGGTATACATTCCAATTATGCCTCCCTTCAGTCTCCTCTCCCTTTTATTATACCCCCATCCTTATCCTCTTCCCCTTTACTTTCTTATAGAGCAAGAGAGATTTCTATACCCCATTGCCTGTATATCTTATTTGACAGCTGCATGCAAAAACAATTTTTAACATTTTTTAAAACTGAGTTCCAAGTTCTCTTCCTTCTTCCCTCCCCACTTACTCTCATTGAGAAGGCAAGCAATTCAATATAGGTTATACATTTGTAGTTATATACATAATATTCATGTTGTGAAAGACTATATTTCCCTCCATCCTATCCTGTCCCCCATTTATTCTATTTCTTCTTTTGTCCCTGTTCCTTATCAAAAGTATTTGTTCCTGAATACCCTTTCCCCCAATCAGAACTCCCTTCTGTCATTCTCCTCCATCCCTTTCCCCCTTACTTTTCTGTAGGGTACGATACTCAACTGAGTGTATATGTTACTCCCTTCTTAAGCCAAATCTGATAAGACTAAGGTTCACTCATTCCATCTCACCTCCCCCCTTTTCTCCTACTTTGTGAAACCATTTTCTTGCCTCTTTTAGGTGAGACAATTTATCACATTCTAACTCTATTTTTCTCATTCTCCCAAAATATTCTCTTTCAACCCTTACTTTTATTTTTAGATATCATCCCTTCATATTCAACTCACCCTGTGCCATCTTTCTTTCTTTTTCTTTCTTTCTTTGTTTCTTTCTTTCTTTCTTTCTTTCTTTCTTTCTTTCTCTCTCTCTTTCATTCGTTCGTTCGTTCTTTCTTCTATCTATATTTCCTCCAACAACCCTAATACTGAGAAAGAGTTATAAATACTATCTTTCCATGTAAGGATGTAAATAGTTCAGCATTAATAAGTGCCTTATGATTTCTCTTTCCTGTTTACCTTTTCACGCTTCTCTTGATTTTCATACTTGAAAGTCAAATTTTGATTCAGTTCTGGTCTTTTCATAAAGAATGCTTGAAAGTTTTCAATTATATTTCATTTAATATCCATTTTTCCCAAGAAGAATTATACAGTTTTGCTGGGTAAGTGATTCTTGGTTTTGATCCTATCTCCTCTGACCTCCTGAACATCATATTCCAACCCATCTGCTCTCTTAATGTCAAAGTTGCTAGATAGTGTGTTATCCTTATTGTATTTCCAAAATACTAGAATTGTTTCTTTCTGGATAGGGTGTTTGCAATATTTTCTCCTTCACCTGGCAACTCTGGAATTTGACTACAATATTCCTAGGAGTTTTCCTTTTGGAATCTCTTTCAAGAGACAATCTGTGGATTCTTTCCATTTTTATTTTACCCTCTTGTTCTAGAATATCAGGGCAGTGTTCCTTGATAATTCCTTGAAAGATGGTGTCTAGGTTCTTTTTTTCACTATGACTTTTAGGTAATCCAATAATTTTTATATTATCTCTCTTGGATATATTTTCTATGTCAGTGCTTTTTCTAATAAGATTGTCTTCTATTTTGTCATTCTTTTAGTTTTGTTTTAGAATTACTTGATTTCTCATAAAGTCATTAGCTTCCATTTGCTTCATTCCAATTTTTAAGGAATTATTTTTTTTTTTTTAGCAAACTTTTGAATCTCCTTTTCCATCTGGCCAATTCAGCTTTTTAGGGCATTCTTCTCCTCATTGGCTTTTTGGACCTCTTTTTCCTTTTGGGTTAGTCTGTTTTTAAGATGCTATTTTCTTCACTACTTTTGGGTCTCCTTTAGCAACCTGTTGACTAATTTTTCATGATTTACTTACATCGCTCTCAATTCTCTTCCCAATTTTTTCTCTTCTCTTACTTGGTTTTCAAAATCATTTCTGAGCTCTTCCTTGGGTTCAGATCAATTTGTATTTTTGTTTGGAGGTTTCTGATGTAAGAGTTTTGACTTTGCTTTCTTCTAGTTGTATGTTTTGATGTTCTTTGACACCAAAGTCTATAGTCAGAGGGATTTTTGTTTTTTGTCTTTTTTTAATGTGATCTGCTCACCTTCCCAGCCAAATACTTGACTTTTTAACTCTTTGTAGAGATAGGACTCTGATTCAAGTGGGGTTAGGGGTGAGGGGTGGGTGCACTGTCCTTATCTTCAGGAGTTTTGTATCAGCTGCTTGATCTCCCGTTGTCTGTGGTCCCAGAGCTCTGGAAACAGTTGCTGCTATAGCTGCTGCTGCTGCTACTGCTGCTGAGATTGCTTCTGCTGCTGTCATCTTGTCCACCTTAGGCCTGAGGCCAGATGTCAACCAGATTGTCCTCCTCTTTCACCCAGGTTTCATAGAGTTTTCTCACTGACCTTCTACGCTGTCTTTGATGATGATGGGTTGAGAAATCTGGAAATGGCCAAAGCTTCCAGTGATTCAGTGCCCTGAGGCTTACTCTGGCCCCATCTCTGCCAGTACAATACACACTGGACTGTGCTCAACTCCCATACCAATGTAATATACCCTTTCTGTTGACTTTCCGGATTGACTTGGGCTGGAGATTTGTTTTATTTCTGTCATTTTGTGAATTTTATAGCTCTAGAACTTTTTAGTCATTTTTAGCAGTATTTGGAGGGATTTAATGGAGAACTCCAGCAAGTCCCTGCTTTTACTCTGCCATCTTGACTTTGCCCATGAGTATGACTTCTTAACATACAATACAATCCTCCCTCTTTTACCTATCAAGTTTGTTTTGACTAAACTATTTTAATCCTTGCTGCAGTCATGGATTATTCCACTAAATCCCTATTACTTGTGAGGTCAAATTTTTCTCCTTGCCTTAAGATCTCTACATCTCTACTTACTCTTGTTCACTGACTAAAAATCAGACACTTGTTCATTAACATTTGAGGCTGAATTTTACTAATGCTACCTTTCTTGGATGTGATCTCACATGGACCTTTAGGTCTTTCAATTGGTATTCCTCAGAGTTGTTTGTACCTACTCTCCATGGCATGTACTTTAGTAAGCACATAGCTGGTGAAACTGGTGCAGTGAGAAGGAACTGGTGCTCATGAATCATCTTAAGTGTGGCATAAAATATAAGGACAATTAATTCATCTTCAGTGATGGAGTCTACCTCTTCTCCCATTGTACCAACTTAGCCAGTGGTTTGTTTAGTAATTTTCCTTTTTCTTTCTATATTACTTGCCATCAATGGGCAACTGTGAGAAAAATGCAGTCTGTGCTCCTATAGGCTTCTATCCATTGCCAAAAAACCCTTTACAATTATTGGCAATACTTTTTTGGTACCTTATGGCAGTGTCATTTGAGCAAAAATGACTGATAAGAAGTGATAGTTGACATCTATTTTGAAGAACCTTGAGTGGTTTTCTATGTCTAAAATAAATACCCTAAGAAGACAACAGACCTCTCTGTTTTTAGCTTCACAAATAACTGATTCAAATCCTGGAGCTGGCAATCACCAACTACGCCTATTACTCTTCTTCTTCTGACCTTTATTGGAGGATTCTCACTTGCTAACTTATGTGATTCTGGACATTCAGCTTCTTCCTCATAGTATCTAACTCCTTCCATTTTAGTAGATGTGTCAAATCTGCTAAATTCTAATTTTATAGTCCATTTCCTTCCATTTTGTCTTTGTATAACATACTTCAACTCTCAAATATCCTAAGAAGTATTAGTTCTCCCTTTCTCTACCTCATATCTTCCTCTCCATCTTTTCCTCTTGTAGTCTTATTTTTATTTCCTTTATGAACATCATTATCCTTTACAACCTGGAGAGTGGAGAGCTGTTATTTGAGTCCACTTTTTCAATGAGAAAGATCAACTTATGCTTAAAACATAGACAACAGTGATTCAGGAGCATCAGGAAAATAAATATCACATTTACTACATCAACTGAACTATTTCCTCTATTCACCACAATGATTGAAATTTTTCAGCTGAGTCTTTCCAAACCAATTGTATGTGTTTACACCACTATTTTAATCACCTAGTTAAATTTTATAGCCAATTCTTACTCTTGATATATTGATAATTCCACACAAATTTACTTGTTCTCAACAATTGTTGAACCACATTTATTCTAGCCTTAAAAATACTCTTTTCACCAATTTGTCCTCCTCATCTAACCACTCTATCAAGTTATCTTTATTACCTTACTTTAAAAAATAATTCTTGCTTTTCTGTATCTTGACCATTATCTTTCTCTTTTCATTCCTGTGTTTGTCTCCCTAGGTTCCACTGCCTTTGATATTCCTCTTAGATATCCCGTAATCTTCCTCAGTCTTCAACAATACTCCTTGATTGTCCTTGATTCTCTTCTATTCAGGATGACCTAGAACAGTAACTTGGTCTAGAGTGTTCTCTGTCCAATTTTATTCAATTTTTCCCAAGTTTCTGTTGCTCAAATTCAACCTCTGACCTACTTCACTAGTCCATGTCCAAGTTACCAAGAGGATTTCCTTCTCCCTATTTGTTTCATATCCTTTCTCTTCTCCCTCTTTTTTTTCCTACAACCTTCTCTCACAGAAGCTAGAAGTAGTACTCAAAATTTCTAATAAAAGGGAATTTAATGTACTTAGACTCACAGAAACCTATTTCACTTTCTAATAACTATGTTTACTAAAAGAGTTTTTATAGATTATTATTTGCATCAAATTTTTGGCAATTTTTTCCCAAATTGCTTCTCTCTGAATTTGACCCCTGACCAACTTAACTGCTCCATATCTTTCCAAGTCAACAACATAATTCTCTTCAACTTCAAATCTTTCTTTCTTGCCACAACCATTTTCCACAGAAGAGAGAAAGAGAAGCAGAGAGAGAAAGAGAGAAAAGATTAAAGAACTTGGTAATATGTTTGATAGATGGCAGAGAAGTGTGCTGAGCCTGTCGTAATAGTCTAAATTATGGCAGTGGAAGCAAAACAAATCATAGTGACAAAGTGATGACTTAAAAAAAGGGAAGCAGACAATTATTACAAAATAAATAAATGAAAGAAACTATAAATGTAAAACTTCTAACTTTAAATTTAAATTCATTCAGCTCTCCAGTAAAGTAAATAATTGTCAAATAAATTAAGAAAAGCAAAATTCAACCATTTTCTGCTTAACAGAAAAAACTTTAAAAATAAAACTTTGTACTCAAATATTTAAGAGGTTTTATGATCTCATTTTTTTCTTTCCTATGATGAGGATCACAGTCTATCCATTCTTGTCCAATCTTCCCTACTCCTGTCCATGTCCTCCAATAAATTTGCAGCAGGATGCCTTCTAGTGTTTAGGAGGCCTTCTTGGATCTTTGATGAGATTTTAAGAATGTAGATGGAGCATTAAGACTTTCCAGTCGTCATCTCCTGACCTTCTTAGGTGACCACCGTTGCCAGTCTTTCTACCATAAATTCCCTGAGGAAATAGTTAACTGATGTCATGTTCTTCTTTGAAAACGGTCGAACACAACCTCTGAGTAGACTAAGCTGCCTGAATGGGGATCCAGCTACTTGGGTAACTCAGTTCTCCCTCTCCTTTTCCTCTCCAAAGGGACATAAATTTCCAGTTAACTTAGGGTTTATGGCCTAGATTCCTTCTTTTCTGAGGACATGGAAGGTCAAAGAATCACAGTAAATTGTTTAAGACCATACCACTAAGATAAAGTATTTAGTTGAATATGTATAATTTCAATTGAGATTAAAAGGAAGAGGAAATATATGACGTTGAAAATATCAATATACATGTCTTATTGCACTTTTTTAGAGGGAACAGAGAAGTATCTTCAGGGACTGTGGAGCCTATTCCTTCTAAAATTTCAAAAAACTTTGATGGAAAAGAGAAAGGTCTTGGAGGGACTGAGTGAAAAAGTCAAAGGTTATTCTATTTTTCCATTCCTAAGAGAAATTCAAATTATTTATCTCTTTGAAAAAATGGTGTTGAATGTATTAGTTAGAAGGAAAATTCAGCAATCATTTGATCTAGACCCTTTATTTTAAAGAAGAGTAAACTGAGACTCAGAGAGGACAAAAGTTATAATTGAATTAGTGGCAGAACTGAGAAAGAACTGGGCCCTTTTATACATAATATAGGTCTGTTTCTACTCTAGCACAATTCATCCCAGACAAGCTTTCAGTTTCAATAAGCCCTGAGTCCCTAAGTTTACATTTCTAATGAACTAAATTCTTAAACTGATCAACAGACAACAGGCTCCACAGCCTTTCTAATCACCCTTAAAGTAGGTCCTTCGAGCAAAGGTATGTACAAGTGTATCTACTTTGAAACCTTAGCAGAAATTTTTCTGGTTTTCTCTATCCTTTGTGTGATTAAGGCATGATGTGAAATGGATGGGGGAAGGAAAGTGTGTGGACCCTGCTCCCACTTCCAGAACTCCTTCATGCTTACTTTTCTTTCTATCTATCCCATATGTAGTCCCTCCCTAGAAACATCACTAGCATGAGGTAAATAGAGGTTTGTTAAGGGTGCTATTATAGGGAATACTTCCTGCCCAAGGCAATTGATACCATCATGCAATTTGGCTCAGAATTCTCCACTAGCCTACACCACCACATTGAGCACTTGTCCCCAGATTGCCACACTCAGCACCCTATTGCTGTGGTAGCCCTATCCTGGTTCCTTTCTTTTCCTAAAACCCCAACAAGGATGGTGGCTGGACTCTTTGGGAAAATTAGCTGTGCTATCTCCTACCATGACTCTATCAGGAATTAGACTATCCTCCAAGTCATATTTCATCCCTGAATTTGCCAAATATGCTAGGATTTTAAGTTACAGCTCTGTTTCTCATTTTCTCTGCTTTGCATTACTATTTATCCACTGTTTCCCTTCTTACTACTTCCACGAAAAGAACTCAGTATCTTCCTCCAGCCTAAGAATCAAAGACTGAGTGAAAGAAGCCATGACATGGAAAAGATCATCTGACAGAAGCAAAGAAAAAATAGAAATGAGCAAAATAGGATATGATGCATAGGAGACCTATGCATGAGCCAGAAATTATCATCAGGTAAGAGAAAAGGCAGACTAGTTCTACAGCTTTCAAAAGGGAAAAAGAACTAACCAAAAAAATTCCAAAAAATACCACACACACAAACAAAAACCTCTACCTTTTAGCCTGTTTGCATTCTACTTTGAGAAGAAACAAGTGAAAAGGCACTTAAGTTGGTACCATTCCTTTTCCAAAAGCCTTTTTCCAGGGACCTGGGTGAATGCAAGTGCAGGTGTGCATGTACACACACACACACACACACACACACACACACACACACACACCTCTAATTAAAACTTTTGGAATTTCTTACCAGCAATATTAAAGCCTATCACTGAAGGAAAGGACAGAAAAAGTCCTCTTTTTAAGACCAACAACTGGGACCTGGATCTGTGATTTCGTTGGTCTCAGGAACACCCAGAGGAGGAAATTCCCTCTACCACTACAGATCAGCACCTCATCTGTAACTTGGAGTACAAGAATTACCTGGTTCTCTAAGATGCTAAGTAATTAATTCAGGGTCATGAAGCCAACATGCTTCAGAAGCAAGTCTTGAACTCAAATCTTTCCGGCTCCAAAGATGGCTCTGTATGCATTATATCCATTTCACTAATCTCTTCCTTTTCTTCTCTTACATATTGCAATTTGTAATATAAAGATATTCTTCAAGAAAATAAGGGAGAGCCTATTCAATTACATCCATATGCCAAAGCTTTTGCAGCAATTCCCCAACTGAAGGGCCTTCCTCTCAATTTCCAATTCTTTGCAACCACAGAAAAAACTGCCATAAATATTTTTGTACATGTGGATCTTATTCCCTTTTTCATAATCTCATTGGGAAGCTCTAGTTCTTTCAAGATGGTAGGGAATCTCAAAAAAGGACTGAACTAGGGTATGTGTATGTGTTAAATGTTTAAGAATCAGCTTACCAAAAAGAAGTGTACATGATACATTTAATTTGAGTCATCATTTTCCCCATAAATTTCTTAAGCCCAGACAATCAACAAAACAATAAATCAAGCCTTTTATGGGTACCATTCCTCAGTTATTGAGCTATAAAGGCTTATGCTGATAAGTTAATGATAAGCTCTTCTAAGCTGGCATCAAACTAGCTTCATGCAGCATATTCCTGAGTTAACCAAAACATTCATAGCAGCGTTTTGTATGATAGGAAAGCATTGACAACAAAAATACATGCTTATTGATTTGGGAGTGGCAGAAGAAATTAAGGTGTATGAACATAATGCAAGATTATCATGCCATAGGAAATCACTAACATGAAGAGCTCAGGCGTGGGCAGATTTCCATGAACTGAAGCACAGTGATAGAAATGTTATCTAGAAATCAGCCATGGTGAGATTACAACAACATAATAGAAAAAAACAACAAGAACAAATATCTGAATGCTATTTAATTATAATGACCAAACTTGCCCCAGTAGAAGAAATAAGAAAATATATTTCCTTTTCTTCTCTGCTCAGGAAGGGCTGAAAGTTTGGAACATTGCTTATATGTCAAACTTTGAGGTTATTGTTTATTTTATTATGTTCAAGTACTTTTCTCCTCATTTTTTAGTTTTTGTTACATGAGATGACTTGATTGACATAGGATAGGATAGGGATATATTTGTAAATGAAAGTAACTTTTTTTAAAATAATGTTTAATTTTTATCAATTACATGTGAAAAAATTTATCATTCATTTTTTAAAATAATTTTTTTGAGTTCCAAATTCCCTTCTTTCTTCTCCTTTCCCTTTCTTGAGAAGGCAATACCTTAACATAGATTATACATGTGCAGTCATGCAAAACATATTTCCACATTAGTCATGTTACAAAAGAAAACATAGACCAAAAAAGAAAGAAAAAGAAAATCTTTTTGTTTTTTCTCAAGTATTGCTCAATTTTCATTCAAACTCCATCATTTCTAATGAAGATGATTTTTTAACAAAGACAAAATACCATAAGACTAATTTTTAAGAGAAAATGAATGCATAAGAATTTCACAATAGAAGGTGTGGACAGATGCATTGCAACATGCACTGGCTGAGACAGTAACCTCACTTGTAAAATCATATGATCACACGAATGCAGCATCATTGGAGAGGAGAATTCTGTCGACTGTCTTCTGATTTTTACTGATTTATAGATTTGCTTTGAAGATTGGTTAATTCCAAATGTCTCTCAACTCTCATTGGGTTTCCTCCCTCTGAACTTCTGAAACTATCCTCCTTGACTTCCCCATAAAGTGTGAGTTCAGGAAATGTGTTACCCACCAAATACCTCCTCACCTTGCTCCTTTCTATCTCAACTCCTATTAATAGAACAAAAAGATATCACTCAATGAGAGTAAATGCATAAAATACCTACTTACAGAAGGAACCCCAATTTCCATTTAAATATGTAAATAATTAATATGAGATAATGTCTTGTTGGCAGATTTGAGAGACCATGGGAGAGAGAATAAGAAAATCTGAAAAGGGGTCTCAGAAGGAAGAAACAGAGAAAAGCCTGAAGACAAACTTTATCTCCTTCAAAATGTTGCCTAGGATGAGTTTATTAACAGGCAGGCAACTTTCCTCCCTACTCTGGCCATATAGCTAACTAGTTTGATCAAATATATATTGAGTTCCTTATTTATTGCAACACTGACTCTAACGCAGCAATTATGTTTTAATAGTTAACATAAAATTTAGTATTCAGTCAGCTCTTTTTCAAAGTAATTCACTGCAGGAGAATTGTCCTATTAATTAAATCGAAACAATTAAAATGCTCATTTCACTATCTCCCATTGTCCCCAGAACTCAACAAGTTGCTTCGCAGTTTCCTGCCCTCTTCCTCATCATTAATATTTTAGGAGCAAAGTTGACTCTCAAAACCTGACTTCAAAACTGGATTCCTTACTCATAAAGGCCTTTGTTAGCAATCTGCTGGATAATTTGCAAAAGGGGAGAGGAATGTTGTAAGTAAATGTTTGAACCCTCTGACCACCTCAGCCGGGATAATTGAGTTTGATTTCTTTCTGAACAGAAGACACATTCATGATTATAATAGGACAGATGCATTGAAGTCAGTCAGCAAAGAAAATTTCTTAAGCATCTACTATATATGAGGTTCTGACTGAGTGATTGGGACACAAAAATAAGAAAAATCATGATCTCTGTCCTCAAAGAGTCACATGCTAACAAGTAAGAAAACAAGGAAATAAGTGTATATGCATATACATGCATATATATACTTACACGTATATATATATACTTATATATACATATATGTGTGTATACATATATATATATACATATATATATATATATATATATATATATATATATATATATATATATATAGTGTAAAAGGAAGGTAATCTCAGTGGTGAGGTACTGGATAAGGAAAATTGTCTTATATAAGTTAAATCTTGAAGGAAGATAGGATGGCTAGGAAGGAGTTAGAGAGGAAGAGGGAAAACATTCTGACCATAGGGAACAGTCAGTACCAATGAACAAAAACAGGAGATAGAGTGCTTGGGGAACAGCAAGTACTTTGATTATAGAAAGTTTAGAAGGGACAAAGTGTAATAAAACTAGAAAGGTGAGAAAGGTTCACGTGTAAAGGACTTTAATTGCCAGACAAAGGATTTTACTTTTGAATGTGGAGGTAATAGGGAGTCACCAAAGATTATGCAGTGGCTGTTGAAGGTGACAGGGTCCTTGTAATTCAGGCCTTCGGTAGCTCCCTCATAGATTATGGATGACACTTTGGTCAGTAACCCTCTTAGCAAAAACCAGAATGAAATAAAGAATACTATTAGCACATAAATAACTTTCATACTGAGTGACCCATTCTTCTCACTGACTGCTGCTATACCATTTAGGAGGTATGGATAGAAAAGTATCATCAGTATCCACATGATCTCACTAGGTATTTTATTGCTGTCTCATCTCCCGGCAAAGACTTGGACAAGGCAACTTAGGATGAAGCAAGAAACAGGGAAAATTTAAGGTATATGATTTTCTATCCCTTGGATATGAAGGAGCCCAGGACAAATACTTACTTTCTACCTTGGGGCTCCTGGAATCAACACTAAATATTGTCCTCCACAAGTAACAAGTACTTTTAAGCACCTACTATATCCCTGGTACTAAGTTAGTCCTTGGGGATGCAAAAGCAAAAATAAATAGTCTTTCACTCCAAGGAGCTTCAGTCAGGGGAGAAAACATGTACCCATGTAAGAAGATAGAAAATGTATGCAATTCATATGTAGAAGATGTTCAAATATTCTAGAAAGGGTCTTCAGAAGACTACAGGAAAGAAACACACAAGAAAGTGTGTGTAGCTGAGTTGCTATTTGCTGGGACAGAAGGAATATTCATATTGATAGCAGCATAGGCAGGTAGGGAACATCCATTTATTTATAACTTATTATGTGCCAGGCATAATGCTAAGCGATATAAATGCGAATAAAAGTAAAAAAGAGAGAGATCTAGAGAGAAGAAAGGAAAGAAGGAGAAAGGGAGAAGGAGAGAGAAACAGACATGAAGACAGAGAAAGAGATACAGAGAGAGAGAAGAAGAAAGAGAAGGAAAAGAAGAAGGAGAAGAAGAAGAAAGAAGGAAGAAAGAAGAAAGGAAGAAGGAGAAGAAGAAGGAGAAGAAGAAGAAGAAAGAAGGAAGAAAGGAAGAAAAAGGAATGAAGAAAGGAGAGAAGGAAGGATAATAAAGCAATTCCCCAACTGTGCTAAGTGTTAGAGAGATAAAAACAAGAAAACAAAATGGTCCCTCCTTCCAAGGAGATCATGCAATAGAGGCAGACAAAACATAAAGAAGAACGAGAAAGAAGATATAGGGGCAGGGCTGGGGCATCTATAGAGAAGGCTAAGACTAGGACTTCAGCAATTGGGGATTAGGCCTAGTTGTAGAGCAAGTATGAAAATACAAAAAAGCAAAAACAGATGAACAACAACCATAATAATAGTAGCTAATTTTTACAAAGGGCTTTGAGTTTTCCAAAGTATAGTCTATGTGTTCTCTCATTTAATCCTCAGACCAACTCTGACAAGGACCATTATTACCCCAGTTTTACAGATGAGCTAACTGAAGTTAAATAAGTTCATTGACTGCCCAGAGTTATTATTACATGTTATTAAATGCCTGAGACAGGATTTGAATTCCAATCTTCATTACTTCAAGTGGATAAGTTCTAAATCTATCCATCATGCCGCCTAGTGAGGTAACTCTAAATGACATTATCTACCTTTTCCATTAGATTATATCAAGTAATACTCTGTTTCCAAAATTTCAAACCATCTTCAAAGGTTCAAAGCTTGCTATTATTGAAAATTTCAAAAGAATGACATGAGCTTTGACTTTATTTTCAGAAGCAAAGTTTAAAAATGCTCCAAGCAAGGGAAAAATGACTCAGCCACTTTAACACCAGTCTATTCTTGGTCAAGTCACTTTACCTAAACAAGTTTTATTCTTCTTAAGTATCAAATGAGGCACTCAGACTAGGTGATATCTAAGATCCTTTCGAATTAATGATTAAAAGCAAAGCCCAGAAATCAGTGTTAGAAGGGGCCCACAGATCACCTGGGGCTGCTAGATGGCAAAGTGGAGAGTCCTAGAGTCAGGAAGACTCATCTTCCTGAGTTTAAATCCAATCCCAGACACTTAATAATTGTGTGACCCTGGGATAGTCACTTAACTCTGCCTCAGTTTCTTCATCTATTAAATCAGCTGAAAAAGGAAATGGCAAACTATTCCAGTATCTTTGCCAAAAAGAAAAAAAAAATCCTAAACCAAATCATGAAAGAGTCAACACGACTGAAACAACTGAACAACAATAACACACATCACCTACATTCAATTTTCTCTTACAAATAGGAACACTGAGTCTTACAGAGCTGAAAATGTCCATCATCAAGAATTAAGGAGGGCTAGAATAAGGATCTGAAACCGAGGGTACTGACTTCTATTTTAATGTCTTTTCAAACATTGGAATAAGATAATCTTGGATAATTACTTTGCAGAAGACAACATTTACCTAGGTGCACAATTCCTGGTGCATTTCTTAAAAAGTTAGACTAAATAGTTATTGTAGTACCTTAGACCCTACGTAAAATATTGTGGGCTCACACCAGAAGGCTTTTAAATGCCTATCAAACTTATGCATTTCCCTTGTGACTATAGTCAAAGATAGACACAAAGAGAAAGATTTTTAGTTGAGTTTCTGTTTTGTTTTAGGTTGAAGGACACACTCAGAAAGTTCATATCAATTTGTCTAGCTGCCTAAAGGCTGACTTCAGGGAATGGAGACATTTTCACATTTCTGTCACTAATTTGCATATAACCTTAGGGCCTCTATTGTGTAATTCTAGCCTTTGCTGACTGGGGGATGTCTGAGGAGGAGAGAAAACTTTGTTTAATTACAGATCTCACTCTGTGGAAAAGAACCTTCTTCAGTAAGTGAAACTATTGCTTTTTTTATGATCAGAATTCTGCTAATGTAAATAAGACAAGGATGAAAGAAGCTTTAAGAAATCTTGAGCAGAGATGAAAAAATTTTTAGAACAAATATTAGGTGGAGTAAAAATGTATTAGAAAAATGAATTTCAACAGGATTTTCCAATCTCTAGAGAATTCCCACTAAAATATATCTGGTTATGGACATAATGTCCCTTTCATCTCTTTCTGCCTCAATGGAAATTGAGGGTGTTGTCAGAGTTGTCAGGGGTTCTCAACCCTGACACCAGTCTGTAAGTTTAAAAAAAAATGCTTTTAAAAATCACTTTTATTTCAATATAGTTGCTTTTTTTGTAACATAAGTATTTTATTTTATATATTTAAAAACATTGTTTTGAGATAGCATATCTATAAGCACTTGCACCATTTAAGTAACACCTTAACATTTATGAAGGGTTTTACAAGTATTTTCTCATTTGAGACTTACAGCAGCCCTGCAAGGAGGTGTTGTATTTATCCCCAGTTTACATATAAGGAAACTGAGGCTGTCAAGTGACTTGACCTAGGCCACACCCTAAGTGTCTGAATATGTATTTGAACTCAGATCTAATTCCAAATCCAGAAATCTTTCCACAGCATCATCAAGCTGTCTCTAAGCAAAAACATAAAAAGGGTTAGATGACTGCCAAAGTCCCTTTTAACTTTAATCAGCTAAGATACGATGTTTGATTAAAACCTTATAATACTAATAATTATTAACTGCTATTTATTGTATTTTTTCCCAGTCTGAGGTTTTATACATGTGGAATCTCCCTCCAGCAACAGAAATGAGTATAATGTTTCAGAAGAAAAAATGGAATTTTAATGACAGAGAGGATATCCAAGCATTCTTGTAGAAAAGACCAGAGCTGAACAGAGAATTTGACTTTCAAATACAAGAATGAAGAGATACATGAAAAGGAAACCAGGAACGATAAGCCTTAAGGAACTCATTAAAATTGAACTGTTTACATTCCTACATATATATATATATATATATATATATATATATATATATATATATATATATATATATGCACATACACACACACACCTACATACATATATGTATGTAGGTGTGTATGGCCATGTATGTATGTGTATATCATATATGTGTAGGTGTGTATATGTACATGGATGTATGTACATGTGTGTGTGTATACACGTAGGTAGAGGGCACAGGGTGAGCTGAATATGAAGGAGAATACCTAAAAAAATAAAATTTACTGTTGGGTGCAATGTATTTTGAGTAAGAGAAAGAGTAAGGTAGAATGTAGCAAATGAGCTCACATAAAAGAGGAAAGAAATGGAGGGGAAGAGATGAAAGAAGAGATGAAAGAAAATAAGTGAGTCTTACTTTCATGGGATTTGGTTTAATGAGGGAATAACATACATTCAATTGGATGTGGAAATCTATTTTACCCTGTAGGAAGGTGGGGGAAAGAGATAGGAAATGGAAGACAATAGAAGGGACAGCAAATTGGGGAAAGGGTTAATCAGATACAACAATTATTGTGGGAGAGCAGGTCAAGGGACAGAATGGAATAAATGGAGAGCAGGATAGGACAGAGGGAAATGAGGTTAGTATTTTGGCAGCATAACTATTAAGGAAGTGTTTTCCATTGTTATGTATGTGTGACCTATATAGAACTGCTTGTTTTCTCAATCAGGGTGGGTAGGGAAGGAGGAAGGGAGAGAATATAGAACTCAAAGCTTTAATAATGAATGTTAAAAACTGTTTTTGCATGCAACTGGAAAATAAATTAGACAGGCAATGAGGTATAGAAATCTATTTTGCCCTACAGAAAAATAGGGATAGAGGTTGGAAGAAGGGTGGTAATAGAAGGCAGGACAGACTGGTGGAAGGGATGAAGGGGGTGCATGCCATCCTTAGGTGGGCATGGGGAGAGATGGGGAGAAACTTTTGAATTCAAATTTTTATGGAAGTGAGTATTAAAAGGTAAAAAAATAAATAAATTATGTATTTTAAAAAATATTAAAATATTAAAAAAGTAGATCTAAGAGAGATTATAATTTATTAATAATGGGACTATCTGAAGGCCATTATGAAAAAAGAACCTAAACATCATTTTTCAAGAATTTATCAAGGAAAACTGCCCTAATATTCCAGAACCAGAGGATTAAATAGAAATTATAAGAATGCACTGATCACCTCCTGAAAGAGATCCCAAAAGAAAATCTACTAGGAATATTGTAGCCAAATTCCAGAGTTCCCAGGTCAAGGAGAAAATATTGCAAGCAGCCACAAAGAAATAATTTAAGTTTTACAGAAACACAATCAGGATAACACATGATTTATCAGCTTCTACATTTAAGGGTCAGAGGGCTTGGAATATGATATTCTGGAAGTCAAAGGAGCTAATATTAAAACCAAGAGCCACCTACTCAGAAAAATTGAATGTAATCCACTAAGGGAAAATTTGATACTCAATGACAAAGAGAAATTTAATGCATTCATGAGAAAAAAACCATAGCTAAGTAGAAATTTTGATTTTCAAATACAAGAGTTAGTAGAAGCATGAAAATGTAAACATAGAAATCATAAGGGACTGATTAAAGTTGAACTGTCTACATTCCTTCATGGAAAGATGGTATTTGCAACTCATGATATCTTTCTTATTATTAGGGTAGGTAGGGGCAATAGGTATATAGATAGATAGATAGATAGATAGATAGATAGATAGATAGATAGATAGATAGATAGATAGATAGATATAGAAAGAGGGCATATGCTGAGTTGAATATGAAGAAACGATAGCTAAAAATAAAATTGAGGAGTAAGAGAGGAATGTATTGAGGGAAGGAGAAAAGGAGAGGTAGAATGAGAAATTATCTCACATAAAAGAGGCAAGCAAAAGCTTTTACAGTGGAGGGGAAGACAAGGGAGGTAAAAGGGAATGAATAAACCTGACTCTCGTAAGTATTGGCCTAAGGAAGAAATAACATACACAATCAATTGGGCATAGAAATCTATTTTGCCCTACAGGAAAGTGTGGGGTAGAGGAGGAGAAGAAGGGTGATTGACAAAAGGGAAGGAGATTGGAGTAGGGGGTAATCAGAATCAAAGATTTTTGAGGAGGGTTGGGGTGAAAGGAAACAACATGACTATCGTGGAAGTGTTTTGCATGACTACACATGTGCAATCTGTATCGAATTGCTTGCATTCTCAATGAGGGTGCATGAGGAGGGAGGAAGGGAGAGAATTTGAAACTTAAAGTTTTAAAAATAAATGTTTAAAAAATTGTTTACATGTAACGGGACAAATTAAATACTAAAATAATACAAAAAAAAAACCCATAAATCTTTCAAAATTCAGAACAAAAACAGGATATTTTGTAACCATTCTCACTTCTCTACCACTCTCCCATTGCAGATTACATCTCTTAGACTGAAGATCAGTTTGTATGTTTCTTTGGTTTGTTGGTTGGCATGGACAAAGAATTCATTATTTCATGGTCAATATACTGGTGATATCTCTGTCAGTGCTCAGCTTACTTTGGTCCAAAGATAGCAAATACAGTCTCTCACAGAAATAGTAAGCACTAGAGGACCACTCTTTTGTTTCTCCTAATTTTCAAGTTTTATAGATCTGATATAACCTGATATATAACCTACAGATATATTCTTCATGGACCCACACTCACCTTTATAGTATAATGAGACACTGGAGTAATATTTTTATTGAACAACAATTATACATATTTATATATGTATATATGTGTGTGTGATAATTCTTTCAGAAGACAACGTAGTCAATGGATAGAGGAATAGGCAAGGATTCAGATTAACTTGAGTTCAAGTATAGATTCTAACATATGTGTGACCTTGAGCAAGTTGCCTAATATTTCTTTGCCCTCAGGCAACCCTCACAAACCACAAGTTGTAAACTAGTGATGATCTGCTTCAGTAGAGAAAGGTTCACCAGGAGTTCCCTACCAAGTTAGTCACATATTTGGACCAACAAAGTGTATGCATGTGTGCATGTATACAGCTATCCCTTCCACATTAAAGGGGTTAGAGACACTGTGCCACCTCGCATTCCCTACACACACATGCATCTAGAAAATCCACATAAAATTTTTATCCTTCCCTTCTTACCAGAGAAGAAGTTTGAATTTTTTTTTTCTTTTTCACTTATGGGATATTTACAGGACCTTGTTGTAAAATTTGGTCATAGTCTCTGTGTCATCTGCTGGCCTTCACATGTCTACGGGCCTTCACATACAAAATTCACATTTAATTTCCTGTGTCAAGTTGTGATATATCAAAACCACAATGAAGAAAGTCTCAATGTGGAAGAGATATCTGTTTTTGTATGTGTATATTTGTATTTATATATTTTCCCATAAAACAAAAATGTATAAATAATTCTTACTAAATTTTAACACATAGTGCAATAAAATTTTCCTTTTTTCCTCTTTTTATTTGTTACTCTTCTTTCTAAGGGTTTTATCCATCTAGCCAACTGTTCTGAGCCTTTGCCACATTTATAGACTTGAGCATTTGTTCTCTCTAAGATTGTAATTCTCTATTTTTCCTCTTTCCCTTTAACAAGTCCCCATAAATTTGCTTATTGTTGTTATAGCTTTTCTACTCTGCTGTCTAAATGGTAGCCATATCATTCAAAATACCTTTCAGTATAATACATTCATAAACCAGATGTTACCAATGTTTATGGGAGAATTCTGCTATAAATCATTTTCTTTTTCAATATCTAGTAATAAAAATGACCTCCAATTTATAAAGCTCTTTCTCTTTTTAAAGTGTTATTAGTATTCTTGAACACTTTTCACTGACCATTTCACCTTTATTCCCATGAGCCACTGAAAAATCACGATCAAAGGTAATCTAAGTCCATACCGATAGCCAGGATTCCAAGAGTGAGAGCAACAGAACTGGGAGAGCCACACATGGTAGCAAAAACAATATCCTTTGAAAGGATAGTCATTGGGTCACAGCAGCTCCCACAGCAACCCATATCCATTGTTGGATCCTAAAAATCCTGGGAGAACTGAACAGCTGATTCTTACCTCAAGCCTATATGGTGGCCCTGCCCCCAACAAAGTTCCCTGGGGGAATTGAGCAGCTTATCTGAATCTCAGCCCCTAGTGCTGGCTTGGTGGAACTGGAGGCCAGGTGGCTGAGGAGAGGAAACAGTACTACTCACAGATTCTGGGCACAAAAGTTTCTGTTTGCTCGCAGACCAGTGTACCTGCTTGACTGTACCACCTTGGAGGAACTGAGATGTTAGAGATCCACAGACTATACCCTAATCTTGACAAAGGACCCAAAAGTCAAGTAACTGGCTAGGAAAATGCCCCAAAAAATGGAAAAAATAAGACTATAGTAGGTTACTTTCTTGGTGAACAGATATCTTCTCCCATCCTTTCAGATGAGGAAGAACAATGCTTACCATCAGGGCAAAACATAGAAGTCAAGACTTCTGTATCCCAAATATCCAAAATAAATATTCAATGGGCCCAGGCCATGGAAGAACTCTAAAAGAATTTTGAAAATCAAAAAAGAAAGGTGGAGGAAAAATTGGTAAGAAAAATAAGAGAGATGCAATCAAATCATGAAAAGCAAGTCAACAGCTTACTAAAGGAAACCCCAAAAAAGCTGAAGAAAATAACACTTCTAAAAATAGACCAACTCAAATTGGCAAAAGAGGTTCCAAAAGCCAATGAGGGAAAGAATGCTCCAAAAAGCAGAATTATCCAAATGGAAAAGGAGGTTCAAAAGCTCACTGAAGAAAATAATTCTTTAAAAATTGGAATGGAATAGATGGAGGCTAATGACTTTATAAGAAACCAAGAAATCACAAAACAAAACTAAGAGAATGAAAAAATGGAAGATAATGTGAAATAACTCACTGGAAAAACAATTGACCTGGAAAATAGATCAAGGAGAGACAATTTAAAAATTGTGGGACTACCTGAAAGCCATGACAGTTTTAAAAACAGCGTAGTTATCATCTTTCATGAAATTATCTAGGAAAACTGAATTGATATTCTAAAACCAGAGGGCAAAACAAGTATTGAAAGAATCCACCAATCACCTCCTGAAAGAGATCCAAAAAGAGAAACTCCTAGGAACATTGTAGCCAGATTCCAGAGTAGGAGAAAATATTTCAAGCAGCTGCAAATAAACAATTTGTGTATTGTGGAAATACAATCAGGATACCACAAGGTCTAGAAACTTCTACATTAAGGGATCAAAGGGCATGGAATATGATATTCCAGAAGTCAAGAATCACCTACCCAGAAAAACTGAGTATAATATTTCAAGGGAAAAAATGATCATTCATTGAAATAGGGGACTTTCAAGCATTCTTGGTGAAAAGATCAGAGTTGAATACAAAATTTGACTTTCAAACACAAGAATCAAGAGAAGTATGAAAAGGTAAACAGGAAAGAAAAACTGTACGGGACTTACTGAAGTTTAACCGTTTACATTTCTACATGGAAAGACAATATTTGTAACTCTTGAAACTTTTATCATTATCTGAACAGTTGGTGGAATTATACACAAATACACACACATATGTATATATAGAGAAAGAGATAGGAGAGTACAGGGTGAGTTGAATAGGAAGAGATCATATCTAAAAAAATAAAATTAAGGGGTGAGATAGGAATATATTTGTAGGAGAAAGGGAGAAATGTAATGGGACAAATTATCTCTCATAAAAGAGGCAAGAAAAAGACTTTTCAATGGAAGGGAAAAGGGGGAGGTGAGAGGGAAAACATGAAGCCTACTCTCATCAAATTGCACACTCATTTTGGTATGAAAACCTGTCTTTCAATACAGGAAAATGGGGGAGAAGGGAATAAGTAATATGGGGGGATGATGGAAGGGAGTGCAATGGAAGGAGGGAGCAAATAGAAGTCAACACTCTTGGGGAGGGACAAGGTCAAAAGAGAGAATAGAAGAAATGGGGGGTAGGATAACATGGAGGGAAATACAGCTAGTCCTACACAGCATGACTATTATGGAAGTCATTTACTTGGATCTGACTTTCCTTGTGTGAAAAGTGTTTTGTAATTGTGTTCATATAATCCCTAGATTTGTTTTGGCAGAGAGACTCCAAAATATTTTACAGTGTCTACCATAGCTTTAACCCTAAATTAATTTACTTATTCAGTGCCATACCAATCAATATAGGTCATATATGTGTAGTTTTGCAAATGACTTCCAAAAGTTGCTTATTATTTCAAGTAGGTTTTTATTTGATTCTCTGGGATTCTCTAAGTATGTCATCATATATGCAAAGATAACTTATTTTCTTCTTACCTATTCTACTTCCTTCAATTTCTTTTTCCTTTCTTATTGTTATAGCTAACACCTTGGTACCATATTGAATAATAGTGGTGATAATGGATATCCTTGTTTCACTCCTGATCCTACTGGAAATGCATATAGCTTATCTCCATTGCATATAATGCTTACTGAAGGTTTTAGTTAGATACTGCTTATTATTTTATGAAAATTTCCATTTGTTCCTATGTTCTCCAGTGTTTTCAATAGGAATGAGTGTTGTATTTTGTCAAAAAGCTTTTTTTTTTGCATTTATTGAGATAATCATTTAGTTTCTGTTAGTTTTGTTGCTGATATGACCAATACTGTTAAAAGTTTTCCTGATATTAAACCAACCCTGCATTCCTGGTATGAATCTTACCTGATCATAATGTATTATTCTCATAAGTAGTTGCTGTGACATTCCTCCTTTTCAAAGGATCAAAATAGTGTTGATTTAAAAAAGCCATTCCCTTGAAACAGTCAACTGCCTCTGTATTCTAGCCACATTATTTATTTATTAAAACCAAATGTTATGGCTAGAACCAAGTTGTGAAGGGACAAGCCATCATGCTATTAGTTTCAAATAGCATTTATTATCACTTGGTACTTTCAATATTATCCAGGATGACTATGCCATCTTTACATCAGTTTCTTCATATTTTCTATTTCTATTACTAGTACCATCTTCTTAGTTATTTTGATTCAAGAACTCTGAGTCATAGAAATGGAAGTAAAAGGGACTTTCTACTCCAAGAACTTTATTTTTACAAAAAAGAAAAAGTAAAAAACACTTTATGAAAAAATTTTACAGAAAAAAAGTTTACAAAAACTTTAAGCCTAGATAAAAGTAATTTGTTCAAGGTAAAATAGACATTAAATGACAGAGGTAAAATCCAATCTAGGTCCCTACTTCAGAACTAGTGCTCCTTTGGTTATTTTGTTTTTGATTGGAACTAGAAAGAAGCACTGTTTTAAAAGATGATGTTTCTATTCTTACCAATTACATGCAAAAACAAATTTTTGACATTTGTTGTGTGTTTTTTTCTTCTAGGTTATAAATTCTCTTTCTCCCTCCTCCCTGTAATGGTAAACAATCTGATATTGGTTGTATATCAGCATTTTTTTAAATTTTGAATTACAAGTTATCTCCCTGTCTCTCTCCACTCCCTCTTCACTGAGTAGCAAGCAGTTTGATATAGGTCATATTTGTTCAGCCACACAAAACATATTTCCATGCTTAGATGGAAATGAAACAGAGACACAAACGCAGACAAAAGAAAAGAAAAAGATTGTTTGTTTTGCTTTTTAATGCTTGGTTCTGCTTTCAGACTCCATCAGTCCCATTCTCCCTCAGAAATAAGTAGCATTTGTTTCATCATAATTCCTTCAGAATTATCTTGCATCATTATATTACTGAGAATGGCTAAGTTATTCACAGTTAATCATCATAAAATATTGTTGCTCTTGTGTGGAATATTTTCCTGGTTCTGTTCATTTCACTTTGCATCAGCACATTCAACTCTTTCCAAGTTTTTCTAAGAGTATCATGTTCATCATTTCTTATAGCACAATAGTGTTCTATCACAATCACATAACACAACTTGTTCAGCTATTCACCAATTGATGGACATCCCCTCAATTTCTAATTCTTTGCCACCACAAAAATATCTATTGTAAATATTTTTGTGTATGCCCTTTTCCTTTTTTATTATTTCTTTAAGACATAGACTTAGTAGTGGCATTGTTGGTCAAAGGGTATTCATAAATTCATAGCCCTGTGAGCATTGTTCAAAATTAATCTAGAGAATGGTTGAATCAGTTCACAACTCCATCTATAGGGCATTAGTGTATCAAATTTCCCTTATCCCCTCCAATATTGATAGTTTTCCTTTTCTGTCATATCAGGCATTCTGATATATATGGAGTAGTAGCCCAGAGTTGTTTTAATTTGGATTTCATTAAATACTAGAGCATTTTTCATATGGCTATTGATAGTTTTGATTACTTTGCCTGAAAACTGCTTGTTAATACCCTTTGATGATTGATCAGTTGGTAAATGGTTGTTATTTTTATAAATTTGACCCAGTTCTCATTTAAGAAATGAGACTTTTATCAGAGAAACTTGCTGTAAATAGTTTCACAGTTATGATAATTAAGTATTTCCTTCCATCTCATTTTTGCCTTGTTTATCGTACTCTGTATCCTTTCATCCTGTGCAATCTCAAAATGTTTTGCTTCTGACCACTGCCTCCCCTAATTCTCCACTTCTATAATGCCTCCTTCTCTTATCTCCTCCCCTTCTACTATCCTATAAGATAAGATAGATTTCTATACCCAACTGAGTGCTTATGTTATTCTCTCTTTGAGTAAATTCCAATGAAGTCAAGGTTCACATGCCCCTCCCTATATTCCACATCCTTCCCATTTCCTCCTCCATTGTAAAAACTCTAACACCTTTTAATATGAGATATTTTACCCATTCTACCTCTCCCTTTACACTTCTACTAGTAAATTCCTTTCTCACCCCTTGATTTCATTTTTTAGGTATCATCCCCTAATATTCAACTCACATCCATACCCTGTGTCTATATATACTCCTTCTAACTGCTTTAATAAGAAGTTTTTAGGAATTATATGTATCCTCTTCCCATATAGGAATATAAACAATTTTGCCTTATTAAATCCCTCATTGTTTTCCTTTCCTGTTTACCTTTATGTGAAAGTCAACATTTTTTATTCAACTTTGATCTTTTCATCGGGAATACTTGAAAGTTTTCTATTTCATTCAATATACATTTTCCCTATATGATTATACTTAGCTTGCTGGGTAAATGACTCTCAGTTGCAATCCTAATTCCTTTGGAATATTATATTCCAAACCCTCCAATCCTTTAATGCAGAAGCTGCTGAATCTTTTGGTATCCCAACTGTAAATTCACATTAGTAGGACTATTTCTTGCTGATTGCAATATTTTCCCCTTAATCTGGAAGTTCTGGAATTTGATTTTAATATTTCTGAAATTTTTCAATTTGGGATCTCCTTCAGAAGGTGACTGGTGGTTTCTTTTGATTTCCATTTCACGCTCTTATTCTAGAATGTCAGGGCAGTTTTCATTATAATTTCTTGAAAGATAATGCTTAGGTTATTTTTTTTAATGATAGGTTTCAGGTAGTCCAAATAATTTTAAAATTATCTCTCCTGTATCAATTTTCCAGGTCAATTGTTTTTCCAATGAAGTATTTTGAATTCTTTTCTTTATTTTTTTCAATCTTTCCATTTTGTTTTATTTCTACTTGATTTCTTATGGAGTCATTATCTTCCAGTTACTCAATTCTACTTTGTAAGAAAATATTTTCTTCTGTGAAATTTTGTTCCTCCTTTCCCTTGTGGCAAATTTTACTTTTTAAGGAGTTCTCATCCAATAATTTTTGTAAATCTTTTTTTTTTCCAGTTTGGTCAGTTCTCTTTTTAAAGCATTATTTTCTTCCTTTTATATTTGTGCCTCTTTACTGCTTAATCTATTTTGTTTTTTAAGGTGTTACTTTCTTCAGTATTTTTTTGGTGCTTCTTTTAGCAAATTCTTGACTTTTTTTTTGATGACTTTCTTGCATCCCTGTCATTTCTTTTCCCAATTTGTTCCTCTACCTCTCATATTTGATTATTAAAATATTTTTTGTGCTTCCCCAGAAATGCTCTTGAGGCCTGACACCAATTCACATTTTTCTTTGAGGTTTTGGATCTAGCAATTTTGACTTTGTTATCATCTTCTCAGGTTTTGTTTTTATCTTTCCTGTCACCATAGTATCCATCGACAACATTTTTTGTTGGTGTTTATTCATTTTCCCAGCCTATTTCTTGATATTTAATTTTATATTAAGATTGACTCTGCTCCCAGTTGGAAGGTGCACTGTCTCAAACATCAAAGTTTTATGTGTTTTTTTTCAGGAGTTAGTTCTGGGAGTCTGTAAGTTTTCAGTTCTTCCAAGATAATATGAGAGGTATCTTTACTACTTTCCTGTACTATGCACTAGTCTTTGAGTGAGTGCCAACACTCTTTTCTGCCCTGAAACTATAACCAAGGTTATCCCCTCCCTGGGCTCGTAAACTCTGAGGTGCTAGTGCTCCTTCCTGGACTGGGACTGTGACCCAGTACTACAACTTGTGTCCTCATATGGGTAATGCAACAGAGTTTTACCTCCAGTACCATCAAAGGGACCATTGCAATCACATTCACACTAATTATCCTACCCTCTTTCCATCTTTCCAGAAACTGCTCCTGCCAGCACTGATTCACTTGCCTCCAAGGCTTCCTGGTGGTTTGCTGAGTAGTCAACACTGGACAGCACTTCATTCTCATCCCCGTGTGGTAGCCTTTTCTACTGACCTCCTAAGTTGTCTTGGGCTAGAATATTGGTTCATCTCATCATTTTTTGAGTTCTGAACCTGTAATATTTGTTTTGAGGAATTATTTAAAGTTGTTTGGAGAAGAATTTTGGAGAATTCAGGTGAGTCCCTATTTTTGCCCCTCTGTCTTGAGAATCAGTGCTCTTTCCAGTGCACCTTATTCCCTCCCTCATCTCCCATGTCAAGTTACTGTTTCCTGCTGATTTTTCCATTACAGTATTTCTAACATCCTTTACTTCATTCCTGAACCCTTGCCCACAAGTCTAATTCAGACTATCATGACTTTTCACTTGGACTATTTTCATCACCTCCAAACTGAGCTTCTGCCTTTTAATTTTGCACATTAAACTTCTTCACCAATCTGTCTAGCACACCACAAAAGCTATCTATCTAAAGCACAAGTCTCAAATCAGATCATTTCTTTCTCAGAAACTTTCAATGGTTCTATTACAGGCTATATCTGACTAACTCATTCTCCCAGTAATTTAGGTCCCAAAGTGGAAAGAAATTAAACACACCACATCACAGTTGACAAAAGTTTTACTTATTCAAAGCAGAGAAAGTGTATTCAGAGTCAGGAATTGATGTCCTTCCAAGAAAAAGCATTGACTCAGTAAAACACAGTTTTTGCAGTCTTATTCATGCTGTTAGTCTAAGATATGAAAACTGAAAGAGGAGTTTCAGCCCCTTCTGTCCTGGTTGCTTTGGAAAAAAATATCTAAGAAATTATGTTAATGGCCTGAGATAGTTCCCATGGAAATCAAAGCTCTACAACAACGTACATATATGCATACATGTTTATATATAAGCATATATACATTGTGTAGTGTGTCAGTGTATACTGTGCATGTGCATTTGAATGTGTGTGTGTGTCCTGGATGTTTTAAACACAACTATCCAATAAACTCTTCTAATGGCCTGAGACATTTCAAATCTCAGTAACAACTTATCTATCTATCTATCTATCTATCTATCTATCTATCTATCTATCTGTCTGTCTGTCTGTCTGTCTGCCTGTCTGTCTATCTATCTACCTAGATATATGTGTATATCCCTATTATACCTAATGTGTGTGCATACACACATGTGTGATATGTATATGCACATGCATATTCATGTATATATACACATGCATGTATGTATGTGTGCATACGACAGGCACACATGCATGTGTGTATTGTTTTGGACACAAGTATCCAAGAAACTGTGTGATAGACTTGAGGCAGTTCCCAAGGACAATCAAATCTAAATAAAAATTTTTGTAGCTCTATCTATACCTTAACCTGTATCTGTATCTCTGTATATAATGCATATCCATATATACATGTGAACACATACATATAAACTCCCATGCATATGTATGAGTACATATATGTGTGTGTGCATACACATATGTGTGTATGTGTCCTAAATATCCAAGAAGCTTCATCAATGGCCTTAGTTCCTTAGGGCAACCAAATCTCAATAACAACTTCTTTATCTGTCTAATCCAGTCTATCTAGATATGTGTATACTTATATCTATACATGCATACACAAATGCACCTCATAGACATACACATATAAATCTATGCATGTCTTGCATGTTTTGGACACAAGTTTCTAAGAATATGTCAGTGGCCTGAGACAGCACCTTTAGATAATTATATCTCAATAGTAACACACACATGCACATATACATATGTGGACATATGTATGGGATCTGTGTGTGTGAATGTATACATGCATGTGTGAGTATATATGCACATATATACATATACTCATATGCAGATACATATTTATGGAAAAATTAGTCCAATTTACTTGGAGCTGGGAGTGGGGAAAGCTTGGGATTTTCATCTAGAATTCAAGTTTGTCCATTATTTACACCACAATCTACCTTTCCTTACTTTCTGGTCCATCAGTGACTCCCCCAGACATACTCTACTCTCTAATCAAACTGAACTAACTACTTGCTTTTCCCTTAAATATACTCTGTACTTTCCATTCTCTAGATTTTTCATGTCATCCCCTCTGGGTGGAATGCAGCTCTTGTCTTCATTTATCAAAGTCCTACTGCTGTCTTCTTGCATATAAATCAAGTCAACTCTACTGAAACATTTTTTCTTTTTAAAAAAATGTTTATTCTAGGTTTTGCATATCTATTGTATATATGTGTGTATATATATACATGTATGTGTAATGTGTGTATGCATGCACTTGTGTATGTGTGTATACGTCAACACCAAATAAAAGGTCATGTGATGTAGTAGAGAGAGAACTGATCTAGGTCTTAGAGAGATCTAGGTTCAAGTCCCTCTCTGACATGTACAGTATTGGCTGTGTGGTCCCTAGTAAGCCATTTAAATCCTTAGTGTCCTAAGCAGCTAAGATTGTAAATTTCAGAGAAAGTGTAGTCTTGCTTTGGTAAGAGGGAGTTTCCTTATCTAAGAGTTTCTACCATTCATATCTAGGAGTTGCATATAATTGAAATCACCTAATGATGATGATAAAACTAGTACTATATGCTATTTAAGACATATAAATGTATTTATATGTTATCTTAACATGTTATATGTTAAGTATCCCTTAATCTTATAAATATATTAATTTAAATCATTTGATTCTGTATGTCACTTTTGATTGCTACTTTTGTAACCAAACTTTAAGTCAGGCTCATTTGCATAAGACTCTCCTCAGTTTTGCAGAGAATATTGACCCAATGCTACATGACTATCTGGAGGGGGGGAGGATAAAGCTAGATTGAGAACTTTTGGATAGAAGAGACATTTTACCTTCTTGCTTTGAGTGACTATATGAAGTTCCAGATACTTTTGGGGAAATAGATAATAACTTAGGAAGGTAAACATGTAGAGGAATGCTAACTAACTAGTCTGCTGCTGATTTCCAGCTTGCCTTCCTAAAGACATCAGGGAATTTTCCCTTAAGCGAAATTTGTAATTTTCTCTTGCTTAAGCTGAAATATCCCACTGTCAGTGGGAGAGTTCATTCACTTGTTTCACTGTCTGATATAATCAGGGTTATGATGGTAGATTATTTCACAAGCAACTCTCAAAAAAAGTATACACAGCAAACATATTATTAA
The DNA here is from genome assembly GCA_023548195.1 of Bettongia penicillata ogilbyi. NCBI lineage: Eukaryota > Metazoa > Chordata > Mammalia > Diprotodontia > Potoroidae > Bettongia > Bettongia penicillata. Next base: position 1,110,894 of record JAJHZJ010000413.1, read on the forward strand.
CATTATTAACATTTTCTATTACATTTCAAAGTATAGGCAATGAACAAAACAATGAATAAAACCCTGGTTTGTCATATTTCATGTTTTTCTAGGAGTAAATGCTTACACTGGAAATTTAGAAACAGCTTCTCATGAACTGATTCAAGCTGGTTCTAGCATATACCTGGCTAACCTACATAATTTTTCTCATTTCTGTTTGTTATCTGATAAAACAATCAGTTGATTTTCTATTCTGTATACAAGGTAGTCCTTCCTGAAGCTAGAATTTTGCAGAAAGGTGTCAAGATATAACTTTGCAAAACACCTTTCCTCCCCTTTAAGAGATAGCAATCAGGAAGATAGCCTGAAAATAAGGAGGTGGGAATCATTTCCACTAAACTAGCAGTATTTAGAGAAGGCAGGTAAATATAAGTGTAGTTTGGTACTCCTTTGAGGAGTAGGCAGTCTTGTGACTTCATTATTCTGCTACAGTGCGGCAGGAATGCAAGTCTCCCTTGTATAGTAGCTAGCAAAATTAACCCATGAAGATGTACATATAACTTCCATGGGCAATACATGCCTCTTATATACTTTGGTGACCCTTTTCACCATAGTAGTTGAGAACTCCCTCAAAGAACTATTTATGTATGCCAGAAGGAGCCCAAAGATTAAACTATCATATTCCTTCCTTTCACTTTCATTTGGAGACATATGAAATCCCAAATCATTCCCCTTCCAAATTTCTACATACGGTAACCTCTCTTCCAACCCAGATTTGTTTTTTTCAAACATCCCCATCTGCATATAACAAAAATTAAACAACTCTCCCCTTAAAACTCTGTTGTGCCCCAGGTCTATTCATTCCATGTGTAAAAATTTTCTTTCTTCATATTTATCCTTTTTTTGCACTAAAATTGAATTTTGCTCTTCTCTTAGACTTCCATGTGCCATATCTTGAGCTTCCTGCATATTTGTATGACATGTTCTTACTTTAAGTTATACTTTACTTGTAATTCTGTGATTTTAATAATCCTACGATTTTAATAATCCTGTAATGCTTCCTTTGAAATTCTTTAGTTCCTTTCCCCTTTATTCTTTCCATCACTTCCAGATTCTTTAGAGATAGTTACTTCCTTTCCCCATCTAGTCTTTTTCTTTGAAGTCTTGGTTACTATCTGCAGTAGATTTTCTTTCTCAGGTTATTACAGCTACATCTGGGGCTTAGAAAGTACCATTAAAGAAGGAGGTCAACCAGTGAATTTAGAGAATGATACATATTTATTATGGGCACACTTAAAAATATGGGAAAAAAGACAAAAAACCTGAAATGAATCATCCAGGTTCAAGAAAAAGGGGTCACAGGAAGGTAGTTTGGGAAAAGGGGACAAGGATGCACTTGGAATATAGTCTTCTGATGTTACAAAAACACAGGCAGATTTCTGGAGGAGGTAAAATATACCTATGACTCAGTGAGAAAAAAAGGGTTTCAACTGAAATGATCTTTGAGCCCCAGTAGAAGATGAGAAAGTGATTGATAACGCAGTGAGAGGCAACTTCTAGAAAGGAAGCTTCAAAATGACACATTCTTATCAGTTCCTGTTAATGTGTATCGGAATTCCAACCCATCCAACAACATAGCTCAGCAATACAGATGTGGGAAAGGAAATAAAGGTAAGGCTAGAAATAGGAGAATCTTACCCATTTATACCTGATTGGTTTCCCATCACTGACACCAGACAGGGAAGTGATAATTGTGGAGGTTTTACGATTTTTAAGCATGTCTATAACATTTCTTTAGCTACCCCTTTATCTCCCCATGCTATACAATTTTTAATTTTTAATTAAAAGAATAAAGCAAGCATTCCCATAACATAGTATGAAAAACTGATTGTGCATAAAACTGCAAATCTGCTATGCAAAACTTGCTATTCCTTCCAAATATACAACAATATTATGATTTAAATTTATTGTTTTTTATTTTTTTCTTCCCTCCCTTCTGCTTAGAGAGGGTTACCATTACACACAAATAGGTACATATGTGAGTACATACATGTGTATATACACGTGTGAAATATTCCATACATACTTCTATTTATAAGTTCTTTCTCTAAATTTAGATAGTGTTTTTCTTCATATGCTTTTATAGTTAATGTGGGTATTTATAATAGATTAACTTATAACAATATTGATGTTACTGTACACAATGTTCTCTTGGTTCTGCTCATTTCATCCTTCATTGTTTTGTGTATCTTTCCATGTTTTTTTTTCTAAAATCATGGAGCTCATCATTTCTCATAGCACAGTAGTATTACATCACAATCACAAACCATAACTTGTTCAACCATTCCCCAAACGATGGACATCCCTTCGATTTCAAGTTCTTTGCCACAACAAAGAGGACTACTATAAACATTCTAGAATATATAGGTTCTTCTTTTTCCCTAATCATTTTTGGAAATAGAGCAAATACTGGTTGGTTAGTTGGTGACCTTTGTTCTTGAAGAGGGCAAAATGACATAACTATGTTAAAGTCAAGTTTCAGTGTGTCTGACTGTGACTGATCAAACTAATACAAGCTTGGAATGCTCTACCACAGGACTAGCACAAATAGTTTGTATGAACATTGGAGATGTTTGTGCATTTCATGTTTCTTTTGAACTACTTCAATTCTGCTTTGCTCATAGAGCACAGCACTTTCTCTTATTAAGGCATGCCATACTAGGTAGTCCTGTGCCAGTGTCTCCCATCTCACAGAATCAATTCCAAAGTTCTTAAGAGAGACCTTGAGAATGTCTTATTGCTTCTTCTGACCACTATGTGAGCACTTGACCTGTATGTGTTCTCCATAATATAGTCTTTTTGTCAGACATGCATTTGGCATTTGAACAACGTGGCCAGTCCTTTGGAGTTGTACTGTCTACACCAGCAGACCAAGTAATAGTATTACTGGGCATTAATCTAGATTGCTCTCCAAAATGACTGGATTATTACACAATTCCACCAACAATGAATCAGTGTCCCATTTTTTGCTATATCCTCTCCAACATTTGCTATGGTTTCAACACAATACTGATTCAGCTTTAAGCATCATGAGATCAATCCTTGTCTTTCTTCAATAGTCACATTGCTAAGGAACTCTGCTCTGTCTAGAAACCAGGTCCCCAAACTTTTGAATTTTGTATGACACTCAAGGAAATATTCTAAGACTGTTGCTGTCCAAGAAATCTTGCTTCTCTAGCCAGAAGACTTGATTCTATGATCCAACTATCTAATGCTTTTCCATCCTCTAAAAAGGAGATTAAACTTTAAAGATTCTGTCCAAGAGATATTTTCTCTGCCATGTGCTTCTGATGGCTACTAGTTCTTCTATTGGGAAAGTTCATTCCGAAGACTAAGAGAGAAAGAAGGCTATGAGCAAGCTCATAAACTCTGTGTGTACTTCCATGCCAAATTAGTCGTTACCCATTACTATACGGGTCATCATTGCTAAATTCTAGTTTGTCTGTCTATTAAACTAGGAAAGGGGGAAGGGTAACAAAAAAAAACTGAGAACAATTATTTTCTCTTTTTTGTATCCTCAACAGAAGGGACAACATCTCCAGTATGAGTTCAATGTTTTGGCTATCCAATTACCTTCAAGCAATCCCAGTTGATGAAATTCCATCAGAAGCCACCTTTTCTCCTCTCACTGAAGTGTCAAAGGATATGTCCTGGCTCACCATGGAAAGTAATCTAATAAATGGCCCAAACACAAGCTTGTACTTGTAACAACACTGTAAACACATCAAGGTAATTAACTTTCAAACATTGCCATCAGGAGAGAGAACGGTGAAATACAAGGGTGTCAAACTCAAATAGAAAGGCATCCCTGTAGGCAATATATTGACTTAGAAATCCAAAATTAACATGATCGATGTTGTATTATATATTGTGTCAAACATTTTCTAATTACGTATTAATCTAGTTTTAGCTGCACTTGGGAGTTTTGAATTTGACAGTTCTGGTGTGGCAGACTGTGTACTGGAGGGTGAGTCAGGAAGACCTAGGTTCAATCCTGAATCATATACTTACACTCATATGAACCTGGACAAATCACTTCCTCTCTTGGCCTTGATTTTTTCAATCATGACATGAAGGCTGAACTCAATGACCTCTAATATCACTTCTATCTCTAAAACTATGGTCCAAGAATCTTATAATTTTATATGTTGCCTAGGATGAATCTGAATTTCCATATCATCATGTCATCTGGTGGTTCATTTTTCTGACCTCCTATCCCCTCTATCACAATACAAAAACAAAGTGAAAACAGGAAAAATAGATACAATGCAATTGTTTTACCCACTCCCATTTGTCTTTCCACAGTAACAGCACACTGGTGGAACATGCGTGTGTGTTCGTCCTTCGTTGACAAAGAAGACCATGCCATCAGAGAAATGATGACATGACTTGAACTTGACTTTGTTTTTGAGTGAGGGAGGGCTGCACAGGTTACCAAGCTCACTTCTCCTCCAGAGCCATCTGAATCCAGTGACCAGATATTCATTAGAATGACTAGAGATGACCCAGGGTGAGGCAATTGGGGTTAAGTGACTTGCCCAAGGTCACACAGCTAGTGAGTGCCAAGTGCCTGAGGTGATACTTGTACTCAGGTCCTCCTGACTCCTGCACTGGTACTCTATCCACTGCACCATCTAGCTGCCCCTGGAGCATGAACACATACACAAGAAGACACACATACATTCACACAGTATTTACAAAAGAAGGAGGAACTGGTTAATACACAGAGCTGCAGCTGTGTCCTTTTCTACTCACTGAAGGTTAATGAAATTAACTGAAAATCTCAATCTGTTCAGCAACAACAGTATTAAAGTAAATCTTAAACCTACTAATACTTTTGTTTCTTGAAATGCCACCACTAGAAATTACACTAGTATGTTGTAATTGGTGACACAATTTTAACAGTAACTTCATTAAATAACCTTAGGTTATTTCATTTTTTTTTTACTCAACTCTGCAGAATTCCCTTAGCTGCCATGCTAATATAATTTTCTCCCCATCCTCTATCCCACTAATTAGATAACTATATATATTATATATACATACACACATACACATATACACATTACACATACATATATATATACATATGTGTATGCACACATATACACATGCTCATACCACACACACACATACACATATTCTTTCCACTGAATATAGATGACCAGCTTTCCAGGGAACTTCTGGGTTTTGCTGTTGTTGTTGTTTGTGTGAGGATTTTTTTTAAGGTTCTTCTGGGTCACCAGATCTCCAGAGACCATGTCCTAGGTGAAAATTTACTCATTTTCTAGAACCACTACACCGAGCCCATATTGTCTGAATTTGTGAGTAAGCCTGCGCAAAAGTATATGGTGTGGTTTACCTTGCCAGCTCTATACCAATTATCCTTCCAATCATACTTCAGATCCTAGCATTCCATTTGTCCATACATACACCACAGGAATCTCCTTGTTATTGGTATTGGAACAATGTGTTACCTACCTCATTCCACAAATAAATGAAACACACACACACACACATACACACGCACTCAAACACATGGAAAAGTAACCAGACCAAACTTGTCATTGCTTTTAAGGATAAGTCAAGTCAATTGATTACACTATGACTCTAATGACCATTTCTGTTCTCTATCTACTGTTCCTTTGTGTATGTGTGTAACTACACACACATATATACACACATATGTATACATGTATATGTATGCATATATTCATGTATGTATTTTTCTGTCTCTCTACAAACTATAGAATTGTCTTGCTTTTTATTTTCACTCCTGGGGGCAGGTAGGTAGTACAGTGGCTAGGATACCAGTGCAGGAGTGAGGAGAACCTGAGTTCAAATCTCACCTCAGACACTTGACACTCACTAGCTGTGTGACCCTGGGCCAGTCACTTAACCCCTGTTGCCTCATCTTGGGTCATCTCTAGTCATTCTAATGAATATCTGGTCACTGGATTCAGATGGCTCTGGAGGAGAAGTGAGGTTGGTAACCTGCACTCACTCAAAACAAAGTCAAGTGCAAGTCATGTCCTCATTTCTCTGATAGCATGGTCTTCTTTGTAAATGAAGGATGAACGCAGACACAATTTTCAATCCTTGTCCTTAAGACAGTGCTTAGCACAGAGGAAGTGCCAACAGTGCATTTATTAATTCAGCTAAGATTGGAGTATGTATATATCTCCTACTAATTTTAATGATTAATTCTCTGGTGACCCTCCAATCTTCCCCTAAAATAGTTACTTACCTTGCACATATCTTATATTTACCTTGCACATATCTTATATTTATATCTCTGTAAGCATGTTGTATCCCCCAATAGGATGTAAATTCCTTGAAGATAAGAAATATCTCAATTTTGTATCTGTATACTCAACACATAGAACAGGTCCTGGATAGAATGTGTTTAAGAAATGCTAGTGGGATGATTGGGATTCCAAGAATACTACCATCTTTGTTTCTTCTTATAATTCCAACTCATATCTAAATGACAATAATAATTCCCCACCTTTTCTTTCGAAATATGTCAGTTCTTCAGTGGACCTGGATCTCATTTCTTTGGATATTTCTTTTATCAAAACACTTTGCAAGCTCTCTATTCCTGTATTTATTCTATGTGACTACTGTCCTTTTTAATAGATACTCAAAAGAGAATACAGCTAGTTGGAGGGAGGCTTTCATCTAGGACTTTGTACATTTGGTAGGTGCCACATCTGTTCTTGTTCATTCTTATCACATAATTGACCTGCTTCCTTTTTTGATCATGTATTTCGTCTCGGTTACCCCTTCAGTTGTGCTTTGTGCACATTTTATCATCAGAAGCATATTATAGCCTACATATATACTTAATACGGTTTTCTACTGACCTTTGGGTCACCCAAAGCTTTGATGCTCTAGAAATTATGATACTCCAAAATTCACAGACATACATTTTTATTCATGTGTATACAGTATTATTGGGAAAACAACTACAATAAAAGATAGGTCCTAAAGGCAGGGAAGAGTTTAAGGACATTAAAAGCACTGAATAGTATTTTTGATTTAATTCTGCCTAATCTTTCTATTAAATTCTACATCTAACTCCTCATCCAGTTACAGTATCCGTCTCAAATTTAAGTAGGACTTGACTTACTCAATGAAATGGAAAGACAACATGACTGGTATGTCATAATCTGAACAGTAGGTCTTTTTCATCCATTTGGTTTTCCTGTATGACTTGTGAGCTAAATACTGCCTCTACAAATTATGAATAATGGAATTTTACACAAAACGAATTTTATCTTTTCCATTACCTCCCATTTGTCTACTGTGTTCTCCTACTTACCAAATTAACAATAACTTTTGGAGATAATACAGAGATACAATAACTTATGGAGATACATTTAACAGATGAAGGAAATGGTGCTCAAGAGTTAAGCAGCTTGCCCAACCTTCTGCAGCAGTGGAGCTAAGATTAGAATCAGAGCTGACTTTAGTATTCTTTCCATTCTTCCAACAAAGATCCTTGATTCTTTCACCTTTGTGTTCTAAGTGGAACTACCATAAAATTCTTCCAATAGTCTTACACCAGCCGCAACATTTTTTCTTTCTACACATTCTTCAAAATAAATTCAATATGTCTAAAAATCTATTCCTTTATAGTAAAGGATTGGTAGGAATAGGCCAAGAGAAAGTTGAGGTTGACACACTGCTAATAGTAAAACATTCATATTTATGAAGTACTCTATAATTTTCCAAATCCTTTCTTTATAACCACCTTATGGCTTAGCACATGGAAATGCTGTTTTACAAATTTTACAAATGAGAAAACTGACATTCAGAATGGTGAAGTGATTAGTACGCAATCCCATAGCTAATATTTGTCAAAGCAAGGGATAAAGTTTGGGTTTTCTGACTACCATATCAGTATTATTTTCTCTGCGGTGGGTGGTTTCCATTTAGTAATAGTGCAATAGTGATCCAATGCTAAAAATTCTTTAATGTTACTTGAAGCAGTATATTATTTTTAAAAAATATTATCAGTAGTGTATTAGACAGCACATGAGAGGAGGGAGCCAAAATGACAGAGTGAAAGGAAGGACTCGCCTATGCTCATCCTCACATTCTCTCAGATACCTCCAAGAAGTGAATTTGAATTAATTTTAAAGTGGCAGAATCCACTGGGAGACAGAGGCAGATACTCAGCCCAAGACAGACTGAAAGTTCAATAGGAAGGGTCTGTTACACCAGGTTGGAGAAGTGCAGAGGACATGAAGACAATCAGTGCAGAAATGGCCACAGTTAACTGGAACAGCCCTGGGTGGACTGAATACCCAGCGGCAATATGGATTCCCAAACCACACAGCACAGCATAGGAGCCCAGCAGAACGGGGTGAGAGAGAAATATAGTGCTTACAACGCTGTAATATCTACTTCTGGAGCTATTAGTGCACAGACTAAATGTATGAAAGTCATCTAATTGCACTTGCTGAAATTGCCAAAGATGGCAGAGTAAAATTTCTTTCAATCACCCTGATTAACCTCGAAAAAACCCAGAAAATATTGCCCCAGGAAAAATTCTAAAATAGCGGAGCCAGCAGAAAGGGTAAATATTGTTTTAGCTCAGGAGATTAAGAAGAGCATCAGGAAGTGCCCCTCTTGCTGTGGCTGAAGGGGACGAGTGCAGAACCAGAAGCATCATGTTAACAAGCCTCACCTGACCAGACCAACAGGAGATCTTGAACCCAAAGAGGATGACTATTGTAAGCAACAACACCAGGACCTCAGGGGTGCCTTAGCACAACCAGCGGAACTGAACAGACACCAGCATAGATGGGGTTAATGCAGCCCTAGGGGAAGAGGAGATCTCTGGTGACCAGACTACCTCTCCCCTGCATCTCACACAGCAAGCTTAAGAGTAACCTGAGGAAAACTCAAACTTTACCTGGCCTTGACCTTGGGACGCACCAGCCAGCTCAGCATCAGAAAAGTTACAGCATTATATAGCTTCTATTTGAAAGAACCAGAGGCCACAGAACACAAAGTCAATAAGAAGGACCCTATCTCCAAGCACAAGAAACGTAAGACAGAGTCTCCTGCGCCCCAGAAGCAGAAATTCACTTTAAAAGTCAGGAAAGGGAATAGAGCCAAGGTGGCAGAGTAGAAGGAGAGACTTCCTCTAGCTCTCCTCCCATATCCTATAAAATATCTGTAAAAAATGACTCTAAGCAAATTCTAGATCAGTGGAAGACACAAAATGACAGAGTAGAACAGAGTTCCAGTCCAAGACAGCCTGGAAGGTCAACAGGAAAGGTCTATCACCTCAGGCTTGGAGCACAGTGCAGCCCAGCATGAGCCGCATAGCACAGGCAGGACTGGAGCAGACTCCAGGACTCAGAATAATGGATTGCAGCTGCAGTTCCCAGATTTCTCAATGAATGCTAAAGATAGCATCAAATGTCTGTAAAAATGCTCTTTCACCTGGGTGAGAGAGGAGCAAGGTCCTTCCCCAGTTCCAGCCCCAGGGTAGCAGCAGTCATTACAGCAGCAGTTTTGACTTTTGGAACATTCAGTACAAAGACTATGGGGGAACTGAGAAGTTGATCTCAGTCCTGAATGGTGATCCTGGGGTAAGGAGGAGTGCTGGCGTGGCAGAGCTGGTGGCTACGCTGTAGAAGGAATCCTACTCACAGTTCCAGGGCAGAAAAGAATGCTTTTGGTTACTCACCAACCAGAGCACAAGCCAGGAGAGAAAAAAATCCTCTCCCTTGATTGTGCCACCTTGAAGGAACTGAGAACTTACAGATCCCTAGAGATATTGAAGTAAATAGCAGCACAAAACCTCTGAAGCCTAGAATAATATACTTTCCACTTGACAAAGAACTCAAAAGTCAAGTAACTGGTTGGGGAAATGCACAAAAGGGGAAAAAATAAAATTATAGAAGGTTACTTTCTTGTTAAAAAAATATATATATATATATATATTTGTATGTACATATACAATGTATACATATATGTAGTTATGTATGGGTATGAATATATGTGTATATTATATATATGTGGATATGTATGGACATGTATGTGTACATTATACATATGTGTGGATTTCTATGTGTACATGGACATATGTGTGTATGTATATAAACATGTATATACAGAGGAGTAGAGGGTGAGTTGAATATGAAAAGATGAATATGAAATATGAATTATTGAATATGAATATGAAAAAATAAAATTTACTATTGAATGGAATGTACTAGAAGCAAGTGAAAGTGAGCGGAAGAATGTAGCCAATGATCTCACATAAAAGAAGCAAGAAAGAGCTTTTACAATGGAGGCAAAGAGGGGGGAAGTGAAAGGAAATAAGTAACCCTTACTTTCATGGGATTTGGTTTAAGGACGGAATAACACACATGCAACTGGATGAGGAAATCTGCAGGAAGGCAAGGGAGAAGAGGATAGAAGAGGGAAGATAATAGAAGGGATAAGAAATTGGAGAAAGGGATAATCGTAAGCAAACATTATTGGGGAGGTCAGGTCAAAGGAGAATGGAATAAATGGAGGGCAGGATAGGACAGAGGGAAATATGGTTAATGCTTCACAACATAACTATTATGGAAGTGTTATATTTGATTGCTTGTTTTCTCCATGAGGGTAGGTGGGGAAGGAGGAGAGACTATGGAACTCAAAGCTTTAATAATGAATGTTAAAATTGTTTCAGCATGCAACTGGAAAGTAAGATATACAGGCAATTAGGAAGAGAAATCTATTTTGTCCTACAGGAAAATCTTTCCTGGGAAAGAGAATGGAAGAAGGGGAGAAAATAGAAGGGAGCACAGACAGGAGAAAGGGGTGGATGGAGTATATACTGTCCTGAGGTAAGGGGTAGGGAGAGAAGGGGAGAAAATTTTGAATTCAAATTCTTGTGGAAGTGAATGTTGAGAACTGAAAAATAAATAAACTATACATATTTTTTTTTAAAAAACAAAATTTTAGAAAAGCCGGGAAAAAAGGCAATCATCATAAGAAAGAAGCAAATTACAAAACCAAAGACCATAGAATCTTGTTACCAGGAGAGGGAAGAAGAAAATAAGAATTTAGAAGAGTACAGCATTGACACTATACTCACATCTGAAAACTCAAAAGGGAATATGAACTTTTCACAAGCCCAAAGATCCTTCTTGGAAGAGCTCAAGAAGGATTTTAAAATGCAAATTAAAGAGGTAGAGGAAAAATTGGCCAATGTTTAAAATATATATTTAGCTCCTTGAAAGGCAAAATTAAGTAAATGGATAAGGAGATACAAAACCTAACTGGAGAAAATAACTCTTTAAAAAAAGGAGATACAAAAGCTAACTGAAGAAAACATTCGTTAAAAATAACTAGGCAAGTAGAAACTAAAGATTCTATGAGACAGCAAGAATCAGTCAAACAAATCTAAAGAATGAAAAATAGAAGAAAATGTAAAAAATCTCATTGAAAAACAATTAACATGGAAAATAGATCAAGGGGAGAAAAATCTAAGAATTATTGATCTACCAGAAAGTCATGATGAAAGAACTAGCCAAGACATGATTGTCCAAGAAATCAATCAGGAAAACTGCCCTGAGATCCTAGATTCAGAGGGCAAATTAATCATCAAAAGAATCCATCATTCACCTTCTGAAAGAAAATGTCAAATTGAAAACTCTATGGATTATTGTTGCCAAATTCCAGAATCATCAGCTCAAGGAGAAAATACTCCAAGTAGCTAGAAAGAAACAATTCAAATATTGAGGAGCTGCAGTCAGGATCAAACAAGATCTTGCATGTTCTACATTAAAAGATAAGAGGGATTGGAATATGGTATTCTATAAGGCAAAACAGCTTGGACTACAAGCAAGGATCACCAGTCCATCAAAATTCAGCATAATCTTTCATGCAAGGAGATGGACATTCAGTGAAATAAGTGATTTGCAGACCTTAATGATGATAAAGGCCAGAGATGAATAAAAACTTTTATCTTCAAATACAAGACTCAAAAGAGGTATAAAAAGGTTAAGAGGAGGAAAAAAAAATTGTGGTATTCGATATGGGCAAACTGTTTACATTGTCATATGGACGGATGATAATTGTTAATCTTGAGAATTGTATATTTATTACAACATTTAAAAGGGATATACATAAATAGAGGATGTGGGTATAAATTAACTGATATCCTGATTAAAAAAAACATAATTAAGGTGTATAGAAGGAGAAGAGGAAAGGAGGAGCCAGAAAAAGGTAAATTATATCACATGAAGAAGCACAAAAACATAATGGTAGAGGGAAAGAAGGGAGGTAGATATGCATTCTTTGAGCATTATTCTCATACGATTTGGATCAAGGAGAGAATAACATTCTCAGTTAAGTATAAAAAATCTAGCTTGCACTGCAGGCAGTAGGAAGGGAAAGAAAAGGGAGGGGGTAAAAGAAGAGAGAGAAGATGGAGGGAGGTGGTGGTCAAAAGTAAAACTCCTTTGAGGAGGGGAAGGAAGACATGAGAAATAAAACTATAACCAAGGGAGGAAATAAGATGAAGAGAAAGACACGGACAGTAATCATAACTGTGAATGTGAATGGGATGAACACTCCCATAAAATGAAGGCAGAGAGCAGAATGGATTAAAAAACAGAATCCTACAATATGTTGTTTACAAGAAACACAACTGAAACGGGGATACACAAAGGATAAAGGTAAATGGCTGGAGCAGACTATATAATGCTTCAACTGAAGTTAAAGAAATAAAATCAGGGGTAGCAATCCTTATCTCAGACAAAGCAAAAGCAAAAATAAATCTAATCAAAAGAGATAAGGAAGGAAACTATAGACAATGAAGTAATATCATTACTAAACATATATGAACCAAGTAGTATAGCACCCAACTTCTTAGGGAAGCAGTTAAGGGAATTACAGAAAGAAATAGATAGCAAAATTATACTAGTGGCAGACCACAACCCCCCTCTCTCTGAACTTGATAAAACTAACTTCAAAATAAATAAGAAAGAAGTTTAGGAGGTGAAAAGAATTCTGGAAAAGGTAGATATGATAGATCTCTGGAGAGAAATGAATGGGGAGAGAGAAAGGAGCATAGCTTTTTTTCAGCAACACATGGTACAGCCATAAAAATATAACCCTATACTAGGGCATAAAAATCTCACAATCCAGTGACGAAAAGCAGAAGTAGTCAATGCATCATTTTCAGATCATGATGCAACAAAAACTTACATGTAATAAAGGGTGGGAGAAAAATACACCAAAAATTAATTGGAAATTAAATAATCTAATCCTAAAGAATGAATGTGTCAAATAGCAAATCACAGAAACAATGAATAACTTCATTCAAGAGAATGAAAATAATGAGACAACCTATCAGAATTTATGGGATACAAAAAAAGGCAACACTTAAGGGAAGTTTTATATCTCTGAATGCTTAAATAAATAAAATAAGGAGGAGATCAGTGAACTGGGCATGCAACAGAAAAAGCTAGAAAAAGAACAAATTGAAAATTCTCAATTGAATACAAACTTAAAAATACTGAAAACCAAAAAAGAGATGAATAAAATTGAAATTGAGACAATTAATGAACAAATAAAAAAAAAAACTAAGAGCTACTTTTATGAAAAAAACAATAAAATTTAAAAACTTTTGTTAAATCTGATTTTAAAAAGGAAAGAAACCAAATTACCAGTATCAAAAATTAAAAGGGAGAATTCATTTCCAATGAAGAGAAAACTAAAACAAAAATTAGAAATTATTTTGCCCAATTGTGCGCCCATAATTTTGATAATCTTAGTGAAATGTATAAATATTTACAAAAATACAAATTCCCCAGATTGACATATGAGGAAATTAGTTGGTTGGTTGTTGTCCTTCATTCCCGAAGAGGACTAAAATGACATCACCATGAATGATGAAGTGAAGTTTCAATGTATCCGAGTGTGGCTGACCAGACTAACAAGACCTCACAGAGTTGAGCTCTCTGTGAAACATGGTTTGAATATTGGGCAGTTCAACTCGAGCAAGGACTTCAGTGTCTGGTACCGTATCCTGCCCGGTGATCCTCAGAATCTTCCTAAGAGAGTTCAAATGGAAGCAATTCAGTTTCCTGGCATGGCGCTGGTAGACTGTTCATGTTTCACAAGCAAATAACAATGAGGTCAGTACAGTGGCTCTGTACACCTTCAGGTTGGTAGTCAGTCTAATACCTCTTCTCTCCTAAACTTTTCTTCAGAGCCTCCCAAATACTGAGCTAGTTCTGGTAATGTGTGTGTTAACCTCATTGTTAATGTGTTCATCCCTGGAAAGTACACTACCAAGGTAAGTGAACTTACACACAGCATTCAAAACTTCTCCATTTGTTGCAATCAATGGTTCCACCTGTTTAAGTCACAACTAAAATCCCAACTTCTACTGGAAGTCTTCTGCAGTCTCTCTTAATGCTCTAACACAGGTGAGGCACAGATAGTTTATGTGGATATTTGGGGTGGATATCCCAAATCTGCACATCCTGTGTTTAGTTTGCACTGTCTCAATTCTGCTTTGCTCAAAGAGCACAGCACCCTTTCTGATGTGGGCATGCCATGATGAGTGGTCCTGTGACAGTGTCTCCCATGTTGCACAGTCAAATCCAAAGTTCTTGAGAGAGACTTTGAGAGTGTCCTTATATTGCTTCTTCCGACAATCATGTGACCGCCTGCCCCATGCCAGTTCTCCATAAAACAGTCTTTTTGGCAAGCATACATTTTGCATTCGAACAACGTGACCAGCCCATTAGACTTGCGCTCCCTGTGAAATATAGTTTGAATACTTGGCAGTTCAGCTCCATCAAGGACTTCAGTGTCCTTATCCTTCCAGTCGATCCTCAGAATCTTCCTAAGACAATTCACATGAAAGTGATTCAGTTTCCTGGCATGGCACTGGGAGACTGTCCATGTTTCACAAGCAAATAACAATGAGGTCAGTACAATGGCTCTGTAGATCTTCAGGTTGGTAGTCAGTCTAATACCTCTTCTCTCCCAAGCTTTTCTTCAGAGCCTCCCAAATACTGAGCTAGCTCTGGTAATGCGTGTGTTAACCTCATTGTTAATGTGTTCATCCCTGGAAAATTCACTACCAAGGTAAGTGAACTTTTATACACAGTATTCAAAACTTCTCCATTTGTTGTAACCAATGGTTCCATATATGAATGATGTGGTGGTGGCTAGTGGAATACCTATGTATCCTTGATGTTAATTTTTAGGCCAAAATTAGCACAGGCAGCAGAGAATTGATCCATATTTTGTTGCATCTCAGCTTCAGAGACTTCATTGAGTGCACAATCATCTGCACATAGAAAATCATTCACCAATACTCCCTCCACTTTGGTCTTGCCTTGTAGCCTTTTCAAATTGAAGAACTTACTGTCAGTATCATAGATGACCTTGACGCCAAGTTTGTCCATCCTCATTGAAAACGTTTGACAACATGGGTGAAATTGTCATGCTAAAAAGCAGGGGAGTTAGCATACAGCCCTTTCTACCCCATTGGTGAGTGGGAAGGCATGAGAGCATTGTTCACTATCCAGACTCCTGGCAATACCATCATGAAATTAATGTACAATATTGATGAATTTCTCCAAGCAATCAAATGTTGACATAGTTTTCCATAAGCGCTCATGACTAACAGTGTCAAAGGCCTTGGTCAGATCTACAAACGTTGTTGTACATATCTCTGTTCTGCTCCTAGCATTTCTCTTGGAGTTGTCTGGCAGCAGACACCATATCAAATGTTCATTGGCCCTTTCTGAAACCACACTGGCTCTCAGGTAGATGACCATTTTCCAGGTGAAGGATCAGTCTATTAAGGAGGACTCTAACAAGAACTGTGCCAACAATGACTAAGAGAGAGACCTCCTCCCTGTGATTGTCTCAGGACAATCTATTCCCTTTACCTTTATAAACATGGACAATGGAGACATCCTTTAATTCCTGGGGGATAACTTCCTTTTTACCATATACACTTGAAAATTCCAGTCAGCTTTTGTATGAGCAATGACCCGCCCACCTTGTAAATTTCAGCTGGAATAGAATCAGCACCATGTGCTTTGCCACATGAAAGGAGCCTAATGGCCCTCAAAACATCTTTTTCAGTTGGAAGTTCAGTTAAGGAAGGATGGACTTCAACCTGAGGTAAACAGTCAATAGCCTCAGCATTGATTGATGATGGTCCACTGAGAACATTATGGAAGTGTTCAGCCCATCTCGCTAGGATCATGTCCTTATCACTAATCAATGTGACTCCATCAACACTAAGTAGTTGTGATGCACCATAGGTTTTTGGTGAATATAGCTTTCAAGAAATCATAAAAGTGCTTTGGATTGTTACTATCAGCATAAAACTGAATTGCATCTGCCTTCTTACTGAGTTAGGAATCCTGCATTTCTCTAAGTTTTGCTTGTACTTTGCTTTTGTGGAATTAAATGCTGCATTCTTAGAAGTGGATGAACTATCCTGCTGGCAAATCTTATGGAGTTCTCGTTTTTCATTTAGTAGCTTCTGAATTTTCCCATCATTTTCATCAAACCAGTCTTGGTGTTTACAAGTGTTCTGACCCAGATAAACAAATGCATTGCTATACACCAAATCTCTGAAAGTTGCCCATTCTTTTTTTGCTCCACTCTTGTCAACTGTGCGTTAGTTCAACTTTCCCTCCAAGTTAGCAATAAATTGCTCAGGCTCAGATAATAACTCTAATTTGTTGACATTAATACTTCTGGTATTCATTTTGAACTTTTGACAAATGTGAATGTTCAGCTTGGAAAGGATAATTGTATGATTAATCCAGCACTCTGTACCACACATTGCCTTTGTCATTCTCACATCCTGTCTGTCTCTTCTTACAATCACATAATCTATTAGATGCTAATATTTGCTGTGAGAGTGCACCCATGAAGTTATATTACATTTAGGTAAACAGAAAACAATGTTGGTGATGAGACGGTAATATGATGCACAAGTTTTCAGCAGTAAATGACCATTGCTATTGCTGTTTCCAATTTCATTCCTCCCTAGGCCTCCCTGCCAAATTTGGTAGTCTGAGCCTACCCTAGCATTAAAGTCACCCAGAAATAAGTTTGTCCTCTTTTTGGAACATTGATGATAAGGGTCTCTAAGGCTTCCTAAAATTGTTTTTGTTTGTTTGTTTGTTTTTTTACCTCATCAGGGATCGTCATGGTAGGAGCATAGGCACTGAAGATGGTGGCATGGCATTTTCCTGAAAGTTGCAATTACATTGCCATGAGCCTGTCATTTACTCTTTTTTGCTGGCATACCAGCTTGCTGACTAGATTATTTTGATTGCAAAACCTATGCCAGCTTGACAGTGCTCCCCTTCGCTGCAGCCACTCAAGAAAAAGGTGTATCCAATTACTTCAGCAAACTGGCCTTTATTTGCCTGCCTCATTTCACTCAGAAATTTTTTTGGATACAATACCTGTTGACTTCTCTTGCAACAAGAGCAGTTTTTCTTTCAGGTCTACTGGATTTTGCCTTGTCTACAAGTGTGCATACATTCCATGTGCTGATGGTGATTGGATACATCTTTGCAAATGTTTGTGTACATTTTGTACAAAGAAGAGGAAGTAAAATACCTAAATTACTCCATGTCAGAAAAAGAAATTGAACAAGCCATCAATCAACTCCCTAGGAAAAATATCCGGGGCCAGACAGATTTACAAGAGAATTTCATCAAAAACTCAAAGAAGAATTCATTATAATACTATATAAACTATTTGGGAGAATAAAGAGTCCTATCAAATTCTTTTTATGATACAAATATGGTGCTTATACCTAAACCGGAAAGAGTCAAAACAGAGAAATAAAAGTATAGGCCAGTTTCCCTAATGAATATAGATACAAAAATTTTAAATAAGATATTAGCAAGAAGATTAGAGCAACTTATCAAGACAATAATGCACTTGAATCACATAGTGATTCATATCAGGAATGCGAGCTGATTCAATATTAGGAAACTATCAGCCAAAATGACCATATCAATAGTAAATCTAACAGAAACCATATAATTATCTCAATAGATGCAGAAAAATCTTTTGACAAAATAGAGCACCCATTCATATTGAAAACAATGGAGAGCATAAGAATAAAATTAATGTTCCTTAAAATAATAAGTTGTATTTACCTAAAACCATCAGCAAACATGGTTATGTAATGGGGACAAGCTAGATACATTTCAATTACCAATCAGATTTGAAACAAGGATATCCATTATCACCACTGTTATTCAGTATGTTACTATAAATGTTAGTTTTAGCAATAAGGGAATAAAAAGAAATGGATAGAATTAGAATAAGGAAAAAAGAAGCTAAATTATGACTCTTTGCAGATGATATGATATACTTAGAGAACCCTAGAGAACCATGTAAAAAGCTACATGAAATAATAAGCAACTTTGGCAAAGTTACAAGTTGCAAAATAAACCCACATAAATCATTTGAATATCTATATATCACTAACAAAGTCCAACAGCAAGAAATAGAAAGAGAAATTTCATTTAAATTTATGGTAGAAATTACAAAATATTTAAGATTCTACCTGCCAAAACAGGGACTATATGAACCTGCCAGGGACTATATGAACACAATTACAAAACACTTTTTACACAAATAAAATCAGATCTAAATAACTGAAAAAACATCAATCACTTATGGGTGGGCTGAGCTAATATAAAGAAAAGCACAATTCTACCTAAATTAATTTATTCAGGGCCATACCAATCAAACTATCAAAAAACTATTTTATTGATCTAGAAAAAATATCAAAATTCATGTGGAAGAACAAAAGGTCCAGAACATCAAGGGAATTAATGAAAAGCAATGCTAGGGAAGGTAGCCTAGCACTATCAGATCTTAAATTGTATCATACAGTAGCAATCATCAAAATCACTTGGTACTGGTTAAGAAATAGAGCAATAGGTCAGTGGAATAGGTTGGGTACATGTGAATTAATAGTCAATAACTATAGCAGTCTATCATTTGATAAACCCAGGGACCTCAGCTTCTGGGGTAAGAACTCACTGTTTCATAAAAACTGCTGGGAAATCTAGAAAATTGTGTGGCAGAAACGTGGCATAGACCACCATCTGACACTGTATACCAGAATAATGTCCAAATAGGTATATGATCTAGGTATAAAAGCTGAAACTATCAACAAGCTAGAAAAGCAAAGAACAGTTTATTTGTCAATTTATGGAAAATGGAGGCATTTATGACCAAATGAGATAGAGAACTTTATGAAAATTATGAAATACAAAATCAATAATTAATTAAACGATTGAATTGATAATTTAATAAATTATAGCAAATAATTAAATTGAAAAGCTTTTGTACAAAGGGTTCATGCAACAACAGCAACAACAGGAAAAGTGTTGGGAACAATTACAACATACAGCTATGATTGGTTATGGTCAGATCAAATGATGACAAACTTTTGAATTAGGAGATAAATACAGTTTTATTAATTCACTTGCCATTAAGGTGTGTGTGTTTGTGTGCATGTGCACACACACATATTTATATGTGCTTCCTTTATCCTGAAAACCTTTGCAAGTATCTCCTTTGAATCTGTTTAATACAGTTCCCATCAAAAGTCTACTTGTTAATCTTAGCTTCAGTTCCTGTTAATAGTTTCTCCTTTATTAAATACTAAACTCTCTTCTCTGACTTAGAGTAGGTCACCCAAAGGGCAATGGAGATTGTGGGTGTGAGTAGGTGGCAACATATTACCAATGAAGAACAGTACAGGGGAGGCATTTAAAAGGATGCCATCAGAGGGATACATGACTGGAAAACAACATAGGCTAGTTGTTACAAGAGTGAGAGATAAGTAATGAACAGCTAGCTCCACTGGCATGCAACCAGATGTTATAAGCCTTACAAAGGTTTCTCTGCATCAGATGGCCCTCTGGTGGAAAATTTATGGGAAGTTATGGACAAGAGTCATTTAGCATGGGAAAACATGATGGGCACTCAAAGAGAGCAGGGATTTTTAAGACTCTTCTGTGACTTAGTGATATCACAATATGTAAGGATGACTATTTCTACTTTTTTCCCTCTTCATCATATTTTTTCCTATAATGGCGCTCATTGAGATATTCTGCTCCTCTTTGAATTCTGATGTTTTTTATTTCTTTTTATCATCATTATCCACAGTTATTATGATGAATTTTATGAGTCCAAGAAGTTGTGCCTTGTCCAATGTCAAGTAGATAGCAAATGTCTAAAGCTAGGTCATCCTGACTCTAAATCCTATGCCCTATCCACTATGCCAGGTTGCTTTATAATGTTTGCTGACCTGACTTGAATTTGTATTACCCTGTAAGGTTTGCGAAAGACTTCTGAAATAAATCCTGGAGTTATGGTGCAATAATCCACATTTGGTTAATGGTTCTCATGTTTTAAGTTACTAGTGGGCATATGTGTGTGAGTGTGAGTGTATATAGTATTCTGTTAGATCCTTCAATGGAAATGTACATATAACTAGGGTCTTGGCTCATTGTATCCAGGCATACAAGTTGGTTTTAGCTTCTCTGAATCTCAATATGTTTTAGCCCAGGTTACAGAGAATTCTTCAAAGGTTGGCTCATTGGGCTCAACTTTTACCTTCCAGCCCCAGAACAACCCATCAGGTATCTCACTTATCTTCCTCTTTTCCCTGACTCTCCTTATTCACAAAGTAGCAAGTAAACAGGTGGAGAAGAGAGAACTCTAAATCAGTCCGAAAGCCTGCCACCCAGGCAGTGAATTGCTTTTTCACCTTCTGTTGTTTTTGTGGGTTTGTTGAAAATAAGGAGTGGGATGATTCATTGTAGCCCCTGGAAGTTGTCTGACACAGCTCTATACCAGTCCCTGACTGAAGCCACTTATATCTTCTGTCACTTTCTGCAGTGACTCAGTACCAAGCAAAGATTAATGTAGTATGAACATTTTGCAGAAGCAGTAAATCACAACTGAAACTTACTTCTCTGGAGCTGCCTGCCTGGTGAGTTATTCAGGGAGCTATCCAACATTGCTTTCCATAAACAGATATTGTTTGATCTGTTGCTAATCATTCTGTTGAAGTTAGAGTAGGCTTGAGACTGGAGTACGGAAAGGGAGGAGGCATCCCATGCTTTTATTTTCTGCCATAGACAAAAAGGAACAAGATCTGCAGAACCTCAGAACACATAATCTCCCCTAATCTTTTCCCTTTAACTTGAATGATAAAATTGCGTCCACTTTACAATAGATTTTACTCTTTGGTCTACTGTGCACACTTAGAATGTATGAATAAAAAGGCTTCTCAGAAAGTCACTCTCTCTATAGCATACAACAGTGTGTAGCTGATGTACAGGGGAAATGACGTTATATCTAAATAGGTCTTTAATCTTCAAATATGAATGGAAGCAGCTAGCAGAATCTCCAAATTCCCTGAGTGTTTGAGCAGGTGATCTTCTCCTTGATTCTCTTATTTTGCAATTCCTCTCTCCTCCTCCAGTGATAGTGTGAAGTGGTGAAATTTTTCTGCATCAACATATGTGACAGTCACATAATTTAATGCTGCACAGGAATCTACAAGAAAGCCACAACTCTCTTTGGCACTTTCTTCTCCCAGAAGAAGACGGTTGCCAGGAAGTTAATTGCTAATTTGAAATTTTGCAATCAATTTTTTGCTTCGATTAACTTTTTTTTCACTTTTCAGAAGGGAAGCTTATTAAAATTGTCCCATTGGCCTTGGGCAACCAGCATCTCCTGGAATTTTGGTGATGCTGATTCATACGTGAATGACTTTATCTTGACTTCACTGAGAAATGACTGATTTTCCTTAAAGTCTTTGCCTCTCTTGCCTCTTCATGCAGCTTTGAATGGCCAAGGTGCTATTTCAAATTGTTGGGTTCTCAATATATTCACTGCATCTTAGAAAAATATATAACTCAAGTACTCAAACAGTCTTAAATGTAAAATTAAGTGGAAATATACATCTAAACACTGATTTTATGTCTAATCCTCTTTCTGGTTGGTAAATTCATAGTAACCAGTTGCCCCACAGTGGTGATCTAGTCAATCCTATTCCTGAATAGGAACTAATCCATCATTTTTCAGAAATGGCCACATAGCCTCTGCTTGAAGATCATGAGTGATGGAAACTTACTATTGCTCAAAGTTTTCCATGCCATTTCTGTCCAACTCCAATTGTTAGGTAGGTTTTCCTTATTGAGCTGAAATCTGCCTCCCTGCAACTTCCACCCATCATTCTCAAGTTCTATTCTCTGGGACCAGGTGGAACAAGTCAAAGCCCTTTGTTCTTTCACATGGTTGAAGACCAAGTTCAAGTTCCTTCTGCTATGATTACTAAATATATCTTTAATTTTTTTAATTAAAAGATCTTTAATTTTCTTAAGCAAAACTTTTTTTGCCCATTAAAACATAATATTCTGGAAAACTTGGTACCTACTAGTATGTAATGATGACAGGAAGAGATTTACTTACATTTTCATATGGTCCAAGAAGATGTTTAGAGATCTCTTTGGTTCAAACCCAAATCCTTCCAGGGATCTCTCCTCACTCCTATTGGAACACTATAGCAATAGCTTTCCTCAAAGCAAGGCATTCGTTATCATCTCCTTCGCATTCCTCCAAGTTACATAGTTCAGAGCCCATGATCAGAATTAATAAATGCTTTTCAATACTTTTTATCTAGTTAATTTGATGAGGAAGCTATGGAATAGTTATTATTTTCACTTGATTTGAGACTAAACTTTTAGAAAAAAATCAGAAAATTTTTATTAAAGGGATGGTGAAGAGCATGAATATTTTGATTTGGGCAAGGCATACCTATCGCTAATTGGCACAGTCTCCTGAATGTTCTTCAGGAGTAGCCCACTTTTCCTGCATTTCAACCCCAAACCAATAATACTTTGCATTACTTTAAAAAATCGGAACCTGACATTCTAGAATTAATTTCAATTGTCCCTGTCTTATGTATGTATTCATGCATGTATACACACATGTGTATATATATATATATACATAAACATATACATATTTCATTGTTAGTATATTTTCTCCTTGCATTAATCATAAATTTGCTTATTTACTCCTTCTTTCCCTTATTGCTACTTCTACCCTCATGGCTAAGCAGACCTAGATGGTTAAAGCCTTCTCCAACTAATGCTCCTTCACTTACTTGACAACAGCTATCATGACTTAATGAGTCTCCCCTTTTTCCCCTAAACATCTTCAGTTGCTTCAAATGATCTTCTGATAAAATGAATTTGAGACCCTTCATCATCTTGATTGCCCTCTTCTGATTGGTTTTCAGCTTATCAGTGTTCTTCAAAACCTGTGACACACATAAGTGAACACAATACTCCAGATGGAGTCTGACTAGGGTGGAGTATTAGAGGACTATAATCTTTTATTACTAGAAATTATGTCTCTCTTAATGTAGCCGAAAGGCATATGACCTTTTATGGTTGGCATTGTAGTCTCATATTGGGTTTATAGTCCACTAAAATCCCTATTTGGGGAACAGACCAGGCTTTAATTGTCATGTACCTGGGGAATATATCTACACAGAGAGTGATACCACAAACATTCCTTCCACAATGCAGTGGGTCTTCCTCAAATCACCCTGACTTCTTGGCAACCATAGTGGAGCACTATGTACAGTATTCAAATGTTAAAATTATTAATTATATTTCTTTTAAATTTAGCAATTGAAATATTAATAATAGTATTAAAATTAAAATAGCAATAGTTGCAGAATTTTAAAAAAAGTAAAAGGAAAAAGAGAAGTAAAAATAAAGTCCACATCAAGCTTTACAAAGCTAAATTTCAAAAAAGAAATTTTAATTTTTTTCCAGAAACTTATATTACTTATGACTTGATTGTTCTCTACTGGTGTGCATAACTAGCCATGTGGTCTTAGGAAAGTCATATAACCTATCTAGAAATTGTTTCCCTGTCTGCAAAATAAGAGAATTTGACTAGGTAATGTACAAGGTTTCTTCTAACTCTTGACATTCCTTGCTCCATAATTCTAGGCATGCAATCTGGTCTGTGTTCTCCACTTGCTCAAAGAGGGGGGAGTATCAGTCATTAACTTTCATTCAGTAATACACGGTTTCTACAGAGCACTTAAATGCCAGAAGATTATAGAGGAAACACAGATTGTGAACAAAAAGGCCTCCAGGAGATACCTGGCAAGGGACAAAGGTCCATGTTAAATGAGAGACAACAGTTCTAACTCTTAATTTGATACATATGGACCCTCCTTGAGGCACAAATTCTGAAACATTAAAACATTAAGAGAGATCTAATGTGCTGTATCTCAATTTATCTAATGAGATTTCTTGGTGAAAAAGAAGCCAAAATCCAGTGTCACTTTTCACTAAGCTGGTCTCTGGGAAGCCAGGACATTTCACATCCCCTATACAGATGGTCACATTCTGTAGGAAGAAAGGCATTTTCTGAAAAATCCATTTTGGTTGGCACTTGCTTGAAATTGGCATCCTTTGTTACAAATCGGCAAAATGCCCCAACAAAGCAGATGGTTATGAATATAGACAATCAAAAGAAGGAACTTGTACCCCAAGTCTCAGTGTATGGCATTGGACTCTCTTACCAGATGGTCTAAACAGCTACCGATGTCATTTCCACACCTGTGGTTGACAAGTTAAGCCAAGAGCATCCAATGGCAAGGAGAGATTAGTTCTATAGAGCTTCCTCTTCATAGAAAAGACAAAGTTGAGGACTTCCTTTAAATTTCATTTTCTTAGTGCCTAGATAGGATTCAATGCATTGATTAGACATCTCCATTACTCTATTACTAAAAACAGTTCACAGGAAACTTAGTACATTAAGTGATATTTCTTTAAATGAAAAAGAACTATAAATATGTGGGATGTAGAATGATGTCTACCTAGTTTTCTTTGCTTAGGTATGCAACTTCCCCCAGTTCTCTAGCAGTAGCTGAGAAATGAAGTAATTGTTTTTTTTTTTTCTTTTAGTTATGGGAGCTCCAAAATAATGTTACAAAAGTCAAAATCATTATAGACTTATTACAAAGAGGCAGTATAATTTAAATAATTGGACACATCCTGAAAGAATTGCTTTTATATTTTAATAGCTGACAGAATAAATTTTGCTAATGGGGTTTATATTCTTATATTTTACATTTGGTATTTCTCCTATTCACTATTTATACATAGTTTCACAAATGGCACAATAGGATACATAAATAAAGCCAATTGTGATGAAAATTGATTTACTTTTTTTAAAAGTTGATTAAAGTAGAAAACATTTCATAAAAGGGGTCACTCATACAGGCAACCCTCCATCCTCAATTAATGAATAGGTTTCATTTCAAAAGGTAATTTGTAAGTCAACTGTTTAGAACTCTGAAATAATTTTCCCTTAGAAGCAATGTTATTCTAATTGAATGTGAGGCAAAAGAAAAAAGACACTTTTAATCGTTTTTTACTGTTAGAGAAATATTTTTAATTACTTAATTCACTTTCTAAAATTAAAAATTTTAAAGATGTATTCTACAAGCACAGTTTGTACATAATAAATTATGTTAAATATTTATTAGTATGTTGCTTGTTATGCATACTATATAATACATATCTTATAATATGGTATATATTATCCAAATATGTTTTGTACTATATGTATTAAAATATGTACTTCATCTCCATATTATGACCCCTTTAAAAGGATAGAGTTCATCAAAAGGAAGAAGGAAAGAATAAGGGAAGGAAAAGAGAGGGAGAAAAAAAGGAGAAACAGACAAAAAGAAAGCAAAATACACAGAAGAGGAAAGACCTAAACACATAGTTATGACTATACGTTTTGGATTGTCCATCCTCAAGAGGTCTTGAAAACAGGAAAAATATCTCTGTGTTTTATGAGAAGGGACAGAGGGGCAAAAGAAATACAAAAGGAGGGGAAAGACATAAAAGGGAAGAAAGAGAGGAGGGCTAGGTAGAATTGCTGTAGAGAGACAAAGAATCTCAAGAAAAGGACAAAAGGCTCAGTTCCTTGAGACAGATGATAGTTGAGTCCAAATTTACATTTTGGTTTAATCCTATTCTATGTTTATGGTTTGTTTTAAAAATAAAACAATAAGAAATGTGCTTATAGTACATATACATGAGAGAAATCAATATCAATAACCAATTAATATCAGGGGGTAGGGGGAATTGAGTGCTTTTTCTTTCCTATTTCCTCATTCAAAGCCCAGTCCTTGTGGAGGACAGAGCTGACAATGAGACGTTCTCCTCAATTATAGGTAGAATCCCCCTACCCAACTGAGAGAACTTAGTTCAGAGAAGGAAGTTAGACAGGGAGACTAGGTCCTTGTCTGTTGCTGCTCTGGGTGGGATTGATCCTGACTTTTGAGCCTTGGTCCAGGGCACACAATGAAGCACATAACATCAAGTTCCAGGAGGTACAGTTTTAGGAAAACATCAAGGGGTGGCAAAAGTTATACATCCAACCAAAGGTGGGGACTGGGATTCTTCTTGGATCAGCAGCATCACTTTCCTGGGACTGAAGCATAGATGTTTGGTAAATTCCATTCCACACATTTCATATCTTATGAAATATTCTTGTAATTTAAGTCATTGTGCTAAAGAATTCTTTCCTATGTAGAGAGGACTCAGATTTCTAGATTGCATCAAAGGCATAATAAGCAGGGTGTAAATAATCAGTCAAAGGAGTAAAATATTTTGTGACCATTGAATGAAAACAAAGGACACAAGAAGTATTTACAGCTGACCAAGGAAAGTAAAATATGTCCTATGGATTTTAGATTAAAAATAACAATTTATTTCAGAACGCAGGAAGAGCAGACCAGTCCCTGATTGGGAAACAGTTGGAGGTAGATGGAAAAGGGACAAGAGCTTTCTGCCTCATCTCCTTCCCCACAAATATGCTTATAAAAGAATGATCTCCTGAACTTTGATAGTTCAGAAGATTTGGACTTCTGATCAGTGTACAATTAGCATCTCCTGAATAGTGGTGACTGACAGTAAGCAGCATTTAAATCACAAGTTGTGGACGAATAACTTTAGAATTCTAAGAGGAACTCTGCATAAAGTTATACCTAAGAAGAACTTCATGAGAATTCTACAAAGGGGAGAAAATTATATGCAACTAGGAACTGTGAGTTAACACTTTGCCACTCCAGTTTCTAAGCCTGAATCCACTTTTCACTGGACTCTGTGTTCTTTTGAGACAGTGTGTCTCAGACTATTTGGGGGAGAGGAGGCATTCAAGCTGTTTTTATTACACAGCTGTAGCAACTATACTGAAGTAAAGGCTAATTATTCATGATTAACTAGCTGATAAGCAATGGGAGCACAGTAGACCTTATGAGTGATAGTACTAGAAAACCACCACCAAATCCTTCAAGTTTATCCCTGAGAGGAAAAGTGGTTATCAATAAGCTACCCTCTGGGGAACTCATCATACTAGGGCCAGTATGAAGTGGGAGAATGAGCCAGGGTCTTTTATACACAAATATAAAAAAACATATACATATACACATACATATACATGACCCTCTAACATAGATACTGAGCTTCATGTGTTTTCCATTTACATATTTTGAGAAGAGAAGCCAGGATAATTTAAGTCGTAACGTTACAGCTTGCTAAACAACTTGCCTAAGAGAAGTGGAAGTATACAGTATGGAAATCAAACCTGTCTTTCACCTCTTCAAGTAGGTAAAAACAAACAACAAAGAAAAACCCTTTCTTAGAAAAGACATGCCTACCACACTGCAGATATGCTCCTCCACTAAGCTTTGTATGAATTTTATAACTAATTATCTCTGTACATATTGTTTCGTTTGAATAGAATGTAAATTCCTTAAGAATAGAGACTCTTTCATTTTAGTTTTTGTGTCTCTAGCACCTATCACAATTCTTGGTCAAAAATTCTGCTTGATAAAATCCTTATTGAGTAGAATTTTTTTTCAGATCTTATATGATATTTTATTTTTCTCTAATATTTTGAAATATTTATCCTTCACTGTAGATATAACATCATTTTTTATAGCAATTGTATATATGTGTCATATCAGCCATGTCAGATTGCTTTCAATGAGGGTTGGGGGGCCTGTCTTAATTATCTTTACTTTGTATAATACTTTGCATAGTTGGTATGACTAAATGTTTGTTGAATAAATATATGAATGAAATAGAACCTTTGACATATAGATCTCAAACACAATAGAAACTTATTAATTTGGGCCTTGCAAGTTTGGAATTTGTATTTTTTTTTTAGATGCATGGCATGTATTTAGACCTTAGAAATAAGAATCGGGGGGGGGAAGGGGGGAGCCAAGATGGCACAGTAGAAAGACACATATACTCTAGCACTTCCCCCATGCTCCAAAAAATACCTGTAAAAAGTGACTCTCAATAAAGTCTAGAGCAGCAGAAGCCATAGAACAACAGAGCAAAAGAGGTTTCCAGTCAAAGATAACCTAGAAGGCCAACAGGAAAGGTCTATCTCATGAGACACTGAGCCCAGCCCTGGCCACACAGCATGGGGAGGAATGCCGGAACAGGCCTCCAGGGAAGAATCTCCAGCAGGGAGTGTCCCAGATATCTCAACCCACAAGCAGAAAAAAAAAAAAAAAAAAACTCCAAAGGTCAGTGTGGGAGGGCTTTCCCAGCCAGGCAATAGAGGGAGGGGTTCCTCCAGCAATAGCCCCAGGCAATGGCAGAGGGGGTGGTAGCAGACTGCAAGCAGCTACAATGGCCAGGAAGCAACCTGGGTCCACTGTCCAGATAGTTCAGCTTAAAACCTCTGGTGGTAGGGAGCACTTGATGGAAACCTCAGCTCTGAGTGACGGCCCCATCCCTACCCAAAGCTTAGGGGTGACAGGAGGGGAGAGATGGGAAGAAAAATTGGCCATGTTACAAAGTGATGTAAAAGCAATTAGTACTAAAACAATTGAATGAATTAATTACCTAGGCTAAATCAGAGGTATCTTTAGTTTGGCAAAAAGAATTTTAGCCTAAGTTTCCTAGAGGCAAGCAACTGGGTAAAATTTGGTATTGATGGAAAAGTTAAGGTTTTAATGGTAAATTTGATTTTATGATTGTTATTTAAGCAGGAACTAGAACATGTATAGAAAGGCATGTAAGCTACTAAAGACTTGCCTCAAAAGATGTTCCTTAGCTAATCTGACATTATAGTCATATCTGAAACCTGGTTATTGGAACTTGCTATTTTAAGATGCTATGGGACCATTAAATGACTCTTCTTCTGAGTCTAACTCCAGATGTGGATAGCAAGAAAGGCAGTCTAAGCCTCCAATCCATGATGCCAGTAAGCCTGTGAGATGCTGGTATGAACTGGAAAAGGTGATCTCATGATAAGAATGGGAGAGCAGCTGTTCAGCCTGGGCTGAGGTAGGATTCTCCTGACTCAATTTCCCCACTGACAACTGGCAGACTTTAAGCCTCACTCAATGAAGGCTGACAATCTACTCCTGCCTGGAACTGACATGAAGTTGGGGAGATATTGTTTCCTTGCAATGTCCCTACTCTTAGTGGCAGTTTCCTATAGTCAAAAGGTTTGTAAGTTTAATACCAGATCTATTAAATTATAGATTGTTGGTAGAGGAACATCTGAGGTTAAGTCTAAAATTATGCTATTAGGCTTAGGACTTTAGACCAACAGCAATAAGTTAGGGTCCTTTAATTCTTAGTAATACTGTAGAGAAATTTAGGTCAAGGGCTTATGAAGTTAGCATACATAGTTATTATTTGTGTCTCAGTTGGTTAATGTTAAAGATAAATTTGTTTGTGGTCTATATTGTAAATGCTTTAAAAGAAGTATCACTTGACCAAAAGTTGAAGTTGTTTTATGTGATTTAAAATGTGTTAAAAATGAAAAATAAAATAAATAAATTTAAGAATGAAGAAAAAAATAAAATGTTTACAAATTGCATATATATATATATATATATATATATATATATATATATATATATATATATATATATATATATATATGAGGAGTCAAGGAAATTGAGGGGATTCAGACAAGTGGTTAATTGTGGGGACTGATAAAACAATACTGATTCCATCTTGTGACTCAATTCTGGACCTAGTTTAGTTTCCATTCAGTTATGGGTCTTATCCAGTTTCTTCCTTGTGAAAAAACTTTATTCAGTTGTGGAAATTGGGAGAAAATCTTATTACATTGTTTGAACCTAGCACTGGGAACATAGCTGGAAAACTGGACCATCTTTTCCTATCCGTCACTAAAGTTCTAGGCCATACTGGCCAAAGACTCAGTTAAACCCAAAGACTGATGCACAGATTTTTCTCAGTTTTCCATCTCAAGCAACTCCTATATATTATCTGAAAACTTGCGCCATATGACCGGACCAATCAGTTATTGTTTCCATGTTCCTTTGATTGTTTACAGATACATGAGAGGAATGCAATGCCTCTTTTAATGAATTCAAGGAATTGTTACCTGTTTCACTTTCCTTGCCCCAGTTTGGAAAGTCCCTGGTCTTTCCTACAGGTAGAAATCATTTTACCTAATGTTATATCATTTCCTTTTTAATATCATTACTTAGCCTTATTTGATTAATTGTTTTTAATATATGCAATTCTGTCTCCCCCTTATTCAGGGTGAAAGCTGAGAAAATTGTTTGGTCCTAGTATGTTGGGCCATAATATTAATTGCTAAATAAATCTATGTGCTTGGGAAAAAATAAAAATAAATTTAAAAAAAGGAAAAAGAAGAAATAAAGATCTGCATACTTACGATGTGTTATAACGCAACGTAAACTACTTGTGAATTGTAATCTTCCATCTTGTTTTACTTATTAGGTACCAGTTTAATCTTAGCTTCTCCAAGATAATGTGTCTGCTTTGCATTTAAGAATTTTCATTAATTCCAAAAGGCTTTCTCTCCTTCCATTATTAATTTGTGAGGTCTTGGTGTATAGCATCAATCACTTAACTAACTGAGCATGTATTTCAATATGGGGATTCTTCACTTTAAGTCACTCAGGCATTAAGGATTAAAACAAGTAAGAGAAGTAGCATGCCTTTTCTTGACAAGTCAACACAGACATTTTCTTGTATCTTTTTCATTTCTTCTATCCTAAATTCTAAGAAGGGGGGTGGATGTAAGATTATCCCAGATTTAAGCCCTGAAAGTCATCTACTTACCTGCCTGAAACTAATTTCGCTTGGGTTGGTTCCAAAAGAAATGGACAATTTACACACTTCAATCAAAATCACCATGCAGCATCTGAGCTAGAAAAAAGATAGCTTTTTTATTTTTTACTTTTGGAAAACTGACTCAACTGAATTCTGAATTTTTTCCCTTAACATTCTTGGGGTGTAGGCATTAGGACTACGTTTTTATGAACTTCTGACAATATAAGAAACACTCAATGGATCTGTGAGCTCACTGGGGTGGCTGCTCTTTCTCCCAGGTCAGATTGCATCTCTCTGTCCCTGCTCATCTGATGGGATTCTTTCCACACAGATTCACATGGAATCTGGGAGCTGGGGGAAACCTTCAAGTCCATTTAGCATGTCTCATAGATAACTAAGAATACCTTCTTTCCTGACCTGAACTTCACTGGCTCCTGTTGGAGATGGGACTTCAATTACAGGTCTCTTGAGTCAAAGTCTAGTATAACGTAAAAGTATTTGACATGAAAACAAAATTTGCTTCCTTTACATCCCATCTGTCTACACAGTGGGAAACATCAAGGAGTTGTGTGTACATTTATGTGTGCATTGAATATTTGTATCTGTGTGTGAGTATGTGTGTGTGATGGTGTGAGTGTGTGTTTAAAGGTTGACAGATTGAACTTAGGGCTATTAGATATTCTTTTATAGAAATCAAGAGGACTTAAAATATGGCTCTCTATATATTTACCTACTCACAAATATTACATGGATAGATCCACATAATTTTTTCCTCCTTATCTCAATTTTATTTATTCATTTTTTTACTTCACTTTATCAATTGCCTAAAACTCCACTAATTAAAAACTGGTATTATTACTACTTTTTTAATATAAGTACTTCCTACAGAACCACAGGACCACCAATCATTCATATTTTATTAGAAATTAGTCTAGTGAGATTCTCTTCCTCTAATACTCATCTAAGAGAACCATATTTATGGACAATCTTTTACATAATAGAGTACTTGGAGACAGTGTAGCAGTGGGTAGATATTTCAGCATAGAGGTTAGAGCAACATAATAACGATTATCATTTATATAGTGTTTTAAGGTTTGAAAACCCTGTGAAATGAATGCTCTTATAACCTCCATTTACAGATGAAGGAAAGTAAGACTCAGAAAAGGTAAGTGGTTTGCCTAGGGTCTCACAACTAATAAATGCCTGAGGCAAAATTTGAACACAGGGAGGTCTTCCTGACTCCAAAGAATATGGCACTGAGACCATGCACTTACCTAAGTGAACACGAAACTGGATCTCAAGTGCCTAGAGGGCTCTCCTAATTTGTTTCTTTCCCAGAGTCTCAAATGTTAAAGCTAGAAGAGAACTTAGAGATCACTGAATCTAAACTCATCATTTTAAAGATGAGGGAAATGAGGACTAGAGAAGTGAATTCTGTCCAGGGCCATCATACAATTCATAAGTTCCTGAACTGAGAATTGAATGTAAGTCATATTGACTAAATAGCCATGATTCTATCCACTACAACATGCTGCCTTGCTCACTGAATAGTGATCCTGAAAGATGGATGTTTTTAGCCTTAGGAGGTAACTTCTGAGACTGAGAAGTCCAGTCCTTCAGTCAGGTGCTGATTGCTTTGAAAACACTCAGGAAAATGGGTGAACTACACATGTCTCAGAGGGGAAAATGATCATCCCTATCACAATCAGTCATACCCTGGCTGGTCAAAAGAACTTAAGTTGCTGCTGAGACAGTGTAGAGAGATCTGTGCAGCAATATAATAGCAGTGACGGGATCCTGTTTCACATTTTCAATATTTTTTCCAAGCATATACATGAGTGTTCTGTACCTTAAGTATTTATTCTATAAGTATTTACATATATATGTGTGTATAAAGAATATTGAGCTTGTTAAAAGCTTGTTAAAAGAAAAGGGCATATTTGAGTCTTGCTATTTTTACTCATGGATGCAATTAACCCTGATTTTGTGATGGAACAAACTCACTATGATGCCATGGAATACATAATGAGAATGGAGTATTGGATTTTAGTCCAAGTTCTGGAACAGACTTGCTATGTGATCTTGGACAATAACTTCTCCATAGTCCTTTGCTTTCTCTTCTAAATCAAGAAGGGATTGAATGTGATAATCCAATTGTCCCAATCACTTCCAAAGTTTACATTCCATGGGTGTAAACACATATATGTGGATACACACACATATATGCATGTATATATATATACATGCATATATATATGTATATGCATGTGTGTATGTGTATGTATCACAAACCTGCATTTTTGTGCTTAGGTTAGCCTGTGTGGCTAATTTTCCCATTGCAAATAAAACAAACAACAATAAGTTGCCATTATAAATATAAACAAAACAACCAAGAGGACCTGAGCAATTTGAAGCAGACAAAATCCCCAAAAGGGCCTCTTAAAAAAAAGTCATTACTGTTACACACTGATGTTCCCTTGGTGACAGTTAGCCTAGTAAACTAGGAAGAGGTGATTTTACTCATCAGTCACTGGGATGTGACTCATCCTTCTATTTAGAAAGATAGTAAATAGGGAAGATACACCATTGGTCCAGTCATCAGACTGTTGCTATCTCTTTTTCCAACAACAACTTACTTCCTTTTTCCTGTGAGTAATTCTACTTTCAAGATGAAGCAATTTGCTCACCAAATTTTGTAACCCATTTATTTGGCTGTTTTTAATTTAGACAAGAACCAAAAGCAATATGTTTATA
The DNA here is from genome assembly GCA_023548195.1 of Bettongia penicillata ogilbyi. Taxonomy (NCBI): domain Eukaryota; kingdom Metazoa; phylum Chordata; class Mammalia; order Diprotodontia; family Potoroidae; genus Bettongia; species Bettongia penicillata. The sequence continues at coordinate 1,144,922 of JAJHZJ010000413.1, forward strand.
TGGCTTTTCTGACACTTTTATTACTCACCTCAAAAGAAAAAAAATGGCTCAATGTGTTTTATACTTCACAGGAACTTAATCTTTAATCCAAACTATTGCTTTTGGCTCCTTTGAATAATGTTGTAAATAAAAAAAAAAGTTTACCATAAAAAAATGTTACTGAGCAGATGTGGTAATTTATTCATGCTCCCTTAAATAAGAATTGACTCATTTCACTGCAGTGGATGTGTGCTTGTTATACTGACAGAGAAATGGCAATGAGTTCTTCTTCTCACCATCATCTAATTATCAGAGATTCCAAGAGTTTGTTCCAGTAATTTAAAAAAGTATCTTGCCCAACTCCCAAATCTAATCCTATTAGATTAGCATTACTTTGATATGATCTTAATGCAGATCAATGAACGAAAAGTAAAAGAAGTTACTGATCAATTTCATCAAGGTTCAAGTGTCTTTGCTATGAATAAAATGCAAGTCAATGGAAGAGAAATAAGGAATTCGATATTATACTGCATTACAGGTTGACTGCATGAAAACATTGACTGGTTTAATGAGATACTAAGTTAGGAAGGCAACAGATCAGTTATGGTAAATTTACTTTTATTGAATGACGTGCCCTCTAGGAACAATACAGTATTTTACTCATTGAGAGACCTCCGGCAAGTGCTAGAAGGAGACTTAGAAGTTATATAGCTATTAAGATTCATGATAAATACTATAAAATCTTGGAATGTTCCTTCAGAATTCCTCATTTATCTAGCAGACCAGCACACCAAACACCAAATGCTATCTGATTTTCCACATATATTTAAAAGTTACAATTTAGGTGCTATAGATTGGGTAATGGATTATTATAGCCAAAGATTTCATCCTTTATTTCTAACCAGCTGGTGAGGAAGCTCATCTTATATAAATTGGTTGGTCAATAGATAAATACAAATTGTTATCAAACCTGTGTTTGAAGGCTTTCCAGTTTGGTAGAACCTTCCAGAACTTCACTGGCATGGTTGTCAAAAACACTGAGTCACTTCCATATGAGAAAAGTTCTTTTTGGTTACCTCTGCAGCAGTTAATGTGTTTATGTGTTGATGAGGGATAGTAGAAAATAACCCAAGTGCTGCATGGGTGTCCATGGAATGTTAGAAGTTCTAATATCACTAGTGCATTAGGTAGTTCTCTAATGAGTATTCATGGAACTTCCTGGCCAAAAATCACTAGAGTCAAGGGATAAATGAATTGTGATCTCCATTGTTGGCAGAAGTGCCCACATCTATGAAACTGAAGGTTAATTTGAAGATTAAAAAAAAATAAATTCCTACTACAACAAATTATTTAGTCAATGTATTCAAACTAATAAAGCTTAAAACTTCACTGCAACATTTGAAATTTGCCACATTTGCAGAAATCCAAGCATTTCAAAGTTTTTTCTTGTTTTTTTCCTTATTTTGTCATCTTTATGTTTTTTTTTAAGTTTTCAACATTCATTTCCACAAAATTTGGAGTTCCAAATTCTCTCCCCATCTCTCCCCTCCCCCCAAAACTCTGTGCATTCTGATTGCCCCTTTCACCAAAGTGCCCTCCCTTTAACACCACTCCCTTACCTTATCCCTATCTTCTCTCTTGTCCTGTAGGGCAAGATAAATTTCTATACCCCATTACCTGTATTTCTTATTTCCCAGTTGTACTCAAAAACAATTCTCAACATTTGTTCCTAAAACTTTGAATTCCAACTTCTCTTCCTTCCTCCCTCCCCACCCATTGCCACTGAGAAGGCAAGCAACTTTGCAAATGACTTCCATAATAGTCATGTTGGGTGAGACTAGCTATATTTCCCCCCATGCTATCCTGCCCCCTATTTCTTCTGTTCCCTCTTTTGACCTTGTCCTTTCCCAAGAGTGCTTACTTCTAATTTTTCCCTTCTCCCATTTGCCCTACTTTTCATCGTCCCCCCCACCTTGCTTATCCCCTTCTCCCCTACTTTCCTTTAGTGTGAGACAGATTTTCCAAATTGAGTGTGCATATTATTCCTTCCTTGAGCCAAATGTGATGAGAATAAGCTTCACTTTTTCCTTCTCACCTTTTCCACTCCATTGAAAAAGCTTTTTCTTGCCTCCTCTATGAGAGATAATCTGCCCCATTCCATCTCTCCCTTTCTTCTTCCAATATATTCCTCTCTCATCCCTTAATTTTATTTTTTTAGATATGATCCCTTCCTATTCAACTCACCCTGTTCTCTGTCTCTCTGTCTTTCTCTCTCTTTCTCTACATATATGTGTGTGTATAATTCATCCAACTACCCAGATACTGAGAAAAGTTTCAAGAGTTACAAATATTATCCTTCCATGTAGGAATGTAAACAGTTCAATCTTAGTAAGTGCTTTGTTATTTCTTTTTCCTGTTTACCTTTTCATGTTTCTCTTAACTCTTGTGTTTCAAAGTCAAATTTTCTTTTCAGCTCTGATCTTTTCATCAAGAATGCTTGAAAGTCCTCTATTTCATTGAAAGATCATTTTTTCCCCCGAAGTCTTATACTCAGTTTTGCTGGGTAGGTGATTCTTGACTTCTGGAATATCATATTCCAAGCCCTTCAATTCCCTTAATGTAGAAGCTGCTAGATATTTTGTTATCCTGATTGTATTTCCACAATACTTGAATTGTTTCTTTCTGGCTGTTTGAAATATTTTCTCCTTGACTTGTGAAGTCTGGAATTTGGCTACAATGTTCCTAGGAGTTTCTCTCTTTAGATCTCTTTTAGGAGGTGATCAGTGGATTCTTTAAATACTTATTTTTTCCTCTGGTTGTAGAATATAACTTCAGTTTTCTTTGATAATTTCTTAAAATGATGTCTGGGCTCTTTTTTGATCATGGCTTTCAGGTAGTTCCACAATTTTTAAATTGTCTCTCCTGGATCTATTTTTCAGGTCAGTTGTTTTTCCAATGAGCTATTTCACATTACCTGCCATTTTTTCATTTTTTTGGTTTTGTGTTGTAATTTCTTGGTTTCTCATAAAGTCATTAGCTTCCATCTATTCCACTCTAATTTTTAAAGAACTATTTTCTTCAGTGAGTTTTTGAACCTCTTTTCCATTTGGTTATTTCTGCTTTTTAAAGCATTCTTCTCTTCATTGGCTTTTTGAACTTCTTTTGCCAATTAAGTTAGCTTATTTTTAAAGGTGTTATTTTCTTCAGCATTTTTTGGGCCTTCTTTAGCAAGCTGCTGATTCACTTTTCATTATTTTCTTGCATAACTCTCATTTCCCTTCCCAATTTTTCCTCCACTTCTCTTACTTGATTTCCAAAATCCTTTTTGAGCTCTTCCATGCCCTGGGACAATTGAATATTTATTTTGGAGCTTTTGGGTGCAGAATGTTTGACTTTTATATCTTGTCCTGATGATAAACATTGTTCTTCCTCATCTGAAAGATGGGAGAGAATACCTGTTCAACAAGAAAGTAACCTTTTATAGTCTTATTTTTTTCCCTTTTTTGGGGGCATTTTCTCAAGTAGTTACTTGGTTTTGGGGTCTTTTGTCAAGAGTAGGGTATACTCTGGGGACCTGTAAGATCTCAGTTCCTCCAAGGTAGCACAATCAAAGGAGATGAGTTTATTCCTTGGCCACACTTCAGGCTGAGATTCAGATCAGCTGCTCAGTTCCCCCAGGGCCTTTATCCAACAATGGAGGCTGAATACTGCCTGCCTAGCCGCCATAGCCCCTGTGTGCTGCTGCTGGTGCTGCAGTCACCTATAGCCAGGGCTGGCGGAGGACTTTTCTCCCTTGTCACAGACATGAAAAAGCCCTTCACTGACCTTTGAAGCTGCTTTGGCACCTGTGTGTTAAGGGATCTGTGAACCACAGCCACTTCTGCCAGGTATTCTGTCCCTGAAGCTTGCTCTGGTCCTCCTCTTGGGGTCTCCCAGTGCCACATGGCCAAGGCTGGACTGAGCTCTGCTCCATGTCTGGTGCAACAAACTTTTCCCATAGGCCTTCCAGGTCACTCTGTACCAGAAATCTCCTCCCCTCTGTTGTTCTGTGGTTTCTGCAGCTCTAGAATTTGTTAAGAGTCATTCTTTACAGGTATTTTATGGACTGTGAGGGAAGAGCTAGAGTAGATGGTCTTTCTACTCTGCCATCTTGCCTCTGCATCCCCCAAAGTTTTTAATGCTATTAATGTTAAGCTAGTTGACAAAGTTGTTTAGAACTTTGTCAGAAGAAAAAGGAGAGTCAGAATTTGACCTAGAAGAGATTGTCACAATTTAGCAGCAATACCCATGGATTTGTAACCACAGGATATGATTTTGAATTCAAGCTCTCTCCAACTTATATGAATCAGGATGAATTACTCTAGACACACTGGAATTCAGTTTCCTCATCAAAAGTAACAAAGATTTAAATTAGATTATCTCTGAAATTCCTTCCCAATACAAACCCTGGTTTCTTTAAATTTTATAATTCTATAGTGAGGCAATGGGGTGACTGTGAATGTAGGCTGTAAAGTAAGAGAGCTTGAGTTCACATCTCAGTTTTGACTTTTACAAATTTTACAAACTTGTTTCTTAACCTCTCTGGAAGTTTGTTTCCTCAGCTATAAGATGAGAGGGTTGGACTGGATGACCTGCAAGGTTTCTTCTATGTGTAAATATATGATCTGAAAGTGAGTTCCTCAAAAAAGAGTTAGTTTTAAACAATAAAAATAATGCTACACAATGCAAGAATTATTCTCTATGCCAAGTCAGCAATCTCCCCATTCATTGCATTAGACACAAAGAGGAATAGAGGAAAGAATCAATCAGGGTTCCTTTTAATCTATTATGTCAAAGAATCTTTGCTAGACTGTGGGAAACAGAAGAATCATGAAGTTATCTCTGCTCTTAAGTTACTTATCCTCCATGTAGGCAGATAGTTAAGACATGGGTACATGAAAAAATGCTATTCAAGGCAATCAATGCTAAATGGAAAAGGAGTTACAAGCAGTAAATGCTATCAAAGATCAGAGGATTGAGGAAGAATTATTTAGGGCTATATTGACTGGGAAAACTTCAGAGAGGCAATGAGAATTATGTGAATTCTTAAAACATGAGTAGGGTTCTGTTTGAAAGAGATTAGACTGAGGACATGCCAGGTATAGGGAATAGGTTGGTCATGGATGCCAAGGACAGTAATGTGCAATACTTGGAGCAAATCAGTTTGGTTGAAACAGCAGCTTCTCACAGAGGACTAGTGGGAGGTTTTTTGGAGAACTCACACAGGGCAAGTATTCATGTGGTGGTCAGAAGAAAAAATACAAGGACACGTTCAAGATCTCTCTTAAGAATCTTGGAATTGATTATGTGATGAGAGACACTGGCAGAGGACTGCTCAGCTTGACGTGCCCACATAAGAGAAGCTGCTGTGCTTTATGAATAAACTAGAATTGAAATAGCTCAAAGGAAATGCAGATTGCTCAAATTTAAAGTATCCACCCAAAATGTTCATATGTACTTGTTGTGCCTGGTATGTGGTAAAGCATTCAGATATCATATTACTCTTATCAGTCACAGTCAGATACACATTGAATGTGACTTTAGCATAGTGATGTCATTTTGGTCCTCTTTGAAAATGAAAGACAACTCATCAATCAGTGGGAGGTAAGTGTGGAAAGGAAAGGTGAGGTCAGATTGGGAGAAATTTTGAATAAAATTATAAAGACAAATAATTTTATCATTCAAGTCAATGAAGGATTTAAGTAAAGGAATACCAAAGTCAAAAAAGTGTTTTAGGATCATCACATATCCATTTATGTTCCTGGAAAACTATTCCAAAGTGAAGATTGTTTTCATGGTATGCTACCATTGTATTCTGTGGCACATGAAAGCTGAAATAATTGAGGAAACAAAAATTCAAGCTCCTGAGCAAACAGGTTTATTAAGCAATGCTTGCCATTGCATAACAAATTGCAACCAAGCTTCCCCATCTTGGCACTGGGCCCCAAATAGAGAAGGAGAATGGATTTTTGTGAATTAATAGTCAAGAAGTAAAATGTTTGTTAATAAGAGAAATACAAATCAATAATGCAATGGAATAGCACTGTGGTATATTCAAAATGAGCGTACCCAGACTAGCTCAGTTAAATAATGGTAAATATGGAAAAGTATGTTGAGATATATATGAATTGAGGAAAAGTGTAGGAAGAAGAGCAAGTAAAATGATAGCCTCAAAGAATATAATGTGAAATGAAAGAAGAGCAACAACAAAACAATTTAAACTAAATGCTAAGAATTTAGACTCAAGCTTATTGCCAAAGAAAATATGTGAGAAATAATTTTCTTAATGTATTTGTACAGGTCAGAGAATATAGGCGCAGAATACTGTATATAACGTCAGATCTTACGCATACATTGATTAGTTTTGATCAACATTTCCCCTTCCTTTTAATTCATTGTTATAGTAGATGGCTCTTTGTATGTGGAAAAAGAGAATACATTAGGAAATACAAACGATATAAAAGCAAAATATATCAATAAAATATTTGTAAAAACGTAAATGAATATTACAAAGATTTTATAGATAAATTAATATATTAATGTGTTACATTGCTTCCATTAAGACGTGCTTGTTTATGCTGTTATAATACGTGTTATATATGTAACATTTTTCTAATATAATAGTTCTCTACATTTTGAATTAAGAATATCATAATTAGTTATAAATATGAGTTAGAGGATGTAATTATTCACTAAATTATAGGTTAGAATTATTTTCATTTTTTTAAATTAAAACTGGTCGTTAAAAGGGGCATGGAAGGTTTTCTGTTTTGTTTTATCTTCTTTTTTATTGGCTTGGTTTTTTTTGTGGGGTTTTTTGTGGGAAAGGGCAATATTACTACACAAAGTTTGGAAACAACTACATTAAATCATATCACCTCCTTAGAACAGATTATAAATTTTCTGTGGTCATAGCCAACTCTGCCAATGGAACTACTTTAGGGGATAAAGTTAAAGTAAATGTAGAGTGATGCAAACAATACATTTGACCATAAAATATTTTTTGTTCCTGTAGTAGGATCAATGGATTTATCTTTCTAATTTTTCAAAGCAGGAACATATTAAATGTGACAACTAAGCAATGCTAGAAATTTTGCTTTCTTGCTCGTTTTCCACCAACTTGGAAGGCAAGACAATTCTGTATGTATGTATTAAGCATCTATTTTGTACAAGACACTTTTATAACTTGCAAAAACAAAGAACAAAAATACACACATGCATGCAGAGTTCTCTGTACGTGAAAAATTTTAGTTCTACTGAGACAGTATATGCAGAGTTAAATCAATTTAAGATAATCAGATAAAAGAAAGAGTCCCAAAAGCTGGGAAAATCAAGAAATGAGTTCTGTTGGTTTGGCATTTAAGGGATTGTGATGACAATCAAAATAAGATCTTTTGCTCTTTTTGTTTTAATATAATCAATTGCCTCAGATTGAATCTTGCCTTTATCAATCAAGAGTTTTAACTAGAAGTATAGAAACTAGAGTTTCTTTAACTAGAAACAGTATATATACATATATATATATACATATATATATATATTTCTGCTATTAATATGATTAAAGATCTTACCCACCTATTAATGGTCCTGCCCATTAAGGGGAGTTTGGTTAGGGAAGATTTATAGAAACACCCACAGCTTTTGGTAATGAGGCACAAGCTCTCAAGGGTTGGTGGGATGCCCTCTGACTCTAAAAAAAAAAAAAAAAAAGGCATAAATACTCTCAGACTGAGGTTTTACTTTGGGGCTTAGTTTTTGTATGAAGTATTGCCTTCCAGATGAGGACTCTGGCAAAGAGCCCCCCGGCTTTGAGAACCCAGATGTCATACTTAACTCTCTGGTAAGAATGGTCAGACAGTTGGGGTCCAATTGTCTTTTGAACTCAGCTAGAGGAAGCCATGTCTGTTCATCTTCTGATTTCTCTGTATTTTTTTTGAAATTAAGGTGCTGATTCCCTGAACTAACTGAATGATCTATGTGTTTCATTAAAGGAATGATACATGTGCTTAATTAAAGTGATTGTTAACCCCTGAAAAGTTGCCTTTTATGAATGCAGGTCTAAGAACCTGTAGTACCCCCCCTCACCATGTGTGTTGGGGTGTTTACTGGTACAAGAGTGGCTTGAATGAAGCTACTTTTCTAAGACCTAAAGATGAGGAATAAATGTATTATGCATGTCTCTGCATAGAATGGAGGTAGTAGATAGCTGAATTTAGGGAACAATCAGTGTCCCAGTATGATTGGAATTGACTGTGAAGTGCTCGTAAGGCACAGTGGTTACTAGGTGTTTCATAAATTCTTTGTTAATTTAGCTTGTGAAAGGAAGCAATATGAAGTAGGTCTTGGGAGGTATTCTTTGCTGCTCACATTCTTTCCTGGGTCCTCTGTTTGTTTCCCTGAAATAAAAGGGCATCAGACCAAGTGATCTCTAGTGTCTTTCCCAGCTCTAAAGTTCTATGAATTTATGTCCTCTGGATGTGACCAGATGTTACCACATGAAGTGGAAATATCACTGGTCTTGAAGTGAGAATATCTAGGTATGAATTCTAGTTTTTCTACTTCCTGGATTTTCTAAAGTAATTTATCTGGGCCTTAAGTTCTTCATCTGAAAACATTATATTTTTAAGATGGAACGATGTATAGAGAACCAGAGGCAGGATAAAAGATACAAACAAAAAGCAACTTGTGTTTAAGTCCCTCTTCTCACACATAAAGGCTGGGTGACTCTAGACAAGTCATTTAACCTCTCAGTGTCCCAGACATGTGTCTAAGGCTGAACTACAGGTGTTGATCTGCATTGGTAAAGGAAATTTTTTCACTAGGAGTTCCCTATATCAGGGAATTTCCATGTTCAGTAGGCAGGGCTTATTCTGTCATATAGACTGGTAGCAAAGCAAAGTCAGTTTATGATATTCATCAGTGCATGGATGATCAAGATTTCACTGCATTTCAATTTGTCATTTCACTGCATGAATGAGATGGCAAAGAACATTTACAATTGTGAGAACAATTACAATGTGAGAACACACATACATATGGATGTGTACACACACACACACACACACACACACACACACACATATATATACCTCCGACTTTAAGTTTAATACTCTAATGTCAAGATTGTACTTCCGTGATGGAAATAACATTTTACTTCCTCCATAGTCTTTCTATTACTATCTTCTTCTAGACTTAGAACTAAGCGAATTTTTTTCTTTAAACAGTGTCCTAGGACATCACAAATCCTGGCAATTTATAACAGACTTTAAGACTAGTCAAGTTTATACAGTTCAGCTAAGAACAAAAAGAAAAAACACACTCCCCCCCAAAAAAAAACAAAAGTCACATATGTAATGCTTGCCAAAACCTCCTACCCCTTACAATTGAAATTCAATGAAGGGGACAGGGAGGAATCCATTTCTCACCCTCAAAAATAAGGTGGCTATTTTAAATCATACTTTTGTTTTCTGGTTTTTTTCTCAGAAAGGTCTAGCTCCTTCCTCCTCCCTATCTGGTGCTATTACAGCTTCTTCTGTACCTGAGAACTAGGCTTCAAATGAAGCACTAGCTTGAATGGGGACAAAGGAAATGGTTTCCTTGGCAACTGAAGTCCAAGACCGCATCTCCATCATAGCAATTCCTCTCCTTGGAGCACAGGGCTTTGTCCTTGGACTCTTTGCAAGAGAGAATTTCCTTCTTGGAATTAAGTGGTTTTATATGGGAAGCCACACTTTGCTCTTATAGTGTGCATTGCATGTTTGATTAGGGGAAAATTAAAGATCTGTGCAAATACAGAGTCCTGCCATCTGTCAAACTCTAGGGAAACACCTGTTCCCTTACATTAGGAAATTGAAACCTGGGTTTGGGGAAGTCTTACTCCTCTGTTCAAGGAAGAATGAATCGGTGAAACTACAAATGCTGACATTTGTCCTTCCTACTTAATCATTCTTCTTTGCCTTTAAGAGGCAACTTGACATAGGAGATAGAGAGGCAGTCTTGAAACCAAGAAAAATTGGAGTTCAAATCCTATCTCTGACATGTACTGACTCCGTAGCCCTGAGAAAGTCATTTAAATGCTCTAGACAACTATGCTCTAGGTAACACTCTAAGGCTATAATTTTCAGAGAAATTATTGACCTTCATGGAAGGAGAGAATTTTTTTCACATGAGAGCTCTGTATACCTATGAAATGACAGGTCCGGTCAAAATTTCTTTTCTTTTTCTTTTATTCTCAAACTTGCTCCTTTGGGGAACTGAGAAATAAAGATAGAAAGACATCATCTCCTGTATATGAGCTGAACAACTTGATAGAAATGACACTTTGTTTTAATACTATCTTGATTTATTGCTTAATCTTTGAGAAACTGAAAATGTTGAAAATGAAATTAATTCACTCCTAGCAAATTAACAGTTTTCTGGTTGATGCTATCCATTTACTCACCCACTCCTTCACTAAATAAGTACAAATCCCTACCTAGTGCTGCTATTGTTTAGTCATTTTCAGTCGTGCTTGATTCTTTGTGACTTTATTTGGGGGTTTTCTTGGTGCAGATCCTGGGATAATTTGTCATTGTCTTCTGCAACTCATTTTACATATGAATAAACTGAGGCAAATAAGTTCAAGTGATTTTCCTTGGGTACCATAGCTAGTCAATGTCTGAGGCCAGATTTAAGCTTGGGAAGATGAGCCTTCCTGACTTTAGGCCCAGCACTCCACTGTGCCACCTAGCTGCCCTATAATACCTACATAGATATTGCATAATAAAGAAGTATAAAATAAGATTCCTTCCTTCAAGGAGCTTACTGTCTTAAAGAGAGAAACAAATATCTTCCTTTCCTGTTATAAATCCTCCATATTTGGTCTATACCTTATTCTCACCTTCCACTGACAGGACCTTGGGCCATCATTTATCCTTGCTCTCTTTTGTGTTATCTTCTTTCTCCATTAGCTTCTTTCCCTCTACTTACAAACACATTCAGTCCTCCCTAGCTTAGAAGAATAACAAAATTGCCTACATCATAAACCTTAAGCTATCATCCTATCTTTCCTTTTCCCATAAGACTTGCCAATATCTGTTGCCTTCATTTTTTCATTCTCTCCTTCTGCTCTTGAACATATCTCAATCAATCTTCACCATCACCATTTAACTAAAAGTATTCTTTCAAAATTACTAATTTTCTGATCCATTGGCATTTAGTCAGTCATCACTCTCTTGTGATCTTTGTGCATCATTTATTACTGCTACTCACCACATTTTTGGAACATTTACCTCTCGTGCATTTTTGGAGCACTACATTACTCTTTTACTCTATGATTACTCCTCTGTCTCCTTTGAAAGTTCTTTCTCTCATCTTCTCTTGGTCCCATATTTGGAAGAATTACTCAAGATTGTGTTCTACAATTGATCAGTAAGAAAGTATGTATTAAGTGGCTACTATGTCTTAAGCAATGCCAGGTGCTGGGGATATAAGTATAAAGAAGGAAATCATCCCAACTTGAAATGAATTCATATTATAATGGATAAAATACACATTCATGGGTATATATGTATGCACACATGGATGTACTTTGTAAATACATGCACATTTTAATATATATACCTTATACCTATACCCTGCATATATAGATTCATATAAACATAGATGTGTAAACTTATACACACATCTATGTATACACACATAGAACAAATATCTGCATATGCATATGTAAGTATACAGAGAAAATTAAAGCAAATATTTTCCTTCTGCATCTGTTCTGATTCACTTCAATTTCCCTTTCTCTATAACCATTTCTCATGGGAATATAAATCACTTTTCCCTAGATAATACTGAAATTAAGGGAAATAGGTGCTAAAATTATTTTGTATATATACAAGTATATATATGCATTATCTGTGTATGGTTATATATGTACATATATGTGTGCACATATGTATGTAATTTAGTTATTTTGTGAATATATGCAAACACACAAAAAATAATTAATTATAAGATAGACTGAGAAACATTAACAGATTCATGTGGAGGGACTGAGGAAAGTCTTCACGCAAAAGACTGTCTGATTTGCAGCTTAAAGGAAAAATGCACTCTGAATCATTAGACCTTTCTTTTTGTCTTGATACAGTTTTCTGTCTGTAATCTTATCTGTCCCAACAACTTCAGTTACCTCTACATAGATGACTCAAATCTAAACATACAGCCACAGTTTCTCTTCTGACTTGCAAACCTACATTTCTAATTACCTGCTACACATTCCTCCTTGCAAACACTGCCTGGAAACTTAACATGTCTAAAAATAAACAAATCATATGTGAATACAGGAAGGACATAGGCTTTCTGTAACTCAGTAGATAAATCCTAGGAAGTTGATTGGGGCACACAGAAGTTAAGTAATTCACTCAAATCATGTACTTACTAAGTCTAGAAAGTGGGATTTAAACCCAACTTTTCTTAACTAAGGACTTTGTCCACTGTATCACACTGTTTTTATAAATGCATTATATTCCCCACTAAAGCTATCTCTCTAGTTACTCCCTAATTCTGTTCGTGGTACAAATGAACCCTCAGGAATCAAAGCTGAACATAGTCATATTTGACATTTCCCTTACCTATTGAACTTGGTCTCAATTTCATTGAAAGAGATGTCCCTCCTAGGATAAACTGATCATTTAATCTTTTACCATGCTAACTTAAGCCTTGTGTACTACCTTCATCAGACTTTTTTTCCTTTTAATTAAAGTGCTGAACTCTTTTTCTAGTGGCAAAGATTTGAAAATTGGGGGGATGCCCATCAATTGTGGAATGGCTGAAAAGATTGTGCTGTATGAATGTAATGGAATACTACTGTGCTATAAGAAATGATGAAAAGGCAGATTTAAGAAAAACTTGGAAAGATTTTCATTAACTGATGATGAGTAAATGAGCAGAAGCAGGAAAACATATGTGCACAGTAAGAGCAACATTGTGTGAAGATCAACTTTGACTTAGCTCTACTCAGCAATAAATGATCTAAGAAAATTCCAAAAGATTCATGACAAAAAATACTATATAAATCCAGAGAAAGAACTGTGGAGTCAATTCATATTGAAGCATACTATTTTCACCATTTTGAGTTTTTTTTTTCTCATAGTTTTTTTTTTTCCTTTTTATTCTGATTCTTTCACAACATGACTAAAGCAGAAATAAGTATTATATGATTGTACATATATAACTTACATCAGATTACTTGTAGTCTTGGGGAGGGGGAAAAGAGGAAGGGAGGGAGAAAAAACTTTTGAACTCAAAATCTTATAAAACTAAATGCCAATGGTTGACTTCTTAGCATGGACCTGCTGGAGCTCCCACCTCAAAGCCATTAAGATACCTGTAAAAATGACTATAAATGAATTATAGGGCAGCAGAAGCTCCAGAATGACAGTGAAACAGATTTCAAGCTGAATATAGACTGAAAGACTGACAGGAAGGGTATATCACGCAGCGTTTGGAGCGCAGTGCAGCCCAACATGAGCCAAGTGGCACAGACAGTACTAGAATAGGCTTCAGGGTGCTGAATCACGGGAAGCTTCTGTAGTTTTCAGATTGCTCAGCCCACAAACAACAAAGACAGCTTCAAAGGTCAATAAGAAATCTCTTACATCTAGCTAAAGGGGAGATTGGTTGGGCACCACTCCCAGGGTGGCTGCAGCCAATGGCACAGTAACAGCCAATTCTGGAGTTCTCAGGCTACAAACCCTGTGGTAATCAAACAGCTTCTCTGGGTCTCAGTCCTGAGTGGTGGTCCTGGGGTGAGGAGTGCTGGCATGGTGGAGCTGGTGGAGGCTGTGGAGAGGGAATCCTACTCACAGTTCCAGGGCAGAAAAGAGTGCTTTTAGTTGCTCAAGGACCAGACCAGGAGAGGAGTAAACACCAAACCCTTGACTATGCCACTTGGGAGGAGCTGAGAAGTTACAGGCCCCTAGAGATATCTCTGAGAACAGCTACGCAAAACCTCTGAAGACTGGGGTATTATACCATGCACTGGACAAAGGACTCCAAAGTCAAGTAATTGACTGGAAAAATGCCCCAAAATAGGGAAAAATGGAATATAGAAGGTTATTTTCTTGGTGAAAACGTATTTCCTTCCATTTTTTTCAGGTGAAGAAGAGTAAAGCATACAATCAGAAGATCAAATCATAAAAATGGAGGAAGATATCAAGGTCATGCCTCCTGCATGTAAAGTCTCCAAAAATATATGCAATGGTCGCAGGACATGGAAGAGCTCAAAAAGAATTTTGAAAATCAAGTAAGAGAGGTGGAGGAAAAATTGGAAAGAGAAATAAGAGCAATGCAAGAAAATTTAAAAAAATGAGTCAACAGGGTTCTAAAGGGGACCCAAAAAATGATGAGGAAAATAAAACCTTTAAAAATAGACTAGCACGGGGGCAGAGCCAAGATGGAGGAGTAGAAGGATGCACGTTTACGAGCTCCGAACCCACAACCCATAGAATTAAGGTAAAAAGAGATCCCCATAAATTCTGAATCACTGCAGGGGGTGCATAAATATAGGGGAAGAGATTTCCGTTCCAGTGAGCCCTGGAGAGCCATCCCCAGGGTCCGTTGCGCCCCGGAAAGCAGACCCCACCCCAATGCTGACCTGGCCACGTCCCCAAAGAAGCTGACCCGAGCAGGCTTCAGAGAGGGAAGCTCCCACAGAAGCCCCGGCAGCCGGGAAAGTCCCTCCACCCACTGAAGCTACAGGTCAGTGAGAGAGAAAGCTGGGATAGAGGAGGGGAGCGGAGCATCTCTGTGACTCGGGCCCCCTCAGGAGGAAGCGGCGGAGGCAGAGGAGTGGGCGGAGGGTGAGGCAGCAGCGGCAGCAGGCAGGATCTTCATTACTGAAAGTCTTTGCAACCTGAGGGAGCTGAGCCTGGGAGACGGCCCTGCCCCCACCCCGCTCTATTACTGAAGGCCTCCGTATTAAGCCCCTGATGGAACTGAGCCTAGGAGGCGGGCCCCCCACCCCGCCGCGACCCGCTCCGTTCCTGAAAGTCTCTGCATAAAGCCCCCGAGGGAACTCAGCCTGGGATGCGGCTCTGCCCCCACCCCAGCGCCAATTTGAATCTCAGAGGCCAAGCACTAGCTGGGCGGATTCAGGCGGGGGTGGACAGGAATCTCAGAAGTCAAGTAACTGGCTGGGAAAATGCCTAGAAAAGGGAAGAAAAATAAGATTATAGAGAGTTTTTTCCAACAAATGCAAATGATCCCGACCTTCAGATCTGATGGCGAGGACAAGGACGTATTCTTGCCATCAAGGAAAGACGTGGAGGGCGGGGCCTCAGTACCCCAGACACCCCAGGGGGGTGGCGGGTGGGCTCAGGCCTTGGAAGAGCTCAAAAAGGATTTTGAAAAGCAAGTTAGACAGGTGGAGGAAAAACTGGGAAGAGAAATGAGAGACATGCAAGAAAAGTATGAAAAAAGGGTCAATACCTTGGTAAAGGAGACCCAAAAAAATGCTGAGGAAATTAACACCTTGAAAAATAGGCTCACTCAATTGGCAAAAGAGGTTCAAAAAGCCAATAAGGAGAAGCATGCTTTCAAAAGCAGAATGAGCCAAATGGAAAAAGAGGCTCAAAAGCTCACTGAAGAGAATAGTTCTCTCAAAATTAGAATGGAACAGATGGAGTCTAATGACTTTACAAGAAACCAAGAAATCACCAAACAAAACCAAAAGAATGAAAAAATGGAAGAGAATGTGAAATATCTCATGGGAAAAACAACTGACCTGGAAAATAGATCCAGGAGAGACAATTTAAAAATTATGGGACTACCTGAAACTCATGATCAGAAAAAGAGCCTAGACATCATCTTCCATGAAATTATCAAGGAAAACTTCCCTGACATTCTAGAACCAGAGAGCAACATAAGTATTGAAAGAATCCATCGATCACCACCTGAAAGAGATCCAAAAAGAGAAACTCCTAGGAACATTGTGGCCAAATGCCAGAACTCCCAGCTCAAGGAAAAAATCTTGTAAGCAGCTAGAAAGAAACAATTCCAATACTGTGGAAATACAATCAGGATATCTCAACATCTAGCAGCTTCTACATTAAGGGATCGAAGGGCGTGGAATGGGATATTCCAGAAGGCAAAGGAACTAGGACTCAAACCAAGAATCACCTACCCAGCTAAACTGAGTATAATACTTCAAGGGAAAATATGGTCTTTCAATGAAACAGAGGACTTTCAATCATTCTTAATGAAAAGACCAGAGCTGAAAAGAAAATTTGACTTTCTAACACAAGAATGAGAAGAAGCATGAAAAAGTAAACAGCAAAGAGAAGTCTTAAGGGACTTACCAGCAGTGAACTGTTCACATTCATACAGGGAAAGACAATATTTCTAACTCTTAAAACTTTTCAGTATCTGGATAGTTGGTGGGACCACACATACACATGTACACGCATGCACACACATACACACATGCACACACATATAGAGACAGAGAGCACAGATTGAACTGAATAGGATGGGACCATACCTTAAAAGAAATTAAGAGAGAAATGTAGTAGGAGGAAAGAGGGGGAAATGGAAGGGGGTAATTATATGTCATTTAAGAGACAAGTAGGAGATGTTTTTAGTGGAGGGAAAAAGAGGAGAGCTGAGAAAAAAAAAACAAGAAGTTTACCCTCATCACATTTGACTAAACGAAGGAGTGAAATGCAGACTCATTTTGGTATGAAAACCTATCTTACATTATAAGAAAGTGGGGGAGAAGGAGATATTGCGGGGGGGGGGGGGCGAGGATGATGGAAGGGAGTGCAAAGGGAGGAGGGAGCAATTGGAAGTCAACACTTGGGGAGGGACAGGATCAAAAGACAGAAGAGAAACAATGAGGGGCAGGTTAGGAGGGATGGTAATTCAGTTAGTCTTACACAACACGACTATCAGGGAGGTCATTTGCAAAACTACACAGATATGGCCTATATTGAATTGCCTGCCGTCCCAAAGGGAATGGGTGGGGAGGGAGGGATGGGGAGAATTTGGAACTCAAAGTTTTAGGAACAACTGTGTAGTATTGATGTTGCAACTAGGAAAGAAGACATACAGTTAATGAGGAATAGAAAGTCATCTGGCCCTACAAGAGAAAAGAGAAGATGGAGACAAGAGAAGGGAGCCATGACAGAAGAGAGGACAGATTGGAGATAGGGAAAATTAGAGTGCTTGGGGTATTGGGGTGGGGGAGGGGATAAAAGGGGAGAAAATTTGGAACCCAAAAATTTGTGGAAATGAATGTAAAAAGTTAAATAAATAAATAAATTTTTAAAAAAAGAATTTAGAAATAAAAAAAAAAATAGACTAGCACAAATAGAAAGAAAAGTCCAAAAAGTCAATGATAAGAAGAACGCAGAATTAGCCAAGTCGAAAAGAAGTTACAAAAGCTCACTGAAGAAAATAAATCCTTAAAAATTAGAATGGAGGAGATGGAAGCTAATGACTTTATGAGAAATTAAGAAGGTATATAACAAACCAGAAGAATTAAAAACAACAGACAATAAAATGTGGAATATCTCAATGGAAAAACAACTGACGTAGAAAATAGATCCAGGAAAGATGATTTAAAAATTATTGATATACCTGAAATCCATAATCCAAAAAAGAGCCTAGACATCATTTTCCAAGAAATTATCAAGGAAAACTGTCCTGATATTCTAGAGCTAGAAAGTAAAATAGAAATGGAAAGAATTCACCAATAACTTCCTGAAAGCAACTCCAAAAGGAGAAGTTCTAGGAATATTGTAGCCAAATTCCAGAGTTCCCAGGTCAAGGAGTAAATACAACAAACAACCAGGAAGAAACAATTCAAGTATTATGTAAATACCATCAAGTTCCACACTAAGGGATCAGAAGGCTTCGAATATGGTATTCCAGAGGTCAAAGAAGATAGGATTAAAACCAAGAATCACCTATCCAGCAAAATTGAGTATAATACTTCAGAGGAAAGAATGGAATTTCAATGAAATAGAGGACTTCCAAGCATTCTTGTTGAAAAGACTGGAGCTAAACAGGAAATTTGACTTTCAAATACAATAATCAAAAGAAACATGAAACTTTAAACTGGAGCCACAAGGGACTTATTAAAATTGAACTATTTACATTCCTGCATGGAAGTTAGAAGGAATATAAACACACACATATGTATGTAAAGGTATGTATGGATATGTATGTATGTGTATATCATATATGTGTATGTATTTATAATGTACATGGGTGTATTGTGCATGCATACTACATGTATGTGCATATGTGTGTACATACACATATATGTATATATATGTACTTACATACATACATAGATCGAGGGTACAGGGTGAACTGAATATGAAGGGGGAATATCTAAAAAATAAAATTTACTGTTGAGTGTAATGTACTGGGAGAAAGAGAAAGGGAGAGGTAGAATGTAGCAAATCATCTCACATAACAGAGGGAAAAAAGAGTTCTAACAATGGAGGGGAAGAGGGGAGAGATGAAAGAAAATAAGTGAGCCTTACTCTCATGGGATTTGGCTTAAGGAGGCAATAACACGCAGTCAATTAAATATGGAAATCTATTTTACCCTGCATGAAGGTGGGGGGAAGGGAATAGGAGAGGAAGGACAAAAGAAGAGACAGCAGGATGGGGAAAACAGTAATCAGAATCAAACACTATGGTGGGAGGACAGATCAAGGGAGAGAATGGAATAAATTGTGGGCAGGACAGAACACAAGGAAATGTAGTTATTCTTTTCCAACATAACCATTATGGAATTGTTTTGCATGGCTACACATGTATGGCCTATATCAATAAGGGTGACTGTGGAGAGAGGAAGGGAGAGACAATGGAACCCAAAACTTTAACAATGAATGTTTAAAGATTATTTTTGCATGCAACTGGGAAATAAGATATACAGGTAATGGGGTATAGAAATCTATTTTGTCCTACAGGTAAATAGAGGGGAGGGGAATGAAAGGAGGGGTGTTAATAGAATGGAGGACAGAGTGGAGGAAGGAGTATATACATATATAATCCTTACACGGATATATAAATGCATACATACACTGCACCTGCCTTTCTGGCTGGTTAATTAATTAGATAACAGACTCTCAACTGTGAAGAATACAGAAAACAAGTCACACCAGCTTCCTTGCTGTTCAACATACCACATTTTATCTCCCAACTCAACTCATTTTCTATGAGTCCCTGGCAAACTCTCAGTCCATGAAACTGCCTCCTGACTTGCCTGACTTTCTTCAAATCTCAGCTAAAACCCCACCTTCTGCTAGAAAGTATCCTTAATACTAATGTCTTCCCTCTGGAATTATTTCCAATTTTTTTATGTAGATGACATATAAGATAGATACATGCATGCATACATGGATATACATACACTTTGTATATACAACATGTATACACCATACATATATATATATATATATATATATATATATATATATATATGTGTGTATACATTTGTATGTGCCACTCGAAAATGATGAGACCCATCAGGCACAATTGATTCTCCATTCTAATAGAACCAATTTTTCCCAGACCCTCACTGCCCTTACGTTCCAAGTTGTAATTGTTGTTGTTCAGGTGTTTTCAGCTATTTCTGACTCTTTGGGACACACTTAGGAATTTCTTGGTAACGACACTAGAGTGGTTTGCTGTTTTCTTCTCCAGCTCACTTTACAGATGAAGAAAATGAAGTAAATAAGTTTAAGTGACTTGTCCAGGATCAAAAAGGCGGTATGTGTCTGAGGTTATATAGACCTAAATTTCTTATGATTACTGTACACACATATGGAATGTTCAGCTAATTCTATAATTATCAAGGGAGTAATTTTGTTTAGATGTAGGTAAATGAAATAGTGAGAAGGGATGTTACAGATAATAAAGCCCAAGTCTATTATTTGAACATGAAGAAACTGAGGATAAGAAAGGTAAAGGCATTTGTCCAAGTTGCTGAAATCACACAGTTAGCAAGTCTCCAGTTTTAGGAATTTATGATAAAATTTCAGACTCCCCCTTTCTTCTTCTTAACCTCTCCTTTGAGGAAAAAAAAATATGTTCTGTTTTAAAGTCATCACATCTGATACCCTTAAGGTATGAAAAATATGTAGTAGAAACAGATTACATATATTGGATTTAACTTCATTAAATTGGATGATATAAATTACTTTAATATTTTCCTTTAAATATGTTGATATCTGGAATGCAACCTGTTCACTCTGATACTTTATAAATAGGTATGGACATATGCAAGTCATTTTGGAGTCTGCACTCCCCTGCATTGTGAGTGCATTACATGACTTACTATGGCCAACCATGATTGACATTCCATGTGAATCTGGACATGAGCAGATTAGTTATACTGCTTAATTGTCCTCCCCACTTTTCAAGCTCTAGAATTGCAATCAAATTAAATAATAACTAGTACTACTCTTTTGGAAAGAGTATGTCAATCATTCCTCAGATTACTTCATTTAATTCACCTGTGATTTCCAAAATCTCCCTGGCCATTATTTCTCTATTTGTGTAATTTGTCTCTGTTGGAACGAAAGTTTCGTGGGGGAAGGGTTGCCTTGCTCGATTTTTTATATCTCCAGGGCTTTGCACAGAGCTTCACATAAAGTCAGTGTTTAATCTTAATCATTATTCATACTAGGTAATGGAATAATAACAATAATACTAATCCCTGAAGACTGCCAAATGTTATTGCCCTTCAAATACCTAGCAAGACATGGTCCCTTGGCTAGACTTTCAAATTAGAAATTTCTTACCTTTTTTGAACTAATAGAGGACAAATCCCTAATTTACAAATACAGACCAAACAATATGCTGGCGAATTCAACCACATTAGAACTTGTACAATATCCTTGTTGTCTGTCCTTCATTTTTGAAGAGGACCAATGATGTCATGAGATGATATCCTAAGTTGTAAGTGAGTTGGATTTAAATGAGGCAGAGTTGCACAAATTCATCAGTCTCATTCTCTCTTCCAGTGGCACGGTAAAAGTCAAGAAGAGTTGATGAAGCAGATACAATGGATGACCTGGGTGTCTTCCTATCTGACCAAGCTGCAAGTGCTCTACCAGAGCCTGCTTCAGCTACATTAATGGTCATTGGGACATTTTTTTTCTCTTATCATCCCATTCTGTCAGGGGAAGTATTCATATGCTTGGGTATAGAAATCTCTCTAACTCACTGGTTCATATAAGGCCAGTCAGTTACCTTCAACATAGTTTAGCCCATCTGCTGAGGTAGTTTTACTGGGTCACAGCACATGCTATGGCTTTTGCCCACAATCTCCTGGATACAACATTGATCAAAAACAAAGAGAAAAAAGCCTGAAGAACAATTTTTCATAATTTTATCATACCAAATATTTATAATTTCTAAGCTTTGTGGAATGAAAAGTTTTCAAAATATAGACCTGCAATTAATATCAAAATCATGTGGGAGGAAGATGATGAATATATAATTCCTGTTGCTTGGTCTACTACCAGAGCTTGGCTGGGGATATTTTTAGTGAACCTGTAACTTAATAAACATTTATTAAGAGGTGTGTCCTAGACCACTCTACTGACCCATAAAGATATAAGGATAAAATGGAAAACAGTTCCTGCTTTCAAGAACCTTACATTTTACTTGGGGATAAAATAGATAACCAGATGAGTATATGTAATAAAATTTTGAGGATGAGAGGGCTAGCTAGTTGTTGTCCTTCATCTTTGAAGAGGACCAAAATGACATCACCATGATAAAGTGAAATTTCAGTGTGTCCTACCGTGGCTGATCAGACCAGCACGAGCTCTGAATGCTCTAATACAGGTGAGGCACAGATAGTTTATGTGGATATTTGGGGTGGATATCCCAAATCTGCACATCCTGTGTTTAGTTTGCACTGTCTCAATTCTGCTTTGCTCAAAGAGCACAGCACTCTTTCTGATGTGGGCATGCCATGATGAGTGGTCCTGTGACAGTGTCTCCCATGTTGCACAGTCAAATCCAAAGTTCTTGAGAGAGACTTTGAGAGTGTCCTTATATTGCTTCTTCTGACAGCCATGTGACCGCCTGCCCCATGCAAGTTCTCCATAAAATAGTCTTTTTGGCAAGCATACATTTTGCATTCGAACAATGTGGCCAGCCCATTAGAGTTGCACTCCCTGTGAAGCATAGTTTGAATATGTGGCAGTTCAACTCGATCAAGGACTTCAGTGTCCTTATCCTGCCAGGCGATCCTCAGAATCTTCCTAAGGCAATTCACATGAAAGTGATTCAGTTTCCTGGCATGGCACTGGGAGACTGTCCATGTTTCACAAGCAAATAACAATGAGGTCAGTACAGTGGCTCTGTAGACCTTCAGGTTGGTAGTCAGTCTAATACCTCTTCTCTCCCAAGCTTTTCTTCAGAGCCTCCCAAATACTGAGCTAGCTCTGGTAACGCATGTGTTAACCTCATTGTTAATGTGTTCATCTGTGGAAAGTACACTACCAAGGTAAGTGAACTTATTCACAGAATTCAAAACTTCTCCATTTATTGTAACTGATGGTTTCATGTATGGATGGTGTGGTGGTGGTTGATGGAGCACCTGTGTTTTCTTGGTGTTAATTATTAGGGCAAAATTAACACAGGCAGCAGAGAACTGATCCATACTTTACTGCATCTCAGTTTCAGAGGCTGCACTGAGTGCACAATCCTCTGCAAACAGAAAATCATTCACCAATACTCCCTCCACTTTGGTCTTGGCTTGTAGCCTTTTCAAATTGAAGAACTTACCATCAGTATGGTAGTTGACCTTGATGCCATGTTCATCCTCATTGAAAGCATTTGTCAACATGGCTGAAAACATAATCCTAAAAAACGCAGGAGCAAGCACACAGCCCTGTTTCCCTCCATTGGTGACTGGAAAGGCATGAGAACATTGTCCATTATCCAGAACCTGGGCAAACATGCCATCATGAGAGGACTAACAATTAAAGGGGATGAGGAAAGCTTTCCTATAGGCCCTGGAAACCAATATGACTTAAAGCTAAAGAATCATTTAGTTTGTATGTTCCGGTTGCCCTAGGATGGTAAGAGAAGATGTTTTAGAAAAAAAGATCATTGATTTCAAGGTGGAAGAGACATTGGAAGTCTTAAAGTCCTCCATTTAACAAACACTATATGACTAAGCCATGAGTCATCCTCCAAATATTTGTGAAAGAAGTGAATATAAGTACCTTCTTTCCACAATTTAATCTGTATCTCACATGGATAGACTCCAATTTACCACTCACACAGCTTGAAATAGTTTCACAAAACAGGTTCTGACAGGATGTGAAGAAAACACTCAGGTATTTTAAGAGGAAGGTAGAAGAAGTGTCAGAGTGTGGTACTCAAGATGAAACACAAGCAAGATGGGACAATTTCAAATGAGACAGTATGGTATAATAAAGAAAATTCTAGGTTTGGACTCAGAAAAAACTGGGTTCAAATTTTGCATCAAATATTCCTTACTTGGGTGCCCAAGGATAAGTAAGCCTCTTTGAGCCTCAGTTTTCACATCTGTGAAATGTAGGGGATAGAATTAAGGTCTCTAAAGTCTATTCCAGTTTTAAATCTATGAATTCTACTCTAGAATATAGAATAAGAACAAAAAATGGATAACACTCCAGAGGTGAGATTTCTTTTCTACTAAAGGGGCAACAAAGGGCATCAAAATGACTCCAAATGACGCAGTTTGGTGTTGCTAGAAACCCCAGAACATTAAAGTACAGGGTGCCATTCTCCTCAAATTAATTCATGCACTCAAACTGTCTTCTAGTCATGTAGCAAAGTGAATTCCAAAGGGCATAGACTTGTACACTTAAAATATGCCAGTCTCTCTCCTCATTGAAGCCTTGGTCAATTTACAGATTACACTTCAATATATTTCACGTGAATATGTGACTTTTGTACTTATTTTTTCTCTTTTCTCTTTCCTGATACAGCCAATGATTTTCTACAGAATCATTAATTTGAACAGGCCTTTGCTATCAAATGTAGAAATTAAATTGATTGCGAGAAATTTGCCTACTCTCTTTTTCATTTTAACCAAAATCTTTCAAACTTAAAGAATGGTTAATTTATATTATAGTCTTATTACAAAGGTTAATTAATTAATGCAGTATGAAAAAGCATGAGAGTAGGACTGATATACATATGACAATACATCAAGAATCCATGGTTTCATTGGTATGAAATCTTTGTCCATCAGTGGTTCCAACCAAACCTTAATTTAAAGATTAAAGAAGGCTCTCAGATATTAAGTGATTTCCATGGTTATAGAAATTTTAAGCAAGATTTGAAGCTGTGCCTTCCTGACTCCAAGTTCAGACTCAATTTCTATCCCCATGATTCTCTCATACATGCATCTCTCATATATGTATATATACATACATATGTGCATCTGTGACTGTGTATGTATGTAGAAGACCATAGCAATACATGCATATTCGGTTAGTGCATAGAGTGCTTAGAGTACATATATAGTGCATAGTGCTTAGAGAAAGCTAAGGTTACGTATGGAGCAGATAGGTGGCACAGGACATTGAGCGCTGGGCCTGGAATCAGGATGATTTATCTTCATGGGTTCAAATACAACCTCGAGATACTTACTAGCTATGTTACCCTGGACTAATCACTTAACCTTTTTTACCTCAGGCCCCTCATCTGTAAAATGAGCTGGAGAAAGAAATAGCAAATCACTTCAGTATTTTCACCAGGAAAACTCCAAATGGGGTCACAGAGAGTTGGGTATGAGTGAAAAATGGTTGAATAGTAACAACAAAAAGATGCTAGGCAAAGATAAAATTATAGATCGATAGGGAATGACTCTGATGTGTTAAAAGTTTAAAAAGGACCATTTGCATCTCTACACATCTCAACACTTCTTCATGGCTTACAGTAAGAGGGATGTAGGATGAAGGCAATATCTCTCAAAGCACCACTTAGGGCTTCTTGCCAAATATTTGCTGCCTGTTGTCAGTTAAGCTAGTATGGATTCCCAGCCTCCCATATATACCCTTCAGAGTTGAATCTGTTCTAAGTGACTGGAGAGACAGTTCACTGCCACAGAAAACAAACAAGTGCAATTTTTCAGTAATAAATAAAAAGTCATATTTTAAAGGAAAAAGTAGAGGAAGAAAGAAAAGAAATGGCAGAAGAATTCATATCTATCTGCTTTTTATTGTCATTTAGAATTAAATGTACATCAGAGACCCTGTGGTGAATTTTATTGTAAATCTCTAAGGTGATAAACAATCTAAGAACTTTAAATCTTGAAGACTATTGACCAAAATTAACCAGCAAATCTTCATTTACATTTCAAGAAACCAGTGAAAAATATAAAGTAGTTCCTCGTACTCTTTTACTTCTTTTTTATTTGTATCATTCCCAAGAAAGTATGATCCTTTTGAGTGTAACTGATGGCACAGGCCCTCAAGAAAATTTCATTGATAGTGATAACAAAGAGACACGTGTGAACTTGGTATTCCTGGTTCTAGTTTTGTTGGCTGTGGTACCCTTTCATTATCAGACCCTGGTAAAGAGGATGGGGAAAGCTATGATATTTTATAAAGGTGTTCAGCACAAGTTTGACAAGATGAACTAAAATTAGTGTCCTTTGGTTTTCATATCCCCGGAAACCATTAAACACTCTTGCAAATGGCGTTATGTTTTGAAATAAAACATTAAGTACAGAGTTGGCTACAGGCAGTGTAAGATGGTCAATCCTTTCCCACTGGACCCAAAACTGTCAACAGTATCTAATGTGGAATGTTTTCTGCTTTCAATGAACTACCTAAGGGCATTATTATGGAAAATCATGTGTTTCATGGTTAGGTCTGTGATTTATTCACAACCCCAGACAATTATCTTAGAATTATAATGGGGAATTATAAGTACACTGAATTAGAATGAACGACCATGGAGCCAGACTCAGTCTAATGCCTTCCATTTTACTGTGGCATAAAGTCTTGTTTTAAGCAAAGAAATATGGATTTGTCATTTCAAATCTACCCAATGCATTTATAATATAACAGGTGTAATGTCAGAGAAAATTAGAGCAAACATTTTCCTCCTGCATCTGCTCTATGGTTCACTTCAGTTTCCCTTTTTCTAGAACCATTTCTCCATGGAATACAAATCATTTTTCCCTAGATAATATTGAAATGTTAAAAAAAAAGGAACAAAATGGGTTTTGCATATGTTTAAAAGAATGGTGTAGATTCCTAAATAGAGAGCTGACCTCAAACCCAGAAAATCCAAGTTCAAATCTCACCTCTGACATACACTGTGTGACCATATTCAAATCATTTAAGCTTGCAATGCTTTGGGCAAGGCTCTCAGACTATAAATTGCAGTGGAAGTTCTGCCCTACCCCATCAGTGGAATGATCATCCTCATCCAGGAATTCCCTATACACATGAAATCACAAGTCCAGTCCCTGTCCTCAGTCCATATCTCCTATGTAGTCATCTAATTGCTCTTTGAACCTTGTTTTCAAGAATAACCCAAATTGCCTTTCTGTTTGATACAATTTTGTCAGAACCAAACTTTCATGTGCTATTAGACATCAAACATTTATCAGAAGTTTACTATGTGCTAGGTATTGTAGATCCAAATAATTGAATCCCTTACCTCAAATGGCCTATACTCCAACATATTCACAAATAATTAAGTACAACTTCTACCAAATGAATAAAAATCCAATTTTTTGGGGAGCAGTGATAGAGTGGCACTAACAACTGCGAGACTCAGGGAAAGTCACTTGCAGGAAATGTTTCTTCACCTTAGCCTTGAAGAAAGGTAAGGTTTCGAAGAGGCAAGGGTAAAGGGACAAAAGTGGTACAAAGATGAAGGAAAGCTTTGCAAAGATATGGAGATGAAAGATATAAATTCATATATAAGAGACAGAAAATAGACCAGTTTGACTGGAGTATGGAGTGCAGAAGAGGAGTAAAGTGGAAAGAAAAGAAAGATAGGGCAAACCTGGAAAGTGAATGGTTTTGAGCAGCAGCGTTTTCATTTTGCTCCACATCCAAAGGGGGATCAATGAAGCTTTTTGAGAAACCTGTATTTTAATAATACCAATTTAGCAACTGTAACTCATAGCTCAGGACACCTGAAAGGACTCAGTGGTACTGTGACCTAATGAACAGACTATCTGGTTCTATTTCTCACTGTATTTCTCACTGTCTCTCTATCTTTCTAGTTACCTAAGTGATAGATAATACCAAAGGATGAGTTGGGCTCAAAACGAGACAGGCACAATTGAGTGAGCTAAGTTGCTTTCAGGAAATTGCATAATTCTTTTAATAATTCCAAGCTTCTTTCAGAAAAAGGTCCATTTTTGATAGTCATATTTTATCAGTATTGTTATAGGGCCATGAAACATGGAACATACTCTTCAAAGAGTTGAAAATGAGTATCACCCAGAGGGAAATGGAGAAGCATACAGTAGGTATGAGCAGGTTGTAATATTAAACATATAAGGCCCTTGGAAGAAGGACAGGAATAAAGGATGTCATTACAGAAATGCATGATCATGGACTGGTCAGATGGTGAGGCCAAAAGGTAGCAGATGTATAGCCCAACTATTCCAAATTTTGAGTGGGACATTCCTCACTCGACTATAATATAAGGAGAAAACAGGAAAGGCTCTAAAATTTTTTATTGGAACTTCTATGATAAATTTCTAAGAATTCACTGTGAAGAATTATCCAGAATGGGAAAGCTATACACAAGATTGCAGGTTGCAATCTGTGTGACTTGAAGGACTATCTAACTATAAGTTCACAGATCCATTTCTGTGTTTTATTTTTGAACATTTTGCTGGGAAAAATGCAGGATGCTATTGGGTTTTCTTTGTTATTAGGGTAGAAGAGAGATTAATATACTTGCATGTGACAAGAAAAGGGATGGTGAAAATTAGGTAGAAAGAAGGAGTGATCAAAAGGACAATCTCTCCAAAGTGACGAAATATCATAGGATCAAGAGCATATGGAAAGAGGCTAATGTTGATAAGATGATTCCTCAGAGATTTGGGGAAGAGTAAGAGGGAGTGGGTCATGATGTTGAGGCTATTTGACAGGTGGAATTCAGCAGCAAAGGGGGATTATGAAGAATAGCATCATTTTTGTTTCACTTTGGCAATATATTAGATTCTCTGCTGAGTGGAATGATGGAGAAGATAATGTAGATGACTAGAAGAGAGAGAAGGTTTATAAAATTGCTATAGAGAGTACAAGAGCATTAGTAACAAAAGAGTAAAAAGAAAAAACAAAAGATGACATGGAGAAGTGAGGAACCAGTTGAAATGAGATAATATAAATGTGTAGTGGAGCCAGTTAGCACAGTTATGTACCCTCCTCTAGATTCATTCAACAGTGAATGAGCAAGGGAAAAAGGTGTAGGTATTGAAAGTAATCCAATTTTCTTATTATAAAGGGACCAGAAGCAATAGGGCAAGGATGGAGTGATAGGAATTGGGTTTGTTTGCTGGAAGGACTAAGAGTAGGTTTAGGAGATGTGAAGTAAAGAAAAGGCTATAAGAACAAGGAGTTATTATCAGATAATGAAAAATCATAGTTGCTATATAGAATTTAAAGATGAGATATTTGTGGATGATGAAAAATCTGGGACAAGATTTTTGCCTTCCTAACATAGAATCTATGGATACATTTCAAAAGTTCTATAAACTTGATTGGGGGTGGGGAGGGTCTATCTCAATGTAACTGATTTGTTTTGGAATCCCATGTAGTTTGTGTTATGGGTTTAAAACATTATTCTAGGAGGTACGTCATAGGCTTTACCACAATGCCAGAAGAGACCATTGTATAAAAAAATGATTATGAACCTCTCACCTAAGGTTGTACTATCCATATGTGACTGAGATAGAATGAATAAGCAGGTCATAAGGGTAAAGGAGGCTATTGAACCGAGAACCAACGGATTTTAGAAGACAGCAGCATGCAAATTGACATTGCCAAGGGGAATGGAGTAGAGAGGAAGACTGGGGACCAGATACTGAACTCCTTGAGAAAGGACGGAGAACGAACTGGGGACTGATATAAGTCATGAGGGGCTTAAGAGGGTTAATATTATGCAATGAACTTAGAGAAGAAGTTAGCAACTTATGAGG
The DNA here is from genome assembly GCA_023548195.1 of Bettongia penicillata ogilbyi. Taxonomy (NCBI): domain Eukaryota; kingdom Metazoa; phylum Chordata; class Mammalia; order Diprotodontia; family Potoroidae; genus Bettongia; species Bettongia penicillata. The sequence goes on from JAJHZJ010000413.1 coordinate 1,174,119, forward strand.
AGTAGAAAGAGAGCTTATTAGTAGGACTGAGGATAAAGTTCCCCCTCTTCCTCCTGACAATGTATATGTGTGTGTGTGTGTGTGTGTGTATGTGTGTATATGTGTGTGTGTGTGTCTTGGGAAGAGGGTATTAGAACATGGGAGTGCTGGAGCCGACATAACATTCAACTTAATATGAGGAGATTCTTTCTAATTGATGACCTGTTGAAATTTTTTTTTTGGTGATAGTGTCATTTACTCATTTAAGATGGAATGACAAAGGATTTTGATTACAAAATATGCCAAAAGAGCATAAGCTAGAGGATGTTCTACTAAACCAAGAAGAATTTGACTAAAATGTTGGACAGGATTTAGTGTCTATTACCAAACTGCTGCTGCTGCTGCTGAAGGTGATGATGAAGAGAGAGAGAGAGAGAGAGAGAGAGAGAGAGAGAGAGAGAGAGATATGAAAGCTTAATATGATATGATTTAAAGTACCTTGAAGCTAAGGACTACCTTCTTTATCAATTACCTGACTTGTTTTTGTTTTTTGGTTGTTTTGTTTGGAGACACTGGTCTCTTACTTACTCTAGAACATTTATTTTATTCAAGTGCTCCTCTACATGAGTTACTTTCTGATCCTCCCAACTGGTAGGGTTGTCTCTTCACCCTGCTCTCCCAAATGCTACTACTTTTATTTTCATTCAGTCATATTTCAATCACGTCCAACTCTTTGTGACACTATTTGGAGTTTTCTTGGCAAAGATACTGGAGTGCATTGCCATTTCTTTCTCTATCTTCTTTTACAGATGAGGAAACTAAGGCCAACAGGGTCAAGTAATTTGCCCAGGGTTATACAGCTAGCAAGTGCCTGAGGCTAGATTTAAATTGAGATTCTCCAGACTCTAGGCATACTGCTTTAGTCACTGTACTACCTAGCTGCTTTGCTACTACTTACTTGGTATATATTTTGCATATATGTATGCAAATATTTTCTCCCCTGAGAGTATTAAAGCTACTTCATGGCAGAGATTCTCATTTTTACCTTATAACACCTAGGACACCTATACTATTACTTAGCATAAAACAGATACTTAAAGTGGAAGGACCAAGCACATTAGTTGCTGTAAAAAAATATTATGTTAATTTTACTTTGAAATTGAATATTTCATTCTATGTATATTTTCTTTGTCTTGTGGATTTAAAAAAATAATACACATGCATCAATTGATGCAGATTTATCCTTTGAGATACTTTTTAATTCTGGTCTTTGCTTAATGACTGCTTATTCTTGCAATTACTCAAGAAAATAAAGATATGCATCCAAGAAAGGAATAACTTGAATCTATGAAAAAGATGACATGCCTATGTGAGGTGGCTATGTTTTTAACTAAGAACCTGATAGTATTAATTCTTCAGGGGTATTTTTCATTACTGATATTTTCAAATACCACACAGATGATATTTAATGCCATTTGAATTGATTGATTTTTCATTCCTTGTCTCCTCTTTCATGACATTAGAAAAAGATGATTTTCTACAGCTGTTATCAACACAGCATTCTTATGGTGCCTTGGTTGGTCATTTAATCTAATGAGATGATTGAGTGCTCGTTGTATGTTAGGAGGAAAAAACAGATTCTACTTAAAATAACTACAGAATATTTAAAAGATTTAGTCTATCTGACAAAACATACATAAGCTCTATGAATTCAATTAAAAACATTCTTTACACAAATAAAGACAAGCCTAAAAAGGTGGAGAAATATTCATTGATTGATAGGCTGAACTCAATACAAGAATAATGATACAACCACAATTGATTTACTTATTCAATGCCATACTAATAAAATTACCAAAATGATTACTTTATAAAGCTAGGAGAAATAATAACAAAATTCATCTGGTGGAACAGAACATCCACAATCTTAGAGAAGAATCACCAAAAAAAGTGGGAAAGAAACAACGTTTCAAATTGCACTGCAAAGCAATCATGGAAACAATTTGACTCTGGTCAAAGAGTAGACAGTGTGTACAACATATCAAAGAAAGAGAGGTATTTGATAAAGATCTCAGCTACTAACATGAAAAGTACTATTTGTCAAAAATCGTTAGGGAAAATGGGCATTAGTCTGGCAGAGAGTAGGTTTAGACCAACACCTCAGTAAATGTACCAAATTAAATTCCAAAAAATATGTGATTTTTATATATAAAATCATATTACAAATACACCTTTAATTTTATTACAGAAGAATTTACCACTTACATAGGTACATGGGGATGGAGTTAATGACCAAATAAAGCACGAAAATCATTGAAAACAAAATGGATGATTTTGATTGCACACTATGTAAAAAATTGTACACAGATGAAATATATCTGTTACTAGAAAGGAAATAGTAAACTGGGAGGGGGGAAAAGGTCCTTCCTGTAAGTTTATTTGATAAAAGTGTCTTTCCAGAGATATGAAGAGCTGATTTATATTGTAAGAACAAGAATCATTCTCCAAATAATAAATGTTCAAATGTTATGAACAGATAGTTCTCAAAAAAGAAATAAAATCTATCTATACCCGTATAGGGAAAATGCTCTATACCCCAAAGAGATCCGAGATAAGATATTTAGGGTAGCTCTTTTTTGAAGTGGCAAAGAATTGAAGGGATTCACACAAAATTTTTGAAATGCTAAAATATGTATGGTATACGAAAATGTTGAAATATTTTTGTATTCTATTAAATGAAGAAATCACTTCAGAGACATCTGGGGAAATCTGGGTGAACTGATGCAGAGTGAATTTAGCAGAACTGGGAGCAAAATTTAAACTATAACATCAACATTGTGAGGCTAAACAATTTTGAAAGACTTAAGAATTCTGGTCTATTCACTGATAAACTATTATTTTGGATGATCAATGATAAAAACTACTATCCACTTCCCAAGGGAGAGGTGGAAGATAGGTAGGCAGAATAAGACATATATTTTTCCATAAATAAATGAATAAATTAAATATTTATTAAACACTTATAAGAGCAATATACTGTGTAAGCTCTGGGATATAAATAGTAAAATATAACAGTCCCCTCAAGGAGCTCACATTCTAATTTGAGAGTCAACAAATATGGAATGTTTCAGCTGTGAGTCATATGGAAAGGTGTCATGATACTTAGAGTACAGTGGCAAAATAGATGATAATGCTTCTTCTTTGATATAATTTCCACTGATAAACTCTTCTCACTTTCCAATATTGAAACATTTGACAGCGCCAAGGATTGTGATGATGAGAACATTCTTTGCTGAGTTTTCAATATGTGTGGCTATAAGACATGTAAAAGCAATGGCCAGGCTACATAAGGATTGCTTTCCAAAATGATGGCTGTCGGAAGTAGACTGGAAGCATTAGTGTGTGTGTGTGTGTGTGTGTGTGTGTGTGTGTGTGTGTGTGTGTGTGTGTGGGCACACAAGGACAAGATTAGAATTTATTTGACTTTATATTCATTTATTACAAGAACATTGGTTTTCTTTTCTTTTTACGAACACTTGTTTGGGGTGTACGGGGAAAGAGGTGGAAGGAAAATAATAAATCCTTGATAACTGAAAAAGAAAATAAAATATAAATACTGTGCAAGTGAGATAACTTAGCAAAAGGTTACCATGTGTCTAATCTATCCTGCTTTGTTTTATTTTGATTGTTCAACTAAGGAGACACAAACTAATATTACATATTTCTATATTGACTAACTCTGCATTCATTACTGGTAGGAACAGGTGTGAAGGAAGATGAAAAATAGTCATGAGAGGAAAGAAGATTTATAATTACCCACGTTATAATTCTAGTGTCCCTAAGTGCTCCTCTAGTCCATATAGCTTCCTTCAAATTGTAATTATCCTAAAAGGGGCAGCTAGGTGGTGCAGTAGATAGAGCACCGGTGTAGGAGTCAGGAGGACCTCAGTCAAAATCTCACCTCAGGCACTTGACACTCACTAGCTGTGTGACCTTGGGCAAGTCACTTAACCTCAATTATGCCTCATCCTGGGTCATCTCCAGCCATCCTGATGAATATCTGGTCATTGGATTCAGATGGCTCTGGAGAAGAAATGAGGTTGGTAACCTGCACAGCCCTCCCTCACTCAAAAACAAAGTCAAGTGCAAGTCATGTCATTATTTCTCTGATGGCATGGTCTTCTTTGACAATGAAGGATGAACATACATACATGTAATTATCCTAAAAAATCACTCCATACCATAGGTGTTTGCCCTCTCCTATTGTGAAAACCTATGAGGGAAAGGATTGTGATCCATGTTTGAAAACAAATGAAATAAATTAATTAAAGAGGTCAGTCAATCAAACATATGGGATTCAATTTAACAGATACTTCCCCAGTATTTTTGATGTCTAACAAACCAGTAGGTCTAAAGATCATGAGACATAGGAAAGGACTTTAAAAATCTAAGTATCTCATTTTACAGATGAAAAACAGAAATCTGGAACAGTGAAATGTACTATCTAAGGTCATACACACAGGAAGTAGGTACACAAGGATTTACATCTAGGTCCTGTGACTATGGATGCAATATGACACCACATCGCCTGAATTAATTTGCTCTCCTTCCCTTGTTCCATTTCTTTTTTCCTGCTTTCCTTCCTTCCTTCAATCATTTTCCTGCTTCTTTTTATTTCTTTTTGTCTTCCTATTAATTGATTCATTAATTGAAGTCAGTTATTCAAAAATTCATACATTTATTTAACAAGTGTTGATTGAGCACACACTTGTGTGTCATATATATGCATAAAGGTACATATACATATATATGCATATATTATATTTAGTGCTCTAGAGAATACAAAATATGAGACATGGTTTCTATTCCCTATTTACTTACAATCACTACTAATCTCCTCCACATGGCATTAAATGGCACAGTCTCAACAGTTTGTAAAGTGAATGTAGGTAATATAGTTTTACTACCTCTCAATCTATAGTTGAACATATAGTAAAGGTTGCTGCAGTATCTTTTCTGCAAGTTTTCGAGTTTAGGAATAGAATCAGAATATTAATTAAATATTCCAATGTGTGACAGAACACTTTAAATACCCAAAAAGCAGAAAATCAGCTAAATTGATACTTTATTTATCTTTCTATAATGTCTACTCCTGAAAGTTCAATAAACAAGATTGTTTTAATTATTGTGTCCTTTTTAGAAGAGAATATATTAACCTAGTAATGATACATGTGTAGTTCAAAGACATTTGCAAATCTCACTCTAAGTATTTCTTAAAGTCTGTGATGTAGTCTTTGAATTCATCTGCATGTGTGAGAAAAATAAATCAGAGGAATGTAATTATGAGAAAACATTTTCAAAATAGAGGATAGCAATTGCCTTAAAAAAAGGCTATACTCAGTGGCATATTTACAGAGATCAAGTAAAAGATCATGGATTGCTGTCTGTTTCATGTCTGTTGCATGAAGAGATCAAATTATGCCACTTTTGGTTCTGGAATGAGGAAGATTCCAATTTACTCCACAAGATTTTTGGGAAGAGGCAATGAGAGAAGATGGAGAATTAATTTATTTTCAAGTAAAATTCCTGGAAATACTTAAGACCCAGAGGGAAGTATCTGTGACACTTTTCAGATCCCCTTCTAACAGCTTACATCAGCATAAGCTGGAAACCATCATGGCTTGAATTTTAAGAAGTCATACTAAATAAAAATGGTCTGATATAAATAAATTGTATAGGAGATGTTTCCATTCAATGCACAGATGAATAATTATGCATTTGCTAAAGAAGAGCAATACATTCAGGAAGATGAAAATGATCCTGCCTCTGTCAAAAAGTTCATCCCCATCATGGTCTAGGCTTTCATCCACTGTGTTAGAAAATAAGTGCAGGAAGACGCCTAAAATAATGGTAGTCTGGAAATATAATGGAGAAATACTGTACCATTAGAAATGAATTGAAGACACTTGCCAGAGCTAATGCAGAGCAAAGTTAATGTAGACCAAAAAGAAAACAAAACAAAACAGTTTATGCAATACTCACAATAATGCAAAAGCAAACAATATTGAAAGACATAGGCTATCTAATCAATGCAGTAATTATTCTTGAATTTAGAAGACTTGTGTTAAAGTCTATAGGCAAAAAAAAGTGAAATATAAATGTGGAATGACAAGTAAACAGTTAAATATAGGCAATGTGATTATTTCTTTTGCCTAATTTTACTTATTTATAATGAGTAAAGGTTGGGTGGAGGAGGAGGGGAGCATATTGGAAAGTGATAATGTAAAAATCAATAAAATATATCTAAATTTTTAAAAATGGAATTGTATAGCAAGGTGTTCTCGGGGTTCACTCTTACAAAGTAAGATCTGCTACATTTCCCTCTCAAGATTTGTTCAAAAGGTATGCCTGAGTAATTCTATCTTCTTCATTACCACTAGCTTGTGTGCTTACTAGTTTTGTTCTCCGTATTTTTAACCACTAGTGACTAGTACTCTATTTTCATTTAAATGCTTAATATTAATTTATTTTTAACAAGGAGTACTTACTATGAAGAAGAAAGAACTAGAAACATTTCCCCCAAAATACAAAGAGCATATTTTCCATTATCCCACTTCAGTTTCTGGGGAGAGTGGATTCACATTTAGTTCAGTTCCTCTATGACACCAAATTCATTTTCAGATATAGCATGATAATCAGATAAGTTAACATGTGACTACTGTTGTGCTAAGTACCAAATACTTTTCTTTTCTTAAAAGTCATTTCTTACAAAGGGAAAATGACCAAGTTTTACAAAAATATTTTATGGCCACTATCTTTCTGATGGCAAAGAATTGGAAATTTATGGAATGTCCATTAATTGAGAAATGGATGAATAAGTCATGATATATGAATGCAATGGAATACTATTTTGCTATAAAAATGATAAGCTGTCAGAAAATTTGGACTTACATCAATTGATGCAAAATGAAGTGAGCAAAACCAGGAGATCATTTTACACAGTAACAGTAATATTATGTGATAGTAGATTTTGAATAACTTAGCTCTTCTTAGCAATACAATGATCCAAGACAAGTTCAAACAACTCATGATGGAAAATGCTATCCACATCTGGAGAAAGAACTGATGTAAACTGAATACAGATTGAAGAACACTGTTTTCATTTTCTTTATTTTTTCCTTATCTTCTTTCCACCTTGCGGTCTGTTTCCACAACATGACTAATATGGAAATATGTTTTATGCAATTGTGTGTATATGTATGTACACATATGTTATGCATTCTTATGTTAAATTGCTTGCCATTTTAGGGAGGGAATGGAAGCAGAAATGTGGAGGTCATTTTTTTTTTAAATGAAATTATAAAAAAAATATAATTCCTTTAAAAATAAAAGGTCACTTCTTGCTCCTTAGAGCATCAATACTGGCCTAGCTATGAAGCCTTTCATGGGTTCAGTCTCCCAGATCACATAGGCTCACTGATTTTCAAAACCCACAAGGTCAGAACCTCCTCCACCTAAAACAAGACAGATCAAAGTGTGAGGTAAAATAAGCAATGCCTGTTTTCACAAGCCACATGCTGGTTTCAGAAGACAGAAAGCCAAAAAATTTTTCTTCTTAAAACATTATCTTTTATATCTTTGACACTGTCAAAGAAGGATTGAAACCAGGATTTTAACAGAACAGCAAAATGTCTGAAGTGCTTCCTTTTAGCATGCTTCTGCAGTCAGAGAGCTTCTGGTTTACTGTGTTTTTAACCAAAGTCAATCACAGGTTGTCTACACATACTCCAATATCTCTTCAAGATATTTTTATTATACATTATTACAAAACATCCAGAATCAGGTTCTCCAACCTCTCTATAAGGGTATACACTGTCAGTGGTATTGTATACATGTGACAGGTCCCTCTGACAGATATTTAAACTGAGATAAAGATTTAGGAAGTGCAGGTGGATAGAGCACCAGGCCTGGAGACAGGGAGACCTGAGTTCAAATCTGACCTGAGATGCTTATTCCCTGGTTGACCCTGGATAAATCACTTAACCTTATTTGCTTCAGTTTCCTCATATGTCAAAAGAGATGGAAAAGCAAATGTCAAATCACACCAGAATCCTTGTCAAGAAAACCTAAATGGTGTTCCAAAAAGCTGGACATAATTGAAATGACTGAACAACAACGGTATTTAGGAACCAAATGAAATTAAAAATCTAACTGGCTGAACTGCTTTAGTCTTCTAATGAGGAGGCAGCTAATCAAATTTCAATAGGAGTAATGACAAGAACTGTGATTTCACTGATAATGGGAAACCCCACATGAGAAAAATCTCTCTACCATTTCAGGTCATTACTTCTCTTCAACTTACTATTTTAGGGAGCTGCCTAGAGAATTAGAGCTTAAATGATTTAACCAACCATAAGATGAATTAAAATCTCTGATACTAGTTGGGTACCCATGTGCAAGTCGCTCAAGCTCTCTTAGCCTCAGTTTCCTCATCTATAAAACTGGGATGAGGATAGGTATTAACCAGCTACCTCAGAGAGTTGCTATGAAGGTCAAATGGATAAAGCGCTTTGCAAACTTTAAAATATTGTGCAAATATCAATTTAAAGGGTGTGTGAATATCATATATATGTATGTATTGCCATATATTTATAGTTACTTATTATTAGAAATATGGGATCATAGATTGAAAGCTGGAAGAGACCTACAAAGTCTCACTTTACAGATAAAATAATGATGCCTTCTCCTAGGTGACATAACTAGTAAGTACAAAAGATTGAATTTGGAAGATGGCAGACTAGAAAAACTCATGTATGCTAGCTCCGAACACACAGCGCATAAGTTTTCTGTAAAAAGAACTCCCCACAAGTTCTGGAGCAGTGCAAGCCACACAGCAATGAAGTGGAGGAGATTTCCGTTCCAGAGAGCCCTGAAAAACCACCACCAAAGGTCCATCGTACACTGGAGAGTGGAGTCCAGCACTGCCTGCGTGGCCTGAGAGGAGCAGATCCAAGCAGGCTTCAGGGATGAAACCTCCGGGCAGCTGCAGCGGGGTGTCTCCATAAATAAGGCACCCTCGGGAGGCAGTGGCAGAGGCAGCAGCTGCCAGAGGCTCCCAGAGCAGACAGGACCTCAGATCCATTACAGAAGGTCTCCCCATAAACCCGCTGAGGGAAATGAATCTGGGAGGTGGCCCTGCCCCCAACTGAGAACCTGAATTTAATCATACCCTGAATAGTAGCCCTGCCTCCCGCTGAAAGCCCTGAGGTTGGGGAGCAGCATTTGAATCTCAGACCCCAAACACTAGCTGGGTGGATCTGGAGGTGAGGTGGGCTTGGAGAGGAATCTCAGAAGTCAAGTAACTGGCTGGGAAAATGCCCAGAAAAGGGAAAAAAAATAAGACCATAGAAGGTTACTTTCTTGGTGAACAGATGTTTCCTCCTTTCCTTTATGATGAGGAAGAACAGTGCTTACCATAAGGGAAAGACATAGAAGTCAAGGCCTCTGTACCCCAAAAACCCAAAATAGATATCCAATGGGCTCAGGCCATGGAAGAACTCAGAAAGGATTTTGAAAATCAAGCTAGACAGGTGGAGGAAAAACTGGGAAGAGAAATGAGAGAGATGCAAGAAAAGCATGAAAAGCAGGTCAACACCTTGCTAAAGGAGACACAAAAAAATGCTGAAGAAAATAACACCTTGAAAAATAGGCTAACTCAATTGGCAAACGAGGTTCAAAAAGCCAATGAGGAGAAGAATGCTTTCAAAAGCAAAATTAGCCAAATGGAAAAAGAGGTTCAAAAGCTCACTGAAGAAAACAGTTCTCTCAAAATTAGAATGAAACAGATGGAGGCTAATGACTTTCTGAGAAACCAAGAAATCACCAAACAAAACCAAAAAAATGAAAAATGGAACATAATGTGAAATATCTCATTGGAAAAACAACTGACCTGGAAAATAGATCCAGGAGAGACAATTTAAAAATTATGGGACTACCTGAAACTCATGATCAAAAAAAGAGCCTAGACATCATCTTCCATGACATTATCAAGGAAAACTGCCCTGATATTCTAGAGCCAGAGGGCAAAATAATTGTTCAAGGAATCCACCAATCACCACCTGAAAGAGATCCAAAAAGAGAAACTCCTAGGAACATTGTGGCCAAATTCCAGATTTCCCAGGTCAAGGAGAAAATATTGCAAGCAATTAGAAAGAAACAATTCCAGTACTGTGGAAATACAATCAGGATAACTCAAGATCTAGCAGCTTCTACATTAAGGGATCGAAGGGTGTGGAATAGGATATTCCAGAAGTCAAAGGAACTCGGACTCAAACCAAGAATCACCTACCCAGCAAAACTGAGTATAATACTTCAGGGGAAAATATGGTCTTTCAATGAAATAGAGGACTTTCAAGCATTCTTGATGAAAAGACCAGATTTGAAAAGAAAATTTGACTTTCAAACACAAGAAGGAGAAGAAGCATGAAAAAGTAAACAGAGAAGAGAAGTCATAAGGGACTTACCAAAGGTGACCTGTTTACATTTCTACATGGAAAGACAATATTTGTAACTCTTAAAACTTTTCAGTATCTGGGTAGTTAGTGGGACCACACACACATACACACACACACACACACACATACACACACACACGTACACAGGTTCATGCACACACCTACAGAGACAGAGAGCACAGAGTGAATTGAAGAGGATGGGACCATATCTTAAAAGAAGTTAAGGTAAACAGTGAGAGAGAAATGTAGTGGGAGGAGAGAGGGTGAAATGGAATGGGGTAAATTATCTCTCCTTCAAGAGGTAAGCAGGAGTCTTTTTAGTGGAGGGAAAAAGAGGAGAGCTGTGAAAAAAAAAAAACATGAAGTTTACCCTCATCACATTTGACTAAAGGAAGGAATAAAATGCACACTCATTTTGGTATGAAAACCTATCTTACAATACAGGAAAGTGGGGGAGAAGGAGATAAGCAAGGTGGGGGGGAATGATGAAATGGAGGGCAACGGGAGGAGGGAGCAATTTGAAGTTAACACTCTTGGGGAGGGACAGGATCAAAAGACAGAATAGAAACAATGTGGGGCAGGATAGGATGGAGGAAAATATAGTTAGTCTTACACAACACGACTATTATGGAAGTCATTTGCAAAACTACAGAGATATGGCCTATATTGAATTGCCTGCCTTCCCAAAGGGAATGGGTGGGGAGGGAGGGATGGGGAGAATTTGGAACTCAAAGTTTTAGGAACAATTGTTGAGTATTGTTCTTGCTACTAGGAAATAAGAAATACAGTTAATGGGGCATAGAAAGTCATCTGGCCCTACAGGACAAAAGAGAAGATGGGGACAAGAGAAGGGAGGGATGATAGAAGAGAGGGCAGATTGGTGATAGGGTAAATTAGAATGCTTGGTGTATTAGGGTGGGGGGAGGGGGTAAATGGGGAGAAAATTTGGAACCCAAAATTTTGTGAAAATGAATGTAAAAAGCTAAATAAAGTAATTTATATTAAGGAAAAATAAAGATTGAATTTGAATACAAAGACGTATTCTTTCTGCTGTATTAATTATTCCCGTTCAGTGGGATATTTATTCATGTATTTCAGTACATGCCTCATAAAAATGTATTCAATGTGCTGGAGTATTTCCTGTAATTTTTTTGTTAGTATTATTTTTAACTTGTCTGGATATAAGTTCAGCATTTGGTCTGGGTATTGTCCTGAACTCTAGCTACATGGTCAGGCTTTTCTGATCATATATCAGGTTGCTGATTTACTTTTCTTCATTTCATAGAAGTGAATCATTGGTAACCACAGCTTTCTTAAACCCCAACACCACCAAAGTATACCCCTTGTGTCAAGTTCAATTTTGAAAATGTTAAAATTCTAGCATTCAAAAACTATTGTGCATATATAAGATTGATGTTAAAATATAAGCTTATTACTCAATAAGGAAATAATTTTCAATAGGATTGAAAATTATGAACAATAATATAAAAGGACTTTAATCACTAACTAATATAAATGCAAATTAAACTTTTCTTGTGGTTTGACCTCACATGCAGAAACTGACAAAAAGAAATTTTCAGTAGTGGAAGGGTAGTGGAATGAGAGACTCATCAATAAATTGGTAGTGATGATGTGAATTAATGCAACACTTCTGGAAAGCAATTGGAAATTATGGAAATAAATTGAATAAAATCACCATACTTTCAAAACTGAGATTTCATTCATAAATATATGTTGCAAGAAGGTCATTGACCAAAAAAAGGTACCATATGCACCAAAAAATTTCATAGTAGCACTTTTTGTGCAACCTTAGAATTGTAAAGGAATTGTGCAAAACTACAGAGAGTAAAATTGGTGTCAAAGAAGAGATGTGAGCAGACATCTCCCCTGTTCTCTTGCAAAGATCAAGGCTCATGGATATGGAACACAGCATGCAGCATCATTTTTATTCTTCTACTTCCTAATTCTTTATTTTTTGTTTGTTGTCTTTCTATTTCTTTTAAAAATTTCTTTACTATAAGAGACTGTTTTCCAGGAAAGGTCAGAAGAGATATACAAGGGGAAATCTAGATAATGAAAAAAAAATATGTCAAAAATGTATTTTTAAAAAGTATAAGCTTTTATATCAACGAGTAAACCATCACTTGGTATTACTGAGAGTACTGCACTTATCGTAAATATGATCCAACCCAGTAACCTTATTCAAATTCTAGGTCCAGTGTCATTGTCCATGTGCAGTAATTGTTAAAGGATATTTACTCATTCAGCTAATACAATAGGTCTTTAGCTGAACAGCAAATCATTATCTGAATATTAAATATTTTCATTTACTCTGTTTTTCTGCTTATGATGCCTTGACTGACCTCTTTCAAATAATGATGGAACTCATTGGAGACAACCATTAGTAGTAATCATCAGGAAAACCTTTTATATTTTTACTGAATTCCTCTTCTGTTTGGATACTGGAAAGCATACTCTCCATGACACATGCTAACACCTCAAATGAGAACATTTTATACTTTGATACCTTGTTTAATATTTAGACTCAGTAGATAATTGAAGAAAATTATTTCCATGGTTTCATTCATGATAAAACAACTATCATTCACATAACACTTTTAGGTTTGCAAAGAGGTTTACATATATCATTTGGTCCTCACAGCAAATCTGTGAGGGAATTACATTACATAGCTAGTATGTCTTTTGTCAAGTCTATACCACTCTACCTAGCTGGCTCCTTTGATTTTAACAATTAACTGAAACATCTTATTTGAAGAAAGAACACATAGTTCTATTGAGACAAATGCTATAAAAGAAACAAATAAATAATAGACACAGAAAAGACCGCCTTTGCAACCTTAACAACTAGTGTGATATGAAAAAATGTATGCTAAAGGATGTATACGTATATATGAACATATGTATATACATACATACACATGTATGTATGTATATATGCTCATTAACAATAGCTAGGTGGCAGAGTAGATAGAATTCTGGGCCTAGAGCCAAGAAGATGAGTATTCCTGAGTTCAAATCTTACCTCAGATACTTACTAGTTGTGTGAACCTGAGCAAGTCACTTTACTTTGCCTCAGTTTCCTCATCTGTGAAAGGAGCTGGAGAAGAAAATAGCAAACTACTCCAATGTCTTTCCCAAGAAAATCCCAAATGAGTCCACAAAGGGTTGCACATGACTAAAAATTAACAAACTATATGAGTAAATTAATTGTTTTCAGGAATACTGTATGAAGAAAGGAAAATAATTATAAGGTTTGGCTCATGGCTGATGTATCACAAGCAGCTTTTCTTTTTCTTTTCTTTCTTTTCTAAAGTTTGGTTAAAGTACTCTATGCTTTCTTCTATTCTATGAGAGTCCTTGAAGTTGAACCCTGATTGCCATTAAAATTGTGCTACCTCCCGCAAAGATTTTTCATCTTTACTGCTGGATCATGTCCAGCAGCTTTTCCCAATTTTTTCTTCCATAGGATTGATCTCCCAGCTATTTTGAGTGCATGCTTCTTTTAGTTTAAAAAAATGTGACTATACACTCTTACTGTGAATATTCACTTATTTTAGAAGTTATATAATTACATTGCTATAGTAAAGATTTATGTTCATTATAAAACTTACAAGTTTTAAAAGGGATAAATGAATGGATTAATGAAACCGAATTAATTAAGAGCTTACTATCCATCAGGAACAATGCTAAGCATGAGGGATACAAAGAAAAAGGGGACATATACGAGAATAAGATGATATAATGTTTGATCCTAGAGTTGGTAAGAAACTACTGGAGTTTACTGAGTGGGAAAGGATGACATAGTCAGATCTGCACTGTAAGCACATCACTTTGGTAGCTCTGTAGGGGACAGATTGGATTGAGGGAAGACTTGGGAAAGACAGACGGATTTAGGAAGCAAATGTAATATTTCAGATGAGAACAGTTGAAGACTTGAAATATGGCAGTATCTGAATGAAAAAAGAGGAGACAATTGCTAGAGATGCAGAAGTAGAACAAAGATTTGGCACCTGTTAGGTAGGTGGATATGGGATGAAAGTCAATAGTAGAAGATAAAACTGAGATTTTGAGAATCTAAATAAATAGTAGGATGGTGATACCAGCAATAGGAGTAGGGAAGTTTACTAGGTAGGTGGATATGGAGAGGAAGGTAATATAATAATATCTGCAATCCAGACCATAATCTATCCATACCTGCTAATCTTGTGTAACTCATTCTGTCACACATAAATTGCAAATAGTTTTTATGTAGAACTTTAAGATTTGCTGTTAATCAGAGCAGTGGATAGAGTGTCTGGCTTAGAGACAGAAAGACTCCTCTTCCTGAGTTCAAAGCTGGCCACAGACACTTACTAGCTGTGTGACCTTGGGCAAGCCACTTAACCCTATTTACCTCAGTTTCATCATCTATAAAATGAGCTGAATAAGGAAACCGCAAATCATTCCAACATCTTCAACAAGAAAACTCCAAATGGACTCACAAAGAGTCAAATATGACTGAAAAATAACAGAATAACAATAGCAATTATGATTTGCCAAGCATTCTGAACTTTTTCTCAGTTGATCCTTGCAACAATCTCAGGAGGTAGCTGTCATTATTAACCATATTTTATAGATGGAGAAACTAGGAGTGAAAAAGGATGAGTGATTGACCAGGAGTCTCACCACTAAGTAAGAGTCTGAGACAAAATTTGAACTCAAGTCTTCCTTACTTCAAATTCAACACTATCCACTACCCTTAAGCTCAGTGTCATCACCAGTTTCTCTCATCATATATTGTTTATTAAGTTGATGAATTTTAACTATGGTAGGTACACTATCATTGATGAAAATCTGTTAAAAATAAATCATTGCAAACATTCTAGAAGATCTGTTACTTTTTGCATTTATTTGTTAGATCTTATCATTTCACCTCCAAATTCTCTCAGGGTGATGTATTTCAGTTTCAGGTCAAAGTTTCTTTTCTTTTTCTAGTAAACATTTTATTTACTCCTTAATAGTAGCAAAAGTACTAAAATCCCCATTTACAAGTGAGTAAACCAAGACTCAGGTAAGTAAAATTGTACACTAGATCTTGCCATTCATAATCAACAGAGCCAAGTCTTAAACCCAGGTCTTTTTTAAACTTATTTTTAGTTTTCAACATTCATATCCATAAGATTTTGTTCCAGATTTTCTCACCGTCTCTCCCTTCCACTCACCCCAAGACATCATGCATTCCAATTATGCCTTCTCCTAATCTTCCCTCCCTTCCATCACACCCCTACCTTTTCTCATCTTCTTCCCCTCCATTTTCTTGTAGGTCAAGATGGATTTCTATACTATGTTACCTGGATGTCTTATTTCCCAGTTGAATGTAAAAACAAATTTTAACATTGGTTTTTAAAACTTTAAATTCCAGCATCTCTTCCTTTCTCCCTCCCCTCCCATTCCCACTAAGAAGGCAAGAAATTTGATATAGGTTATACATGTGTAGTCATGCAAAATGCTTCCATAACAGTCATGACGTGAAAGACTAACTGTATTTCCCCCTATTTATTCTATTTTCTCTTTTGACCCTGTCCCTCCTCAAAAGTATTTACTTCTAATTACCTCCTCCTCCCATTTTCCCTCTGTTCTATCACCCTCCGTATCCCTTGCTTATCCCCTTCACCCCTACTTTCCTGTAGTATAAGATAGATTTTCATATCAAATGGAGTATGTGTGTTATTCCCTTCTTAAGCCAAATGTAATAAGTGAGGTTCACTCTTTCCCTTTCACCTCCCCTCTCTACCCCTTCATTGAAAAAGCTTTTTCTTACCTCCTTAGTGTTAAAGATAATGAACCCTATTATATTTGTCCCTTTCTCTTTCTCCCAATAGATTCCTTCCACACTCCTTAATTTTTTTAGATATCATCCCTTCATATTCAATTAACCTTGTACCCTCTGTCAATATGTATATCATCCCTCCAATTACCCTAGTACTGAGAAAAGTCTCAAGAGTTGCAAATATGATCTTTCCATGTAGGAACATAACAGTTCAACTTTAGTAAGTCCTCTTTCCTATTTACCTTTTCATGTTTCTCTTCATTCTTTTATTCGAAAGTCAAATTTTCTATTCAGTTCTGGTGTTTTCATCAAGAATGCTTGAAAGTGCTCTATTTCATTGAATAACAACTTTTTCCCTGAAGTCTTACACTCAGTTTTGCTGGGTAGGTGGTTCTTGGTTTTACTCCAAGTTGTTTTGCCCTGTAGAATATCATATTCCAAGCCCACTGATCTCTTAATGTAGAAGATGCTAGATCTTGTGTTATCCTGATTGTGTTTCCACAATACTAGAACTGTTTCTTTCTAGTGGCATGCAATATTTTCTCCTTGACCTGGAAGTTCTGGAATTTGACTACAATATT
This sequence comes from Bettongia penicillata ogilbyi, assembly GCA_023548195.1. Taxonomy (NCBI): domain Eukaryota; kingdom Metazoa; phylum Chordata; class Mammalia; order Diprotodontia; family Potoroidae; genus Bettongia; species Bettongia penicillata. Next base: position 1,191,023 of record JAJHZJ010000413.1, read on the forward strand.
CCTAGGAATTTTCCTTTTGGGATTTCTTTCCAGAGGTAATCAGTGGATTCTTTCAATATCTATTTTACCCATTGGTTCTAGAATGTCAGGGCAGTTTTCCTTGATAATTTCATGAAAGATAAGGTCTAGGCTCTGTTTTTGATCATGGCTTTCAGGTAGTCGCATAATTTTTAAATTGTCTCTCCTGGATCTATTTTCCTGGTCAGTTGTTTTTCCAACGATCTATTTCACTTTGTCTGCTATTTTTTCATTCCTTTGGTTTTGTCATCATTGGTTTTTTGGATCTCTTTTACCACTTGAGTTAGTCTATTTTTAAAGTATCATTTTCTTTAGCATTTTTCATGCCCCCTTTAACAAGCAATTGACTTGTTTTTCATAATTTTCTTGCATCACTCTCATTTTTCTTCCCAATTTTTGCTCTACTTCTCTTACATGATTTTCAAAATCCCATGAGCTCTCCCATGGCCTGAGACAAATTCATATTTTTCTGGGAGTCTTTGGATGTAGAAGTTTTGATTTTGTTGTCTTCTGTTTGTATATTTTGGTCTTCCTTGTCACCAAAGTAGAATTCTATAGTCTGATGCTTTTTCCAGCTTTTGCTTTTTTCCCCAGTCACTTGAGCTCTTTGTCCAGCAGGGGATCGAGGGGGTGGGGGGTGTACTGTCTGCTGTTTTATTCCTGCATAGTCTTTGAGCCTAGAGCTCCAGAAATAGCTTCTGCCTCTGCCACTGCCCCTGTTGCTGCTGAGGCTGCTGTGGTTGCCCCAGGCAACTCCACCCCCTCTGCCATTCTGGGGCTGGGGCTTGGCCATCCTACTCTCTCACACAAGTCAGACAGGTTTTTTGAACTTACCTTCCAATTTGTCCTAGGCATTTTGGGGTTGTGAAGTCTGCAAGCCACGACAGGTGCCAGAGATTCAGTCCCACTGAGGCCTATTCAAGTCCCATCTGTGCCTGTGCAGCCCATGCTGCACTGCACTCTGCTCCCCGCCTTGCATGATAGATGCTTCCCATTGACCTTCCAGGCTGTCTTGGGCTGGAGATTTGCTTCTCTCAATCATTTTGTAGGTTCTGCCACTCCAGCATTTGTTTAGAGTCATATGTCACAGGTATTTGGCTGAGTTTGTGGGGAGAGCACTAGCAGTTCTCTGCTTCTACTCTGACATCTTCCATATAAAAATTTCTAAAGGCTTCTTTTCTACTTATCTGCTTTTTGCAGTTTTGGAAGATGAAAATGTTCTTGTTCTTGTATCATCTTCCTCTGTAATGCCTTGAAAATGCGTTTTCAGGGGCAGTTAGGTGTATAGAGCATCAGTCCTGGAGTCAGGAGGTCCTAAGTTAAAATATGGCCTCAGACACTTGACACTTACTAGCTGTGTGACCTTGGGCAAGTCACCAATTGCCCTGCCTTCCCTCCTCCAAAAATTAATTGGAAAAAATGAATTTGTACTCTAAATCAGTTGTTCTCCTGACTTCCATGTCTTTCTGCTTGCCAAGGAGATAAACTGTTTTTTTTTACTGAGCCTTCCCATTATGAGGACTATTTGCATCAGTTTTTTTAAAGCCTCTAAGAAATAGATATAGGAAAAATGTCTTTAATTTTGTTCATTACTCATATTTTGAAGTCAACAGCTTGCTGGAACAAGCCAGATTGAATTTTACATAATTGCATAGAGTTTCTTCCTTTTATCTTTATTTGTTCTTCTAAACTTGTGTTGATTTTGAGTTTTGATCTAGCCAAGCAATGATTTAAAAGCACATAGAAAGTGGATTTTGAACAATAACTCTAGTAGTAGCCACTTGATATCTGTCTATTAAGATATATCAATTACATGATGGGAAGGAGAATGTTGTTGGCATTCACCACCTTCAGCAACTTCCAACTTAACTTCTCTTAGAAAGAATGAATGAAATACAGAACAGAATTCAGAGTAGCCTACAAGCCTTCCCTATTTTTCCTTGGTCCTGACTCTTATTTTTCAAGTTTTCTCTGTCCTCCAAAGGCCTACTTTCACAATTGAATCACTGAGTGTCACAGTATACGGTAACTTCTTAGAGGTTCTTATGAAGTTCTTAGTAGCATTTCTCTACTTTTTCAACCTCTGAAACAGATGTTCCCCTCATAAGATGCCAATTTCTTTATGGCATTGATTGTCCTTCCAGGCATTATAAGCATACATTGTAAAAAGAGATAATCAAATAGGTATTTCATTATATGATATTTCTTTCCTTTGGGAACATGATGAAAGCAATTTTTCTAACTCCTTTACTCTATCAAGTTGTTGTTTTTGCATTTTTGTTTTGTTTTGTAATGGAGACTGAATCCTTTTTCTCACTAAGTCTAGAAAGTCAAGCAACCACTCACTGACCCATTCTCATTGCTGATTGGAACAGAAACTTTGACCTGCTCCATTTCCAGCATAGGATAGTTTGTTCTTCCTTAATGGTCCTCCACTTCTTGGGCTTACTATGTCAATGTCTTTCTTAGTACATATATATAATTGGTTTTAGCTACACTGCACCTCAGAACTCCTGAGATTAAGCCTCAACCTCCTTAGGAGCAATTATTATAGGCATGTACTGCCATACCTTTATACTCAGGAAATTCTAAAGCAATTTAAAAATTAATTTTAGTTTCTTTTTGCCTTCTGTTGTTGCTTTAAATATTAAGTATGTTACTATTTATGTGGTTCATTTCCTCCAATGATATGGGACTAGGTAGTCCATCAGGTCCCTTATGATCTTATGACAAATATCATAAATTAACAATATCAAAAACTAGTGACACTTAATAACCTCTCAGCCATTTCCCAATACTCCTACTAAAGATGCAGAAGGGGAAGATATGGGACTGTAAGTAAGGAGAATTTTGTTATCCTCCTTAGAGTTTAGTTTTCCAAGGCCCATGGCCATGGCAATCTCTAGTTTACAGGTGTCAGATAAGTTCTAAGGATAAGTCCTAGATAAGTTCTGGAACAGTCCTAAGGATCCTAGATAATAATCCCTAGAAATCATAGTGATAGGCAGTTCTACTGAAGCTGTGCTTTGAGATAGAGGGGCAACATAATGTGTTGCTTCCTATGCTAGGACTGAATGACATTGTTACTAAAGTTAACCCATGAGGCTATTGTTAGCAACACACCTTCTTTTTCTGTTACCCTATAAAGCAAGTGGGTACTGGTCAGTAAGGGAGAAACCCACAGGGGAATATGACAGTGTAATATTATGTGGGTCTCAACCAGTCCACATTGATGCTTCAGGAGATTTAAGGGAGTGCACAAGTTATGCCTGTCTTGATTGACTCCATTGAGATGTAGAGGTAGTTGTCTCCCTTCATGCCAGTCCCTGTGAGAAGGGTGAGTAGAGAATGCTAAAAGGAGTTGGTGCTCCTATTACCAGAAAATCTTTTGAGAAGAATAGACTAGAATAAAGTAAGATTATTAACCTCTCTGAAGTTGTCTTCCTGTCCTTCCTGTCTTAACAAATCAAGTGAATCTTTTAGTGGTTGAGTCCAAAAGTTCCAGTGCCTCCTGTGTATTATTTGTGAAACAAGGACTAAGAAATATTTTGTATTTTTTTATCAGTTGTATAATCTAAAACATATTTTTGTGTGTTAAAGCCATACAGCAGTCAACCTTCTGGGGAAGAGCTTCCCTAGATTTAACTAGCATGGACCACCGACAATGGAAACAATATATTGACAAATCAATACATGTAACCTTCCCAGCACAGTACAGTCTTTATTAATTTGTGTTTTAGGGGGAGGAGCCAATATGGCAGAGTAGAAAGACACACATACGCTAGCTCCCAAACCCATAGCCTATAAAATACCTGCAAGGAGGATCTCCCAACAAGTTCTAGAGCAGAGGAAGCTGTGGAACGACGGAGGAGAGAAGATTTCTGTTCCAAAGAGACCAAAAAAATCGACACCAAGGGTCTGTCGTGCACCAGACCTGGAGTGGAGCCCAGCCCTGCCCTGGCCATGTGGCCCGGGGAGGAGCGGATCCGGGCTGGTTTCTGGGATGGAATCTCCAGCAGCTGCACAGTTCCCTCTGCCCTCTGGTGCAAAGGTCAGTGAGAGGGCCTGTTTGACTGACTGAGAGGGGAGGGGGTGTCTCCATAACTCAGGCCCTCTCAGGAGGCAGCAGATGACAGGGGCTCCCAAAGTAGGCAGGAATTCCGGTTCATTGGTGAAGGTCTCCACGTAAATCCCCTGAGGGAACTGAACCCTATGAGGTGGCCCTGCCCCAACCTGAGCACCTGAATTTAATCTTACATTGAATAGCAGTCCTGCACCCTCTGAAAGCCTTGAGGCTGGGAAGCAGTATTTGAACCTCAAACCCCAAGCACTAGCTGGGCGGATCTGGTGGTGAGGTGAGTGTGGAAAGGAATTTAAGAAGTCAAGTAATTGGCTGGGAAAATGCCCAGAAAAGGGAAAAAAGTAAGACCATAGAAGGTTACTTTCTTGGGGAACAGCCATTTCCTCCTTTCCTTTCTAATGAGGAAGAACAATGCTTACCATCAGGGAAAGACATAGAAGTCAAGCCTTCTGAATCCCAAACATCCGAAACAAATATTCAATGGGCTCAGGCCATGGAAGAGCTCAAAAAGGATTTTGAAAAGCAAGTTAGACAGGTGGAGGAAAAACTGGGAAGAGAAATGACAGAGATGCAAGAAAAGTATGAAAAACGGGTCAATACCTTGGTAAAGGAGACCCAAAAACATGCTGAAGAAAATAACACCTTGAAAAATAGGCTCACTCAATTGGCAAAAGAGGTTCAAAAAGCCAATGAGGAGAAGAATGCTTTCAAAAGCAGAATTAGCCAAATGAAAAAGGAGGTTCAAAAGCCCACTGAAGAAAATAGTTCTCTCAAAATTAGAATGAAACAGATGGAGTCTAATGACTTTCTGAGAAACTAAGAAATCACAAAACAAAAAGAAAAGAATGAAAAAATGGAAGAGAATGTGAAATATCTCATTGGAAAAAACAACTGACCTGGAAAATAGATCCAGGAGAGACAATTTAAAAATTATGGGACTACCTGAAAGCCATGATCAAAAAAAAGAGCCTAGACATCATCTTCCATGAAATTATCAAGGAAAACTGCCCTGATATTCTAGAACCAGAGGGCAAAATAAGTATTGAAGGAATCCACCGATCACTGCCTGAAGGAGAACCAAAAAGAGAAACTCCTAGGAACATTGTGGCCAAATTCCAGAATTCCCAGGTCAAGGAGAAAATATTGCAAGCAATTAGAAAGAAACAATTCCGGTATTGTGGAAATACAATCAGGATAACTCAAGATCTAGCAGTTTCTACATTAAGGGATCAAAGGGCATTGAATAGGATATTCCAGAAGTCAAAGGAACTAGGACTCAAACCAAGAATCACCTACTCAGCAAAACTGAGTATAATACTTCAGGGGAAAATATGGTCTTTCAATGAAACAGAGGACTTTCAAGCACTTGATGAAAAGACCAGAACTGAAAAGAAAATTTGACTTTCAAACATAAGAATGAGAAGAGGCATGAAAAAGTAAACAGCAAAGAGAAATCATAAGGAAAACTTACTAAAGTTTAACTGTTTGCATTCCTACATGGAAAGACAATATTTGTAACTCTTAAAACTTTTCAGTATCTGGGTAGTTGGTGGGATTACACACACACACACACACACACACACACACACACACACACACACGCATGCATGCATGCATACACAGAGACGGAGAGCACAGAGTGAATTGAATAGGATGGGATCATATCTTAAAAAAATGAAGGTAAATGGTGAGAGAGAAATGTATTGGGAAGAGAGAGGGAGAAATGGAATGGGGCTAAATACCTCTCATAGAAGAGGCAGGTAGGAGACTTTTTAGTGGAGGGAAAAAGAGGAGAGCTGAGAGAGAAACATGAAGTTTACTCTCATCACATTTGACTAAAGGAAAGAAAAAAATACACACTCATTTTGGTATGAAAACCTATCTTACAATACAGGAAAGTGGGGAAGAAGGGGATAAGCAGGGTGGGGAGGGGATGATGGAAGGGAGGGCAATGGGAGGAGGGAACAATTTGAAAACAACACTCTTGGGGAGGAACAGGATCTAAAGAAATAATAGAAGCAATGGGGGGCAGGATAGGATGGAGGGAAATATAGTCTTACACAACATGACTATTATGGAAGTACACAGATATGGCCTATATTGAATTCCCTGCCTTCCCAAAGGGAATGAGTGGGGAGGGAGGGATGGGGAGAAGTTGGAACTCAAAGTTTTAGGAACAACTGTTTAGTATTGTTCTTGCTACTAGGAAATAAGAAATACAGTTAATGGGGAATAGAAAGTTATATGGCCCTACAGGCAAAAGAGAAGATGGGGACAAGGGAAGGGAGGAATGATAGAAGAGAGGGCAGATTGGTGATAGGGGAAATTAGAATGCTCAGTGTATTGGGGGAGGGGACAAATGGGGAAAACCCAAAACCCAAAATTTTATGAAAATGAATGTAAAATGTTAAATAAATGAGTTTATTTAAAAAAAAAGAATTTGTGTTTCAATTGTATGGGATTTCAGAACTCAGAGTCTTCTCCATGACATGCTTAAATATGGCAAATGGTTAGTTTTGAAATGCTGGATTAAAAAAGAGAAAATACAGAAGACTTCTTTTTTATATCCCAAGACAGCATATTGATTATCTTAGGGAAACTATAAAACTATAAAAAAATGCATGCCCTTTCTCATTGCTTTTTCTTAGTTTTTAAAAAGAGAAGCGATACTTCATCCATAAATACATATTTCAGAGTTTATAAATAAAGCTACCACTATATTTAAACATCTGAAATATGAAAATAAAACTTGCTTCTTTAGCTATTAAAATTCCATGTGCCAGTTTGTGGTATTGTTTCCTTTCTTTAAATTAATTGGCTGCTTTCATTTAATTAATTTTTCACATCATACATAAATGCCTGGAAAGTTCTGTGGCTCTGAAAATGAGTTGATTGAGTTCAGGAGAGTTTAGAAACCACTAGGTTTCAGAGAAAAGTGCTCGGGGGTTAGGGATGGGAGGATGGAGGGAAAAAGAAGATAAAATCCTCAAGGTCTGAAAGGTTTGAAAAGGTTCAGTGACTTTTGTGGAGTGAAATGTGGTTCAGTTCAACAAACGTTTAATAAGCCCATAACTTGGGGATGACTAAGCAAATTGTGGGGCATGCATGTAATGGGTTATAATTGTGTATAAGAATTACAAATACAAAATATTCAGAGACCCAGGAAAAATATATACATTGCCTACAATGATGAAAACAGAAACAAGAACAATATGATTCTGAATGTTGTGTCATTTAATGACAAGTCCTAGTCTCAAAAGGAGAGATGACAAAAGACACCCCCTTCCTTGTACAAGGAGAAGATGCATGTTGAATGCTACATATCTTGTCAGACTGTATTAAAGCTGTGTTTGGTTTTCTGGTCTGTTTCCCCCACTCTTTTTAAATCTTTGCTACAAGATAACTCTCAGAAAGTATGCTTGTGTAAGTACATATATACATATATATGGGACCTTATATACTAGGAAGGACCTTCAATGACCATTACTTCAAATCTCTAATCAGTTGGTGCAAACTTAGGAGACAGAAACAGATGTATTTTCAAAGAATTATTAAGTACTCATTAAATGCCAGGGATTGCATGTTGAACTGAGGGTCCAAAGGAATATACTTTGTTTCCGATTATTTGCTACTGCAAAAGCTCTCGGTATACTTATTTAGGTGTGTATGGGAACGTCTAACTATTTTTTAATTAAACAAAATTATATCTGACTCTCTTCACTTTTCATTGCCCAGACCGGATCACAAATTTTTACCCTTCCTTCTCTCCCTCTTTCTTCCTTTCTTTTTTTACCCTTCCTTCCCTCCCTCCTTCTTCCTTTCCTTTTTTACCCTTCCTTCCCTCCCTCCTTCTTCCTTTCTTTTTTCATGCTTCCTTCCTTCCTCTTTCTCTCTTTCTTTTGTTCTTTTTCTTCTTTCCTTCCTCCCTCACTTCCTTGCTAGAATTTCTTTTGTTTCTGAATAATTTCTCCCTGAAGCAATCCTCCCTATTAGTCATTCTTCTTTGGATTCCTTCCTGTTTCCTTATTAATTGCAATGTATTTCTATGTGCACTTCTATACATGTATGTATTTTAATTTGGCTATCCCGGAGCTTTACAATTATTAACTCATTTGATCTTTACAACAATGTTGTGAGTTAAGAGCTATTATTATCTCCATTTTACAGATGAGAACAAAGGGGTAAACAGAAGTTAAGTGACTTGCTCAGAGACATGCAGTTAGTAGTCTTCTGAGGTCTCATTTTAACTCAAATTCATCCTAACTCTAGGCCCAATGCTTTACCATTGCTCCACCTAGCTGACCCCATGAATAAAAAATCTAAATGTCTATCTACAAAAGCATACTTGTAAGTAAGGAGGATTTTGCTATTCTTTTTGAATCTAGTTCCAAGGCTCTGTGGCAATGACAACCTCTATTTTACATTTGTATGATGATATTTCCCAGGCCGATGACTTATAAACCTCTCCACCACAATTGTGCAGTGAGACATAGGGCTGACATAATGTGATTTTTCACTATGCTTGCACTAAATGACAACATGGATGAAGTTAACCTATGAAGCAATTGTGGACAAGATGTCTTGTTTGTCTATTGTCCTATAAAGCAAGTGGACATTGGTCAGTGAGGGGGGAACCCATAGGGGAATATAATAGTGTAATACTTTGTGTACCTTGATTTTTCCCCTTTAGCACTACTGTGATATTCACAGCACCTATGGCAGCCATGAATATGCCAGCACAGTTCTGAATCACAAAATACAACAGACTCTTCACAGGGAAGACAGAACCAAAACATTATTCAGACACCAGAAAGATGAATCCCAACACCAAAAAATCAAATTCATCATAGCAACAAAGAAATCCATTTACAGTAGCAATGCAGGAGCCACTACCATCTCCAAGTCTTCCCTCTGTTAGGCCTACCACAAACCAATTCCCTTAAACAAAAACACAAACAAGTTCTCGCACTCACTTCAGTTACTGCTTCAGCTACTTGCTTTCTCTGTCCTTCCCAGTTCTGACTAGTCCGACCAACTTCCTCTCAGCTCGGCTCCAGTTCCACCTTTTCCTGTTCCACCCATCCTTGCTCTACTCCTTTATGCTGCACGTGTTCAGCAAGCTCCTTCCACCACATGTGACTTAGGCTTCCATGTGATTTAAGCAGGTTACATGGGCCTATTAATGAATGAGAAAGATCTTCAAATTAAGCAAAAATACATTAATAATAAATCCCCATCAAGGCTTGGGAGGAATTGAGAAATTTGCATGTTTCTTTGTCTCAACCAACCTTCATTGAGACTTAAGGGAATTCAGGGCAGTATACAAGCTGGAATGCTCTGCTTGTCTTGATTGATCCCATCAAAATGTAGGGGTTGTTGCTCCCTACCCCCTTCTTGGTGGCCCTTACAAGAAGAAAGATTAGGGAATGCTGTAGGAGTCATTGATCTCATTATCAGTAAACTCCCTTTGAGAAGACTAGACTAGGGGGATGGAGCCAAGATCGCAGAGTAGAAGCAAAGACCTGCTTGAGCTGTCCCCCAAAACCTTCAAAAACCTGTAAAAGAACAGCAGAAACCATAAAGTGACAGACAGAAGCAAATTTCCAGTTCAAGACAATCTGGAAAGTCAACAGGTTCTATTGCACCTGAGCATAGTCCCATGTGTGCCATGCTGGCACAGATGGGCTGAAGCAGAATTTAAGGGACTAAATAATTGGCAGCTGAGAAGGGTTCCATACTTCTCAATCCACAAATGCCAAAGACAACTTCGAAGGTCAGTGGAAAAGGTCTCTCACCTGGGTGAGAAGGGAGAATGATCCAGTCCCAGGCCCAGTATGAGCCCCAGTGTCTTAACAGCCACTACTGAAGTGGAGGAGGCTTCTGGAGCCCTCCATTTAGCAAAGAGTTCAAAAGTCAAGTGATTGGGAAAATGAACAATTGGGGGCAAATTGGACTATAGAATCTTACTTTCTCGGTATAAAGGTATTTTTTTTTTTTTTACACCCTTGGTGACAAGGAAATTCAAAACAACAACAACCAAAAAAAAAAAAAAAAAACAGGAGACAATAAAATCAAAGCTCCTACATTCAAAACCTCCAAGAAAAATATAAATCAGTGTCAGGCCACAGAAGAGCTCAAAAAGAATTTTGAAAATCAAGTAAAATAAGTAGAGCAAAAATTAGGAAGGGAAATGAAAATGATGCAAGAAAATCATGAAAAATGAATCAACAGCTTGCTAAAGGAGACCTGAAAAAAATGTTAAAGAAAATAACACCTTTAAAATTAGACTGACCTAAATGGCAAAAGAGATCCAAAAACTCAATGAAGAGACGAATGCCTTAAAGAGCAAAATGGGTCAAATATAAAAGGAGGTCCTTTATTTCATGAGGGAAATAATTCCCAAAAAATTAGAATGGGGCAAATGGAAGTTAATGACATTATCAGAAATCAAGAACTTATAAAACAAAATCAAAAGAATGAAAAAAAATAGAAAATAATGTAAAACATCTCATTGCAAAAACAACTGACCTGGAAAATGGATGCAGGAGAGATAATTTTAAAATTACTGGATTACCTGAAAGCCATGATCAAGAAAGAGCCTAGACATCATCTTTCAAGAAATTTTCAAGGAAAATTGCCCTGATATTCTAAGACCAGAGGGCAAAATAGAAATGGAAAGAATTCCCTGATCACCTCCTGAAAGAAATTCTAAAAGAAAAACTAGGAATATTATAGCCAAATTCCAGAGTTCCCAGGTCAAGGAGAAAATATTACTGGCAGCCAGAAAGAAACAGTTCAAGTACTGTGGGAACACAATCAGGATAACACAAAATTTAGCACCTTCTACACTAAGGGATCAGAGGGCTTGGAACGTTATATTCCAGAGGTCAATGGAGCTATGATTAAAAGCAAGAACTACCTACTCAGCAAAACCGAGTACAATACTTCAAGGGGAAAAGATGGAACTTCAGTGAAATAAGAGGATTTTCAAGCTTTCTTGTTGCAAAGACCAGAGCTGAATAGAAAATTTGAATTTCAAATATAAGAATCAAGAGAAACATGAAAAGGTGAAAAGGAAAGAGAGTTATAAGGGACTTATAAAAGTTGAACTGTTTGCATTCTTACATGGAATGATGATGTTCATCACTCATAAGACCTTTCTCAGCATTATGGTAGGTATATGTGTATGTATGTATGTATGTTGTATGTGTAAGTGTATATGTGCATATATATATGTACATATCAGTATATATGTTTGTATGTGGATATGTGTATGTGTATGCATGTATATTTTTGTGTGTATATATGTGTATATATATGCATTTGTGTGTATGTATTTACACACACACAAGACACAGGGTGAGCTGATTATAAAGGGAAGGTATCTAAAAAATAAAATTAAGTGTTGAGAGGAATGTGCTGGGAGAAAGAGAAAGAGAGAGGTGAAATGCAGTGAATCATCTCACATAAAAGAGGGAAAAAAAAAACTTTTACAATGGAGGGGAAGAAGGGGAAAGTGAGAGGGAATAAGTGAGCTGTCCTTTCATCAGATTTGGTTTCAGGATGGAATAACGTGTACACTCAATTGAGTATGGAAGTCTATCATACCCTACAGGAAAGCAGGGAGGAAGGGGAAAAAAGACGGGTCATTAAAAAAGGTAAGGCAGATTGGGGGAAGGGGTAAGTAGAAGGTAACACATTTGTGGAGGGACAGTCAAAAGAGAGAATTGAATAAATGGGAGCAGGAGATGCTAGAGGGAAATATAGTCTTTCACAACATGACTGTTATAGAAGTGTTTCACATGACTACACATGTATAACCTATATAAAATTCCTTGCCTTCTCAATGAAGATGGTTGGAGAAGGGGGAAGTGAGATAATGTGGAACTCAAAGTTTTAAAAATGAATGTTAAAAAAGTGTTTTTAAATGCAACTGGGAAATAAGATATATAGGCAATGATATCTTGCCCTACAGGAAAATAGAAGGGAAGGGGATGGGGAGGGCATGACAGAAAGGAGGGCATATTGAAGGAACGGGTAGTCAAAATATACACTCTCTTGTCTTGGTGGGAGGGAGAGATGGGGAAAAAATTCGAAATTCAAAATTTTGTGGAAGTGAATGTTGAAAACTGAAGATAAATTTAATTTTTCAAAAGAGACAACTAGATCAGAATGAAGTAAGATTATTAACCCCTTCAAAGCTGTCTTCCTGTCAGACTAGATCAAGAGTGAACCTCTTAGAGGCTGGAATCCACAAACTCAGTGCCTCCAACATGTTACTTGTGAAACAATACTTAAGATACATAAAGTACAATTCCAAAATATTTAGTAAAAAATCAAGAATGTCAAAAAAAGACTGGAGGTATTTTCAATGTTCATGATTGTGCTGGATCAATATAATAAAAATTGTATTACTTCCTAAATTAATTTGTAGATTTAGTGTTTACCAATCACACTGCCAATATTATAATTTATTGAATTAAGTAATAAAAAAAACTTGATTTGGAGGAACAAAAGTTTAAATGTTAAGGCAAATCATGGAAAAATACATGACTTTTTGGTGTGAATTATACTATAAGGCAGAAATCATGAAATTTTTTCTGATAAAAACAAATACATATACACATATATGCATATGCACATACATATATATCTATATGTATGCATATATGATGTGTGTATAAATATACTCATGTGTATGTGCATGTACATACACACATATGAATTAATGAAATGGAAGATCCTACAGGTTAAAAGACCATTCAAGATGGAGGGATTCAGTCAAAATTTCATTCCTCACACATACACACATAAAAACACAACTACCTCACAAAGACCTTAAAAAGTGACAGTCAGAGAAATATGTGGACAATAAGATCAGCATCTACCCCACAAGTAGTAGATTCTCTGCATGGAGAATCTTCCTTGGTCTTAGCTCCCTGACGTGTTTATTCAGTTGCATATCTCAGACTTATATTGATAATGCATTTTTGCTTATTGTAAATGTAATTTTTGCTTAATTTGAAGACCTTTACCATCCATTCATAGGCCCATGTGACCTGCTTAAATCACATGGAAGTCTAAGTCACATGTGGTGGGAGAAGCTTGCTAGATGGGTGGAGCAGGAAAGATGAAACAGGAAGGGAAAAACCTAGAGCAGAGCTGAGAGAAAATTTTGGTGAGAGCAGTCAAAACTGAAGGAGAAAGAAAAAAGCAAACTGCTGGCCAGAGTGAGTGAGAAAGCTTGTTTGTGATTTTGTTTAAGGGAACCCATTTGTGATTTATTTAAGGGAGTTGAGAATGGTGTTGCCCTCTGCATTACTACTGTGTCTAGATTTATTTGCTACTATGATGGATTCTGGTGTTGGGATTTGGCTTTCTGGTATCTGAATAAATGTTTTGGTTCTGTCTTCCATATGGAGAGTCTGTTGTATTTTGCAATTCAGAATTGTGCTGGCATATTTATGGTTATCATAGGCTCTGTGAATACTGTGTCCATGCTACAGACCCCATTGGATAATGGATGGTGTACCCTATCCCAAAATACGAACAACACAGCTCCTATCTGCTTCTATGCTTTCTTCTCATTTGGAGTACAGTACAGTCTCATGTTTGTCACTCCTTCTTGTTTTGAACCACTACCCTAGGCACAGGTCTCTATTTCAGTCTATACTGGATCTGTGTCCCAGCTGTAGGGTACCAGGAATAGAACTGCAGGTATTCTACTCCTAACATAGCGCCAAGTAAACATTCCTAGAGCTGGGACTTCTTGCCCTAGTGTACCACCACAGTCACTGGTTCAATCCCCACACTAGAAGCCTCCATGCCCCATACAATCCTGGATAGATTCTGTCCTCAGTATCTATGTACTTCTGTCTGTATAGGCCAATGTAGGCTAGAAAAATATTAACTGTGGTTTTTTTTCTTGAATTCCCCACCATATCTGTTGCTTTTTAAAGGATTTTGTAGAGTAGTTGTGTGGGGGGAGGAGGAGGAGAAATTGAGCAGAATTGTTCCATCTTGAATTGTCTCTTGACCATTTTTTTAATCATTATATGTTGCAGCATGTACGCCTAGGAGCAGAATCTCTGGGTTAAAGGGTGTGGACATTTTAGTTACTTTCTTCTAAATATGTTTCCATAATGACTAGACAAAGTCATATCTTCACCAGCACTGTATTAGTATATATGTTCTTCTATCATCCCTCCAACCTTTGCAGTTCTCTTAAGATGTTTGTACTCTTTGATCATGTATTCACCAAAGAATGTCTCTTTGGTCATGCTTTAGTTGTATTCATTTTATAGATGCAAAAGCTTTTCAGTATCATAAGAATATTTATTCTTTATAATCATCTTTATTGCCTGGTTGGTTCAGAATTCTATGCCTAGAAATATCAGCTAAAAATACTTAATTTCATTCTCTCTTTTTTTATGGTAGAATCTTTAATATTCAGGTCACATAAATGTTTTGAACTTCTTGTGGCACATATTGCAAAAGGCTAATTGTTCTAAAGGTGATTTATGCCATACTTATTTTCTATCTTCTCCAGTGGTTCTTGGCAAATAAGGAAATCTTTCCTAAATAGGCTGTATTTGCATACACACATACACAACACACACACACACAGACACACACACACACAGTTTACTGAACATGAGCTATTCACTTCAATTGTTCTAGTTCTCCCTTACCTATTTATTTTTTCTCATTCACAAATTAATTTTTTAATATTTTAGTCATTGCAAAATAGATTTGATTATTTCTGTCTTATAGTATAATTTGTAGTGAGAACGCCTATTCCCTTCTCTATATTTTTACATCCTTCCTCCTCACTTTTACACTTTCTCCCTCCAAATCAATTTTATTATTATTTAGTGTAACTGTAAATTTTGTTGCTGGTAATTTGATTGGTAAACATCAAATCTATAAATTAAATTAGATAAAAATCCAATATTTACTAGATTTGGATAGTACAATCATGATCACTAAATACCCTTCCAGTTATTTTAGATTTTCTTGATTTCTTTAAGGACCTTCTTGAAATTGTGCTAAATGTGTCTTGTATGTTTCTTATAAATAGGCATCCAGATATTTGATGCATTTTGGAGCTGTTTTGCTTGTTTGCTTTGAGACTTCCCTTTCTATTAATTGCTCCTTAATTTTGCTATTTTTACAAAGCAGTACTACTGATTTTTGTCGATTTGCTTTGTATCTTGGTGCTTTACTAAAGTTATTATTGTCTCAGTTAATTCTTTGCTGATTCAATAATGTTTTCTAAGTGAATCATCATGCAGTCAGAAAATGGGAACAGTTTTGTCTCTTCTTTTCCTATCTTTATGCCTTTAATTTCTTTCCATTGTCTTACTGAGAGTGTTGGCATTTCTATAACAATATCAAATAAGAGCAACATATGATGGTATCTTTTTTATTGGGGTAGCTTCTAGTATTTTTCTATTGCTTATGAAGCAAGTTAATTTTTCTATATATTTGTCATCATATTAAATAAAAGTCTCTTTCTATGCCTGTACTCTTTGGGGTTATTAGCATAAATTACTATCATATTTTCTTAATGTTCTTTTCTGTACATATTGATGTAATCATGTGGTTTTGTTTAAAAATAATTTGATTATCAAGCAGTATTTGTTAAGCACTTACTATCTGCTAGTGTACTAGTTGCTAAGGTTATACAAACAAAAAGTGAGACCATCCCACTGAAAAAATATGATATTAGATAGATCACACATGCACACACGCATGCATATATATGCAAGTCGGATGTGTGTGCACATATGTATGCATATACGTCTATGTGTATATATGGATATACATGTGTTTGTGGACATACATGCATGTGCATTATTAAAAATACATACAATGGGTGTAAATAGAACAGTGTGGGAAGGAGCAAATAGCTGGGGGAACTGGGAAAAGATTCATGTAAAAAATTGAGATTCAATGGAGATTAAGCAACTTGCCTAAAGTAACACAAGTGGTATGCATAAAATATAGGATTTGAAGCCAGATCCTCTGACAGTATGGCTGTAATGTGTGGAATGTTAATTTCAACTCAATTCCATATGAATTTATTAAGTGCCTTCAATGTGCCCAGCACTGTGCTAAGTGCTGGGGATACAAATAAGAAAAGGTAAGACAGTCCCTGCCTTCAAGGAACTTAAATTTAGTGCAGAAAGACAACAAACAAAATAACCTCTATCAGATTGCTCACCACCTCATGGAGGAGGGAGTATAGGGAGATGAATTTTGAACTCAAAACTTTAAAAATATGTGTTAAAATTATTTTAACATGTAATTGGGGAAAAATAAAATATTGATAATAATAATTTTTCAAAAGGAAGCTGGAAAGGGGCATGGGGCACCAAGGTATTATTGTTCTGTGGAGTTGAAACAAACGCAGATGAAAAGTGGAGTGAGCTAGAGAGTCCAGGTTCTACGATCTATAAGGGAAGATTTGGAGCAGAGTTTAGCCCTGCTAAAGTTGGGAAAGTGCTGACTAGTCAAAGCTAAGGGAAAGAGCCTGTTGGGAAGATGCCACTGGTAGGAGTATTTTGTTGCATAGAGTTGATAAGATTAAAATGTAAGGATTCTTGGAAGGCAGAAAGGGGGCAAGAAGTGAAAAGCTTTATATGACAAAGAGGAGTTTCAATTTGGTCCTAGAGGCAATAGGGAGTCACTAAAGTTTACTGAATAGTGGAAATGTCCTGAATAGGTCTGTAATTTAGGATAACCACCCTAGGTTCAAATTCCAGTTCTGTTGCTTATTACCTATGTGATTCCATTCTCTGAGCCTCACTTTCTTCATCTGTAACAAGAAAGATTTTTCCAAAATGATCTCACATTCCCTTCAGTCTTTAAATTGATGTTCCCATAAAGCATTCACAGAGAGATACAAAGCAATATGAGACTTCCAAAGAATCTAACTGCTTATTAAGTACTTTTTGAAAGAACTCATTTTGTAATTTTTTTCATATTTTGCAAATTGCATTTTCAGGACACATATTCCTTCATAAACTACTCAAAAAAGGCATTAACTCTAAAGGGAGAATCTAACAAACATGTTCAATTGGTCATATATCTATTGCTTTCACCTCATCAACACCCCCCCACACACACTGTGGGAGTGAGACAGCCATTTATTGCAAGTAATCTAAAGAGAGAACAAGAAGGAGTAAGTGAACATAAGAATTAGGATTGTCTTTAGGTGAAAATTAAGTTGGACATGAGTGGATGTGGCATGAAGTAATCACAAACAGGGAATGTGTGTATACATATATATGTGTATACATGTAAGTATACATACATATACATATATACATACACAAATATATCAAAATGGGGAATATGGATGCAGACTACTGTTAACTATTTTCATCGTGAGACCTGGATTTGCTTAACTGCTATTATTGTTAAAGGAGGTGGTCCCTATAGGTCTTCTAAGTTTCGCACTTGACAGAGAACCATATCTGAAGTTAGGAAGAACTGAGTTTAATATGATAATATTTGTGAGGATAAAATAATTTAATATTTGTAAAGTACTTTGTAAAACTTAAATCACTATATAAATTCTAGCTGCTGCTGCTCCTGTCAGTATTATTTTTATTAATAGTCTTCAATGAATGGGTCAGGAAACAATATATTGGAAATGACTGACAAAAAATAAAAAAAGTGTCAAGAAAATACAAATTCTTAAAATAAACTTCCTCCCTTGGGAGGGAGTTCATGAAGTTTATGAAGGAGTATATGAAAAAAGATATTAAAATAAGATAAATAGGTAGAGTAGGTGGTTGCCATTTTGCTATGATTTATATCATATCAAGACAGTCTTATATCTCAGAAATATCTTCCTTACCTAGGTGCCCTAATTGTGAAAGTTATTTATTAGGATATCTACTTCTTTTCCTTCAATTTAGACACTTAAAATACTAAGATAATTGACATTAAAATGGTGGTGGCTTCAATTCTTGACAGATAGGGTAGTGCCACAGTTGGTACTGGGAGAAAGGAGACTGAGAAAAGACACCAAAAGAGGACCTGAGAAATGCTAAAAACAGTGACAACTCACAGGTTTTGTGACTATTTGGAAGTTTCATCTAACTCTTTCATTTTTTCCAGATAAAGACACTGATGCCTAGTGGGCTTAAATGATTTTCCCAAAGTTACATGAGTATAAAAATGCAAGCCCACATTTCTAATTTAGGTCTCTTGCTGCAAACCCTTCATACTATATTACTTTGTCTCTCATATATTCTTAGATTTGGAAACCACCTAAGTCATCCAGTCCAACACCCAGTTTTTCTCATATTTCAGAATCTGAATGCAGAATACATCCCTTATAAGAGATTTGGTGGGAAAGAAATGATCCTTTACCAATAAAATTCTGGCCTACATATGAGTGTAATTCATGCACATAGTGTGAGAGAATAGCCACTGGGGTAAAGAAACTAAAATTCAGCTCTTCCACAAACATCACATTTAGTAAAATTTAGAATTCAGAATTATACACTTGACACCTTTTTGTGAAGTAAATGAAATTTGGTCTAGTCACATGATGAAAGTCTATTAGTCTTTGGTACAGTGTATTTGAAATTTTAGTTATAAAGTAAGTGTTCTTTAGCACACGTGAGAAGACAAGAGGTGTTAAATGGATGCAGTCAATCAGACTTTTCTAGAGTTGTTATTGTGATTGCTATCATCATTTCCATAGATCAGTCATATTTTCAATCAATTCATCCTTATAATGGTCAGCTTTTAGATTGGGACTCTTTCAGTCAATATGCCATCAAACTTTTAAAAATCGTCTTTCTTAAGGATGGAAATTTTTCTCTAGATTTGAGATTATTTTTGATATTTAAATGTAAAAGACATTTAAAGTTTGAATTTATAACTTTTTAAATCCAAGAACATCAAATTCTTTAAACATGATTTTTGATATTCAATTTGTTAGATTGTTATGTATCTTTTGGCTTCAATGAATTCCTGAGAATTTTATCAGGGAAGTGTACCACTGCAAAAGTAAGACATAATATTCTCTATACCCAGAGATCTGAATAATTATAGGTAGAGAAATTTAATGAGGGTTGAATTAGATCAATGATGTATCACTAGAGTCCCTTAAACTTTCAATAATACAGGAGAAGTGAACAGCAATGGGATATAAGTGCCTCAACTTACAATGATAATGAATCCAACAGTTTGCTGAAGTAGCTTTAAATCATATGCACTAAAGCTATAAAAAGCTCATAAGACATTTGAATAGCATCCTATGCCTCCACTGCCCTAAAGAAATCATGCATACCAATGAGAATGAAGCAGCCATGTTGCCTTATGGGTTGGTTCTTATGGGAGCATGAAAGATAATGGGAAGAAATGCATTTGAGGAACCATCTGGGGCTCAGCATCATCTGGTTAGACTCAAAGTAAGGCCATCATATTGGGGATGCAATCAGCACTAGTTTAATATAATTACAAAGCTAAGACCATTAGGTGGATAAATTATACTCCATGCTTCAGAATAAAGGGAATATGTTTTCTATCTTCGTGTTTCATATATTTGATTAAGGTTTTTGCATTTACATATAGATGCACATTATATATATATATATGTATATATGTTTGTGTGTGCACATATATACATATGCATTCATATAGAATCTGTTTATATATGCATATATGTACATAATATGTGTATGTGTGTATATAAATACAGTTACATATGTATATAGTTATATGTGTGTATATACTTATAGGTATATATACATATACATACAGTTATACATTCCCTTAGTTGGCAAAACTCTATTTAGGAAGAAATTAGAGATTTTATTTTTTTTCCTGATAAAGGCCTCATTTTTTATTTTTTTCCAAATTTATTAATTTGTTTTCATTTTCAACAGTCACGTAAGTTCCAAATTTTCTCCTCCTCCCTCCAAAAATAGCATATTATCTTATATAGGGTCTACACATACACACCTATTAAACACATTTATTCATGTTGCATAGAAGAAGTAAAATGAATGGGAGAAGTCATGAGAAAAAACAGAACAAAACATAACATAACACAACAAAGGAGGAAATAGTCTGCTTCATTCTACGTTTCAACTCCATAGTTCTTTCTCTGGATGTGGATGGCATTTTATATCATGAGTCATTTGGAAATGTTTTAGGTCCTTGCATTGCTGTGAAGGGTTAAGTCTATCTAAAACAGTCTTTGCATACTGTGACTGTTACTGGGTATCATATTCTCCTAATTCTGCTCACTTCACTCAGCATCAGTTCAAATAAGTCAAAGAAATGAGAGATTCTAGAAAGTTTTTTCAAACTAACTCTTCCAGAGAAGAAACAATTATTTGCAACATTGACACACATTCATTATCAAAGTATTTCCTTCTTGGGAGGTTGGAACCAAGGGGCTAAATTTGTTTAATGTTTTTTTTTTCTCTTTCAGTATTATCCACATTGAACTCCAAACAGAATTTTCAAAAAGAATTAACAAGTAGAAATTAATATTAAGAAAAATAAATAAGAAAAAGTAGCATTTGCTGGGATTATATTGATTATATGACTATTGAGTTTCAAGCTGGAAAAGATCATGGGAATTATCTAGCCCATTCCCTTAAATTAACAGATGAGGAAAGTGAGTCCCAAGGGTTGAATTTCTAGGGTCATGCAAAAAGTGAGTTGTATTCTAATTCAGGATCTTTTATTCAAAATTCAGTGCTCTTTCCAAAGTGCCATGATGTCAAACAAGATAAAATTTATGCATAGGGAATCATGATCATTTTATTGCCTGATACATCTCCTTACCCGTGAGCCAAGAAGACCTGAATTTGAAACCAGTCTCTGACATAATCTGCATAACCATGAATGTCATTCTCCTTCTCTTGGTTTTGATTTCCTCATGTGTAAAATGGAGCTAATGATATTTGTATTACAAACCTTGTAGAGATAAAGTGAGGCTTAAGTGAGATAACACACATAAAGCAATTTTGTAAACTTTAATGAACTATATAAATGTCAGTTACTGCCATTATTGCACCCATCTCTAAAACCATGAGGGTAGGTTTTGTTTCTGTTAACTTTAAATATTTTATTTTTCCAATGTAACACTGGATCAACTTTCCCAACAAAAAGTCACATTTTTAAAGTGCATTAAGGCTTACAAAGCAATTTTATCCCTTCCAAGGTATTATAATGGAGCATGACTCAGGGATAGGAATGCATTTTATTTCTTTTTTTCCACTGATGACTTTTTATTTGCATTATATGCATTTCTGAATATACTCTTTTTCTACTTTCTTAATCATTAAGCTTTCCCCTATAACATGGATAGATAGATAGATAGATAGATAGATAGATAGATAGATAGATAGATAGATAGATAGATAGACAGATAGACCAGTATAGATATATGAAATAAAAAGTTCAATAAAACCAACTAACACATGGAAAATATCTTACAAGATATGCAACATTGCACACCCACAGTCTACCACATTTTCTCAACTTTTGTCCAGGTTTAAACATGATGATTTTAATTGCAGAACAGTCTTGTTTTATTGTACTTTTGTCTTACTTTTACCATATTGCAGCCATCATTTATTATGTCTTCCATCCTTCTCTAAAATTTTTGTATATGTAACTTTTTGCAAAATAACATTATTCCATAACATTTACACACACCACCAGTTGGATTAGACATTTTCAACAACTTTTTGCTATGATACACACACACACACATATTATAACTAATGTGCTATACATTGTAGTATAGTTCATAATTTTTATACAAAACTAGTACAGAATTATATTTTGATTATGCATACTTTTAGAATACATTGCTATAATAATTAGATCAATTTAAGCATAACGTGCAATATAATGGCCCCTAAATTATACTTACCTTATTTTTATCAGCTTTAAAGAGTTTATTTTAAATGAAAATTTTTGAGTTCGGTCACAATATCTCTAAGCCCCCATTTAGGAAAAATTCCTAACTCCCAGGAAGAGGCTAGATTTTCTGAATAATCTTAAATTCACTTTTCTCTCTTGATAAACCTTGGGCCTCTTCATGGTTGGGAAAATGAATACTTTTTTTTTTTTTTTTTTAGGAAACGTTTAGGTAAAAGAAAACAGCAGATTATGTTAATAGTTTTATGGATAGATAGTCACTGGGAGTAGGCATTGAGGAAATAGCTTACATTTTCAGTACTTCCCTCAGTCTGGATTCTACTCAATGAAATTCTTGTACAGTAAAAAAAAACTGTTATCAAGCTCCCTTCTTTACCAGTTGTCACTCCTTTTGCTCTGTATTTGCTTCATCTAGCCTTTAGAAACCAGATGCTTAAAATCTCATCTTCCTCAGTTCTGAAATAGAATTTCCTTCATATAAAAAGTGTTTAGGGTTATAACTCAATCAGTTACATAATGGCTTTGAATACTGAAGGAGGTATGCAGGCTTTATTAATAATAAGTTATAATTAATTCAGTTTTTTAAAAAGTGATTTCACCTAATCAAGGCAGCAGAGTTAAACGAAGAAGTTTTGATTTCATCATTCTATTTGTTTCAAAGATCCTCACTTTTATTTTTCAGTTCCTATTTTCTTTTCCACTGAAAGAAAAAAAAGGAGAAAATAGATTTTTGTAAATGGGGAAAAATAAAGGATTTTCAAAAGAAGGTATCAATGTGTCTTTCTACAGCTGCTACAAAATTGGCTAATGTTTTCTTTGCCAATTAGTTTGCTAGAGGTCAAACTGCAGATATATTTGAATTTGTATTTCTCTTATTATCAGTTAATTGAATCGATTTTTCATGTTTGCTAATAGTTTGCCTTACTTCACTTGAGAACTTTTTGTTAATCTTTTGGAGTCTGGATCTTGTCTTACAGAGAGATAATCTATGATTTCATTGTATAAAGAGTTCTTCATGAGGTGCTTCCTCTACCACTGAAAATCAATACCCTCTACAATGCATAATCTTGCAGAGTTGTCTAGCCACTGAAAGGCTAAGTGACTAAGTTCACAAGCAGAATATGTTCCAAGGCAAAATACGAAGTGAATTCTTCCTTATTTTGAAGCTCAAAAATTACAGTATGAGTGTGCATTATTTCTCCATTTATCTTGGATATTAGTGCCTTATCAAATATATTAGATGCAAAGATTCATTTTCCAAGTTGGTAATTTTTATTTTTCGTCATTGTAGCTTTGATTTTATTTGTGCAAAAATATTTTTTTTGTATTTCACTTAAATTGTTTTTCCTATTTTGTTTAGGTTATAAAATCTTTCATTAATCGTAGTTTTAAAAGTTACTTCCATCCATTTTTTGGCAATATTTAAGTCCTATATCCCTTTGGAATTTATTGTGTCATAGGGTGCACACCAGAATACAAGCTTCTTGAGTACAGGATCTGTGTCTTTATAACTGTGTATCGAACAACTATCACAGGACCTATTTAATAAATTCTCATTGATTTATTTATATATTAATAAACTGTTTCAAATTTATTTTATCTGGAAAAGCAAGGTGCTTTTCATTTTTTTCAGAAGTTCTTAGAGAATTCCTCAATTATTTTATGTTATGGGGTCTATTAGATACTGAATTATTGAGTTCAATTGTGCCTGCTTTTTGTTTATCTGATCTGTTCTGCAGAACTTGTGTTCTATTTTTAACCATAGTAAGCATTTTTGATGATTGCTGCTTTATAATATAGTCTGAGGCTTTATAGGTGCTTTTTCCCTTAACAGGATTGCATTTTCCATGAAGTTCTGAGTCTCAAAGATGAATGATTGAAATTCCCATGAGCCTGTTTGCCTGTAGCAGAGTATATTTTTCTACAAAGCAAGAAGGAAAAGAAGAAGAGGGACTCGATGGAGAAAATAAGTCATTGTAGCATGTAAAAAGGGGGCATAAGGTACACAGCCTGATTATTACGTGATGACAGTGGGTTGAGTAAAATGGGGGAAAAAATTTAGAAGTAGTCACAGAAGCAAATAGAAAGACAGTTATAGAGAAACAGAGAGAAATTGGGAGAGACATACAGAGATGCAGAGACAGAGAGAATCTTATCCTATAAATGAGATGTTTGAAAATCAAAGACATCCTAAGGATAGCTGCATTAACAACCCTTATCAATATTCCACTTCAGATTAGATATATGTCTTCTCTGCACTGGATCATGCATCTGAGAAGAGTGGTTTTCCATTATCTGATAAAGGATGAAATCCTAATTCTTGGAGCAGATACTGCTGAGAATGTTTCCCCATTCTTTTACTATTTGTTTCAGTCCAAATTAAATGTTTTACTGTCGGAATACAAGTTATGTGCCTAATCTGCTAGCCTGATGCAAGCTTTGTAGATAAGCTATTTGCTCCCAACTGAACTGGGATAGGTGTGCAAACCAAATGAGATATACAATTATGATCCAAATGCCCACAATGAATATAGTAATATGTGTGCATCAAGAGTTGAGCACCATGTAGGTTACAGTTAGTTTTGTAGATATTCTCATCCACACTTTAGAGATGAGCAAAACAACTTACCTATATGCGTAGTCACGTAAATACTTTTGTGTATGTTTTTGTAACCAAAGCTCATTGGTTGAACATTTCTCTTCATTGGTCAAAATCAATGCCTTTTACCTGTCTGAGGGTCAGGGTAGGCTGGTGAGAGTGAGAGAGAGAGAAAAACTCTCTAGTCTCTTTGAATCACTGGAGTATCTTCAGGTTTTTTTCAAGAAATGAAATGAACGATGCCAATTCTAATTCAGGTTGATGAAGGAACAGAATTCTTTTAAGAAGAAGCTGACATGAAAGAATCTGGCAGTGTCTATTGTTTCCCTTTCCTCAGTTTGCTACACTAGATACTGCAGAGAACTTTCCCTTTGGTGAAATCTAGGATTCACCTTCTTGGTTAAGCTTGCTTCCAATGGGAGAGCTTTCATTCTGTGTTATTCTCTGTTATTGTCTAGCATATATTCTCCTACATATAATTACTCAAGTTTCTATTTGATAAGGACTTGGATAAATGAATGTCTTTGCTACTTGTATTTGGTGGGAAGAGACCAAGTCTTGGATACAAAGCTTGGAGTTCTGCTTCCATCATTAATAAAAGTGATCAGAAGTTTGCTTGAATCTGAAAATCACATCCTCTAGACTAATGATATTTAAAGAAACAGATAAATATAATATTAACACAATTCTGCCTCTCTCTGAGAAGAATACAATGACCAAGCTTCTGACCCCAACCTCCTGATTCTTCATCTGTCTAGAAATAAAGTCTTTCTTGCAGTAAGATGGTGGAGAAGAGGATAGAAATGTCTGTTTTAACTCCTTTGAGCCACAGAACATAACACCTATATTCTACAGGTAAGAGATAGCCCTTGTTACACTATATTAGGGGCATGATTTAACCTACTATTACTGATTTACTTTTTTAAAAAATTCAACAGGACAAAGACAACCACAACTGGTACCATCTTTATTTGTTTTGGTATCACTTCCCAAAGTGAAAACTTCATCCATAACTTTTGCCTCTGTGTACATTATATAACCCATGTTCATTAGAAAAAGCATCTTTATTCATATTTTTCCTCCATTTTAAGTACTCTCTTACCTATCTCTTTGCCTATGTACATCCAAGCTCCTCCTCTGCCATACCTAATGATTAGAATCAGGATTGGTATTTTTTTCATCTTCAAAACTTAGCACTTAGCATCTATACAAGAATTTTTCTTCACTTAATCATAAACTCCCTTGTTTTCTTACAAAACCTATATCTGTATAAATTCAGAATTTTTGAAATAGAAGGTACCTTGAAGATCACAAGTTCAAAGAATAATAGATGCATGGGTAAAGGGGATCTTAGAGGTCTTCTGTTCCATCTTCCACATTTTACAAAGAAAGATACTAAGACCCAGAGAGGCAAAATAATAATTTAGGGGGCATACTGGTAATAAGTCAGGCTTGGAACTCAAGTCCTCTTAAATTCCAAGTTCAGTGATCTTTCCAATGATCCATACTGTTTCCTGTGAAGAGGGAGAGACTCAGGGATAACTTTGTCTGTGACAAAGGAAGGAGAGAAGGAAGTATAGAGGGAAGGAAGGAAGGAAAGAAAGGAAGAAGGGAGGAAGGAAGGAAGGAAGGAAGGGAGGGAGGAAGAAAGGAAGGAAGGAAAGAAAGGAGGGAGAAAGGAAGGGAGGGAGGAAGGGAGGAAAGGAAAGGAAAGAGGGGAGAAGAAAAGAGGGAAACAAAGAGAGGGAGAGAGAGAGAAAGAGACAGAGAGACACACATACACACACACACACAGAGATTCTTTACCTACAGTGTATTCTGGTGAATAAATACAAAATGAATACAGAATAATTTGGGGGTGCTGCTTCTGCCAAGTGTATTCTTTCCTTTTCCTAACATTTTGAAGGCAAGAGAAAGGCAACCCACAGACCAGTTATCTAAAGATTAGAAGAAGAGATGATGTTGCAATGAATACTCTTCTCCTCAACTATATCCTGAAGATGTCAGACTAATACAGTACTTCAGTATCCCAAAACCAATTGGCAAAAGTCCAATAAACATACTCTGTCACAGGATATAGGGCTAATTTTGTCAGCCCCAACCACCAAGACAGAACTTGATAACTCAGGAAACTGCCCCCCAGCTAAGAATAGCTCAGAACCTTGGACAGCTACACAGAATCAAAGAGCAGAAATAGAATATCAAAGGAAGAAAGACAGCCTGACAAGGAAATAACTCCCATAATCCACTCTTTAGATAACAAATTGCATGAAATATGCTACTTTATTCGCCAATCCTATTTACTTTGTTGTCTAGCATCTGCTAAGAGTGGGGAAGAGAAAAAGGGTTCTATATTCACTAAAGCATTTGTAAAGGTCCAAGAAAGAAAACAAACGGTAAAATTTTATCTATAGGAAATTATGAAATATCTTCATGTGGGTATCAGTATCTTTATAGCTAGTGTTATCTTTTTGTTGAGTACAGGGCAATATTCATAAATATGTGGACTATACAACAATGGTAGAATTTCTGAATGAAAGTGAAAATTCAGCCATTTACATTTTATCTGTCACACTAAACATCCGAGTATGTAGAAATATCTGAATAAATGACTGCTTTTTAATTTCCATGAGTATGTTTGATTTTGGGTAGATAGAACTGGTTGTTTTTCTTTTATTCTCCATTTCTTTTAATTTTTTGAAAGGTTGTTAATGTGCTGTGCCTTCAAGTATGATAAGAGAATATGATGTTACAGAAAGAGCATTGAACTGCAAATCAGGACACTTGATATCTCTTCTTAGATCTCCTACTAAGCATGCTACCTTACTAAATCTCAGTTGCCTTGTTATTAAAATAAGGACTAGCTAATATGATTTCTAAGGTTGCTATGATAAAATCATACTACTGTTAAATGGTTAGGCAATGAGGTTGGAAACCTGTAGTCTTGAGGCCACATATGCCCCTGTAGGTCCTCAGATGTGGCCTTTTGATTAAACATAGGGGATTTGTAAAGTTTGGACTCAGTCAAATGGCTACACTTGAGAACCAAGAGAGCCACATGTGGCTTCAAGGCTCAGGTTCCCTGCAGCTGGATTAGGGCAAAAAACTTGAATAATTCATTTTTAATAATAATAATTGAACTGAATTGATACTTCCATATTCTTCCATTTCACCTTTTCTGGTTTCTGCTCATTTTCGCAGCTATTTACTTGTCTTTTGAGGTATTTATCAAGGTAGTTCTCTGCTTCCAGTAGGGGTGAGAGTTGTACCATCAGCTGCACGAACCCCCCAAAATATGTGGGGCTAGAGCTCCAGAAACAGTGACTGCCACTGCCTCTATTGAAGCTGTCAGTGAGTTGCTTGACCCCTTCCCCACCCTGGAGCATTGGGGCTGGGGCTAGACAGCTCTACTCTCTCACACACAGGTCCCACAGGTTTCTTTCTACTGACTTTTCAATTTGTCCTCAGCGTTTTGGGGTTGTGATATCTGAAACTACCACAGGTGCAAGAGATTTAGTCACCCCAAGGCCTGCTCAGGTCCCATCTGTACTGACATGGACCACTCTGGGCTGCACTCTGCTCCCGGTATGGCACAATAGACACTTCCCAGGGATCTTCCATGCTCTCTTGAGCTGGAGATTTGCTTCACTCTGTAATTTCTGTGACTTCTGCTTCCCCAGAATTTGTTTAAAGTCATTTTTACAGGTATCTGGGTGGGCTTGAGGGGAGCACCCTAGAAAGTCCATGATGTTACTCTGCCATCTTAGCTCTGCCCTGCTTTTCTGTCTCTTATGAGGCAGCTTTTTCCCTGTGTTTTAAGGGTTGTAAAGATGATTAATAGTTCATAAAGAACAATTTCTATAACTTTGTCCCTCATAATAAATTCACCATCACATAAGTAATATTATTATGGTTATTCTGCTATTAAATTAAAAATATAAAATTTTAATGAATGGAGGGGAAGATGGAGGAGGTGGTGAGGAAACTTTAAGCCTTATTATCATCAGAATTGACTCAAAGAAGGGGTACCATGCACACCCAATTGGGCATAGAAATCTATCTTACCCTACAGGAAAGCAGTAGCACAATGGGATAAGAGAAGGAGACGGGGAGTGTTTAAAGGAGGGATGAGATTGAGCAAAGTGGTAGTCAGAAGCAAATCACTTTTGAACAGGGACAGTGTTAAAGGAAAAAAAATAATAGTATAAATGGGGAGAAATAGGATAAAGGGAAATACAGTAATCAATTATAACTCTGAAAAAATTTTGAAACAAATTCTCCTGATAAAGGCCTCATTTCTCAACCATACAGAGAACCGAGTCAAATTTATAAAAATAAGAGCCATTCCTCAATTGACAAATGATCAAAAGATGTGAGTAGTCAATTTTCAGGTGACATAATCAAAGCTATCTATAGCCATATAAAAAAAATGCTCTAAATCACTATTGATTAGAAAAATGCAAATTAAAATAAATCTGTGGTATTACTTCACATATGTTAGTGTGTCCTAACTAATAGGACAGAAAAAGAAAACAACAAATGTTGGAGGGGATATAGGAAAATTGAGACACAAATACATAATTGCGAACTTACTCATCCGCTATGAATCTGCAATTATGCCCAAAGGCATACAAAACCATATATGTCTTTGACCCAACAATATCAGTATTGGGTCTATTTTCCCCCAAAAAAGATCAAAAACAAAATAAAAAAGGAAGGAACCTGTATGTACAAAAATATTTGCCTCAGCTCTTTTCTTGTGGCAAAAAGTTGGAAATTGAGGGGATGTTTATTGAATGGCTGAACAAGTTGTGGTATATTTTGGGGATGGAATACTATTGTAACATAAGAAATAATGAGCAAAATGCTCTCAGGAAAACCTGGGAAGACTTACATGAACTGATAAAAAGTTAAATCGGTAAAGTGAGAAGAACATTTTACATAATAACAGCAATATTGTAAGATGGTCAACTGTAAATGACTTTGCTATTCTCAGCTATACAATGATCCAAGACAATTCTGAAAGACTCATCATGAAAAATTCCATCCATCCCCAAAGAAAGAACTAAAGGAGTCTAAATACTGATCAAAACATACTTTTTTCTTTATTTTTCTTGTTTTTTGGTTTTTGGTTATTTGTCTGCACTGTTTTTCACATTACTAACATGGAAATATGTTTGCATGATTGTGCATATATAACCTATATCAAATTGCTTCTCTTCTCAATGAGGGAACTGGGTAAGGTGGAAGCGAATTTGGAACTCAACAATTAAAAATAAAACAAATGTTAAAAATTATTAAATGCTAAAACTTTTTGCGTGCAAAGAGTGGAGAATCACCATAATTTTAGAATTTTGGAAACCACTTCCTTGGTGTTAAAATGTGTTTTTGTAAATATGACATTTACCTTATTGGCACTGAGATATACATAACCAAGCCTTCTTGAAGTAAAAACACTAAATCTTCAATAAACTTGAACATTGAATAAATAATGTTTTTCCCTCTCATTCTGATTTTATGTGATAGGGAAAGAGCAGGAGAATGAAAGTAAGAGATGAAAAAACAGACAGAAATAGAAAAAGAGATCTACACAGAGGGAGAGAGAAATTATGTGTAAACAAGTTGATCTTAAGTATTTTTTTATTTTTTTCTTAAAGGAAATCTCAAGGCACGTTCTGAGATCAATATAGAAAAATATCATCTACTATATATATAGCTATCATATAGTCAGAATTAATAAATTTAGAATGAAGAACTACATGCATCATTGCACCTATAATCAATGAATAAAAAAATATGATAAAACAGATGATGTCAATGTCAGGTTTTCTGAGTCAATTCATGGCTAGCATCTACTAAGAGTCTAAAATAGAGCATGTTTTATATATTCAATAAAGTAGAAGGAAATATTCAAGAAGAAAAATGAAAGGTCAAGTTTCATCTTTTTACAGGAAATTATGAAACATCCTCATGTGGATAAGGATATATAACCAATGAAAAAAGATTCAATATAGAAGAACAATCCCATTACTTTTTTTGCTTAAGAATGTGAATAAAACGATTTTCAGAAGATTCTCATCAGCAAAAATTGAAAACAAACAAAAAATTATTCAAGCTATTTCAGTTGTCTAGAAAAATCAGTTAATTATGCTCTTCATTTCAGGAGCAATGTAGAGTTTCCTAAGATATGATTAAGAAGATATTTTTAGTAATTAATATAAAAACATTTTTATTATCTTGAAAATATACTCAGGAAGATATTCCTAAGGGGAGAGCAATACTTCCTTATTGAGTAACTTTTGGATCTCTTAAGGAACTACCTTGTTGGTAATATTAGTACATATGAGGACTTTGTCCTGATTTTAGTGTCTCCTAGTTGGTATTTAATTTGCTCTGCCCTAGGTATTCCTAGGCATTGAGTCTGATAGATTTGACCTCCAGAGAAGAGTTAGATTTCACGTGCAAACTAGAAGCAATGAGGTGACACTGGAGAAATTCCCTGGGCCAAGCTGCTTCAAACCAGTGAAGGAGATCTGGAGGCACCAGAGGAAGTTCAAACAGAAAATGAAACTGAGGACCAGCAAGTGTAGGACTATAATGTTAAGGGAACTTGAAAATCTTTCCTGCCCCTTAATAGGCCCATGTAACCAGCTTTGATCTTTGACCCAGCCCACAACTTGAGTCACGTGGAGCCTACGTTGGGAGGAGCTTGCTGAATGAGTGAAGTAGGAAGAGTGAGGCAAAACTTGAAGAGGGAGACAGAGCTGAGAGAGTGTAAGGCAGAGCTAAAGCAGAGCAGCTTGTATGAGTGAGAGGGAAGAATTTTGCCTAGAAGAGCTTATTTGTAGGGAGGTCGAATAGAGGGAAGGCTTGAGGATGTCCATGCTTCCTAGATTGTTGATATGTATAAACTTCTTTGCTACTACAATGGATTTGGCTTTCTGGAATCTGAAAAAATACTTTGGTTTTGCCTTTGAGGAAGAGAATTCTTTGTATTTTGTGAACTTACCCTGGAAATATGCATGCATATTCATAGCAGCTGCTATGGGTATCACATTGGGGTTACACTGAGCAATGATCTGGGGAATATAACTTCAACTTGGCCCTCCACTGATGATGTGAGTTATGTAGACTGTGCAAGTCTGAGAGAAAATGATTGACATAGTGATACCAAGGGCTTTTACACTGTAGGGATTTGGGGGTGGAAAAAAGACAAATCCCAGAGGAATTCTATGTCTAAATTCCTCTGCAGATCCATGATGAAGGTAAGATTCACAGGCAAGGTAAGAGGAAGACTTTTGACTTTTCAGACATTGAAATGTACAATCCTCTGCAGAAGTTGTCTAATTATATAAAGCTTATCCAAAATTCAACAATATGTAAACATGAGGGCTTACATGGGAGATGTGAGCCTTAGACATGAATCAAATTATGTTGTTCCCAGGGGATTCCTTAGGTAGAAGCATAAATCAAAGAATTATTTGGTGAAAATCTTCTCTTCTGACAAATAAAATGTACTCTGTAAAAACCCAGTGCTGTGGTTCTGGGACATGAGTTTTGGACTAAATCTTTGAATTTGTTAGCATAGATTAGTATTAAACTCAAATAGAAAAGGCGAGGAGGCACTAAACCACACAATATGATCCCTTCTGACTTAGAAATAACATGTTAACATTCTATGTCTTATTGAATTATTATTTATTTATTAAATGCTTCTGAATTACCTTTTCATCTGATTTGGGTTACCCTGGAGAATAACGTGAGCCATATATGGTGGGCCATGAGCATGACTTTTCTGGTATAGGGAACCATAATTGAAGAAATGCACTCTACCAAGGCAGATTGGTATCTACAGTTTAACTTATAGTCACAAAGAGCCATCAAAGCAATTAAAGACCACATTGAATTGAGAAACAAAATAAACTAGTATGTGTCAGAGGCAGAATTTGAGCTCATATCTTTCTGCCTTTAAGATCTGTTCTCTATCCACTATAGAACATTTCCTCTCATTAAATTGCAAAGTAAAATATTGTTTTGAAAAATATTGGAGAAAAGTTGACTAAAATCACATAGCAATTATCCTGTGCTACTCTGCATTTTAACTCCTAATATCTTATCAATGATAATGACCAAAGCATGCAATCTAATTATATCTTTAATATTCATATATAAATACTAGTAAATGATATTAGTGAAAAAATACAAAATCAGCAAAACCAGATTAAATGTCTACCAGTCAAGCTATATATATGCTCCCTTCTTTTCTCCTATGCTGCCACCACTCTAATTCAGGCCCTCATCACCTCATACCTTGAATATTGCAACAGGCTGCTGGCAGGTCTGCCTGTCTCAACTTTCCTTGTTCCAAGCCATCTTCCATTAATCCACTAACGTGATTGTCTTAAAGTGGAGGTTCAATCATGTCATACAACACATACACACACACACACACACACACACACACACACACACCTCAATCAATATACTTCAGTAAAGTCCTGTTGTCTCAAGGATCAAATTAAAAATTGTTCTGTTTGGCATTCAGAGTCTTTCATAAGCCAGCTCCCTCCTACCTTTCCTGTCTTCTGAAAACTTAATCCCAGATATGTACCTTCAATCCAGTGACACTATTCTCCTATCTGTTCCACAAACAAGATGCTCTTTTTCTCAAACACCAGCATTTTCTCTGCCTGTCTCCTATGCCCAGAAAATTGTCCTAATGATGGAGATGTAATAGAGCTGCCCCCAACTCCAATATTCTAACTTCATTATAGGCCCACTGTACCTACCTAACCCTCCCACCAATGTTCTAACATCTTTATATATGCCTCACTACAGATGTGTCCATGAAATCGTAGTTCTCACAGAAACAGCAAGTATGGCAACCCAGTCATTGCCTCTACCTAAGTACTGTCCCACAGATCCATTCCTCATATTTCCTCTAAGAAACTGCTGATGTGTCCATGCACTAAACCACAACCACATCCATCTAGTCCCGGACAGGACCAACATAGTTGGTCAATCACTATCAGCATCACCAGGATGCCCAAGCGGAATAAGGACACCAAAACAATAGAAGGGACTTTTCCTAAGTAGGCACCTGTTCAGTAATGCTGAAGAACTGACCTACAGTGAACTTATGGTGTAGAGTCTTATTATAATATCATGACCATATATACACACCCTCCTAACTATGCGTAATAGGTAACTCCATGCACAATGCTACTAAGATCAAGATGCTTCCTCCATTACCTAATCCTTCAACAAACTCCTCCTGCCTATTTAATATTAATTATATTACTATATTCTATGCAAATTTTGATTGTGTATTCATCATCATGTTCTCTATAAAATTGAATGTCTTACCTTACTGAAGTGGCTATATTCCTCTACAGGACTTAGCCACTTGCCAGAGCATGAAATATCAAAACTATAATTGATCTTTCCAACTGACTAGGAGTAGACCTGAGTCTTTGAAGTTCTTTAGAGATTTCCCACCACTACTTTACACGAACCCCATCACTTCCTCAGTCCCAATTACTGACCTCTTTGGCTTCCTTTAACTGTCACCTAAAATACTCTTCTACTGGAAGCCTTCCCCAAACCCTAGTGTCTTCCTTATGTCAATTATTTCCTATTTATTCTGTATATGGTTTGCTTTCCATACATCAGATTATATGTTATCTACATTAGAATTTAGACTCCTTCATGGGAGGGACTATGTTTTGCTACTTTTTTTAACTCCCAGAGCTTAGCACAGTGAATGGGACATAATGGGGACTTCAAAAATGTTTAATGATTGATATACATAGACATATGATTCAGTTAAAGGAGTTCAGGGACCCCCCCCCAATGACCAGAGTACAGGTGAGGGTCATCTGGAATGAATTCATGAACTCAAGCATTCTTTAAGTCAACTTGGCAAAGGTTTACTATAATGCCAATATGGTGGGCAGAGTTCCTTAAGGAATTTGCAACTTAACAGGAATGATGCTAAAGCTTATATAGGAAATGTAGTGAATTATCTGGAAGATCTGCTAATTAGTAGATAACTTACAAATTTGATCACTGGCATCATTCACTACTGGAAATCAAGGGAAGGGATTTCTCAGGGGTGTATTTTTGGTCTATTGTATCTGTAACAAGACAGCTTTGAAAGGTGATGTCTGTAGCTTGACCTCTGGATAGAATATGATAACTTTGAAATCAATACATGATAATTCTATGGTTATAAGATGGTCAAAATTTCTTCAGAGGTCAACTTGTTCTTTTGATGGGGAAAGATATTTTGTTCTATGGGAGCCCACTCATAAGTAATTGCCAGGCATAATGTCTTTGAGATGAGGTGAAAATTTTCAGCAATAGTGTTTTGAAGCTAGGGGAAAATGTGATCTTGGAATTGGGGTCCAAGTATAAGCACTCAAACATCCCATCACAGAGACATAAATTAAGGTTGCTAGAAGTAAAATTCATTCACTTGACAATTCTGTCTATGGCCTGTCCTGTCCTTATTTTCTGTTCAACATGCTACT